>CM031237.1:546762478-547432478 GCA_018340775.1 Taxus wallichiana var. yunnanensis | reverse complement strand
AAAGAGAATAAACCTATACATGGAAAATATGAAAGAAAAGTTATTGACATGCAAACATACTACACATTGGCCTATGTACTCACATATGATATTTTTTTAATCAAAAACCCAACAATAGGCGAGACTTGTTAATTTTCTTCCAAAAAATTGTTGTAATGAATTCCAATAAAGATTAGTAACATTCAAAACTAATATTTCCCAAAAATTTACAAACTACAACAGTGATGGAAATGATCGCTTTATATTCCCACGGACTTTTATTCTCATATGAATCTGGTACCACCGAATTTGAGAAAATAAATAACTCCTCTAAGTTGAGGTTGAATGACATGTGAATGGTAGAATAAAGAATTTATGTTTGGATATTTGTGAATTTTGTATTACTAAACATAAATACGCATCTAATCTAAATGGCTTCTATGGAATCTAATGGTGAGAATTGGTCAGAGATAATGAACAACTATCTATAATGAATTTTGAATAATATTTAGGATAGAGTCATCTCTAATATGAATAATAAAAGACTATCAAATCCTAAAGTCTCATGATCTGTGTATAGATTGTGCTTAAGAAATACGTATATACAAGGCATTGCACTAAGTTATGGAGTCATAGATAGTAGGGAAATATACGTATATAAATAGTTCATCAGAAAATTGAAGCCTCAAAGAAATCTAAATTTTGAAATCCAAACTAAATGTTTGCATAACTTTATACACACACACACACACACACATATGTATGTATATATATGTGTATATATATATGTGTGTGTGTGTGTGTGTGTGTGTGTGTGTGTGTGTATAGACACACACACACACATATTTATGTATGTATGTGTGTGTGTGTGTGTGTGTGTGTGTGTATATACATACATACATATATATATGTGCATATATATATATATATATATATACATACATACATACATATATGTATAATCTAGGAACTTACACCTAGAAGAACCAAATTTACAACTTTAAAGTAACATCAAGATAAAGCAATAAGAAAATAAACCATTATGCATAAACATAATTACCTCCCCTTATTGTGTGGATTTTCTTCAAAAGGAAGTGGATGCTTGAATTTTTTTGTAAGATTTGAGAAATATAGCGAGGAGAATGTGAAAAACACAAAGCACAAGGATCATGAAGGATAACGTGAACATCAATTTTGGTGCACATAGAAAACATGATGAGATATCATGAAGGATTGAACGTCAACTAAAAGTGCATGCAAAATTCAAAAAATGGGAAGAACTTTGTTAATCCTAAATTTCCAGTAACTCATAGTTATGAAGCAATGTACATATAGAGGGTGATGAGTAACCCCCAATACTGCAATGATGACCTCTCAAGTAGAGATGGAAAGTTACGTTCCCAAAATAGGAAGTAACTCCCATGACACATATGCCACATATGATGCAATGACGCATAAGGGAATCCCATGATGACCCTAAAATGACACCTACACCTATGACCTCACCTAAGTGAGATGACCTACTATATGATGTGGCAAATGAATTACACAAACACCCCCCTTCATCATAACTTAGGATGAGGTGAAAAGTAAAAAACAAAAGGGTATCGGGAAACAACCTTGATGAGGTGCCCATGCACAACAAGAAGTCCCAAGAAATGGAGGAAAATATAGTGGAAAAACACTACCCACATGATAAAAAGAACTCTCTAATTGAAGAAAGGCTCGCCACCAGACAAACATGATAAGGTACCCATGTACAAAAGGGAAATATCTCAGAAATAAGAAGAAGAGAGAAGAAGAGGGAGACAAGAGGAATGTAGAAGATGTCATGGATGGAGCTGAACTCTACAACTCTATGAAGTATCTCAAAATAGTTTCAATGATGTGGTCCTCTACCTCTAGACTGAAGAAGAGCCACCCACACTAAAATGAATGTCTTCCCTTAGGAAGGAAAAAAATGAAGTGTTGGAAGTCCGACCATTCCATGAAGGAAACCAAAGGAAGGAAAAGCGAAGAACTCGATTCTAGTCCACGTAAGTGTGACATAGGTCTAACAAGAGAGCGAAATGAATTGAAGGTAATACCACATGTGTAAAACTATCATAGTGAAGAAGAGGAAAAACATAAGAAAGGATGTCTAAGTGATGTGAAGGAAACCAAATAACCCCCACATGAAAAGGGATCCATAAGAAAGGGTGGATAAATGAAGATATTCTAAAAAGTGGAAGTTATAAGAGTCCTAGAAGGGGAAATCCTAACAAAAGAGATGATGGAATCTTGTAAAACACCTGTAGAAGGATGAGGAATCTATAGTGTATCATAGGTAGGAACTTTGAAAAGATGATGAAGGTCCAGGTAGATACTCGTCCCAATGAGGGGATCGATAAACAGAAGAGCGATGTTGGACATGTATAAGTCATCCATGCATGAAGGAAGAGGAGTGAAAGGGGCCTCACACATTGAAAGTGGAAAGGAGGTTGGTGCAATGACTCTATAAGGCTGAGAAGGAGAGTTTTCAATGTCTGATGAGATGTGGGATGTGTCAAAACTCTCTGGAATAGGGAGAGAAGGAGGAGAGGAGTCCTCTATAGTACTCTCATAATTAGAACTGGTAGCACAATCCTTGTCGTCAAAAGAAGAACCAAGTGAGTATGTATAGTGGAAATACCATCACATGAAGAAGAAGAAGAAGAGAAAACTAGATCAAAGAATAACAACAACAAAGGAAATATGTGAAGGATCCCCAAAAGGGGACCTGCAAGATGTGCTAGTGATGGACAACATCAAGTGATTAAAAACATGGTCTCAAGTGTCAAGAAAGTCCTCGAGATGATTAGAATCAATGGGTGCATGATATGGCCAAAGAAATAAGTGTGTAATACCCTCATAGATGAAGTATAATTATATAGAAGTATGTCATGATGCATAGTTATCTCTCCCAAGAATAAGTGGTAGAGGTTATAAAAGCGATCCTTTGAAACTCAAGTCTGCAAAGAGAATCCTCCATGATGTAGAAGCGAATGCAATAAGTTCAAGTGCAAACAAGAAGAAGAGGGTACAAGAATGCAATACGTCGATTCAACTAAGAATGTTTTTTCAAGCAAGATGACACTCGAGAAGAACAATAGACAACTCACCTTGCATTAGGTGACGAGTCACACAAGAGTAAAGGCCATAATGAATTCCTAGTCGAAGTAAAGGAACACATACAATCAAGCACCAAAGGAGAAATAAAAACTAAGGGTACATTGCTTAGTGTGAGAGAAAAGGAGTCTCACGGCATAAAAGAGAAGGATCCCTTACCATAAGATTATTACATGAGATGCGCTCACTAGTTGTAGGTGAAGAAGAGAACTATAATGAATGAGCCCGAAAAAGTGTCCTAAGAACCGAATAACCCTATATACTGAGCCCAAAAAGATACTCCCTCTTGTGTACAATAATTTTTTAATAAATCCCCCTTTAATTAATTGAATTAATGATGAAAGGGTGAAAAAGAGTGAAAAAATCCAAAATGAGAGGTGAAGGAGGATCATGGAATAAAAGGGTGAGTGGAGGGCTACGCCTTGGTGAGATAGCTTGGGAAGCTTGACGAGATGGTTGATAGCTCGGTGGGGTGAGATGGGATGTGTGGGAGAGTTGGGTGGTTAGATAGCACCAATAAGTTGAGGGTCTCAATGAGCTGGCTTGGGAGAGATGGCTTGGGAGTGGTTACTGATTCGGTCATTAAAGGGGCCCAAAGTGAAGTCATCAAGGAGTGGGTGAATGCCAAGATAGAGATAATGGTCGTTGACCGAGCTAGAGAGTCCACATGTCCACGGTATGTGAATGGCCTTGACATGATGATCAATGTGACAAGGAATCAAGAGGCATCATCCCGAGGTGAGGAATCTCAAGGAAGTGGTCATAGAAAACACACTTCATGGTGAAGCAAACTAGGATAGTGGTGAAGAAACAACAATGACGAGCACAAAATGGAAATGTATGAGCAAAGATGTGGGGCATGAAACCTATGAATGTGGGAAAACCAGTCACAAGATAAGGAAAGGGAATGAGGAAACTCAACGAGTAACCAATAAACACATGGGTATGTATGAGATAATAACAATAACAAGAATAAATGGTAAGAAAATATGGCTTGGGATTCACACAAGGATCATTCAAAAAAACATATGAGGTTTGGGACGAAGTGAACCAACAACTAGTGGATGGAAAAAACTGGAAGTGATATTCGAAGGAGGCAAGGTAGAGTCTCGAGAGACCAATACATAGGCAATAAACCAAATTCAAACATGAGAGTTTTGGATCCACCAAACTTAGAAATAAAACCATAAATAATTGAAGTTTGAGGGGTAACAAACCCATAGAAAAATGTAACCCACCACACCCAATGTTGAATGTGAACCGGGAGGTCAAGAGCACAAGCAATAATGCAAGACATGTACTCAATAGCGTATGCGGTAAGATGAAAACCAATGCAAGGGCTTGTTCTAGAGAATGACAAGCTGGAGTAGAACACAAGGCAACAAGATGGGGTATCTTGGTTCCTAGCTCGATGAGTGGGGATGAGTTATCCCAAGAATAACTCTTCAAAAAAAAAAAAGAACTTTAACTAGCACTAAGAAACCTAGTCTACAACCTTGACACCCTGCAACCTGAAACACTAAAACTCTCTCAAACACACATTCAAACTTGGAGAAATAGGAAAACCATTAAAACTTGAAACCACGAAGCATAGACAAGATCAAAACCTAAATTCAATGTAAGTAGAGCAATGAAGGAATAACCATTATGATAGACAGTCAAGAAACTCGTATATCATTAACAAAGAGATAAGAAACAGTGAAAATAGAAGAGTTACATGGATCCACATAAAGTTTACTTTGATACCATGAGAGATAATGTGAAAATATGAAGCATGAGAATCATGATGGATATCATGAACATTGATCATGGTGATAATTGGTAGTGTGACAAGATATCATGAAGGATCGAGAATTAACTAAAAGTGATGCAAGATTGAAAAAATGGGAGAACTTTATTAAGCGAAATCTCCACTAACTCATAGAAATGAAGAGGTGTACGTATATAGGGTGTTGAGTAACCCATATTGCAATAATGATGACCTCTCAACTAGAGATGGTGAGTTACATTCTGGAATAGGAAGTAACTCCCATGATGTATATGACACACTAACACACCGACACTTTAGGGAATCCCATGATGACCTTAAAATGACACCTAGATCTATGACCTCACCTAAGTGAGATGACCTTCCGATGATTTGTAAAATGACTCATGCCAATATATAGTTGTAAAGGGAGATGATGATGTAACGATCTTTTCGACTCGAGAGGAATATATAGCTTTGGTAAACTATTGCACCAAGAGGGTTTCTCAAATTATATAGGTTTCTAAAAACAAAAAATCGGTATAATACAAGATCCCTTCTTAAATTTTTGAGGGTTTATTATATATATATATATACTATAGGGATGTTGGTTGGATTTGGATAAGGGATAATGGAGAAGTATGATTATAAGCTTGTTAACATTGATTAGGAGAAATTTATTATAATTAATTATCAATTTGATGTTATAGGATGTTGATATAGTGTTGAATGATTTAATTAATTGAGGAAGAATTGATTTCTAGGATTTGTAAAACTTTTAGAATGATTCATGCATAATTTACAAGTTGTGGATTTTGGGTGTCTATTGGTTGTCTTTGATTGCTTTTAATTGAAAAAATGGAATTTTTATCTAATAAATAGAATGATGCATGTCAAAGTTAATGGTCCTAATGTGATAGGTCCTCCCTATATTGAGATATTTTTTGAACACTTCCTTATTGTAGACACTCAAATTTGGAGATTTACTTGTTAACACTACTAATTTTTTCTTTCTTCTTTGCTAAGGAAAACACCCACATTTAATCCCAGTTATTAAATTTTTCTATCTCTTTCTTAACTTACTTATTCTCACACACTGATGTGTCAAAAAAATTTGAAGTGTAAATGCATAATATAATTAATTAAACACTTTTTTCATTATGTAATTTCTAGATGTCATTCAAAAACATCCTTCTTCAAAACCATATAACTAAGTCATGATACAAAATTTGGTCTGATTGACTGTGTGGTATTAAACCAACACATCTTCCACCTTTAATTTTGATGCAATAAATTTTTGGTTCTTTTCATTTTCCTAGGTCATCCTTATCGTCATTATAATTTACCTTCATAATAATATATAATAAATTTAAAATCACTTCATTTACATTGAATTGAATGTTTCCCTTAGGAAGGACATAAAAAGGTGTTGGATGTCTTCCCACTTTGTGAAGGAAACCAAACAAAGGAGCACGAACAACTCTAACTCTGGTCCACATAAGTGTGACATGGGTATATAAAAATAGTACCAAGGAACTGAAGGTAATTCCACGTGCATAAAAATGTCAAAGTGAAGAAGAGGAACAATCGTAAAAATAAATTCTAAGTGATGTGAAGGCAATGGAACAACCCCCACAATAGAAAAGGGATCACAAAACAAGGGTGGATTAATGAAGATATAATAAAAAGTGGATGTGATAAAAGTCCAAAAAGGGGAACTCGAACAAAAGAGATCCTGGAATCCTCCAAAACACCTATAGAAGGATAAGGAACCTATAGTGCATCATAAGTAGGGACTGCAAAAAGATGAAAAAGGTCGGTAGATACTCGTCCCAATGAGGGAGCTTGAAAAATAGAAGAGTGATATCAGACATGTATAGTTCACCCATGCATAAAGGAAGAGTATTTAAAGGGGCCTCACATACGAAAGTGGAAAGGAGGCTAGTGCAATGACTATATAAGGTTGAAAAGGACACTTCTCGATGTCCGATGAGATGTAGGATGTTTCAACACTTTCTAGAATAGGGAGAGAAGGAGGGAGGAGTCCTCTATATTACTCTTGACATCACAACTAGGAGCACAATCCTTGTCATAAAAATAAGAACCATGTGATTCTGTATCGGAAAACTACCATCACACAAAGAATAAGATGAGACAAATAGATTGGTAGAAGCCAAAACTACGGCGGTATGTGAAGGGTCTCTAGAAAGGGACTGAATTATGCTCCAGATGTGGTGGGGAGGATATGATTTTTCCATGTGAAGTCATTTATGTATTGTAATGGAAAACATCATGTGACTAATAACATGGTTAAAAGTGTCGAAAAAAGTACTCTTGATGACTAGAATCGGTGGGTGTAAGAATTGGCTCAAGAAAAAGAGTGTAAGACCCTCATAGAGAAGTATAATTCCATATAAGCATGTCATGATGCATAGTTATCCCTCCCTAGAAGAATTTGAGGATGTTGTAACATGATCATGTGAAACTCAAGTTTGGTAAGATAATGCTTCATGATGCGAAGTGGAGGAAAGAATTCCAAGGTGCATAAGAACAAGAGGGTGCAAGAATGCAAGACTTAGACTCGGCCCAAAATTCATCTACAAGAAACATGACACTCGAGAAGAATTTTGATAACCCTCTATCTCGAGCACTTTATAAGTATTTCATGATTATAATAGGGTGTGTTCATGCGACATCAGATAGTTGACCACTCACCTCGCATTAGGTGATAAGTCACACAAAACTGGAGGCCATAATGAAGTCCTAGTTAGGGGTAGAGGATTACATGAAATTAAGAATAAAAGGAGAAAGAAAAACAAGGTTACACTTCTTAGTGTCGAGAAAATGAGTCTCACATCACAAAAGATAAGGCTCCCTTGTCATAAGGCCATGGAGGACATGCTCACTAGTCACAATCGAGGAAGAGAACTACAATGAAGCGAGCTGAAAAAGTGGACTAAATATCCCAATAACCTTATATAAAAAGTACAAAAAGATACTCCCTCTTATGTACAATTATTTTTTAATAATTTTCCCCTTTAATTAATTTAATTAATGATGAGCGGGTGGAATAGAGTGAAAAAATCCAAAACATGAGGTGAAGAAGGGTCCTGGAGAAAATGGCGAGTGGAGGGTTGTTAGCTCGATAAGATGGCTTGAGTAGTTTGGTGGGATGAGCTAGGAGTTATGGATGAGATGGGTGGCCAAGTAGTACTAACAAGCTAAGGGTTCTCCACCGAGTTCACTTGGGATTGGTTTCCAAGTCGATGATCGGAGGGTCCTAAAGTTAAGTCACTGGGAGTTGGTAAATGCCAAGATGGAGGTAACAATTATTGCGCTAAGATGGAGAGTCCCATGTGGTCATGGTAGGTGAATGACATTTACATGATGATAAATGTGGTAAGGAATCTAGAGGAAGCGGTCATATCAAACATAGTGCATGGTGAAGCACAAGAGGATAATAAGGAATAAACAACCATGGTGAGTAAAAACGATAATGCACAAGCCAAGATGGTGGGAAGGAAACAAGTTAATTTCGTAAAACTAGTTAGAAGTGAAAAGAAATGGAATGATGAAACCTAATGAGTAACCAAAAAACATGGGTGTGCATGAGACATGAGAAACAACAAGCACAAATGGTGAGCAAAGGTGACTTAGGATTCACACAAGGATCGGCCAAAAGAGACACAAATCTTGGGCTGAAGTGAACCAACAACTAGTGGATGGAACACAAAGTTGAAGTGAGATCTGGAGAAGGTAAGGAAGATTCTTGGGAGACCAATGCATAGGAAATGAAACTAGATTTCAAACATGGAATTTGTGGATCCACCAAATGTCAAATGCAAACTAGGAGATTAAGAGTGTGATCGATAATGCAAGATGGTTAAATAACGTAAGTGACGAGATGAAAAAAATGTACAGATGATTTTTTTAGAGAATGGCGAGTTAGAGTAGTGCATAAGGTGGTGAGATGGGTTATCTTAGTTCCCATCTTGGTGAGATGGGGATGATTTAGCCCAAGAATGACACTTAAAAACCCTCAAAAAGGAACTTTAACCAAGATCTTAAGAAACCTAGTCGCAACCTTGAAACCCGCAACTGACCTAAAACATTGAAACTACTTCAAACACACATGCAAGCTTGGAGAAATATAAAAACCATGAAAAATTGAAACCACGAAGCATAGAAAAGATTTAAACCCTGAATCAATGTAAGTAGAGCTCTAAAGGAATAACCATTATGATGGATGGTCGAGAAACTTGTATATCAAGAACGAGAGAGCGAGAGCAATGAAAATGGAAGATTTTCATGGATCCACACAACATTTTCTTTGATACCATGAGGGAGAATGTGAAAATATGAAGCATGAGGATCATGAGGGATAGTATGAACATTGATCATGAAAAATGCAGCAGTGTGATGAGATCTCATGAAGGAGCGAAAATCAACTAAAAGTGCATGCAAGATCAAAAACATTAAAGAACTTCATTAAGCCAAAATCTCCACTAATTCATAGATATGAAGATGTGTACATATAGAGGGTGTTGAGTAACCCATGGTGCAATAATGATGTCCTCTTAAGTGGAGATGGGAAGTTATGTTCTGAATAGGAAGTAACTCCCATGATGTATATGACACACCGACACACCGACGCTTAAGGGAATTCCATGATGACCTTAAAATGACACCTAGTGTTTAACCTCACCTAGGTGATATGACCTATGCATGATGATGTGGAAATGAATCACACCAACATATAGTTGTAAAGGGAGATGATTATGTAAGGATATTTTCCAAATGAGATGAATATATAGATTTTGTAAGCTATTACATCAAGAGGGTTTCTTAAATTATCTAGGTTTCTAAAAATAAAAGTCTTGTATAAGAAAAAAATCCCTTTTGTAATTTTGGAGGGTTCATTATATA
Source organism: Taxus wallichiana var. yunnanensis (assembly GCA_018340775.1). NCBI lineage: Eukaryota > Viridiplantae > Streptophyta > Pinopsida > Cupressales > Taxaceae > Taxus > Taxus wallichiana. The sequence goes on along the minus strand of CM031237.1, from coordinate 547,422,679 downwards.
TATACCGAGGGGTGTTGGTTGGATTTGAATAAGGGATAATGGAGATGTATGATTAGTAGCTTGTTAATAGTTATTAGTCGTAATTGATTAGAATTAATTATCCATTTGATGTTATAGGGACGTCAATATAGTATTGAATGATTTAATTAATTGAGGAAGAATTAATTTCTAGGATTTGTTAAATTTTAGAATGATTCATGAGAAATTTACGAGTTATGGATTTTGGGTGTCTATAGGTTTTCTTTGAGAGTTGGTTTTAATTGAAAAAAGAATTTTTTATCTAATAATTAAAATGATGCATGTTAGGTTAAGGGTCCTAATGTGATAGGTCTTCCTATAATAAGATATTTTATTGAACACTTCCTTATTATAGACACTCAAATTTGGAAATTTACTCATTAACACTACTAATTGTGTTGTTATCCTTTGATAAGGAAAATACCCACATCTTATCCCAACTTAGTACATTTTTCTATCTCTTTATTAACTTACTTATTCCACACACCTTTGATGTGTCGAATTTTTTTAAGTGTAAATGCATAATATTAATAATTAAAAACTAATTTTAATTGTGTAACTTCTTGATGGAATTCATAAACATCCATGTTCAAAACCATATAAGTGGGTCATGATGTGAAATATGGTCCTGAATGACCTATGTTGCTTTAAACCAACACATATTCCAAATTTTATTTTGATGCAATGAAAGTTTTTGTTCTTTTCATCTTACTAGATCATCCTTATAATTATAATTTACCTTCATAATACTAATTAATAAATTTAAAATCACTTCATTTATACAAAACAAAATTCCTAACCTTAGGAAGGATAGAAATGAAGTGTTAGAAGTCTACCCACTCTGTGAAGGAAACCAAAGGAAGGAGCATGAAAAAAATGAGTCTGGTCCACAAAAGTGTGACATACGTCTAGAAAAAGCATTAAGGAACCAATGTTAATTCCACGTGCATAAAACTATCATAGTGAAGAAGAGTAAAAACTACATAAAGGATGTCCAAGTGATGTGAAGACAATTAAACAACCCCACAATAGAAAAGGGATCTAAAAAAAAATTGGATCAATGAAGATCTCCTAAAAATTTGAAGTGATAAGAGTCCTAAAAGGGGAACTCCCAAAAAGAGATCATGGACTCATCCAAAACACCTACGAGAAGGATGTGGAACTTATAGTGCATCATAAGTAGGGACTGTAAAAATATGATGAGGGTTAGGTAGATACTTGTCCCAATGAAGGGGCTCAAAAAATATAAGAGTGATGTCAGACATGTATAAGTCATCCATGTATGAAGGAAGGTGAGTTGAAGAGGCCTCATATAGTGAAAGTGGAAAGGAGGATGGTACAATGAATATATAAGACTGAGAAGGATACTTCTCGATGTCTGATGAAATGTGGGATGTGTCAACACTCTCTGGAATAGGGAGAGAATGAGGAGAGGTGTCCTATGTATTATTCTCGACATAGGTTGGGAGCACAATCCTCATTATCACAAGAAGAAACATGCATGTACGTATCACTATAACTTCCATCACATAAAGAAGAAGAGGAAACAACTAGATTAGTAGCAACAACAATGGCGATAGTATGTGAAGGGTCTCTAAAAAGGCTGAAATATGATCTAGATGTGATGGGGATGATATGAGTATTCCATGTGAATTTGGATATGTCTTGTGATGGAAAACATCAAGTGACCAACAACATGGTCGCAAGTGTTAAGAAATTCCTCGAGATGACTAGAATCAGTGGGTGCAGGAACTGGCTCAAGCAAGAAGTGTGTAAGACCTCATAGCAGAAGTAACATTCCATAGAAGCACACCATGATCTATAGTTATCTCTCCGAAGAAGAAGTGGTGGATGTTGTAACATGGTCCTGTAAACCTCAAGTTTGGAAAGAGAATCCTCCATAATGTCAAAGTGGAAGAAAGAAGTGCAAGGTGCACAAGAAGAAGAGGGTGAGATAATGCAATACTTCAGACTTATCCGAGAATGCATCTACAAACAACACAACACCCAAGAAGAATAATGATAATCCCTATCTGAGGAAATTTATAATTATTTCATGATTACAATAAGGATCATTCATACAATGTGTCACAATTGACCACTCACCTTGCATTAGGTGTTGATTTTCGTGAGAGTTAAGGCCACCATGAAGTCCTAGTCAGAAGTAGAGGAATACACGTAATCAAGCATAAAAGGAGAAAGAGAAAACATGGGTACATTTCTTAGTGTGAGATAAAAGGTGTCTCATGTCAAAAAATAGAAGGCTCCCTTACCGCATGAGGTTATGATGGACACGCTCACTATATACATGTGAAGAAGATAACTACAATGAGCGAGCGAGGAAAAAAAGTGGCTCGAAAATATCAATAACCTTATATACGAAGCCCGAAAGATACTCCCTATTATGTACAATTAATATTTAATAAATTCCCCCTTTAATTAATTTTATTAATAATTAAAGGGTAGAAAAGAGTGAAAAAATCCAAAACATGAGGTGAAGGAGGGTCTTGGAGCAAAAGTGTTAATGGAGGGCTGCTTAGCTCACCGAGATGGCTCAGGAAGCTCGGTTAGTTAGTTGCCGAGCATCTTATTGGGATGATATGGGAGGTATGGGAAATATGAGTGGCTAGGTACCACCAACAAGTTGAGGGATCTCCACTGAGTTGGCTCGAGAGTGGTTTCCTAGTCGGTCATCTAAGAGGCCCAAAGTGAATTCGATGGGAGTGGGTGAATGCCAAGATGGATTTAACAATCACTACACTTGGTGGAGAGTCCCATGCGGTCATGGTAGGTGAATTCCCTAACATGATGATCAATGCAACAAGTAATATAGAGGAATCATACCGAGTTTAGTAATCTATAGGCAACATTCATATCAAACACGATGCAATGTGAAGTAAACTAAGATAATGGTGAAGAAATAGCCATGGTGAGCACAAAACAATAATGCATGAGCCAAACTTAGAAATATTAAAGCTAATCTCAAAATTTGGAATAAGGAAATTTTGGAAATATCTTTCTCTAAAAAATTAGAATATTAGAGGATCTCAAGGCCATGGAAGAAGTTATGGAACAAGGAGGATGGAGTTCTGAGGATAAATCAAAAGAGAAAGAACTCCTTGTTGAATATCACAATATTTTTCATAGAGAAGAGATTTATTGGAAATAGAAATCAAGGATCACTTGGCTTAAAGAGGGGATAGAAACACCAAATGTTTCCATATCTCTGCTACTATCAAGGCTAATAAGGTTATAATCCAAGAAATCAAGAAAGAAAATGGGGATATGGCTACTGAGGACAAAGACATCTCTTCTACCATTGTTTCCTTCTTCAGAAACTTATTTGCTGAAGATCTTCATGCTGATGATATTTCTAGGAAAAGACCTTCAATATTTTTAAACCTAGTATCGGAAAGTGACAATAACGAACTCATAGTTGTCCCCTTTGAAGAGGATATTAAAGCTATCCTTGATGTCATGGAAGGGGACAAAATCCCTAGTCTGGATGGTTTCCCTACATTATTTTTTCAATTATATTTGAATATCATGAAGACCGAGGTGGTTTTGTTGTTCAATAATTTTTCCATTATGGTAATTTACTCAAATAAATAAACCACACATTTATTGATCTCATTCCTAAAAAGACTGGTGCTAAGGATTTGGGGGACTTTAGACCCATCAATCTATACAATACTTTGTATAAGCTCATTTCTAAGTTGTTAGCTTTCAGATTAAGGGAGACTCTTAGCAATTTCATATCTCCTAATCAAGGTGCCTTCATCCCTGACAAGAAAAATCTTGGATAACATTATCACTATCCATGAAAAAATCATTTTGTGGAGCTCTTAGGGAGGGAGGATATGATTGTGAAGTTGGACATGTAGAAATCCTATGACAGAATATCTTGGCAATTCTTGTACTCCCTTCTTTTAGGTTGGGATATCATCCTCACTTTATTAAAATGATCCAAGCTTGTACTAAAGAACTAAGATTCTTTGTCATTATTAATGGGAAACCTAATGGCTTATTCAAAGCTGAAAGGGGATTGAGACAAGGGGATCCTCTATCTCCCTTCATGTATATTATTGTTGTTGAAACTTTGAGCAGATTTTATTCTAAGGCTCAAAGTGAGGGTACTATAGAAGGTATTAAATTTTTATGGAGTTGAGAACCAATGCCTACAGCAATTTTTGATGATACGGTCCTCCTGGGTCAAGTTTTTGTTCAAGAAGACAGGACTATTAAAGGTATCACCAAGCAGTATGAAAGGGCCATGGGACAAAGAATAAACTTTAGAAAAATCTCTTGTTTCTTCATTAATGTAGGGGAGGAACAACATAATAGATTAGCCAACATTCTGGAATGTAACATCAAGAACCTTCCAGATAATTATCTAGGAATGCCTCTTTGTGGGAAAAAACTTGATGAAGGAGGATGGAATAAGTTAATAGAGAGATTTCATAAAAAATTGGCTTCTTGGAAAGGTTCCTTTCTCTCTCAAGCTAGGAAGGCCCAAATTCTTTATAAATTCTTACAAGGAATTGTTGTCTACATCATGACTATCTTCATCTTTCCAGAATAGTTAAGAAAACTATTGAAGGAATTTAGAAACAGTTTCTTTAGACTGGTTTAGAGGATAAAAATAGAATACATCTGGTTGCATGGGAGAAAGTTACTCAACAAAAGGAAAAGGTTGGTATTGGTATAGAGAATATTCAACTCATCAACCAAACCCTCATAGCCAAGGTGGGTTGGAGACTTCACAAAGAGGATGGTATCTGGGTGAAATTTCTAATAGAAAAATATTTGCGAGAACTTTGGCGGAACCCTGGATATCTTCTCTAATATGGAGATTCCTAGAGGATCTATCTTCTAGAATAACCTGTGTCAAACTAGAAAGATGTTAACCAAAGGATGCAAGTGGAACCTTAGAGATGGATCTAAAATAAAATTCTGGGAGGACCCTTGGATTGAGGACAAATCCCTATTTACTGGTTGGTCTATGGAGAGAGCTTTAGCATTTTTTTATATAGGAACAGGGAGATATTGTCTGTAACTATTGGTATGATGAGAGGAAGTGGATTCCCATCCTCCCCTAACTTTAATGGAGATATCCGACCCTTTCATGAACTAAACAAGAAACTCAAGGATTTATATGTCCCCATGATAGAGCCGGGGCGAGCTAATGTATATCCACTAACACAAGGGAATATGAGGTTAAGTCTAGCTACTTGATAAACTTTGAAAACTTGGAACCTAATCTGATTTGGAGGAAAGTATGGAATAAGCACCTTATTCCCAAAATTAATATCTTCTTCTGGGAAGTTGTCAAAGGAAATATCTTAATGGTGGATAGGCTTAGAAGAAGAGGAATGATCATTATTAATAGAGGTTTGTTATGAAAATGTAAAGAAAATTCTATTAAGCATTAATTTCGGAATACCCCTTCTCATTTCAAGTCCTTTCCAAATTTCTTGGAATCTTTAAGATGCATATGGTTCTCCTGGGGGAAGTGGCCCTCATTCCTGATCAATGGAGTTTCAACTTCTAGAATCATTATCTAAAATTCACCCCGAGGTAATTTTGATAACATGCATCGATTATTCGGTCCCGAGCAAGTAAGATTGATTCGAGGCAAAAATCATGTTTTTAGGGGTCCCTCGGTCTTTTCTAACTCCCCACCCAAGGAGAAATCAGCGAGGTTGAGAAAATGGAAGAAATGTGAAAAAAAGGTTGCAAGATTTGTGTTAAGGCATTTCGGGTTCACGAAGGGTTTGGGTAAATCTTGAGGTTCATTGTACTAAGCTTGGGGCTGAAAACATGAAGAAAATCAGCTAAGTCCTAGTCCAGGCGGAAAGCAGGTTGGGACATCGGGACGCGTGGGACGTAAAAGTGAAATGGCTAAAAGAGGAAAAAAATGTCTAAGTCTTTTATTTCGCGTGGTTTGGGATACCAGGCCAAAGGTACGCGCGAGGCGTGGATCGACCGGTTTAGTGCAAGTCGGTCCATTTCAAAGTGGTCCATTTCGGGCGGTTGAGAGATATTTGTCCCAGCGAGTTTTGGGACATCGGGCCAAAAGTACGCAGAGGACACAAACCGGCTGGTCAGTCAATTCAAACCAGAGGGGACTTTAAATGCAGGGCAGTTGGGCCAAAAATACGCGTGGGACGTGAAAAGCCGAAAGAGCCACCAACAAATGGAATCTCGCCACATGTCTTCACCTCAAACAAGAACAAGGAAGCCCGAATCACAAGCAGGAGATTTTTATGCAGGACATCCGGGCCAAAAGTACGCGAGGGACGAGTGGGACCCAAAAAGGAGAAATGGACGAAAGAGATAAGGAGGCCCACGGATGAATCAGAACGTGCCACATGTCAGAAGGTTGAAAAGTTGCTAAGTGTTTGGCGCAAGGTAAAAATACGCCCCTCGGCCGAACCAAATAAATAGTGCCACATGTCCAAGTTTAAGGGCTCGAAAGGAATTTTCGAGAGGATGAACCCTGCACAATCGAATTGGAGCTCGACACGTGTCATCCAGTGGCAGAGCGCGGAAAAAAATTCAAATATTTTCCCGATCCATTTTGGCTGTTTTTCCCTAAATCTTGGGGATCATAACTTTCGATCCGAGCTTGGATTTTCCGTTCTTTATATCAATGGAAATCTTGTGAAATTATCTACATGATTTTGGGGTAAATCTTGTATTTTGGTTTAGTTTGAAGAGATAAAATCAAGAAACATCTACGGCACATGGTAATGGCAGAGCGACGTTTCAACAACCAAACTTTAATGTAAAATACATTTTTCCGCTTTTGCTAGGGTTCTCACCTACCGTCATAATGAGATGAATTAAATGCAAACCAGAGGTGGTTGGGGTAGATTTGGATTTCCTCTCTCTTCCCTCTCTCATTCTTCCTATAAATTGTAAGGAGGGGCTTCTTTCTAAAGAGGTTGTTCATCTTTTCTGCTCTGCTCTCCTTTCTTTTCTTCCCCAGGGTTGAAAATGGAGTTCAAACCTCCTCCCCTGCTCTGTAATGGTGTTTTTTCCTTTTACCATTAAAATGATGTTTTGTGCAAACTTGGAGCAAAAAAAAACATGTTCCGTGCCTTGCATCATCTGTCCATCCTTGCTCATTTTCGCTTGTGTTCTTCTTGCCTCTCTTCATTGCAGGTATTTGTGCACGTTTGAATGTTCATTGTAGGGTTGGAGCTGTGTTCATAGTAGTTTTGATAGATGTTCAGCATTTTCCTTCTCTGGTGTATCACCGTTTTAGTGTAGGCTTTTGTTCTTTTTCTCTTTTCTCTCTCTCCCTGTCTCCTTGGAGGTTAGATTAGGATTAGATTAGCTTTCTGCACTGGAACAGCTTGTGGCAGGTAGTTTAGGAAGAGGAACCAGCCTTCTCTAGAGATTCCTTTCTCATTTTTACAAGTCCCACACTTGGAGAGAGGTTTCAATGTTGTGCAATCACACTGGATGCTTAGAATGATCAAACTAGAAATCTGATCAACATCCAGGGGTGCTGTGAATTCGCACTAACAAGTTTTGGCACGCCTGGTGGGACCTTAGAGGTCTTTCACTTTATCTTTGATAGGTTGGTGTGTTCTATTAAATATTCAGCCTTTTGGAGGCACTTTCAAAAGCACATCTGGCGACTCCATCTGGTAAATAACTCATTCTCTGAGTTGCAGACCACTTTTTCATCCATTTCCATCCATCCTTCTTTCCATCTCTTTCATTCTTTTCCATTCCATGAAGTTGTGTAATCATGACTTCATTTCCATCATGGAACTCACATTTACAACAGCAACAATGTTTCCCACCTCCAACATGTTTTTAAATCCTCCAAATCAGCATTTTGAACAAATTCAAAATCAGCATACATACCCATATGAGCAGCAATGCCAAAATCAGTTTGGCTATGGAGCTTTCCAAGAGCAAGAGTATGCATATAATGAAGAACATCAGATGCAAGATGCTGGTCTATTGGAGAAAATCCAAAAGATGCGATTAAACATGGTGCGATCCAGGCTCAAGCAAAATGAAAGCATTTGGAATTGGTTGTGGAGCACCTTGTCCATGGGTGGGACCTTTTCCAAGGAATTACAACCCTCAAGAGAAGCTTGACTTCATGATTACAACGCTGCCATTGCTTGTAAAGTGGATTGAAGGAATAGAGGTGTATGAGAGGAGTATTCAGCAACCTTGTCAACGGGTAAGCACGCCATCTCATGCCTTTCTTTTTCCTCTTTCCCAATCTGTTTTATCTCAAAGAGTGTCAAGTTTTAAACTCTCCACCCACTGTCCCAAGTGTTGAATCCATTTCTCCACCCCTAGTCTTCCACCTCATCTCAATTCTTTTGTCCCTTTTCCTTCCAAACAGTCATCCCCTCCACAAGAGCTAACATAAATACCCCCTCCTCCAAAGAAACAAGATTTTCTACCTCCTCCACCACCACGAAAAATTGCCAAGCCATTTGAGTTACAATCCACTTCTCCTCTTGCATTCCCAAATCCATGTTGGGAGGATAAATATCAGAATTCCAGTCAAGGAAAACAATAGAAAAAAAAGAAAATCCAAACAAAGATGAATAAATTTGAAGTCGAAGAGTTGGGATCTTAAATTTGGGATGAAAAAGATCCCCTTGATGGTTAAGCCTTTAGAAGAGGTTTGAGTTGGAGAAAAAATGGTGGTCAGGACTGATTTTGTTGCAGCAGAAGAAGAAGATCTTGCAGTCCTAACTTTTCCTCTAGAGCAAAGCAGATCGAAGAGCTTGACTTGATAAACTTCATGTTGGAGGAAGAGTTCAATCAAGAGCAATATTGTCTTCAAACATTGGAGGAAGGAGAAGCTGCTCCAAATCCAAAAGAAGAGAATCAAATTCCAGCTATGGAGGAGAAAAGTGTAGATCCAAGGGCTTTGAGCACAAAGCGAGGTTATAGAAGAACCTTCAGTTCTTCTTTCTACTTCATCTCTCTCAAGTTCTAGTGCTAAAGAAGAGTTTTATCTCTCAAACTCAATGTTGGAGGATGAAAGAAACCATGGTGATCAAGTTGCGGAGAGAAAAAGGACACCATGGGAGAGGTTGAGCATTTGCAGCGAGGGATAGCAATGAGGCGGTTTTACCCATCGATTTGGAATCTGTTTTGATGAAGAAGAACCGGTTGAGTTTCCACCATTCTCTCTTTCATCATCCACATTCCAAACACAAGAGTCTCTGTTGTCATGGAGGAGAGCATTCATTTGCGGCAGCTTTGCATCTTATAGCAGCTCTTTGGAATCAAGATTGGAATATTTAAATCTTCCATGTTCTTTATTGGAGGAAGAGAAAAGGCGGAAGGGTTCTACCATTACTTCCACATCATCCATTCAAGAGGGTCTACAAGAGAACTCCATTCTTGGAGTTGAAAATCAGAATTATGGGCATATCAAACGGATCAGACCTTGCCTAATTAGGTATTTGGCTTCATTGGAGCCAAAGGAGAAGTCACAACCAGTCATGCTTGCTTCTGAGCATGAGGATGAGCTACAAAGAACCAAGGATCAGCTGTCATACCTCTCCAATCCAAATGCGAGAACAACTAAAAGAGGTATTGAATTTGCCTTCAAAATTTGATACCTTGATGATTTGGGTGGAAGACCAGCTTCTTGTTGATTTTCCATTCATCAATCAGCCATGTTGATACAAATCGTTGCATGGTTGCAATTTTAAAGAAAGGAAGCTATTTTGCACAACAACCGGTTGTAGGGTTTGTTTAGCCCACCTTTGCTTCCATTTAGAGTAGAATAGTTAGGTTTACTTTCGGTAAAATAAGTGCTTGTGCACACTGCATGTTCCATTTGGAGCATGTATGATTTTCAGATTTTGTACATAGTTTTTGTGGTGCTAGTCTTGCTCTTGCAGTCCATTTCGAGTGGGTTTCCAAGTGGCTCGAGAGAGGAGGTTTTCAAAGTTTAGATCAGTTTGGGATGCTCAACTCATGAATCCATTCCCAATGGATGCTTTGAGGCAACTAGTAACTTCATCTAGCGAGGTAGATGACCCCCATTGAGTCACCAAATTGTTATCAAAATTCACCCCCAGGGTAATTTTGATAACATGCATCGATTATTCGGTCCCGAGCAAGTAAGATTGATTCGAGGAAAAAAATCACTTTTTTGGGGTCCCCTCGGCCTTTTTCTAACTCCCCACCCAAGGAGAAATCCCACGAGTTGAGAAAATGGAAGAAATGCAAAAATAAGGTTGCGAGGAATGTGTTAAGGCATTTGGTCCGAAGGATTGAGTCACCGAGGTTCGTTGTACCAAGCTTGGGGCCGAAAACATGAAGAAAATCAGCTAATTCCCTAGTCCGAGGTGGTGGGGCAGTTGGGACGTCGGGACGCATGGGACACAAAAATCCGAAATGGCCGAAAGAGGAAAAAAATGTCTAAGTCTTTTGTTTGTCGCGCAGATTTGGGACAAACTGGGCCAAAAAGGTGAGGACGGGGACGCCTTGGATCAGCCGGTTTGGTGCAAGTCGGTCTATTTCAAAGCGGTTGAAGATATTTGTCCCAGGAATTTTGGGACATTCGAGGCCAAAAGTACGCGAGGGGAGGAACAAGCTGATTTGGTGAACCAGGACTTTATGCAGGGACAGTTGGGCCAAAAGTACGCGTGGGATGCGAAAAGCTGAAATAGCCACCAACGAATGGAATCTTGCCACGTGTCTTCACCTCAAGCAGAACAAGGAAGCCCGAATCGACGTAGGCGGAGATTTTCATCCTGGGACATCCAGGCCAAAAGTATGCGAGGGACGCGTGGGATGTGAAAAGGAGAAATGGCCGAAAAGAGACAAGCGAGGCCCGTAGATGAATTAGAACGTGCCACGTGTCGGAAGGTTAAACGAGTTTCTAATTGTTTGGCGCAAGGTAAAAATGTGCCCTCAAGCCCAAACCAAATAAATAGTGCCACATGTCCAAGTTTAAGGGCCCGAAAGGAATTTTCAGAGGATGAACCCACAGATGAATCAGAGCCTGACACGTGTCATCCAAGTGGCAGAGCACGGAAAAAATTCAAATATTTTCCCGCCGATCTGTTTTGGCCTGTTTTGCCCTAAATCTTCATATCACCATAACTTTCGATCCAGAGCTCGGATTTTCACGTTCTTTATATCAATGGAAATCTGGTGAAATTATCTACATGATTCTAGGGTCAATCTTGCATTTTGGTTTATTTTGGAGAGATAAAATCAAGAAACGTCTCTAGCGCGTGGTAATGGCCAGAACTGATGTTTCAACAACCAGCTTTAATGCAAAATACAGTTCGCCACTTTTGCTAGGGTTCTCACCTACCGCCATAATGAGATGAATTAAATGCAACCCGAGAGGTGGTTGGGGTAGATTTGAATTTCCTCTCTCTACACTCTCTCATTCTTCCTATAAATTGTAAGGGAGGGCTTCTTTCTAAAGAGGTTGTTCATATTTTACGCTCTCTGCTCTCCTTTCTTTTCTTCCACAGGGTTGAAAATGGAGTTCAAACCTCCTCCCCTACTCTGTAATGGTGTTTTTACCTTTTACCATTAAAATGATGTTACATTGCAAACTTTTGGAGCAACAAAATGTGTTTTGTGATGCATCGTCCATCCTTGCTCGTTTTTCGCTTGTGTTCTTCTTGCCTCTCTTCATTAGGTATTTGTGCATGTTTGAATGTTCATTGTAGGGTTGGAGCTGTGTTCATATTAGTTTTGATAGATGTTCAGCATTTTCCTTCTACGGTGTATCACCGTTTTAGTGTAGGCTTTTGTTATTTTTCTTTTTTCTCTCTCCCTATCTCCTTGGAGGTTAGATTAGGATTAGATTAGCTTTCTGCTTTGGAAAATCTTGTGGCGAGTAGTTTAGGAAGAGGAACTAGCCTTCTCTGGAGATTCCTTTCTCATTTTACAAGTCCCACACTTGGAGAGAGGTTTGATGTTTGATCACACTTTGGATGCTAGAGTGATCAACCTAGAAATATGATCAACATCTAGGGGAAGTCTTTGTGAATTTGCACTAACAAGAACACCTTAGTCAAGTAAATGTGGAAATTAGATCTTCCTCATGCTTTGTGGGAATATGGCTTGAACAAAATAAAAGATCTTGAGAACAAGGCATCTAAGCTAGAGAAGGTGATTGAAAAAGTGAAATAGGATCTAAAATAAAATACTCAAATTTTAAATCCCAAATAGGCCAGAGGGTATCTAGAGTGGAAAAATGCATCCTTAGGATAATTTATCTCACTCCTAATAGTCACGAGAAGAAGAATTTGAACAAAAATATCAAATGGGAAAAACCGCCAGATGGAATCTCAAGCTTAATTTTGATGGTTCGGGAAATTTGAAGGCTAATGTGGTGGGTAGAGGGGGTCTAATGCATGATCATAGTGGATAATACATTTTTGCTTATGTGGGGCCCATTGGTAATCATTCCAACAATGTTTCTAAGGTGAGGGCTATGCTATGGGGTGTTAGGATGTGTAGAGACTTGGTTTTAAAAACCATCATCATTGAAGGTGATTCCATGTGTGTGATTAATGCTCTCAAGGATAAGAGAAAAATTGGATGGAAGCTCAATAACTTAATCATGGAGGCTTGTGGCATCCTCACATCATTTGATCATGTGGATTTCCTTCATACTTACCATGTTGGAAATAGGCCTGCGGATGCGTTGGCCAATAAAGGTATTAACATGGTGGATTTGGTGATGTGGCCAGGGACATGTATCCCTGGGTCATATAAAAAATATCATTAATGAAGACACAAATTAGGATGTCAAGCAATGATGAAGCTCTCGGCTCTCACATTTGGGTTTTTGAAAGGACTTTTATTTTTGGAAAACTGGCCATATTCATTTTACTTACTTGTTTTCAAGTTTTGAAGACAGTTAGGATTTTGTGTGTTTGAAGAAGGAAAAACTAAAGGGGCCATGTGAGGAGATAGGGTCCACAATGAATCTACCACTTTTCTCCATCTTGAAAATGACAATGCCTTTGTGGAAGTTGTTACACAAGGTGGTTTCACCTGGTACATACATTGGCTAAAAGGTAATGATCCTGCTCTTTCTGTGGACTTTGCAAATGCATGGATTGATGGGGGTTTCATTTTTAGAGGGATCTAAATTGGGGTTTCTAAGGAATCTATTTCTAATATTACGGGGTTGAAAATTGATGGCCTCAAAATTTACAAAGATAAAACTAGAAAAAAACATGAAATTGCTAATTTTTTTGAGTCTCATGAAGTTTTCCTTAGGGAAAGCAAGATTTAAATCTCAAAATTTGTTGCGAGATGCATAAATTTTTGGAGGATTTGGAAATTATTACGATGTTAGAAACATATTATGGATAGTTATTAGGTATGGAAGTTGGAAAAAGAAAGTCTTGTAACTCTATTTGACAAAGAGGTAAACACGAGGATGCGCACGGTGTAAATTTTTCTTAAGCTGACTTAGCATTTGGAATGGTGAGGATACTATGGACAATAATGTTGGGATCGAGGCCTATAATTTTAGTGTACAACCATGAGAAGGCTTGGTTTTGTTTAGAAAGGAAGGAAGTGAAGGCTTATAACTATTACAAATCAAGACCTTGACCAACTTTGAGGATGCAGGGATATTTTGAAGTCCCCATGTTGATGCCGATGGTGGATTAATTAAGAATGGTGGATGTGTCAGGAGGTAAGGAATTATGAATATTATAATCTTACACCATTTAGGAAATAATGGAGTCACCATCGTTTCATTTTAGAATTCCAATAGTAAGGGAATCTTTTGTTACCACATTAGGAACTATGAGATAAATATACCAAAGTGATGGTGGAGATTTTAAAAATCTATAATAAAGGGATCTGATGTCATCTGTTTCCATGGGGTCATTGGATGGAGAAAGGTTGGATGATGGATCAATGTGCATGGGAGATATGGATTAAGTAGCCATGAGGGGGCTTGTCAGGTTTCTCTTTGAAACCAAGTTTGAATTTCTCATGAGGCTTTTAGGATTGGTCGATGATAAGATCATGTATACCTTGCTCATAAAATCCTAGAAAAATACCGTCCACGTGCGGTGTGAGAGATACATATAAAATAAGGATTTTTATAGAATAAATCGAAGCCATTAGTGTATTTCTTAGTGTGGAGTCATTGTCATGTGAGAGGAAGGGCAATCGATGACACCATAGATAAGATTGGTTTTGAGATGAGGTGGTTTTGAGATGAGATTGATTTTCCTGACATTTTTTGATACATAGGATATTTTTTAGGTCTACTAAGTCAATGGGGTGTAGGGAGAGAATAAAGAGTGAGTAGTTGATACTCCCCCAGTGAAATATGTTGCATAACGTTATCAAGAGATTCATCATTAGGTAGCTTGGATGTAAGTACATATGAGCTAATAGATGGTTCAAAAGATGAATCTTGCTTAGGGATAAGCACATCATTTGGTTGATAGGTCATGTAGCATGATTTTAATGGATGTAGATCCATGGGTAGGGTATGGATTTTACCCTCATACTCATACTTGATATAATGATGGAGAGGAGATGGGACGAAACACATGGCATGAATCCATGGACATCTAAGTAAGAAATTATATTTGACCCCCCTCAATGATGTAAAAGAGCTCGTGGAGGATTTTTTCACTGAAGTGGATGGGGAGGATATTTGTTCCCAAATTGGGGGAAACAACATCATTGAAAGCATGAAGAGCCCCAGGTGATTGTGTGATAATTGATTTAGGAAGTTTGAGTTTTTCAAAGGTATGGGATGATATTATAATAATGCTAGCACCATTATCAAGAATTTATTGGAAAATAAAGGTTTCATTGATACAAACAATGATGAAGCAGGGGAATGTCATGATATTCAAGGATGATGTTGGGAATATCAGTATCATCAAAAGAGATGGCAACGAAGCTACGATGGATTCAACAAGGGCCAACAAGGTTTGAGTCTCATTATTGGTAATTGGGATCCATTTCAAGGATTTGATGAGGGTATTTTGATGATCATGAGATATTTGGATGATCTCATAGAGAGACATCTTAACTAGATCCTGATGGAGCTACTTTACAATACTTTACTCAATGACAATAGACTTGAGTAGGTGGAGTGCCTAAGATGGATACCTTGGCCTTGGATGATGATGAAGGTGGTATCGGCTCATTAGAAGGAGTGGTGAAAATAAATTTGGGTCTAGGTTGGGTAGATGATTGAGGATCATAAGGTTGAGAGTGAGTGGTGATATGAACGACATTGATAACGATAGGGGCCCTTTTTTGGTAGAGGTAGTGTTAGATGGAGGGATTGCGATGAATTATTTGGATGGGAAGAGGAATTAGAAGTATTAGGAGTTATGGATTTGATTAGAGGATTTTGTTTGGATGTGGATGAACTAGTATATTGGAGAGAGTGATCGTCCTTAATGAGTAATTCATCCTCTTCTATGAGATTTTTATGAGAGTTTGGATGGCACTTTGTAATGTTTGATGTCATTTCAAGGGTGCGATGATAAGCACACATGGAATTATAGTCAAACCATGTGGGTTTTTCCCACATGAATCAAAGTATTTGATGGGGGTAAGGGTTATTTCCAACACTTATATGAGATGTTAAAGGACTTCAATATAAGACCCAATAAGGGTTTTGAAAAAGGGGTTACGTGGATTTTGGATGGGTTTTTTTTTTGGAGAAAAAGATGAAGGATAAAGTGGTGCCCTACTCTTGTGAGGATTTTTGGGAGCCTTGGATTCTGATTTAGACTTGGAAGGAGTGGATGGTTTTGACCTAGATTTATTGATGGGGATTTGGATGAATGGTTTGGTCCCAAAATAGATGGGCAAGGTACTAAGATAGGTGATGAGGTATTGGATTTCTTAGAAGGTTTGGATTGTTGGGGATTTAGAGAGAGAGCTCAAATTTCTTATGTGGATGGGTGAGATATATTTTGCGGGGACATCAAGGTTCTTAGATTTTTTCTGCAAGGATTTACTCTTGATGGGAATCATAATGATTTCAAATAGGGATCCTTATAGGTAGAAGAAAATGATGTAATTTTTTTTTAGATATGGGGATTGAAGATGATTTTTTTAGATAACATGCTTGATGATATTAGGAGTTTTAGATTGTGTGGATCTTAGAGGTGTTGGTACAAAAGTGATTATAGTTGTTCAAGATGAAGATATGGTAGGGACATCACTGCGAGTTACACTAATTGGGGATATCTACTTGATATGAGTTTTGAGGAATGATATGGATGTGGACATAGATGGGGGTGTTGATGTGGGTATGGATACGATTGTAGATGTGGATAAAGGAGTATATGTAGGAGTAGGCATGGATATAGACATAGATGTTTGGGTAGATTTGGGAACGAATGTAGGTATGGTAGATGTAGTATATGTTGACATAGGTGAAGGCATAGGTATGATGGTATATGTAGACATATATAAGGAAATAGGCATGGGTAAGATAGGTGTGAATGGAATAGAGATAAGTGAATTGGATGTACTAGATGCAAAATTAGGTATAATAGATGTGGATAAAGAAGTAGACATGGGTGTAAATGTAGATGAGATTGTAGGGATCAATGTTGAAATAGATGTAGATACAATAGATGAAGGGATGATGAGCATGGGAAGTGATGCTAAACCTTGGTTTAGAGTATTGATCGTATGAGGATAAAGTGTTTGAGATGTAGGGGATTAGTTTGATTGTTCGGTGGATGATTAGGGAAAGGCTACTTGAATACTTCTACTAGTTGGTTGGGAGGAGCATTAGGATTGTCCAATTAAAGGTCCCCACAATTGATTAGCCATTTTACTAAGTCTTTTAAAGTGAAACATTTTAAAATATCATGACAATAGACTTGGTGATGTTTACATGTAATAATCTTCGCAGTACCATGTGGATTTAGGATGCAAATTTTCAATGTGTCAGATAAAGGGAAGTTGCATAAGACACACAACCATAAGTTTGTTGAAGATAGAACTATAGGATTCTCCGATGGGAGTATGGTTAGGAGTTGATTTAGGATCTCTTTGCAGAGGCTTAGTATGAAAACTCGATTGAGAGAAGAGGACTTGACTACGATTGAATTGGTTGCATTTTTAGTTTTGTCATTGTGTGTATATGATTTGGTGAATTTTGATTTTAACTTACTAAAGAAAAGTTTGACGTGGCCTTACTCAAGGGCATGGAATTCTAGTTTGCGAAGCCATGGTGAAGGCTTCCTCAAAACTTTGAAAATATTTAATTTAAATAGTTTATTGGATATGCTTCACACATGATCTAGAGAATATTTTGATTAGTTTGGTTTGAGGAAGATAAAAAGATAAGCTGATTGATGATGCCATGCCATCCGACCATGAAATCTATGATGAATTTTTCATCAAATTTCTTAATGGCATAAAGGTCGGTAATGGTGATTTTGTGCACAATATTAATGGAGAAATTCTCTAAGAATAATTACGTGAGTTGGGTGAATGAGAAGAGGGAGTGATGAGGAATTCCATTGTGCATGTCCAATGTAGGTTTAGAAAATGACATGGGGAAAGTGTGAAGCATGAGGTCCTAGTCATGGGCAATAAGATAACATACATTCCTAAAGTCAAAACAGTATTGTTGAGGGTCCTCCTTATTATTGAATTCATAAAACTTGGGGAGTTCCTAGTGTGCATGATAAGGGTTGAAGGTAAGCTGATGGATTGATGGACTCATTACAGTGTTGTTCATAAGTGAATGATATTTTAGGACCCAAAGTAGGGATTTCAATATTTTCCAGCCTACTTAGAAAAGCTTACACACATGATTTGTTATGTGTGTGGGGATGAGGGATTGATTGGTGAGGTTGCATATTGTAAGAAGTGGATGGGTTGGGTTATGGATGAGATTTATATTGTTGAGGATAAGTAGGAGTTTGTGGAGGTGGTTGATAAGGAGGGAGATCTTTGAAGGGTTTTGATTGGATATTTTTGGGATATAGGATGTTGTTGAGAGATGGGGATATTAGATTGAGATTATATAGGATGAGTTGGGATGTGCATGTAGGATGGTTGAGATGTTTGGATAGTTTGATTGGGGAAGATGTGTTGAAATAACCCTCAGAGTGGAGGTTGATGGGTTTGAGTATAGTCGAAGGGTGGGGTTGTGAGATGATGACATTAACATGGAATTGAGATGTACAGATGGGAATTGATCTCAAAATACATTTATTAGGTGGTGGAAGAAGTATATGGGGTTATTATTGGGTTTAAATAGGATCATTCACAACTATGGTAGAAGAAGAGGTGATAAGGATAGAAGATATATGAGTGGTGTTGATGTAAGGTAAGTTGTTGGAATAGGGACCACCAATTGATTGAATTGATGTTATTGAGGGTGCATGGTGGAATAATCATGGGGACATGCTCTCTATGTTCCATTGCTAATTTGTTCATGGATATTGGAAAGAAAACAAAAAGTTGAGAAGTAAGGACTTGGGTAGATTTGGGTTGTGAGTGATAAGCATAAAGTTGTTGAAGGGTGGTCCATCAATGGGGAGATTGGTAGATTTATGGATGAGATAGTCATGAAGGGAAACATGATTTCAGTAAAGAATATCTTGAAACTCCACACATCCATGAGGGATAGTGAGAGGTCCAAAGGCTCCAAAGGATGTGGAATATGGGGTATAGTTGGTCTAGAAGGAATATCTTGATGATAGAGGAAATGATTGGTTTCAAGATGGGGATTATTTTGGATGACATGGGTCTCATGAGAAGGGACCATAGAAATAAGAGGTTGGGAAACCAAAGGTGTGGTGATCATAGGTGTAGAGGAAATAATGAAAAGTGTAGAAGTTTGTTGGGAAAGATTGTTGGAAGTAGGGATATTGTTGGATGAAGTTTCTTGTTCCATTTTTAACTTAAGAACAGGTGATAATGGGCATGAAACAACAAACAAGAACTTATGTTGATTTTTAATATGACAAGAAAATCAAGTAGCAAAGTGTTAATTATCTTGTTTATTAGAAAAGTGTGGAAAAGAAAAGAAAGGGGATTATTAACTAAAGTATGATTTATTTTATGAGTTAATCTAAATAGAAACAAAATGTAATATTAAAATGTTGAAACTAGATATTTTACTTTATTGCTTGAATATATTGAAATAATGAAAACAAGAGGGATATGGTACTAACCTAAGTTTGAATTACCTCATTATCTCATGAGATGAAGTAGGATGATGTGTAGACTAGGTAGGAGGTGATTGGATGACTTCAAGAATGGTAGAAGTTGAGTGTCTGACTAGACCGAAGCGCTTGGAAGGATCTTTGGGTGCCACGGTATTTTATTTAGGTGTTGTAGTCTATAGAAAAGCTCAGGATTTGAGTCTAGAAGTATTGTAAGATCTTTGTAATATTTTTGTCTTTGTCATGTGGTTTTTACAATTCATTTTCTTATGTCACTATAAATGTAATGTGAATATCCACCAGCAAAACCCTATTCAAAGCATCAATTTCTAAAAATAAAAATGCATATGAATATGTCGAATTGACCTTATTTTTGTAATAGTGGACTTATGACTAAGAAATGCACGCATTCAAGACCCCATGTAGTTCTATGTGTGTGTGTGGGAAATTTTGTGCCTAGGATTCCCTAGCACCAATGATGCAAGTAAGTAGGGAAATAACTAGATATAATAATTCAAATGGTGGATAGAATAAAAAGAATACAACCCTTTCCCATATGCTTGTGTGATGTAGATGTAGAAGATGCCCAAATGTAGTCCCTTGCCTTAGTAGATAGTTTCCCTTGATAGTAAGATGTTCTCCCATAATGTAGTGAGTATGTTATGTTTATATAGGGATCTCTTATTTAGATTTCAACACTAGTGACCCAAAATGCCAACTACAACCTATAGGAATGCACGTGGTAACAAAAAGACCAATATCTAACAAAAACTAGAACCATAAGTTATGGAAACAAGGGATCCTAAGATTACATATTGGGGTACCCCCATGCTACCTTAGGTTCCCTAGAGTAGGAATGGAGATGTAAATCAAGAAAATTATGACGGCTAAGACTCCGTGAGAGACACCCAAAACTATATAGATAATTAAATATTGTACTGGAAAATAATAATGATGATCAACTAACGAAAACAAGACTAAAGGATGGGTCATTAGTGAATACTTTTATTATGTAAGATCCATATATAAAATAACATACCCAATGGTATAAATGTAATATTAAGTGCATGATTTTGTGACTATAATTGCCCCCACTTTATGTTTGTGAGTAGAAAGCTCATTAATATAAAGTAGATAGAAATGCGTGCACGAGAAGAAGTCATAGAATCCCATGCTATAGAAGAAAGTGCATATATATAGTAGAAGAGTGCCGATAAAACTATAAAAGTGTTTTGAACCATGGACCAGTGGGTTGATCCATGTTACGTAATGAAAAAGTGTAAAATTTTGTGATGACATGTGCTAAATAAAAGTGATGATTAAGGTGTATGATGGTTTCGAATGTGGTTTAATGATGAATAGTTGGTAGGGATTGATTAGTTCCCAACCCAAACACTTTTATATGAATGGATAATTGGAGGATTTGGGCGTCCTGTTACTAGAAGAAGAGTGTAGGGAGAAAATCTTATTATTATCTAATCTTTAACTACATCCTAAAGATCTAGCCACCGCAAAATAGACTCGAGATAAAATTTTGTGATTTTTGGATCCAAATGATTTCAATTAAACAATTGAACCATATAGGAGTGATATAGGAAAGGCACTCTTTCCCCCACTCCATGGGTGTCACTGCAATGCAAAATCTTCCAAGTTGGGTCATCTATAAGTGAACACGATATGAAAGAGGTGGCTTCCAAGTTAGTTCATCTCAAAGTAAGTGAAAAATTGTATGATAGCTTCCAAGTTAGGTCATTTGAAAGTGAACATGAATTTGTGAGAGGGATTCCAAGTTAGGTCATCTGGAAGCAAGCATAAAATGTAGAATAACTTCCCAAGTTAGGTCATCTGGGAAAAGTGATGAATGTAATCTCTCAAGTTAGGTCATCTAAGAGGCCACACATAACTCCCAAGTTAGGTCATTAGGGAGGCCAGTTGTGTTGAAATTGTATTGATTGAATAATTTATATTTGTTAAAATTTTGAACGTGTTGATTGATTGATTAATTGTTTTGATTGGTTACTCATGGAGATATTTTATACGAGTTTCCCCCAGGTTAGGTCACTAGAGGGGATCAATAGAGAATGATGAACGATTACATTATAAAATGAATTTTAATCACTAGTTACCCCCAAGTTAGGTCATTAGGGGGAATCGATAGGAAATTATATGTGATCGTATTTCAAACATTTTAAACATTTTTCCCCAGATTAGGTCATTAGGGGGAATTATTGGTGAAATATCGTGCAATGTATTAGTAATTTTTGGATTCACAATGTTTGAATGTATGGTGATATAAGGGGGATTATAGGGGGAACCCCAATAATATGCCCCCCTTTTGGCGAAAGGGGGAGTGAATGAAAAGAATGGATGCTAAGCCAAAAGTAATGACAATAGATGAAAACATGTATGTATTGAATGGAAGACCAAGGTGAAGAGACATAATATGTTCCAAATGTGTACAATATGGAGGTAGGTAGGATTATAAAAATAATTCTGCAAACGGGGTGTAAATTAGAGTAAAAACACTCAATATATGAGAAAAATAGTGTAGCATGTATTAGTTGTGGTAATAAGCATGAAATAAGGACCATAGTAAAAGTAGCGATGAAAAGGAATTATAAATAGTAAAGTGATTTAGAACTTTTTTTTTTTGTTAATTCATTTTTATTTTATGCAAGTTTGAAAGTGTGCAGTTTTTTATTTTGCACAGAGTGAGTAAATATGCCTCAAGAAAGAGCATTGCATCCTAGATGGTTTGAGAGAGGGGAGATTGTTGTAGCATCACATATGACTACGGAGTTGGTAAGTGCATTAATTTTCACAAAATGTGTGGTATAGTATTCATTTTAGTTGAATTTTTGAAAATTTGAGATTTTTTTTATTTTCTTGGAATGTTTTTAACCTAGAGAAGAGTGGTGAGGGAGATAGACACCCCCAGGACTTGAGTGCTAAGAATTGGGCGCTAGTTTCTGCTCCCACCATCCCCTTCCTGGTACCCTAAAATCGTACATCTAGGTGCCCTAGTCCAGAATGTGTGCATTTAGTGGATAATGGTGAAAAACTTGTTTCTAGTCTATTGAACAAGTTTGTTTAGTTGTGTAATGTGTTTTCAATGTTGCATTTGTTGTCGTTTGGTGGTGTGCAGAGGGATATCCATTCACGTGAGTTCCGTGGTGGTCATCATTTGAGCACATTGCTTGGATTGGGTTTTTCAGGATGATGAGTGGGATGTGATGGAACATTCCAAACTATGGAATATAGTGTGGATGGGAGATATGGCCCATAATATGCCCATGTTGATTGCATTGTATGAGAGATGGTGTGAAGACATATGTAAATTTTGGTTGCCTATGGGGAGATGACTTCAAATCACATTAGAGGATTTATATCTAACATACTACGGTTTCCAATTGTGGGAAGAGGTACAAGTGATGGAAGTGGAGGATATGGAATGACAAATGCACTCAATGAGGTGATATTTTGTTGGGACTCAAGTACATCCACCGAGGCTCATATCAATTTGGATGTTATATTTTAGTTGAGGTTTCACGTTTGTGGAAATTTATTACTTTACAACTTAGAAGAAATGGTTATTGATTCATGTATAATCATGGAGGTAGGAGGTGTCAACATCTTGTATAATATGCATGACATATATCAGCGGATAGAGGAGTAGGTTACTAGATACACGTGGGCATGGTGTGTGTTGGCCCATTTATATAGAGACTTCATGATCGAATTTACACAAGATGAGCATGGTGGACATATAGGATCCACCACACTGATGCATGTGTGGGCATATAAACACATAATTATATTGAGACTAGTTACAGGGCCATGAGGAGAGTGGCCTTAGCTTGAGATATATCCACAAGTTGTGTTGGGTGGACATTATTAAGTAGGAATATGGATACAAAAACTCAGCTTTGGGGAACTTTTATATAGGATGGGAGACCGAGTCATTTATATGGAGGCCATACCATGATTATGGGGGATGACTCGAGGATGCTACATAGTTATAATGTATCTAGATGACTATGAGTCATTTGCTTTGGAGGACCACTTTCCAGGTGTGGCAAATACTTTTCAGGTTGAGAGGGTGTCACGACAGTTTGGGATAGCTCAGGATGTGCCCTTAGATCCATATATATGGTTGAGGGCTATCACGAGCATATAGGAGGGATAGTGCTAGGCTAGGACCCATAATAGAGTAGTTAATACCACTAGGTCGGATTAGGTAGATCCAATGATAGTGGTTGTGGATGGAGATGATGCGTGGTGTACCGCTGAATATCAAGCATGGTGGGAAGTGCAATGGTGGGTATTATTATACCCATTATTCATAGGTGTTATGGATTTACCACATGGAGGAGAAGGGGAGGGAGGCATTCTCAACCCTATGACGGTGGTTGTGGTAAATTGTAAGTATTTGTGTATGCATATCTCATGTTTAATGGATTGTCTATGTTTTTTTATATGTGTTTATCTAATTTGTGGTTTTATGTTTTGTTTACAGGGGATATGCATTGGTCATTGATAGTAGACACATTGGTCCGTACTTTGACACAGAATGTGTCGAATGATGTGTTAGGTGGAGGGATGCTAGAGCATGTTGATGACATTGTAGGTAAGCATGCCTACCTCTTTTAGCCAGTGGCCATAGCAGCGGTGACATATATTGTGTTGTTAGGTGAGAGGGACAATAAACGAAGGAGACTCGATGTGCTCGAGAGGTAGTAGGTGGTGGTCCCTTTTCCTAGGACGTGTTTGTGTGGTATGTTAATTTGTAGCATTAGTTTTCAGATAAAGGCTATAGAGGAAGGTGGAAGTTTGAAGGCCATGTATGACATCACATTGGTGTAGAGGCATCAATTCAAGGGCTCTCGTAGTACATGAGAGAAACAATGATGATGAGGTATGATTAGGATTATTATATATGATGTGGGGATTTCCCCATTTGAGAAATTTTTGCGATGATGATGATTGTATTAGCAATATATGTATGGACACCTATTTTTTATATATGTTAAATCTATGTTGGAATGTTTTGTCATTGTGATGTAATGGATGTTGTATGATTCTATGGTTATTTTCCTAGCATGTGTATTGTTCGTGTGTGATGAATATAAATTTGCATTATGATGTTAGTAGTGATAGAAAAAATGTGTATGGTGAATGATGACAATATATATAACCAATGTAATGTGATTGATGAAATGTTTATTGAATAAAATGTGTAGCGCATAGTTAATGTAATTATTATAATAGAATAGATGTGAAAATAGAAAAATGTATGATAGTGAGATGAATGTACCATAATGAATGTGTGAGAATGTGATGTAGTCATAATAGGATAGGGTGATGAAAATAGGAGAGGGGGAGATTAACGATGCCCCTAGCATAGGAATGAATAGGTTTATGTAATTAAGACCCCTCAATAGTCAAGGATGAGCCGCATAAGAAAGAGTGCATCATCGGGAAATGATTGAGTGTGCTAGATGAAATGACAAAGCACATGATGAAAGTTTTTATAACTAATCCCTCAACATTCATGTAAAAACTATAAGAACATAAGTGTGTCATCATGGGATTAGGTGATAATAATCACCTACCAAAGACCACGATGATGTGTGGTGGTGAAAGCATGTGAAATGGGCTTAGAGTGAGTGTATGAACCAAATGTAATTTCATGTGGAGTAATATGGTATAAGAGAGGCTAGTGGAAACCCATGGGACATGGAAGCATGAAGTGGTGGATAGTGTGGATGTAATGGATGTAATGAATGTAATGGTGGAAATTATGGATGCGGTGGAGAATGTGCATGTGATAGTGGTGAGTGACGAATGAACTAAGTACCTGGAGGAGAAGAATTAAGTGCGAGTATGCCTACACTTACAGGGTAAAGGACAATGACCTCTCATGAGAGGTAAAGGAGATGATATTTGTATCCACTATTTTTTGTATCCTCTCATGTAAAATGATAGAATCATTTTCTTTATTCCCATTGATGTGATTATAATTATAATAGTGTTGGTCACACTGACGTTTTAATTGGTTTGGGGGATGATTCTATTTGGAGGGTAGATTAATTAATCACTCATTTAGTAATATATGTAGCACATCATGTGGTCAAGTGTGAGGATATAAATATTAAATCTCTTATGACAGAGGTGGAGTGGTGGAAGTAGGAACTTGCTGTGGAACCAGAGAAGTATGGGTTGGTGGTGGAGGAGTGTGTTGAGTTTTTTTAGGATGTAATTTAGGTAGAGGTGGAGATTACTTTGGATTCTCAACTGGATGTGTGAGTGGAAGATTACAGGATGGAATGGGAAGAGAAACATTGGTAGGTGTAATGATATGTGAGAATAGAATATCTTTTTCTAGGTCAATAACTTTATAGCATAAAATGATGAATGACTCACAAGTCTCATATTGTAAAAATGAATTGCTTCTCTAAGTCACTAGGTTATAATATGATTTGATGTATATAGAATTAAACTATAAGATATAATCCTTGATAGGTTCAGATGAGCCCCGATATAAAATAGGTATGTGGTCATAAGTAACTCTAGAGAAATTATCCATAATGAAACAATGGAGGAAATTTTCCTCCGTGTTATTAAAAGTGTTAATGTACCCAAAGGGTAAATGGGTGTACCATTGTACTGCCTCATCAATAAGACTATAGCAAAAGGCCTTAAGCAATAATCGATCATTAGAGTAAGAAGCCATAAGTGTTTGAGAGTGTAGGATATGAGCATGAGGGTCCTCAGTACCATCAAAACATGTGAAATTGGGCATGGTAAAGTCTTTCAGAAGGTGGAATTATGAATTTTTTTTGAAACAAGATTTCCATGCAAAGAATCATGTCAATAGAGGCATAATAGGCTTTACTTTCTAAAGTGACAATGATGCATGAGCATCATTGAATCCTAAGCAATATATGTGTGTTATAGGTCGATAAGTGTGTTCAAGGGTGTTTCCTTCTTTAAAAGGGGTGTTCAAACTCAAATGTAGATATTTATTGTATTTAAAGAGTGAAATTACCTAGTAAAGGTAAAATGTAGGCCAAAAGGCCATGTCGGTCATGTAAGGTGTAGATAAGATGAAAATAGGACTAAATTAATCCATATAGGCTATGTAGGGAGACATTGTTTGTTTTTAAATGTGTGTATGAGTTGTGGAATGTTGTTAATCCTAATCCCAAGTTTGGAGAGTTGTTGAGTTCGTTTAGGAGTCTATACTTAGTCAATATCCACCTATTCATAGGGGATTCCAATGTAATTGAGAGGTAATGAGATAGATTCGAAGAATACGGTCAAGTAAAGACCTTGAATAACATGTAAAGAGGTCAAATAATTATCAATAAAGAGGGGGAGAACATATCAAGGTAATATTTTTGAGTAATTTACATGAATTATGGATTTTGAATGGATTGTGCATAGAGAATGTTCTTGAACAAAGTGAGGTGAAAACCCTCAATCCCTCTAAGTATTAAATTTCCCTAAACTGTTGATATGTAGAATTTTAAGGTGATAAGGATTACAAAGATAATTTTTACGATTCTTGAAAATGTACAATCTAGTCTTTATAACAATTTGTTTAGCCATGAGCTCAATCTAGGGCTTAACATAACTCTTGTTTCCACCTATTAATCTACCTAAAATTTTCAATTTATTTCTATTTTGGCATGTATTAGAAAACCTCCAAATTTCTTGGTGATTGGTTATGTTTAATAGAAATTATCCAAGACAATTATTTTGAGTTCCAATGGTGGATGCACATTGTATAGGTAAGAATAGAAAAAGGAAGATTTGTTATTAATACTTAATTATGACTCTAGACTACTATCAAAGGTGGAACTAGGTATAATTGATGTGTTTGGATGATTTTAGGTAGAATCCTATAATGAATTTTCCTTCATTTTGAGTATAGAATGACTATGAAACTGGTAAGATTCTATTAGGTCACGGTGAAATGTTACAAGAAAGGTGAATTGGGAAAATTAGCTATAGAAAGAAAATATGAAGGATCATGGACACCTTAATCATGGTGAGAGAGGTCTAGAAAACATGGAATCGTGCCCCGAAACCCTAACAATTACATATAAGTCATTAATTGAGCATACATGAGCAAGGAAATACTTGGGGAGAGTATTACAAAATCAGATTGAAGACCATTTCTTGAGTATTCACAAGGTAGCCTAAACCTTTGGATTTAAGCCCTTAATATGTTCAACTAAGAAAGAATTCTCTTGTGACTCCATTTGAAGAAGGACTCCATTGTGAGGTAAAGTGTAGCTAAGAGAGCTCAAGAGGTATGTATGCTAGGAAGCTCATAAATGGATTTTGTAGCATGAAACAGTCTTGCATGTGAGTATAGGAGACTTGCACATTTATTAGGCATTGATTCAATGATCACAAAGTGATCACATTTGATTAATTGTTACCAAGTGAATTGTCTATTTGTTTGTCTTTCATATATGAGTATGCATTAGGACATCAACGATGTTGGAGCATAGTAATGGTGTTATTGAGCCTAGTGAAGATGATGTTTAGTTGCAGGGGAGGTATAAGTCATTCAAAGGAATTTTGAGATTTGGAGAATATCGTTATGAAACATTGTGAATGGTAAGCCTTCCATAAAGATATTTCAAGATTCAAGCTAGACCCTTCCATCATTTTTGGTATCAAAGTTGGTTTTTCTATTATAATTAGGTATATTGCAGAATTCATATTATTTTGAATTGATTGATAGTTTGAAAGTGTGAAGGTGATTGTAGACAGTATGGAAAAAGTAGATAATCCATCGTTGCATTACATAATGACATTGAGTTAGGAAGGAGTCATGGGAAATATGGATAGTATGATGAATGAAATCAGTGATATAGGCACAAGGATGAAAAGGCTAGAAGCAATGTATTTAAAGATGGAAAGGATAGCTGATAGAGGTGATGACTTAAAGCGGGGAGAATTGTTTTTGCTAAGGATAATACTTCTACATCAAGAATCCAAATCACAGGATCCAGTCTGCAAGAGAAGCTTGTTCAGGACAAGATGCAAGACAAGAGGTAAGTGTTGTAATGTTATTATAGATAATGGTAGCATAGACAACATTGTCTCAGAGGAAATGGTTAGTAAATTGGGTTTAAAGAGGTTAGTTCACCCTACACCTTATAGAGTTGCATGGGTTCAGAAGGATCATCAGATTCTTGTAAATGAGCAATGTAGAGTACCTTTCAAAATTGGAAGTTTGCATGATGAGGTTTTATGTGATGTAATGCCTATGGATGTATGTCATTTACTCTTAGGTAGGCCATGGAAATATGATAGGAAGGTGTTGTATAATGGTAGGTTGAATAAATGTTTTCTAACAAATAATGGAATAGAACATGTTTTAGTTCCTTTAATGGACCAACATGCATGTATTGAAAGGAGAAGCATGGTATTTGGCTTCAAGGATTTTGTTGAGAAGACCAAGAATTAGGTCTTATCCTTCATGAAAGATGAAGATGAGGTTGATAGAATAATGTTGTAGTAGCAAGAAGCACAAGTAAAGGTTGAAGAACAACCCAAATGAGGTTTTGGAAGAACATGATGTTATTGAATAGAGAGAGTGATGACCAAGAAGGTCAATTAAGTCACAAAAGTGGAGGTGATGGTAAGAAGTTACAAAAGAAAAATGACGAGGAAACATAGAATTGGATGCTTGAATATCTTATGAAATATCATGAAGAACAAATGCAAGATAAGACACAAGATGGTGTCATGAAAATAAAGAAAAAAATAGGTCAATTGAAGACTAAGAAGGAGAAGATAAAGGAAATTCAGTCCTTGTGACAAGAATAGTCCAAGAGAAAAGAGGCAAATTAGCAAGAGGAAATGAGGAGAAATTTGAAGAGATGAAGGATGACCTTCAAGAAAAACATTAGTGTCATGATAAAACCATCATAAGTAATGGAGAACAATAGAGGAAATTGAAGAAACCAAACTTACCAACAAACCTAGAAGAGAATGTAAATGGAAATAAAATTGAAGGCATGCATGGAGTATCCTAAGAAGAAAAATGGAGCTCAGATTTTTAAATCTAACTTTGTGTTAACATGTGTGACTGCAAGTTTCAAAGATGGAGTAACAAGGATGAACATGAATGATAAAGGACTAAGTAAATTGAATGAAGCATGGGGAAATGTAATGTTTCTAGATACTACTAAAGGTTTGAAAAAAACATCACTAAAGGTTCAAGTGTGTAAGTGTGGGCCCAAGTACAATCCAAACACTATGGTATACAAGAAATAAGACATGAAGATTCTACTCAAAGAATAAAACAAAAAAAATTAGGTTAATAACATGGAGTTTAAGTCAAGAAGGTCGATTAGGAGAAGGCTATGTATGTGGAGCAAGCTAAGCATGTGACTAGTCAACAAGAGCCTAAGAAGAACAAATGGAAGACTATAAGCCTAAGTTAAAAACAAGGTATGCATATGAATAATTTCATTATGGTGTTATATGAGTTTCAAGATGTGAATATAGTTCTTTGGAGCAACACTTTGTGTCAAGATGATAGCCATAAAAGTTAGAAAGGCACAAATGCTAGACAAGTTACTAGATTGGAGGTGAAAATCTAGCCAAATAAACTAAGATCAACTCAAGAGGAAAACATAATAAAACATGGGAAAAGTGTTAAAAGTGACATGAATGAGAACAAAGGCATCTACAATAGTGATATCAATAAAATAAAGAGGATAAACATAGATAATACAGTGATTTATAACAGGAGACCATGTAGAAGACAACATAATGGAGGACATGACACCAATCAAGTTAAGGACCTTAAGAATACCGAGGAGGTAGTTGATAAGGAACCAACAATCAGAGAAAAATTCTCAAGAAGTTATAATGTGGAAATGATTTATACATACAATTAGGAAAAGAAGCAAAAACTTCAATACAAAGAATAAATCAAGAAAAAAATGAAACAAATTAGTACAAACCCAAGAAATGATAGTGAAGGAACATGAAGATTCTTACAATGGTGAAGGAAAAGATAACCAACTATAGTGGTATGAAGTGAAGTCTAATGACATATATGAACTCTCTAAGCATGAGAAGGAGTTGAAATTCAATATTGAGGACCTCCATTTCATTGACTAAGTAAATAAAGCTTATGAGGTATCCAAGTATATACAAGAATAGAGAATTATGATAGATCAGGTTTAGAGGACAATTAAAGCTTGGAATATAGTGTCTAGTATAGTCTTAAATGTTATGAGTACAACTAAGTATGAAAGATGCAAGGAAGAGTTGGAATCCATAATGAAGAAGGTGGAAGAAGAGAAAGAGATAAACAAGAAAGAAAATAATGTGAAGAAGAAATAAAAGTGCAAGTATAAAATGGTGGTTGGGAGGAAGATCACATCAATAAACCAAGAAAACATGAAAGGAGAATCATAAGGAATTGGAAGAAAAGGAAGAGGAAGACATCTACAATGTATTTGAGCAGGAGCTCAAATTTTTCTCACAAGGGCACTCTGTTGAAGGAGCATCTTTGATACCTAAGAAATATAGGTGTGTTATAGGTCTATAAGTGTATCCAAGGGTGTTTGCTTCCTTAAAAGTGGTTTTCAAACTCAAATATAGATATTGATTGTAGTAAAAGAATGAAATTACTAGTAAAGGTAAAATGTAGTCCAAAAGGCCATGTGAGTCATGTAAGGTGGATATAAGATGATAATAGGACTAAATAAAGCCATATAGGCTATATAGGGAGATAATGTTTGTTTTCAAATATGTGTATGAGTTTTGGAATGTTGTTAAGCCTAATCCAAAGTTTGGGGAGTTGTTGAGTTAGTTTAGGAGTCTATACTTATTCAATATCCACCTATTCAGGGGATTCTAATGTAATTGAGAGCTAATGAAATGGATTCAAAGAATACAATCAAGTAAAGACCTTGAATAACATGTAAGGAGGTTAGATAATGATCAATAAAGAGCGGGAGAACATTTTGGGTAAGATTTGTGAGTAATTTACATGAATTATGGATTTTGAATGGACTATACATAGAGAATGTACTTGAGCAGTGAGGTGAAAACCCTTAATCCCATCCAAGTATACAATTTCCCTCACTGTTAATATGAATAGAATCTGTAGGTGATGAGGATTACAAATATAATTTTTATGATTCTTGAAAATGTACAATTGGCCTTTAAAGTAATTTTTTGCTACACGAGCTCGATCTAGGGCTTAGAATAACTCTTGTTTCCACCTATGAATTTGGCTAAAATTTTCAATTTATCTCTATTATGGCTTGGATTAAAAAACCTCAAATTTTGTGGTGATTGGTTATGTGTAATTGAATTTATCGAGGAAGTTATTTTGAGTTCCAATGGTGGATGCACAATGTAAAGGTAAGAATAGATAAAGGGAAAATTCCTGATTAGTACTTAATAATTATGACTCTAGACTGCTATGGAAGGTGGAACTAGGTATAATTGATGTGTTTGGATGATTTTAGGGAGAATCCTATGATGTGTTTTCCTTCGTTTTGAGTATAGAATGACTTTAAACTGGTAAGAATGTATTAGGTCACAATGAAAGGTAACAAGAAAGGTTACTTGGGAAAATTAGCTATAAAAACATCATATGAAGGATCATAGACACCTTAATCATGGTGAGATAAGTCTAAAAACATGGAATCATGCCCTAAAACCCCTACAATTACATATGAGGTCATGAATTGAGCATGCATTAGTAAGGAAAGACTTGGGAAAAGTATTAGGAAATTAGATTGAAGACCATTGCTTAAGTATCAACAAGGTAGCTTAAGCCATTGGATTGATGCCCTTAATATGTTTAACAAAGAAAGAATGATCTTATGACTCATTTGAAGAAGGATTCCATTGTGAGGTAAAGTATAGCTAAGAGAGAACAAGATAGGTTTTATTCTAGAAGCTCATAAATGAATTTTGTGGCATGAAACTGTCTTGCATATGAGTAGAGGAGACTTGCACATTTATTAGGAATTGTTTCAGTGATCACATCTGATTAGTTATTACCAAGTGAACTCTCTATTTTTTTTTCTTTCATATATGAGTATGCATTAGGACCTCAAGGTGGTCGGAGCATCTAGTAATGGCTTTATTGAGCCTAGTGGAGATGATCCTCGGTTCCAGGGGAGGTATAAGTCATTCTAACCAAGTTTGAGCTCTAGAGCATATCAATTATGAAACATTATGAATGGTAATCCTTCCATCAAGATAGTTCAGATTCAAGCTATACCCTTGCATCGAGAGTGTGAACTAAATATTGGAGATGTCCTACAACATTCATGAGAGAGATAATGTCTGTGAGGATATGGTAGAAGATGGAAACAATGTATTAAGTGGTTGAAGTTTTCCATTATGAGTGATCATAGGGATGTCAAAAGGTGATACAGTGGAGTCCAATGTGAAAGGCACATTAGTAGTATGTGTCAAAGGATCTATAGTAGATGATGGTGGAGGAATATCGATAACAATAATATGACTAACATTGGCACTATTCCTAATAGGTGAGGTGACCAAGGATGAAAATTCTATAGGAAAAGATGAAGTAGGAGCCATAGATGATGTGGGAATAGAAGGAGAAGAAGCAATGGATGGTGGTGACTCATGCACAATAGTAGATGCACCCTCAAGAGAAGATAACAATGGAGTAGGAGAGTCACACTTAGTGGTATAGAAAGAAGGAGACTCATGATAATCATTAGTAGTAAATGGAGTTCAAGAAAAATGATGTCACTAACAATACTATCAATAGGATCATCAATGTAATATGAAGGAGAATATGAGCTAGAATAAGATGTGGGAGGAGTAATATCAGAAGTAGTAGAAGACATAGGAGTAACTATAGTAGTAGGTGGAATAGAAGAGGAAGAGTCATGATGTATACTTGATTATGGATCAATTCCCAATAATTAATCAATGATAGAGTCATCTAAAGCATCGGGTGGCATATTAGAAGAAGGATCACAAGCATCCGGATGAAATGGTGTACAATTAGTAAAAGCAATTGGGTCATCAACAAGGAACATACTTATAGGATAATCTACAAGACTATTTGGCACATGTTTTGGCAATCCAAGAATGTTGTTGAGTATCATCGGGTGTAGTGATTGGGGGTACTATATAAAGATTTGAGTTCAGAGATGGTGGTGTCATCATAGATAGGATTGAAACTAAAATGATACATGTCGTGCAAAAATGAAGAACTATGGTCACCCACTAAGGTAATGAAAAAGATCCAAGGGAAAAGTATTCTAAAAGTTGAGTTCACCAAAATAATTAACTAAAATATGATTTATTTTATGAGTTAATCTAAATAGAAACAAAATGCAATATTAAAATGCTGAAAATAAATATTGTACTTTATTTCTTGAATATATTGAAATAATGAAAATAGATGGATATGGCACGAACCTAAGTTTGACTTACCTCATTATGTGCAAGGACTGAAGTAGGCTAATGTGTAGCCTAGAAATAGGTGATTGGATGGCTTTGAGAATGGAAGAAGTTGAGTGTATGACTAGAATGAGGTACGTGGAATGATAGTGGGGTGCCCAGAGGTGCCATGGTATGTGATTTGGGATTTGTAGTCTACAAAAAATCTCAGGATCTGAGTCTGGTAAATCACAAGATCTTCACAAAATCTTCATCTTTGTCACACCGTTGTCACTATTTCTTCAATTATGTCACTATAAATGTAATGTGAAGATCCACTGAAAAAACATATTCAAAGCATAAAATTCTAAAAATAAAAATGCATATGAATAGGTCATATTGACCTTAACTACCACAATAGTGGACTTACAACTAAGCACTACACTACATTCCAAACCCCATGTAGTTTTGTGTGCATGTGTGTGCAATTTTTATGCCTAGGATTCCCTAGCACCAATGACGTAGAAGTAGGGGGCAATAACTAGATGTAAAAATACAAATGGTGGATGGAATAGAAAGAATACAACCCTTTCCCCTATGCTTGTGTGATGCAGATGTAGAAGATGCCCAAATGTAGTCCCTTGCCTTAGTAGATAGCTTCCCTTGATAGTAAGATGTCCCCATAATGTAGTGAGTATGATATGTTTATATAGGGATATCTTGTTTAAATTTCAACACTAATGACCTAAAATGCCAACTACAACCTAGAGGAATGTACAAGGTAACAAAAAAGACAAAACTCAAATGAAAAAATTAGAACCAAAAGTTACGGAAACAAGGGTGCATAAAACCACGAGACTAGTGCACCCTAGAGGCACCTCAATTCTACCCTAAGTTCCCTAGTGTAGGAATGGATATGACAAACAAGAAACTTATGACACCTAAGACACCCAAAACTGTATAGATAATTGATGATTGTAACAAAAAAATAACAATGATGACCTGACTAACTAAAAACAAGACTAAAGGATGGGTTATTAGTGAATAATTTTATTATGCAAGATCCATATATAAAATAATATACCTAGCGGTATAAATGTAATATTAATTGCGTGATTTTTTACTATAGGTCTGAAAGGGAACCAAGAATTGGCCAATCTAAGGATGGTTTAGGGTTGTTTCATCATCTATATACCTAAAGGTATGTGAGGATCAAATCGTGATGATTAATAGTATGTGGATTAGTATTGGGACCTACCCCTCACTTCACATGCCACATCGATAAGGGTTTGGTACTTAAACTTTATATCGATAATAAAAAAAATATTACATGGCCTAAATACCATGGTATAATTCCTATTATGTAGTCATTTTTATACCCTTAGACCAATAGTCTAATCCCATGCGCACTAGCCTTTTACCCAAGAAGGGCGTTGGGTGCTCACCTAAGGCACGCGGGAGCCAAGCCTCTCCATTATGCAAGTCTTGTGAGAATGCATTATCTTATGAAAAATATTCAAGTGCAAGTGAATTAAATAAACCATGTATCATTCTAAGAACCTATGACAAGTTGTCACCTCATTGCATCCAGAAAAGAAAAATAAAAAACAACATATGGAAATGGTTCATACATAAAGGAAATGCATAAGGATTATACTCATGAACACACATATGATTCATAACAGATCCTTATATTCATATTAATATGTTCAATAACCACATTACATCCCTTGAAGTCATAACAAAACCTCATATAATAATACAGAGCAAAGTAATGCATGTTCTTCACTATGTTCTTCACATTACAAAGAAGAATAAAGACCCATCCCTCTAAGTGTACCATCACTCCTATATTTACTCTAATCCTAACCCATATAATTCTCCATAACATTTCTATAGATATTTTCCCCCTCCCAAGACCTTTACTCTCTCAAGATGACTCCATGTATATCCCTTCGCTATCTACACAACTCAATATATAGTTTTCTGCATTCACCGCCATGCCTTCCGAGGTAACTAATCAACTGCCAAGTGTCCAAGTGATCCTCCAATAGAGAATGCTTCCTTTGATTTGAGATTTCCACTCGTGTAATGATGTTTTTCAAGAACCTTCCATCACATGCATAGAATATTCCCTTTTTGATCCTACAGCCATTAAGCTAGCACCTTATCCACTCCACATGTTAGAAGGGTCATGATTTTCTTGTTTGCTTCCTGGGATGCCGAATATGGCTAATTCTAAAACCCGTCTTACCTTGTACATGCACGCCATGTGTTCTAAAAAACCCTACTAAAACTCTTCCCTACACGCCTTCACCCTGCGCACCCTTTAATAACTAGGTCTCGCATGCCCACATTCCTTATTGTACTTAGCCAATATTCTGGGGCCCAACAACACCCCACACTATACCTATTCTTTGTCCTAAAAAAACTCTTCAAAGAATAAAGAATGGCGGGACATTACAATGGTAAGAGAGAATGAATAAGGGAATGAAGAATTAGGAGAAATAAAGAAAGAGTGGGGAACTTTCTTATTGTTAGAGGAGGAGAGGGAAATCCTTCGCTAGTTCTACCTCTAACTTCTCCCAAGTGTTGACCTCATTATGAGCTTCTACTTGAGGTCACCCACAAGGGTGCTCACCTCCTCAAAACTCACTCCTCTCCTTTTGCACTCATGGTGTCAACAAAAATCTCTAATTACTTTCCCAAGTCCTCAAGCGCATCCATATTGCGGGTGATTTGGGGGTATAGTTCCTTCAGCTAGATTTTGATCGAGCCTCATAGGGTCTTGATTGCTTTTGATTTCTTCTCCACCTCAGCCAAGATCTTCTCTCTCTTTTTTTATTCCCCTTATTTTTCTCTAGGAACTCCTTGAGTTATGTCTCATGGGTGGTAACCAAGATGATTTCCACTCTAATCCTATCAATGAAATTGTCATACATAACTTCAATGACTTATGAGTGGCTTTAATTCTGTAAGAAGCTTAGTTTATCGAGCCATAATCTCAACAACCTTCATCTTGTTTTATTTTTCTTATTGCACCTGCACCTCTTCTGTAGATTCTAAATAAAGTGGTCACCTCTCCATTGTGAGAATACAAATTAGATCCTCCAGAAATTGCAAGGCTAATTCATACTTTTCCTCGGGTAGTGCTAAATTAGGGTGCTTTGAAAATTGCATCTGTAATCATTTCCACCTTATTAGAGACCTTACAAACCTTTTCTTTTTCTTCCTTCATCATGCCTCAGTTGAGTGCTGATCAAATCCTCTTGCTTTAGGTCTTTTCTCTTCTCTATGAGCTCCTTTTTCTTCTCCAGTTCCTCCTCTAGGAATCTCACTTTATCATTTCTCCCAAACAGTATGGCCTCAATTTTGACTGAAAAATTGATAAGTGTGTTACAGAATTTTTCATCTACTATTTGTTGAGTGTTCACCAAGGAGTCAATCCTTTTATTTCGAACCTTCATAAAAACTTTCTAGCTTACCTCAAATTTTGGTTCATCCACGTGGGACTCAAACACCCAAGATAACATCTTTCTTATCTGTGGGTACATGCCTTCTTCATCAAACGATGACATAGCTAAGATTTTCTCTAATGGTATGGTTCTCTAGAAATGTGGGCATAAACCTTACTAGGATCATCAATGTATCCCATTCCCTACCCTTGTGCCACCACTATGCCTTTCCCACATGTCCACACAGCTTTTGGGAAGCTCACTACCAATTTGGGATCTCCACCCATGTTGTCATACTCCTTCCCAATGCTCTCTTCTTCTATCTCCTT
Organism: Taxus wallichiana var. yunnanensis; assembly: GCA_018340775.1. Taxonomy (NCBI): domain Eukaryota; kingdom Viridiplantae; phylum Streptophyta; class Pinopsida; order Cupressales; family Taxaceae; genus Taxus; species Taxus wallichiana. Next base: position 547,385,293 of record CM031237.1, on the reverse strand, counting down.
TATAATCTCATCCGCGCTCCGCTCCAACTCCTATTATACCAACTTCTTCATGATTCCTACCACTTATCTCTCTGTGGCTTTCTCTACTTTCTCCTTGGTGAGGCTTGGGGTTCTTTGGTTCTTGGTGCTTACTTCTTCGCTCACCCCCTTGCCTTGAGCCTCAACTTATTCCTCATCATTCTTCTCCTCATCTTCCTTGTTATACTCCTCTTCATCTCCTTCTTCGTCAAAATAATTCACATCATATACTGGATGGTCTTCACCTCCTTTAGGCTCATCATCATCCTTGTCACCAATGTAGGCATCTAGACTTTCCATCTCTTCTGAGTCTACCTCATCTGTCACCTTCTGCTTCTTCCTTACTGGGGATTCCAGTACATGATATTCTTCCTTATCCTTATCTTTGATAAGAGACCTCTTCTTTGGTGATTCTTCATGGGTGAGGTTCTTTGCATGCTATGGTGCCTCTTTTCTAAGGTATTTTCCTTGATTAGGGACTTCTTTCTCCACACGTAAGTGCTTAGGATTCGCGACTTCTTTAGTCATACCCACCGATTATGTAATCTACACACTTCGTGCTTTTTCTCTTGCCCCTCTTCTCTTTCTCTCTTCTTTGGCATGACCTTATTTCTTCCTATGGGGTCTTTTGGAATGGAGACATCATTCTCCAAATATGTTCCTTTCTCAAACTTAGGTATTATTCGAAGTTATATCCTTGCTACAAGCCTTCCAAGGATTGGCAGTGTTATTGGTTTCATCATTTGAACTTCGTGGGAGACATACTTCTCCACGTACACATATTTTTTAGGGTACATGAGCTTTCAACGTAGCTCACGGTGGTCTTGGTCCACCTCACTAAGGTCAAACCTTAGTCTTTTGGCTTCTTTGAACCTATTGACCCCTACTTGGAAGTATTGTATGGTGAAGGAGAAGGGAAGCTTGCACCATGGACCCTTAGTCCCATTTATTAAAGTAAATTTACCAATGCAGAAATGTTGGTACATTGAAAATTATTATTCTCCATCCACGAGCATGAGAACTAATTTGGGATCCTCCACTCTACCCTGAATGTTTCACGCATCCATTTATACCACTTCTCTAGGTGCGCCTTGTGACCTGGGATCATGGTTTCACAAGTGTATATTTCAAACCTCTTTATGCGGGAGAGATCCTCTTCTAGATACTCCCAAACAAAAAATTTCAGCCCATTGGCACTCCAATATATAAAAATACAATCGTGAGGAGGATGGTACCGAATAGTATTTTCTCTCCCTCCTGCACACTTCTTATGATCTCATCCATGATGAAAGCAGACAAGTTATAAATGGTTCCCTCTGATATCTTCCAGCATACATTTAGTCATGCCTTGTTCACTTGCATCCATCATTCTTGATCATTGAGCTTGGTCACTAAGTTCTCGGCCATCCTTTTAACAAAGTTTAGAATCTCATTGATGTCAAAGTATCGTGATCCCTTCTTGTAGTCATATGCTACTACAGTTTCCTTGATATCCTCCTTGTCACTTAGATAATCATCTATACTTTATCCTTCACAAATAAGGCCTATGAACTTGGATATCAGCTATGGTGTTATGTGCATATTGTGCCTTGCAAAATAAAAATGATCCTCATGCACGTGTGACATCAACCATTGATAAAGGCGGTTAGGATTGCCAAAGTAAGGCAACTCATATAGTAGCAATAACCTTACTTTCTCCAATTTGAATTTCACTTCATCACTATTTATGGGAATCCATCTAGTGTTCTTTTATTAGTTGGTTGGAAATAATCCAATGCCATATCCTTCTTAGTTGTGTTTGTGCAATGGTTATAATCGCTCACCTTGTCATTTGTCTTAGATATGACACCCGTTCTTTTCCTATCAATACATCATCCGGGTATTGCATTTTTGCATACCATTCTTCATTAGAGCTGTGATGAAAGTGATTTGATTTCCTTTTCCCTTTCTCTTTGGTTTATTTTGGTGAAATAGCCACCTTCTTAGGTTTCATTCTTTATATCGAGATGAACTAAAAACTTTTTTATTTTCTCTGCTACTTTTCTACACTCCAAACTCAACTCCAAATCTCAACTCCTATAATAAATCCTTTCTCTTTGTGCCCTAGCTGCCAAACCCTAACTAGGAAAACCTTCCACAAAATGGCACACCACAAATAACCTTTCCTCATGCACGTGTACTACTACTCCTTCCTTTGGTTTATAGATCCACTCTAGTCACACACTTAAATTTCTCGAATTCTTCTTCCTTCGCACAATTTTTATTGGATGCCCTAGTTCGCAAGAGTGCTTCAACTTCGTAATAGCAAGATAGAATAATGAATTTCCGACCTTATATTTATATTTTATGTTTCCCTCCAAAGCAATAAATGTTATGCCACATACAAATGTAATTTAACATTAAATGTGGATTTTTCCACTAAGACAAATTTAAGCACCCTTATCCAGGTGCCAAATCCGCACGAAAAATCCTTTACAACCTTTTGGTATGAAAAATCCCAATTTGATGAAGAATCTTATGCTTGTGTCTACACCATTGAAGGAACTTCTATCCTTTTCCTGATTTGTTCCCTCGCCTACCTCATGTTGTTCCTGTGATCTTAATCCTTTGTATGTGGTTTTGTTATAGCCTTCTTGACACCATAATTCATTATCCACCATTTCGCCATGCGCTTTCTCAAACTTACACTTTCTTATACTTGGACCACTCAAATTTTTATTCAGGCCTATAATTTTCTTTGCATTACTTCATCCCACACTAAAATAGATGCGCGGTCCTTTACACATACACAACCTTGGAAAAATAAAGTGGTTACTAGTGCACACGGTGTAAAATGAAACAAAAAGAAACTAAAATCAACGAGAAAGGGAAACACAAGAAAAGAAAAGCATAAGAGGAAATTCTAGGCTAACTGGTAATATTTTCTTATTTACAAACATCGAGAAGACTTTTTTATATTAGGTCTTCATCACACTCCTATTGAAATGACCTATTAATGTTATCCCATCCAGTGCTAGTAACTAGCAATTTCCTGATTGAAGAATGTACCAGATGATGTAAGGTCCCAACCAATATACTTTAATCTTCCTCAGGATGGCATAGATACTTGGAATCATAAAACAACACAATCCACCCAACCTCAAATTGCTTATTCTTAATATGATGATCATGCCATGTCTTTTGTCTTGATTTTTCTATCTTATGACTCCATCTAGTAAGTGATCACATTTCATCTAACTACATCAACTTATCAATCCTCTTTTCCAATGTTTTTTTATCACCTAACCCTCCTACGCACGTTATATGTAGTGATGATGGTAGCATGAATTCAACTCGGAAAAATGGCCTCTACACCAAACACCAATTGAAATGGTTTGGCCTTAATCAACCTCTTGTAGGTTTTCCTATATACCCATCTAACGGCTAATAATTTTTCATCCCAATCTTGTCTTCAAACATCACAGATCTTAGTCAATGTGTGACTTACTATTTTGTTAAATGCATCAACAATTCCATTTGCTTGAGGGTGATAGGGGGTAGTCTTGCGATGATGGACCACCATAAATTTTGCTAACGGAATCTGACCATTTCATTGAGGAAATGAGTACCTTTATCACTTGTTAAACTTAAAGGAAAACTATACCTACCGATTATGTTCTCCCACAAGAATCTAGAAGTTTTCACGTGGTGCAATCCTTTATAAAGTGCTGCCCTTTCCCAACATGTTAAGTAATCAGTGAAAGTAATGATATACCGTGAACCATTCTTTCACGCGGCTGGAAAAATTGGCCCTACAAATTTGATTGCGCATTTTTCAAATGGTTCATTGTTGGCTATTGGTCATAAGGGAATTTCATCTCTCTTTCCAGGATTGCCAAGTTAGTGGAAATTATCACACTTGCAAAACTCAATACAATCCTAGTAGATGGTTTCCCACCAAATCCCTACTAGTAAAATATTTCACGCGGTAGCATTTCCTGCATAGTGTCCTCCTGCAATCCAAACATGCGCTTCCTCCATAATTTCCATGTGCTCATGTTCCAATATACATCAGCACATAACCTCATCATGACATAACTTATACTAGTCTCTACTAATCAACATGTAGGGTGCGGCGCGTACTACTAATTGTTTCCTCTCAGAGCCTTCATTCCTTCCGACGTCACACCTTTTTTAAGAACACCGTGATATCTTCCAAGTCTAATGGCATGCACCACAACCTAAATATTTGTGTGTTTGGCATGGTATCCTCAATTTTTTGTGCATCCTCCCTTGAGTTAATCCTTGATAAATGATCGGAGTCCTGAATTTATTTTCCTTGGTTTCACAACTACTGTGAACTCAAATTTATGGAATAACAGGACCCATCGGCATATGCATCCTTGTAGAACGGGCTTGTTGACTAGGTACTTCAATTCCATGTGGTCCATTTAGAATATAAATGGTTTTTCCAACAAGTACTATCTAAAATTATGCAACGTATAGATCATAGACAATGTTTCATGCTTAGAAGTTGTGTATTTTTGTTTGGCTAGTGTCAACTTTCTACTTGCAAAGTAAAAGGGATGATTAACAATTCCCTCACTAGGTTGTGTTAGTACTGCTCCTATAGTTGTTCTTGAGGCATCAACATACACATAGAAAGGCTTATCCCAAGAAGGAAAATGTAGTATAGGCACCGTGACAAGCCTATCCTTCAAAGTGTCAAATGTCTTCACGCTACGCCTCTCCCCAACAAAAGGCATTCTTGTGTTTTAGCAACTCCTCAAAGGGCATGGTGATCTTGGTATACCCCTTGATGAATTTCCTAAAATACCCTATATGCCCAAGGAATCCTCATATTGCACTTTGAGATTAGGCTCCACTAATCCTACAATAACTTCAACTTTGGAAGGATCCACTAATAAGCCTTATTTGTATATAATGTGTTCTAACAGTGGTTCTAATTGGAGTAAAGAAAGATACATTTCTTAATCCTAAGGTATATCCTTAATTTCTAACATCTCTCAAACATCAGCCTTAAATTGTCACAATGGTCTTTCAATAATCCATACACAATCCAGTCATCTAGATAAACTTGAAGAAATTTATTGATGAAGTCCTGAAATTCTTGTACCATAAATGCGAGAACACACATGTACATTCTTCAATCCAAATGACATAACCATGTAGGAAAAACTTCCCCATTCAATTGAAAAAAATTTCTTTTTATGGTCTTCCTTTGAAATCCTGACTTGGTGATACCCTGAGAACCCATCCGTGAAAGAGTAGACTTCGCGCCTAGCTACTCCCTCTAAAATTTCTTCAGTAAAGGGGGTTGGAAAAGGATCGATGACATATACCACATTATATCCCTATAATCAACACATATTCTTATCCTCCCATCCTTCTTGATACTGATAACCATTAGGCTTATCAATTTTGATTCTTCCACTACCTCAATGATACAAGATGCTATCATCTTGTCTATTTCTTCCTTGACCCGTACGCATAAATTTGGATTCAACAAATAAGGCCTCTTCCGAATCGGGAACACACCTTCCTTTAACTTGATCTTCATCTCCCCTAAGGAATGGTGAATACCTTTAAGTTCATGGTACCCATGAGGGAAAACATCTTGGAACTTGCACGACGGATCAATGACCTTTGAAAAAAATTATAACCAATAGTCCCCAATGATAGATTCCTTAGGTTCTATCTCTATCCCAATTTTAACCTTATTTGTGTTCAAGGGCTCATGGTAGACATGTTATCACTCATCAATTCTATCTATAACTTCACACATACTTTGAATGGTTAACATCCAAAGTTTCCATTTATTCTCCATCTACTACATAGACCATTTTTCCTTTTTCTTTCTCCATGCACATGCGCTCAAGCTATACTTCCTCTTATTCTTCTTCATTGAGGTGCATCTCCAAATAAGGCTCACCCAGTAACTCTAGTATCTATCCTCTACCATAGCACTATCTCTAATTGTAATGCGCTTGATTAATTATAGTGCCTTATTCACTTGATGGCTTTGTACTCCTATACTCAAAAGCTAGAACGAGACCAACCACTAACTCCTTCCAATTACCTATTTGATGACACATCTCTGAATGAATATACCATGCATGCACACAACCTTGTAAGGTGGAATACAACTTATACACCCATAATGAAGGTAGTAAATCTTCTATGCTTCCCATCCATGCCTTCTCACACACTTGGATATGAAATGAGGTGGTATCTTTACCATGGTAGTCTTGTATAATAGTGGGTGCATTGCTCATGGAGAACCTTATAGAGAATTTTATACTTCCTCGCACCATTCTAAGAGGATATCCCAATGTATAGCCCACTAGCACGTTGTAGTTCGAGTAGGTTATAACTAAGCATTCCCCTTCTCTTGTCCTCATTTTTCCATTGAGCCTCCATTTCTGCAAGAAAATTTTAGGATATGCTTCTCCAAAGTAACTTGGAAACTTATATCCTCCTAGGCACTTGATTGATCACACCTTTTTACCCTTGTTATAGACCCTCTCAAGCGTCTCTCAATTAACTCATAAGTCCTATGTGCCCAATCGCCGTATGCCATGGTAGTGGTATCACACAAGGACCGAGCATCTTTCAAACTAGATGACTCCCTCCGTGTGATGAATTATCTCAAGATCTCTAATGGAGTGCACATAGATTCTATAAAGGACTTATTCTTATAAGGGCTCATTATAAGGTGCTGATTTTCCATCTCGCTAAAGGGATAATTACTCTTTTCTTCCTTGTCCTCAAAGTTGATAAACCCTTTGTTAAACCGCAAGTCGGCATTTTTCTTGTAAAACCATGGGAACCCAAGCAACATTGGAAATTTTTCTACCTCAATGAGCACCAAGACTTTGAAGTCTCTAGTAAACTTGGCCCCTTGAATGATGATAATTGCATCCTTCAAGACATCAATGGGAATTGCCTTAGTCTTTTTCCATATACAACACATTCAAAGATGGTTATAATGTGTGCCTCCCCATTTGATGCCAGGCATCCAAGGTAAGAACATTGACCTTCACTCCCATGTTGATGATGATATTACTCAGAAGCCACCCATCAATAACTACATTCAAATTAATATCCTTATCATAGTCAAGGTTGTGAGGAGGAAGGTTTACATGTAAAACCTACCTTTCGTGCTCTACTCTAGTGCGTGGTACCTTCTCCCTCAGCCATTCTCCTAGCAAGGGAATAATATTCTCTTTCCTTAACATCCTACATACTTCCTTGACCTCATCTAGGTCATCCTTTGGAGCCTCAACATTCTTCTTTTTCTCCAACTGCTTTGATTTCTATTTTAGGCATTGGATATCCCCTTACAAACTTCAAATCACATATATAGTCTCTTGATACACCTCCTTTTGATGATCAGGGTCTGGAGACCTTCCATGTACCACTTCCTCTCTTCAAACTAGTGTCCTTTGTCTTGGAACCTCCCTAGCACACATGACCTCTGCTCACGTCATCACCAAGTACAAGTTCTAGCCCCGACTCACATGCCACTATTGGCATCTAATGTGAATAAAATTTCTTGATGCTTACCACAAGCAACGCCTTTTTCCTTCTAGTGTTGTTGGATCATATGATCATAAAGCTATAGACACTCTTCCTACATATATCTCTTTCCACACCATGATCATTGTAACAGATCAGGACACTCACATTTGTAATGCTATGGAGATCCATAGTTATAACAAGTTCCTCATGAGAACTCACTTCATCCTTTTCCATAGGTACTACAACCATGAAATCCTCCATGAAAACCCATTCCATGTACTTCTCCATCTGTGCACCCTTCATAGTGATGATCATCATCCTTGGAACTACTTGTAAGACTAGTCTAGTGCACACCAAGATCAATAACATCATGGATATGATCAATCATTCTACAATCCTTGGTATCATGGGTTGTAGAGGTATAGATCTTGTAATAGAAAGAAATATTCTTATGGATTATGTGTTATAGTAGAGGGAATCTACTTGCATCATGATCCCCATGGAAAATCTCATAGTCTACCGCTATAGCATGTACCAACTTCCGAGGGAAACTATCTTTTACATGCCCTTCCACCTCACAATATGTACACCAAATCCCACTATGAACCTCATACGTTCAGTTTGTAGAAAACTTCTCCAACTGCTTGGCCATTGTAGTAATTTGAGCCTCCAGAAAAGGACTAACACCAGTATAAATGCTTCCAACAACCTCAGCATGCAAGGCAACTTCTAATGCCTCATGCAGGTCTATGAAAGTCTTGTGTGATAGTGCCCTTATAAATGGTGTTATCAACCCTCTAATAAACCTTTGAGCATGTTGGGAAGGATGAATGTCATAGGATAGTTTAGATAAGAGAGTCTTAAAACACATGTCATACTCCCGTACACTCTCTGTTATTCCTTTTTGGATCTCCTTTAGGGTGTTGATGCTCTTCTTCTCAAACTCGGGGATATGAAACTCTACTAAGAAGGTGTTATTTAATGTAGTGTAGTCTACCATCATCCGATGGAGGTCATAATTCTAATACCAACTATGCGAGTGCCCCTGTAGTGTTGTTTTAAAATGACTTGCCTTCCACTCTGGGGTAGTGATCCCTTTTGCATGCCATAGTAATTCACACTTATGCACATGCTTTTTAGCATCTTCAATACCCCTATATTTAAGTAAGTTCAAAGGAATTTCAAAGAATACTTGTGGAGGTGGTTGAGGCCCTTGTTCTCCTAATCTAGAGCCTTGGTTTCCTCTGGTTTTTCCCCTCCACCAGATCCACTAGATCCACTAGGTCTTGTTCCTCATGATCCACCAAATCCTCATAATATGTTAGGTACACTAGGTCCTCTAGCCCTTATACCACCATATCCACCTCCTATAATTGTAAAATCTCTTGAAATGGTCACTCTAAGTGTTCCCAACATCCCATTGAACTACACATTGATGGTTTGTGATATTGTCCCACTACTAGTTGTGTGTCCCGCACCACTCCCACATGTGATACCAAACCTTGTGTACTTGCACCTTGTCTAAAAATTCCTCCAAATACTGGAATGGATTACATAACCATGGATGTTCCAAATAAGAAATTATATCTCCTGGGTGCAGATCAGTTACTCCCACTGATACCAACTGGGTCAATAATACTTCTCCCTTGATTTGGAAAACCAAGCACTAGGGGTTGGTCATAAGGTAGGTTTATATGCACACCAAAGATTCTCTTTTCTCCATGTGATGAAATATCAACATAATCTGAAATGGATTATCTCTGTGCTTTCTAAGATTGGGTATTACAGACTACTCAAGTTCCACATCCTGTGCGTGAACCTAAAATCCTTCCCACAAATTTTTCCTCCATAGATCCATCACACTTGCAACCTACCATTTTCTAGTCATCTCCCTTTCATGAGCTTCACTATTCTTGAGTCTTCTCTCCTCTATTTCCTTTTCAGCTGTAATGTATGCCATCTTCCTCCACCCTAGATTCCTCTCCTAGCACTCAAAGAATCTTAGCTAGCCATAGGAAATGCCTCGAACTCTAGGTAATGACCAAGATCTACATAGCCAAAGGGATATCATGAAAAAATTATCCTCCTCGTAGGCTCCCTTATAAACTCAAACTCAAAAACTTCTAGGTAAGAATATGTAGAAACTACATATTCTAGAGTATAACTAGTCAACACTCCATTCCACTAGTGATCAACAACACATCCAAGTTAGATCTATATCCCGCAACCTCTGATATTCATCTTGGGTCGACACATGTCATTTGAAGTACCATCTCGATCTAGATGCATATTCAAAGCCATTCATATAGTTCTACTAGAAAATAGCAAAATAATTTCTCATATAACTCATGGTACAGTTCTGTTTCTACCCATCTACGCGCATTGAACTCATGTCCACCGCTGAATATTGAGAAAACTTGTCCTTTGTGCTCTTGAACCATGCTTCAACACTTTCCAAGGTCAAATTTTCTATCATCACTCATCACGGTGGACAAATATTTATGTCATTTCTCATAACAACTTCAAAAAGAGATCCCAACAATAGAACCAATATGTAGTCATTTTTATACTCTTAGAAACAGTCTAATCCCATGCGCATCGGCCTTTCACCTAGTGGGCACCGGGTGCTCAACCGAGGCACGCGTGGAAGGCATGTGAGTCTTGTGAGAATGCATTATCTTATGAAAAACTATTCAAGTGCAAGTGAATAGAGAAGAACCATGTATCATTCTTAGAACCTATGATGAGTTGTCACCTCATTACATCCGTAAAAGAAAGATAACAAACAACATATGGAAGTGGTTCATACATAAAGGAAATGCATAAGGATTATACTCATGAACACACATACGATTCATAATAGAGCCTTATATAGTTATTAATATGTTCAATAACCACATTACATCCCTTGAAGTCATAAAATACCCTCATATAATAATGTAGATAAAATTCATGCATCGAACTACACTATGTTCTTCACATTACAAAGATGAATGCAAAACCATCCCTCTAACCGTGCCATCACTCATTTATTTACTCTAATCCAAACCCATAGAATCCTCCATAAGATTTATGTAGATCTTTTCCCCCTTTCAAGTACCTTCACTCTCTTAGGATGACTCTATATATATCCCTTCTTTTATCGGTGCACTTCAACATATAGCTTTCTTTCCTTCACCTCCATGCCTTCTAACGTAATAGATCAACTATAAAGTGTCCAAGTGGTCCTCCAATGGAGCATGCTTCCTTTTATCTAACCTCTCCACTGCGTGCAATGATGTTCTTCGGAACCTTCCATTACATGCATGGAATATTTCCTTTTGATCCTACCTCATCAAGCTAGCACCTTATCCACTCCGCATGCTAGAAGGGTCACGCTTTTATTCTATGTTGCCTAGGACACTGAATACGGGTAATTCCAAAACCAATATTTCCTTGTGCATGTGTGTCATGTGTTCTAAAAACCATGTTAAAACCCTTCCTTGCGTGCCTTCACCCCATGCACCCTTCTTCAACTAGGTCCTGTGTGCCCACGTGCCTTCTTATACTTAGCCAATATTCTAGGGCCCAACATATTATGTGATGAAATCCCAATATTTCTCTTGGTATAAGATTTTTATATGTGTTAATCAATTTGTGAGTTTGGTTTTGTGTGGAATAAGCATGAATGTAAGAAATTACCTCCTTGTTAGACTATGTTATCAAAAACAAGCATGAAGGTGTTATTTTTAAATCCCAAAATGAAATTTTATATTTGATGATATCACGTATAAAAGGTAAGGAGAGAGATGAAAAAGAGAAAGTAGAGAAAAAAATGAGGAATATCTAGATAACGTTATGTTCCTTATTTGTTTCATTTAGTCACACGCGTTGTTGATCTAAGTAAACAGTCCATTCATATAAGAAAGTGAAGCTTATAACTGTGAGGTTAGTGGAAAGAAATAAATAAATAATTAATGGAAATGAAATAAATCACCAAATAAAAATGGTTGGTCCCACCGAGCATGTCAGAATATTGATTGAATTTTCCCACTTTTGTTTCAAGTTAATGGAAAGGAATACAAGAAAATAGGAAACTCCAAATGATGAGAGGGTTTAAGGATACCTCTTGATATGTAATGATGATGAAGATACAGGTGTAAAATATCCTCTTCATTATGATCTCGATAACCCATAAAATTAATAAAACTAAACACAAAAATGATTAGTAGATAAGATGGTGGGTTTCCTGACTAGGTTAGTCCTAAGAAGTGATAACTTCCTAGGGATGGATGTCAACCCACTTTGATAAAAGATAGATAAAAGATAATGGATGGATAGGATATAGTAGATAAAAAATTAAAACAAATATCTAAAGTATGTTTAAAATATGATAAGATAAGTAATGATAAAGATGAAATAAAGGAGATCAGACCTATCGACGGTGACTTGAGATTGACAGTACCATCGATGGAGAATTAAATAGAATAGCTCGAGAAAATGCTGAAAATAGATCTACTACAAGATATAAAACACTTGAAAAGGACTTAGATATGATGTTGAATTTATGGAGAGACAGAAAAGATGAAAGAAAATTGATGATTTGATAAATGCGAGATAGGGTCAATGAAAAATGGGTTAGATTTATGATAAATGGTATATTGAAGATGAGATATGGTCTCCTAAACATGTGGATTACATGATTAGAGAGGGTTTATTACTAAAGGAAGCTGTAGGGAAGGTAAAAATGAAGCATGGACAAGAAATATAGTTGATTTGGATCGAATCAACGATGACTAGGGGGTATATTTAGGTTTTTATGGGACTAAATGGATGGGAAAATGATTGTGGGGAAAGGATCAATGAAGGATGATAACAAAGAACCTCTAAGATAACAAGAAAACCTGCAAGACTAATGCAAAAGGGTGATAAAGCTATGATGGGGGCTTAAATAAAGGAAATGGAATTTAAATCTCCCAAGATGGCATGCAATATATTCACAATAGATCCAAGTTGATGGATTCATATCCAAAGAAAAAAAATAAAAAACAACAAGACTCACAAGAAGAGACTGAATTCTAAAAATTACATCCTGAGGAGAGGGGGTTATTGGAATACTTATAGGGTTGACAACTACCGCATGTGATCATTGTTGAATGCACTTGACCCTTGATTTGTATGGTTAAGATGGTTATCAACCTGATTGAGTGTAGTCACTAAATCATGAACTTTGAGAAATTATTTAGTCTTGGTCTCATACTACTATTCATTTGGTTATTGAGTGAAAAGAGTAATAATTAACCCATTTATTTTGCCTTTTACTTTAATTTCTACCATTACTTTTGTTCTTTCACCTAAAATTTCCCAATCTGTATTGTCTATCTACATTCTTCCTATTTACGATGGGGGTGCCCTAGGTGTCGTGGTCCCATCTAAGGTGCCCATATCCTCTTTACACTTTACTCTCACCTTTTGGGAACTTTATATCTATTTCCTTTATATCTTTTTGGTGTTCAACCTTTTCAAGGTTAATTAAAAATTAGAATAAGAGAACTATATAAATATAAAGTTATGAGACCATAATGAGGGACCAAGCACTAAGCACTTACTATCACCATCTAGAGTTGCATACATTAAAGGCACCTAAAGCTACAATTGCATCCATATAGCTCCATCACAAGGCACAAAAGATAGTTCATCTACATCACACTTCATAGGAGGGAATTATATTGTTTCCATGCACACATTTATTACATTTTACATCTAATTATTTCAAAAAGTGAAAATATAACAAGAGTAACCTAGGGCATGATTTTTACAAACAAACATAGAACTACATCAATTTTGAGATGTTATACATATTAAGTTAGTAATTCCACCATTATGGATGTGTAGGATATTTTGAACCCTTCATATGCATATTTTTTAAGGGTTTGATACTTTTCTTGTGGTTTTAATGGTCTCTCCTTCATCACTAATTTATAGTGACATATTGTGCAGTCCAACGAAGCTAGTGCGATAGGAAAAAACTATAGGCTAACATCTAATGACACCTCGTAGGATGGTTTCTGACTATTTCGCATATGCTAGGGAACCCATATCTCAGAAAAGGGATCCCACAGGTTCCCATATCCCATTCAAAGGACTCCATTCTAGTTAGGGACCTCACGTCATTGTTTTCTAAGGTTTCTAGTTAGTAGTTTCCTCCTCCTATTTTCCTAGTTCACCCTGCGACACAACCCATCTATTTGGTAATCAACTAAGTCTCTCTCAACCCTTCTTTCACATTAGTGTTTCATATTTCCATTTACTTAGTTTCTTGGGTCATTTCCATTATTTATTTAGTTGTTATTTATTGTTTTGCATAGAATTATATTAAGCTAGGATATTACATTTTAGATTAATCATTTTGGTGAACCCGATGTGAAACCTAGCTCAAACTAATGCTATATAAAAGTAGTAAATAACAACTAAATAAATAAATGTAATGACCCAAAAACTAAGTAAATGGAAATGTGAAATCCTAATGTGCAAGAAGGGTAGAGAGAGCCTTATTGATTTTCCAAATAGTCAGGATTGTGTTATAGTGTGAAATGGGAAAACAAAGGAGAGAAAAGACCATACAAAAGCCTCAAAAGCATAGATATGAGCTCCTTAACTGACCTCGGGCACCTAAAATGGGAAAGGGGTTCACATGGGTACCCTAGTCTAAGATCCTGGGTGCCCTAGTTTGTGGAGATAGTTAGAAACCCTCCTCTATGGTGTCACTTGATGTTTTCATGTAGTTTCTTCCTGAAACACTAGTTTTACTAGACTGTGTAGTATGTCACTGGAAATAAGTGATGAAGGAGAGACCTGTAAAACCTCAAGAAAAGTATCAAGCCCCTAAAAAAAATATGCATATTAAGGGGCCATAATGTCCTCAGGGGCCACAATGGTGGACTTACTAACTAAGTGTTGCACTATATCTCAGACATGATGTAGATCTATGTGTGTGTATGCAAATTGTGCCCTAGGTTACTCTTGTTCTAGTCACACTTTTTGAAATATAGAGAAATAAATAGATGTAGAAATAAATAAATGTGTGCATGGAAACAATAGACTCCCTCTTATGAAATGTGATACAGATGAACCACCTTGTGTTCCTTCCGATGGAGCTAGATGGATCAATGTAGCTTTAGGTGTCTTTGATCAATGAAAATTTATATGGTGATAGTAAGTGCTTAGTGTTTGGTCCCTCATTATGGGCTCATAACTTTATATTTATATGGTTCTTTTGTTCTAATTTTGTAATTAACCTCGAAAAGGTCAACCACCAAAAATATAGAAAGATAAAATGGCTAGAAAGTTCCCAAAAGGTGTAAGTAAAGTGTAAAGAGGTATCGGGAGGAGCCTATGGGATCAGGGCACTGGGCACCCCGATCCTAGGTTAGGACACCCCATTAAGAGGTAGAAGAACACAAAAATGACAAAATAGACTGGGTGAGTGCAAGTGTAAGATTAGAAATACAACAAAAATAATGTAAAATGGTCAAAGACATGGGTTAATTATTACTCTTTTCACTCAAGAACCTTATGAATCGTAGTATGAGATCGGGACTAAATATTTGACTCCAAGTGCATGATTTAGTGACTACATTTTCCCCCACTTTATGTTGGTGACTAGAAATCTTGGTAACATAAAGTGGATAGATATGTGTAGCTGATAATCCATGTAGAGTGATGTAGAAACACCATGAAGGACTAGAAAAAGCATGGTCGACAAAAAGATGGAACATGGAGACTAAAGAAGCAAAAGTGTAAAAATTGATGAGAGTGAACCTAGGGTAGAAGAACATGTGTAGAAGCTAAGGTGTGTAGTTTACCTACATGGTTAGTATCATGTGTGTGATTTACTCACCATGTATGTGTTGTTGTTGTTGCTTGCTTCCCATACAGACAAAAACATGCAAGATAAAAGATGATAAATTAGTCAAATATGCATATATATGTGTGTAAAAATGCCTTTGTATATGTAGAAAACATGTAAAAAATAGTACAAAAATGACAATGAAAAAGGAACATGTGTACCTAATTCATGAAGAGACAAAGGGGTGTAGAAATGATATCATGTAAATGTTGGTGAAGTGTGAATTTTTAGGTGATCTCACATCACTATGGCTGAAACATGTAGGGAGAAATTTGTGTTATTATCCAACCTATAACTGCTTCCCTGAGATTGGTGAAGAGATCTTTGTATTGTTTAGTTTTTTGGGTGATTCGATGTCACTAGAAAAAGTAGTATAGGGAGGATAATCATTGTATCCTATAACCTATAAATCCTCCCTGAATGCTAAGGGAAATCTTCCCTACAAAATCCATCGTGTATGGGGTTCGTAGACTGGTTTGAACCCACTTAATATAAACCTAATTATGTCATGGAAGATGACTATAGACTAAATTGTAGACTATATTGTATATTGTAGATTGAATTGTATAATGAACTATATTGGTACCATGTGTAAACCCCAAATGATGACCTCTCTCTTTGGGGTGCATGTGACATTTTGGATATGATAATGTGGCCAAAAAATAGGAATGAATGCGTAGATTGAAATTATTCTCTATAGGGGGGAGGGAAAGTGCTTGGTAGATACCAAGGCACACAAAAACAAGTAGCTAGAAAACACGTGTTAGTATGAAGAAGCATCCATGTAGAAAAAAAAAATGTGTAATATAGAACATAAGAACATAATGTAAACACTCAAAGAGATAATCATAGACCACACAAAGTCGGTTTCAAACATGGGACACCACTCATGATGTCACAAGACACTCAATGCCATCATGGATGTAAACAAACAAGTGTGTGACCACAACAAAGGAAAGGCCTACATAAATTACAAACAATAGGAGAAAATATCAAACAAACAAACATGTATCAAATAAATTATCTCTACATAAAAATGTTGCACATGAAGCACCCATTAGCATGTTAGAAAAATAAAAGTATGTCAAAACATGTATAACCTGATAATGTAAAGTGCTAAGTATTGAATGAAACAATAGCACATGTATTGTTTGAATGTGGATGCCCCCAGTAGGTAGTGTGTGAAGCATCCATATTTCTTGTATAAACCCTGTATATATTGTGATCATAACTAGAAAATGGCATGAATGCGTATGTGTGTATGGTAAAGATAATGGCATACAAGAGATTTATCTAACATGTGTAATAAAGTGAACATGTAAAGAAAAGTGTAGTCAAGATTAAATACAACCATAAAATGTAGTATGTTGTGCATGGATGGAATGGAATGTAGTATGGATGATAGGATCTGTGTACCCCCTTAGTTAATAGAGTTTTATGTAGTGGGGTTCACTTAGTATGCCTATCATGTCCTATCAGTGTATGTTCCTTACAACTTCTTGATGTTATCATTTATCCACGTTCACAAATCTCTTATCTTATGAAAAATTCACATGGTGTTGTTAAGATACATGTTATAGTTGGTCCCCTTACTATGTTGGTACCCTTCCTCATGGGCTAGTCAGTTGATGGTTGTGACATGCTTCTAGGAATCAATTGGATTCATAGATCTCAATCCATCCTCTCTATGAATCATTTGTGACTCAAATTCATTCATAACAATCAAGTTGTTTCTATCGATGGTGTACCTCCATCTACTCCATGGTCATCACCTTCTTGAGCACCAGTTCAGGAATCCCCTACTCCATCTACCACATCACAACCTATGTTAGTTAAAGCACAATCTACTCCTAGTTCACCTACTCACACACCATCTACGTGGCTGCACCGTTATGCTATTCCTATGCAGGTGATATAGGCATATTCCTGCGCACGATTATAGCTTCTCGTCATAGATCTCCACCTCATTTTATTCCACATAGATCTCCATCAACCATGCATTTTTTTGCACCTACATGTTTTTCATATAATCATCCATCACATGCACATAGAATTCACTCACCTACATAATGACTATCTACTATTCCACCACTACTAGAGCATGATCATACACTTTCACCACCACTAGCATCAGATGAGGGACCTTCTTCCTTCAATTTCATTAGTTAGTTAATTCACTCACACGTACTTGGGGGCATAACATTCACACATTACCCACCCACCATCTTAGCATTGACACATGTTTCACACTCACATTTATCAACCTCTTAGCATAGACATTGTCCTCTACACTCTATGCATCATCATTACCCTATGATGCACTCTTGTGCTTTGGTTCACACTTGACTATTGAGGGCATACTACACATGAACCTCACACACTACACACTAGGTACTACACATTGTGTCTCTTCATACATATTAGAGTACATCTCACATTTTTCATACTACATCATTTGTTGTTGCAACATTTGTACATCTACACATCATACTAGTGTTCATCACACATGTTTCATACTCCTATTGTCTATGAGTCTAGCATTACATGATATTCATCATACATACTACATACCACGCATTTCACACTATTAGGCTATCCAAACATCTTGTATTGTGTTATATACATTGCATATTTACACATTTAGCTCATCACATGGTTGTCTCTTCTCATCACTCATACTACATCTTCTTATAAACATTACACTCACTACACCGACGATGCATTTAAGTCTCATGGTCCATATTTTATTTTTGAGGTAATACATCACAAATGGACCACATCACATTCACATGTTCATCATTCGATATTTTCATGTGACATTCATAGGTTTAGTGATATACACCTTAGGCTATAGGGTAACTTCTCTGCACATCATCTTGTGATTGTTTACACCATTACCTTCACTTACATTATTTAGTGGTATGTGCTTTAGGATAAATCACCACATTATTTATATTCATCTTGGTGTGCTTTATGATTAGGCTAAAGAGTCATGTACATGTCATTTTTATATCACATCTCATAACCACACAATCATCATATGTGCTACACACAACACATAGTTTGACCATTTCTCTATAATGCGCTCTCGTTTGTGGTTCATTCTTGATTTCTGCTGAGGAGGAATACTAATTGAACTTCACTACATACAAATATTTTACATGCAATAATGATTCTTTATACACTACCTACTAGGGGCATCCACATTCACACACTACAAGTTCTATTGTTCATTTTATATTCAACACTTACCATTATCAGCTATACATGGTTTGACATAATTGTTATTTTTCTAACATGATAATGGGTGCTTCATGTGTAAAATTTTTATGTAGGTATAATTATTTCCATACCTATTTGTTTGTTTGCTATTTTATGTTATTGTTTGTCTTATTTTGGGATTTTCCCTTTGTTGTGTGCACACACTAATTTATTTGCAGCCATGATGGACTTGAGTTTGTTTCAAATCGTGAGTGCTTTCCCATGTTTACAACCCTCTTTGCATGGTATGTACTTGTATATTTGAATGTTTACATTATGTGCTTATGTTTTAGCTTACACATTTTTTTTCTATATGCATGTGTGTTCCTACTTACATTGGTTTTATATCCTCTTATTTGTTGTGTGCCTTGGTCTTTACCGAGCACATTCCCTTCCCCTATAAGGCATGATTTCATTTCACATGGTCGAGTCATATTTTAGGGCTTCATTCTCCTATTCATGATGTCCCATACACCCCCAAAGAGGGGGAATCATTCGGGGTTTATATGTTGTACCAATATAGTTTATTCTTTAGTCATCATCCATGACATAGTTTAATTTACAATGAGTGGGTTTAGACCAGTCTATGAACCTCATACACAACAAATATTACAGGGTAGATTGTCCTTAGCATTCTAGAGAGAAATTACAGGTTGGAGGATACAACAGAATTTCCTCCCTACACAATTGTTGCCAGTGGGTAGGATCACCCAAAAACTAGATAGTATAGATAACTCTTCACTAATCTCTGGGAAGCAGTTATAGGTTGGATAATAACACAACTTTCTCCCTACACTTCTTTGGCCAAAATGGCATGAGATCACCCAAAAAACTCACACTTCATTGATGGTTACAAGATATCCTTTTTACACCTTTTCTCTCATCAAGGATTAGGTACACATGTTCCTTATTCATTTTCATACTTTCATTACAGTCTATTTACTATATACATGTAATTTTACACATATACATGTGTATTTGGCTACTTGATCATCTTCTCTTTTGCAAGTCCATTTATATGGAAATTAAGTAGTAAAAAAAAACACACACATGGTGATTAAATCACACACACAGTACTACATGCGGGTACACTACAAAAATTGGCATATACACACCCACTTTCACCCTAGGTTCACTCTCATCACTTTTACACTTTTACATCTTTAATCTCCATGCTCCATATTTTTTTCACTTCATGCTTTTTCTAGCCCTTTGGCATGCTTTTCTACAACACTCTACATGGATATTAGGTATGCGTGTCTATATACTTTATGTTACTAATCTTCTCACTCACCAACATTAAGTGGGGAAAATGTAGTCACTAAATCACGCACTATGAGTCATTATTTAGTCTCAATCTCATATTATTATTCATATGGTTCTTTAGTGAAAAGATTAATAATTAACTCATGTCTTTGGCCTTTTACTTTATTTTTGCCATTACTTTTGTTATTTCACCTGCACTTGCCCAATCTATATTGCCTTTCTTTTTCTTCCTATTTCTAACTTGGGTGCCCATTAAGGACGGGGGCACCCTAGCGCCTCTGGTCCCCTCTAGGGTACCCCGATCCTCTTTGCACTTTAATCTCACCTTTTGGGAACTTTCTATCCATTTTAGCTTTCTATATTTTTAGTGATCAGCCTTTTCGAGGTTATTTAGGAAATTAGAATAAGAGAACCATATAAATATAAAGTTATGAGACCATATTGATGGACCAAACACTAAGTACTGACTCTCACCATATAGAGTTACATCCATCAAAGTCACCTAAAGCTAAATTGCATCCATATAACTCCATCAAAATCCACACAAGGTTGGTTCATCTCGCATCACACTTCATATGAGGAAAGTCTATTATTTCCGTACACACATTTATTACATTCTAAATATAGTTATTGCTATGATTAAGGGTAGATTACGGAAGATAAAATAAATGATAGGATAAAGATGGGAAAGTTGGAAATTAGAATGAATTAATGGGATTTTATGAGGGAAGGGGGATTTGAAAGGAAGAGAGGTATGTATGTATGTGCAAGATGATGAAAAAAGAGAGAATGTGGGATGGGGGATAAGCTTACAAAAATTGGTGTCTACAAGAATGATCGACTATCTACTATGTTTTGTTACAAAAATAGTAGTACCTATTGAAATTTTATATCTTTAGCCCACTTAGACTTAACCATATTCAAAAATATTAGTAGTTTAAAAATTATACTCAAAATGCTACAATTCATGTTCTTATAACATCTTCAAGTTTTGAGTGTGACTATCTCAAATAAATAATACAAGTTGAAGTTTATTATTTTTATACAAAAGTGTCCACTTAAGACCCCTTTTGGCCCCCATTTCCCTGTTTTACCCATAAGTAGAGTTATACTATAAAAGGGTGCATGACCATCCAAGTTAGCCAAGATTGTAGTCCACTATACTGAAACTTTACAATTTTTCCCAGGTTGAAATTAATGTAATAACAAGATTTATGGAGTGATGAAATACTTTTATTAATTAATAATTCTTAAATTAGTTACATAGTAGAGTTTAGATATAAGAAATTCAAGAACAAGCTATAAATATTTTCTCTAACTAGATTTATAATGTGATCATTTTTCATAGAAAGGGAACATAACTAAAATTGTCATTTCCAAATGACATGTTACCAAATTTAAGTTTCTAACTTAAAGGAAAACATACCTAAGTGTGAACACACATTTTTTCTTTTCGAATTGTTTGTATTTTTTCGTGTTTTTGCTTTCGTGCTCTCATGGTGAAACCTACAAAACAGAGTGTAGTCAATGTTTATGATATAAACTAAAGTGTAATTCAAAGTGTAAATAATTCTTGTAAATTTTATAAATTTTAAGTTACACAAACTAAAGTAAAGGAGATGCAAAACATAGAAGGAATAGACTTTTTCATTATATAAGTGGATACACTCACATTCTTGTTTTATTTTAGAGACTTGGCATTGTTGAAATGCCAAAGTATTGGGATGATAAATACCCAATTGTGCCCAAGGACAAACTAGAGTGTTGAGTACATGTAACCTAACACCAAAGAGGAGAGAAATAAAAAATGAAGTTCCCCATCAAGAGAGAAGACCATATATCATAATCTCTAGTAACCATGATATATTCCCATTTAAATATGAAAGAGGATAGGTTATACTTCCTAAAATGAACTTAGACACTTGATACCCTCCAAAATCCCACATACCACGCCTATAGATAGATTCACTCACTTTTATAAATAAACCACACAATATAAAAGGAATTGATACACCATGGCCCCACTATGTGATGTGCATCTAATTTTGAATATGAAAATTTTTAATAATGCAAAGGAGAAGAAATCCCATTCCCCAAATTATCCTTATTCTTGTTAATGTATCTACGAGTAGTGTAGTGGAGAATAAATGAAGTGCTCATGCCCCTATATAATGTTATAAATTTTGTCATTTATGTCTAAATCTATATCAAAAGTTTAAAAATAGATGTAAGAATTTGAAACTTTTATAAATTCATGATAATTATACCCTAGGCTAGGAACATTCAATAGGATTCGGATCATACTATGGTATTGACATAAAGTGTACAATTTTGAGCATTATTTATTTCTTGTAATTTTTGTATGTTTACCTATTTCTAAGGATCTAGACTTTGTTAAATTATGGTTCTATGTCCTATAATATTACTATATTGGTTATATATTTAAATTAAATCCCAATTAATTCCCCTTATTTTTTGGTATGTGTGATAAAGTAATTGAGCACACGACTTGAAAGAAAATATGTCTACCTATTTTTGATAAGTCTGATAATCCACAATGCATCACATAGAAAGATGTAATGATGCACAATAGTGGGAACCTATTATAATAAAAGGGTGTGCATGGTAGATACCATGGTGTACAAAAATAAATACTCAACATACAACAAGTAAGAGTATAAATATTACATGTTTATAGAAGTAAGAACAATGATGATTAAATAGTCAATAAATCTAATATAAGCAATAGTATATAAAATATTCATATGAGGGCATAGATCTGGAAACATGGGACACCCAATGTGTCACAAGACAATCACATAGATGGAAAATTAGGATGTATACTAATAAGAAATTGCATACATTCAAGATAGGAATAGATCCATAAATTTGAGACACCCACAGTGTGTCACAAGACAATAAAGGCACTCATGGCACATACAAGAGACAAAAAATTAGTCAATAAAATGAGTAGTTGACATGAGTAAGTAAGAAATAAATGTCACGAGAAGGTATAGGAAAAAGTAAAATTGAAAACATAGAGAGAAAGATAGGAGAGCATTACATAAGACACATGAAAGTGTTAGATCAAAAATATCATAAACTCAATATATGCAATCAAATTTAATGAGGAAATGTAAAGTAATTGAACTAAAACATAATCACCTATACATTGTAGTAGATACCCATAAAGATTAGTGTTAGCACGAGAAGGGACTAATATGACACCTGACTTCATCTATCAATTTTTGTGTTTCCTTCATTAAAATCAATATACCTCATGAAATCATGTGTGTAAAGATTATATAGAAAATTATGTTATCCATAAAACCAATATGAAGAACAACATATGTAAAGTAATAACTTATTCAAGAAAAACATGAAAAATTCAATATTGTATTTTTGCAAATATGTGATTGTTTTGTATTATGTGATTGTGTAAATGTTTTTTTCATTTAGAATTAACTACGTATAAGGAATAGGTTAGAATAAGAGCATTAGGACTAGTAAAAGTATATGTGTACCATACTCTTTATTGAGATTTGTGATTTTGATATATTTCATGATACTCGGTGCAATTGAATCAGTATGATATAGCATGTGATGAGTAGGGATATAATCATAATTATTAGTAGAAAAATCGAAAGTATAACCTTCACCAAAGTACATGGGAACATGCATAGTGTGAGGATACCTATTAACAAGAAAGAAGGAAGGGAGATCCTCATATGCCCTTAATTATTGGAGAAGAGATTATTTTTCAAAGTGAACATTGATAGATTAATCATGATAAATCCATATAATAACAAGCCACTAGAGGAATAATGTTCCATTATTTTAATGTGAAATTCATAGCATAAAAATTTCAATATTTTTGTCATGAAAACCTATCTCAAATTTTGAAAATCCCTCTCTCGATCAATGTAACCCTTTCCTTAAGCAACTTAGTTATTATGTTACCATCATAATGGACAATAGGAGTGTTATGATGTGATTTTAAAGTGTTTCATGTTCATTAAGGTTACTTATGGATTCATTCAAAAATATTGATAAGGAATTTCCCCGAAGGCATAAAAAGGCCTATTTTCGGGATTTTTGCACCTGGTGAACACCCCCTGAGAATGTATAGGGAAAACTTAAGGCACCATATAAGTGTGTGGTAGAGATATATAATCATTTGAAGCATTTTAGGAAATTTATAGAAGAAAAATAAGGTTTAGGAATAAGTTATGCAATACCATATTATTTTTAGCATGGTATACGAAATGAAAGCCGTGAAAAGCTAGTTTGCTTGTTCGAATGTACCAATAACCTCGGGTTGAGTTGGAATGTAATCGGATACTCATCAGAAATATAATAATTCCTAATTCATATTTCAAAATGTTTAAATAAAATTTGAGGAGCATATTTGTATATATTGACGTGGAAGTACAAGTAAAGATATTTTATCCTAGAAAATATTCAACTTAGGATTATGAGAGTTACAAGGAGATTTAGAAGATTATTCAAATTCAAATGTGAAATATGTGAGGCTATCTTCACATAAAAGGTAATTTTTCATCTTTTTATTGTCATAAAATTTGGTGGTAGTTTTTCTTTCATCGGCGCATGAGACTTGAGCATAATTTAAAAAGGGGTTAAATTTCAAATTTCAAGCATAATTGTTTCTTGAAAATTGTGGGAATTTTCTCATCAACCATCATTGAGTCAAAATCATATAATATTTTCCCTTTGAATTCCACTCCTAACTCCGGTGGTAAGAAAATATATTCATGTTGTTATTTCAGGAAGTGTTTGGTGAAGGAAAGCATATATTTTTGTATTTTTCACACTTGGAGAACCTGATGTCCCTTTTTCCATATAAAAAATTTTGAAAAGGACATGGGGTATGAAAAAAATTCCCCCACATGAGCATACGAGTTGGCATCATTTAAAAGACAACTTGGTGGTTAGAAAATGTCATACACTCACCTAACCCCACCTACCCCATTCTCATGATGAAATGAACCTTGGAGTATAAACGGGTGATTTCCCATTTTACCCTTTCAAAAGGTACAAGGGGGACACTATAATGTGCCACCACATGAGGAGATCAAGTTTCATCACTTAAAACACAAACTGGGTGGTTAGGAGCATGTTTTCACCTCACTCTCAAATATGGCCCCTTCCTCATGATGAGAAGACCCATGATGCATTATTATAAGTCCCATGTACCTTTTTCACCTTTCTAAAGGGACTGGTGGAACAAAAAGTCATTCCACCACATGGAGAGGATAAATTTTGTCACTTAAAGTCACAACATGAGGTGTTAGACAAGTGTTTTTAACTCACCCTCATGACATGTTTTGGCCCCCTCTTCATGATGCTTCCACCCTTAGTGCATTTTCACACCTCTAATGTCAATTTTTCCATTAATAAATTTGGTAATGGATATGGGGAAATTTTATTCCCATTTATAAATTTTTCACTCCATCCATGAGTCTCCATCTAACCTCGGTTAACCAAGGTGAGTCAAAGGATGAGTTAGATATGTTTATATGAGAGGAGAAGGTATAAATAAAACACTTATTCATTCCTCGTTAAATTTTCATGTTTTAAATCCATAATTTTTTCTCCCTTTATGTTAATCTACCAAAAATTGCCCCAAAATCCCTCATGCTCAAAAACACACTTTTTCTCATTGCTCTTAAACCCTTGCTCTGATTGCCATGAAATTTGGATTGTATAATCCTTGCAAAAACACCATTAATGGGAGTATGTAAATGAATCCATTAAATTAAAATTAAATTTAATACATCCATGTGAAATTTTTATCCAACAATACTCATTTTCAGATCTACGTAAACCTTGTGATTGAAATCCTCCGAAAATTGGAGCAAAATCCTAACATGAAAAATAGAAAATTTCGCAAGTGGTTTCATTCGAATTCGACATTGGGAAGACCACTTCATATTTTTATTAAGTCTCCATTGGATTAATTACTAATAATATTAATTATGATAAAAATTCATTCAGATATGTCATTGTATTCCCCCATGTTTGAGAGACTCAAAATTGGCAAAACAATTACTAAAATGGGACAATCAAGATAAACATGATAAAAATAGTAAATGGATGAAATGAGATCAAAAGGATCACATAAAATTCCTTCATACATTCTCTGATAATCCCAGCACTCATAGGAGTCTTCCTCTCAATTTTAAGAAAATTCATACATTCCCCGATGTGGTGAGTATAAAGTGCCCAAATGGAAAAATACTAGTTTTGTCGAGAACTATTTCACTTCATCTCACATGGAGTATATGATAAAATGTTGATGGAATTGATTTTTTACCTTTCTTCTTCCCTTACTCTAGTATTAGAAGGATTTGGTTACACTCTTCACTCATCATCAATGCTCTCATGGGAACAAAGTCAGGATCATGGTTGTGTGAGAAAAGTACACCAAATCCTCCCCATGTAAATGATTGTTCATAAATATGTGGCAATGTCTCAAGAAGCAAAAGGATTTTATCAATGATGTAATTTATTTTCTCAATATTATTTGTGGTCTATTTATCAATTTTTCATCACTTCTCTTCTCAGTATGCCCAAGCAGTGTTGCAGAGGTTCGTCATTTCAAGATTCTTCAAAAGGGGGCAAAGTATTAAAAGGTCTTCATTGGATCTCTTCATGATGCATCATTGTGGAGGGTCATCATGGATAAAAATTTCATCTTCAACAACTAGAGCTGATTTTCATCAAGGATGGAGGAATATTTTATGCCTTGGAAGCATTTTTCTCCCCTCTTCATTATTCCTCCTTCCTCTTCTCCTCTTTCAAATTATTCATTGTAAGGCAATCATTGGATTTTTATTATCCACTTAAGTTAATATCTAATGTTTCATTATACAAGTACCTTTTGATTTATTAAAAGGGAACTTATTTAATCACTTCTTAGGAATATTAGAAGTCACAAGTGGAATAAAGAGATGAAGAGCCATGTGGGGGTAATAGAAGAGTTCGCATTGTAAAGCTATAAATTGGGAGAGCCTCCTAAATTCAAAGGATGGTTATTCTTGTTTAGTATCTCCCATATTCTCTCTAGGAACAAGTGATAAAATTTCCCTATATCACTTTTCCTATGTTTCCTCTCCATCTCAACTACACTCCATTAGTATGTACTTGTCCAATATTATACATTGAGACTTTTTACTTCTTGTGTTTTGTTCCTTATTATATATGAATGGTGGATTCTCATTGAAATCATGTATACATTACGGTTTTAAGTAATAAATTATTATGTAATATTTATTGAGAAAAACCCTCCTTATTATTCTCTTTGTATCTCCCTCTCAAGATTTTTCTTCCTCGTAGTTTATAGAACAAAAATTCCGTAGGTGTAGGGAAGTATCCCTATGTGATCTCTAGTCAAAAGGACACCCCAAAGAAATTAGAATAGTGTAAATATTTCCTACTTTTAATAAATTTATATTCCCTATTCAAGTAGAGGGACTTATTATTCCACACAATTTTGGTGAGAGACCCAAATTTGACCACCTAAAAAATTATTTTTCCAATAACAATATAACTATATTTGTAGAAATAGTAATAGAAAAACAAAATTTATGCAATGATTCTATCAAGATTGTAAATATCCTAACCAATATGAGTATGAATTAATTTGATTTTATAATGATAAATTTTGTAATTTTTGGTACTATAATAGATAAGCCAAGAAACATTGAAATCAATGAGATCAATGGGAACTTTACAAAAAGGATCATTTAGCATACCAATTTTTCACCATCATTGACATCGTATGAAATTCATCTTGTATGGTGGGATTATAACTGAAAATGCAAAAATGTTTGTGGGAAATATCATTCTCCCCATTAACACTATCAGATTAATTAGTGTCAAATTTATTGCATTCTTTAGAATGGACTAGTAATGGTAAATCGGTACTATCTATGATTTTTAATCCATGTTGCCCCATTGGTTACTTGTGTACACACTAAATATTTTGTATCCATGTGTAGTTCCTTTTGTTCAAACTTATGTTGGTCACATTGTTCCCTTTACAATGGGTCTTTTGCAATTTTTTTTCTTGTGCAATACATATTCTTTTATTTACTTTTACATAATAACATGGTTTTAGTCTCACACTAAGATTGAATCTACCAAAGGATGTATTTTTTCTTATCTTCTTTATAAGTATATAAAAGTCATAGTACATATGACGTGGTATCATTTAGTATTGCATTATGATAATTCGATATAATTTTTGTACCTTTAGGTATCCATTTAGATTTAGAGATGTGATATGATCGCATAGGAGATTTATAAGAATATTGTGTATCAAAGGAAATAAAACCCTTATGCTCGATTTGTTAGATTATTCAAAAATAAAAATTGAATTTAATGAAACCAAAAATGGTATTTTATAATATGAATATAAGGGGAAAAACACAATTAATTTGCAAAAATATGTATATTTTTCTAATTATGCACTTTTACTAAAAATAACAATGATGAATTTATGAAAATTGTGCCAAAATTTATGACAAATAAAAAAGCAGTTTTTTGTTTAGTATATAAAAATATATAAGTAATGTGAAAATATATTTTTATGCTTCATATTTGTGATGAAAGGTGTTTTGACCCCTACGAAGCCCTAGAAGGATACCCAAAGGGAATGAACAAGCATGAGACCTTGGAGAAATTTTTGAACATATTTAGAAGAAAATTAGAAATGGATCTAAATACAAACCCTAGAGGATGGATAAATTTTAAATCACATAGGAAGGAGAAAACCTAGGGTAACTAGGGTTTGAGAAATGTGATAGATTCAATTTAAGAATCGGGTTCACCAAATGTTTACACCCTAATAATATATATAATGTGTAAATCTAATGTGCAAAAAATATATAGGATTTAAGGGTTCATTATAGGAGGTTATTCTGAATCAATTAATTTGCAATTAACCATGCTTGATAAGAATAAAAATTAATAAGTTTGAAATGATTATAAATAATAAAATAATAACTCAAATGCACAAGAATAATTAAATACTTAGTTTTACATGGTGGAATGGAGGATATATGGATATAGAAAGTGAAAACATGTTAATCCAGGAAAAAAGATACTTCATTACTGAGACTATAATCAAAAATTTCTTTAGTGTAAAATTGGAACACTACTATATGGTCTATCCCTTATTTTGTACTATTGTAACTAGTATTGTATATTCACGAACCTTCTTACAATGAGGTATGCAATTTTATGTGCCATTTTCTCATCTTGAGATATGTTTTTGTGGATATGGATCTTGTTCACACATCCTCAAAGACAAATCATAATGACCTACAATAAGTGAAAACTCTAGATACCTACAATACCCTTCATCAAAGCATTAAATAAAAAAGAGAAATTAGAGTGTGATGAGGTTGGAATGACCTTGGTGGACAATCGCTCGAACCAATCAAAAATTTATACTACATGTCCTTGAGTGGATTAAGCCTCGTATAGTTATCCTAGGTGTATGTGCAAGTGTGAATGTGATCTAGGAAAATATCTATGAGTGACATTATTTATCTTGACAAAAATATAGTGGGAAAACTATATAGTAGACAATGTACCAAATACGGTAGTTGTGTGATGGGGTGTGGTTCAACTTATAGATAAACCATTTTTCCCTTGAACACATTTGAAAATATTTTGAGCATAGTTTCTCTTGTTGAGGCATGGTTCTAGGACCTTTACATGCTTGGAAATGGAGTAAGATAGACTTTTTAACCTAGTTGAGCTCTTTATACCTATAATATTGGTTTCTCTAAGTGTTTTGCAATTAATTTAGGAAGATCAAGAATAACATTGAGTGATTTTATATTGATGTTTGTGGTAGCATCTTATGAAAGTTCTAGGTGAGTAATGAAGTGATATTGAATTTCTTATTTAGCTCGTGTAGGTGAAATATTGTGATAAGTATGCACTACCGTATAAATATGAAACGATGTACTAAATATGTTTAAATTAAAACCATAGTAGGAATATAAAGGGGACAAGACCATACAAGTCATCCAAGCATGTAGTCCACTCTATTCCCAACTATATGGGTTTTCCCAAACGATAGAAATGTAAAATCAAGAGTTATAGAATTATATGCATGGGGATAATTTATGGATTTTATTAATTAAGAATTATTGATTAATCGACACAGTAAAGTGTAAAGATGATAAAATCAAGAAACATCTAGAGAGAGATGTACTAATTAGACTTAGAATGTGAACATTTGTCTTAGCAAGGAACATAGAAAAACTTGTCATTTCCAAAGGATGAGTTACTATATGAGTGTTTGCAAAATGAAATAACAAAATGGATTCAATTGAACTCGTGGTCTTGGGCTATTGGTGAGTTATAAGTATTTTATAATCATCAACCCAAGTTCCATTCCCATTAAGTTCATTGGATGCTTTCAATAAGTGGTCATCGGGACACCACGAGGTAGGGTCGAATTTCTCCATATGGACCAAGTGGAACATAGCGGGGCACTACGAATGTGGGTCGCTTGGTGTACATTAAGGACCCAAGCCCACCCCCATCTCCCACTTAGAGAAATTAATCCTCCACCATTCTAGTCCATATATTTGGTATAATAAAAGCGTTTACCATCCAAAGTTCTAAGCTCATCCGATTTACCCTAGCGGTGGGGAATGTGGAATATATGTGGGAGATCTCGAGGTCCATTCCTCAAGATAGCGACCTCTATAGCTCATCGTTACTCGGCTAGGTAGTTCTAAGTGGGTAATCTGATTCAATGATGGAGTTGGTCTCTCAACCTAGTGCCAAGATGACTTGGTGTTCAATACAATGAGGGTCGGGGTCGGGCATGAATCCTATGTTCAATGTAGGAGGTATGTCTGGCATTGCAGCATGAGAGTTATCCCAAACCACTTTTGATATTGTCTAGAAAAATTATGAGGGAACGATGGAGAGATGATTTATTATCCCTAGAGATGCGAACGAGAAATGGCATGGGAAAAATCCTTGTACAAATGGTAGAAAGGATGACATCAGCAGGATGAAAGAGGGCGAGATACAACATGGGAGGAGATTTAGGGTGACGGATCGGGTTGGAGGAAGCCTTAATATAAAAAATAGAGGCACCTCCCCCATGAATTCATTCAAAGAAGTTTTAGGGTTTAAAGGAGGTAGCCAATCCGGTAATCAAGCCTACTTAGTCGATTTAGGTGAGAAATTTATCAATCTGGAGAAAAAAATCTAGTAGTTGACACTTATTACAGGTATTTGACAAAGAATTCCATAATCGGTCAATTTAATGGACTCTAGCCCTATTATTCTGCCTTACGCCTGTATCAATGTGTGTTTGAGAAATGGACAAGCAAGTTGGAGATCTCATTATGCTCAAAAGGATTTTTCATTGTTCATTTGAGAAACCATAGAGATTATTAGCGATGTTTTCAGAGGGCCCTTAGTTCTAGGGAAATGCAGCTTGTACTTAATTCGTGGTTCCTAGATTTTGACCCTAATTCTCACCCAATCACTATTATGCTGGTCTAGGTCAAACTACCCAACCTACCCTTACATCTCCGGTATGCCCTAGAGGATATCTTAAATGCTATGGGTATATTCATAAAAGTATATATGAAAATCATTCAACCGTGTATGTGTACTTTCGTAAGATTGTGTGTTGAATAAGATTTGAGTAAAGACCTTCCAGATAATATTTCTCTGAAATTTTTGAATTTACGGTGATCTTAACCCTTAGATTATGATAACACCTTGCTTTTGGTGTCGAATTTACAAAACTCCAAGACATTTGATTCCTCATTCCCATAGAATAAAAACACCAAAATTGTTAAGAAGGAGATTCAAGATGGGGAATTCCAAATCTAGATTTAGTTTTGGGCATGATTTTCAAGGAAGATCTAGGTAAAGCATGAAATGAGACTAGGGTGTAAAAAACAACAGAGAAAGTCACGAATATCAAGGAAGGTGCGGGTGGCATGAAGTTATTGGGGTTAGCCTTTGGTTGTATATATAATATATCGAGATCTAAGCATACATGAAAATAAAATTGAATATTCTACTAGAAGAAATATATAAAACAAAAGATATAAATCAACACTAGATTTAACGTGGTTCACCCGAGTGTGGGATACAACCACCAAGAAACAAGCCAATATATTATCCAAATATTTTACAAGATATACAATTGAAGATTTGATCTTCCACACCTCTAGGATTCATTTTAAGATACCTCTTGGAAATTGGAGGTGGAAATGACTTGGTGAATATCCTCGGAACTCATTTCACTAAAAGGTGAATTTTCCAATTTTTTCAGAACTAAATTTTCACCTGTTATTTTTTCAAGGGAGACTACATACATTGATGGATAGTTAACGTGTGACTGGAAGGATCTCTATCATGTGTCAAAAAGTTTTTTGATGCATGATGACGGGAAGATTCTTTGTTGTGCATCAAGGAAGTTTGTTGATGCATGATAGGAAGATTCTCTGTTGCACGTCAACAAGATTTCTTGACTCGTGACAAGAAGATTCGTTGTCGTGCATCAACAGAGTTCCTTGACACGTGACAAGAAACCTTCTTGTCGTGCATCAATAAAAATCTGTTGACACATGATAGAGATCCTTTTATTCATGCATCTAAAAACTTTGTTGGCGTGTAACATAGAATCTTCCTGTCATGCATCAACAAGTTTTCTTGACGCGTGAAAGAGATCCTTCTAAACACGTGTCAAGAAAATTTGTTCATGCATGATAAACTTCATTCCATTCGTGCATCAAGAAAATTTTTTGGCGACTTACGAGAAGGCTCTTTTCACACGTCAAGAAAGCTTTTTTTGATGTATGACAGGAAGATTTCTTGTCGCACATCAACAAATTTTCTTAACACGTGACTAGAAGGCTCTCTATTGTGCATCTTTGGCTTCAAACCCTAATTTTTTCCTATAAATAGCCTTTCATCGATCATTTTCACGTTTACACTTTCCAGCTCCCAAATTTTCTTGTTTACAGGAATCCAGGTTAGGTACAATCAAGCTCAAGGACAACTACAATGGTGACTATGAGTGCAGCCCAAGCCCAAGACAAAAATCAAGAGGAAAATCTAGTCCAAGCCCTATCCAAGGCCAAAATAATCTACAGGAACCTTTTGTGCCCCCACATCTAGACAGTTGTACAAATGAATACAGAATACAAGGATATGCTCGATGCATGTGACTTTGGTGGTCTCGTTAGGATGCCCCATTTCAAAATAGACCATGACATTATGAACTACCTTTTATCCTTGTATAATACAGAGGACATTTTGTTTACTATTACTATGGACATGGTTGAATGTTTCAATTCAATGTCGACCCACTGATATTCATTAGTTAACAGGCCTCCCATTAAAAAATTTACCCATTGTTACAATGAAGGAAACACTCATCAAAGATGATAAGAAGTACCTAGAATCAAATTTCAGGTTCCATGTTGATTGTAAGTGTCAACTATTTTCAATTTTCATTTGGTATTCAGTTTTTAATTTGATACAATTCAAATCGATAATAATTCCAACATTGTTTTGGCATTTGCAGCTCATGTCAATAAATCCAGACGTGGTGTGGATACGCAAGGAATTGCACACCACTTTCTTGCCGCTATGATTTCCTTCTTTCAAGCCAAAATAGTTTTGCAGGGTCGCCAAATGGATATACCAAATTGGGCTATTGCATACATTCTTGCTACTATCGGAAAGAAAAAATTTGATTGGTGCACATTTTTATCCAAAAAAATAAAAACTGACATTACAAATGCAATGCTTTTGGAAAAACTATTCATTTACTCCACAAAATATCTCCTTGGCTTTTATTACGAGGCTCTTCTAAATTTAAAAGACAAACCAATTCCTACTTGCACGGATGAGGTGTTGATGAATTTTTCAATTCCATTTCCAGAACAACAGGTATAAACTATAAAGTTTTTATTTCGACATTAGACTAATAGGATTTTCATCTCGAATCTGATTAAGTATTTCTTGTTTTGCAGAGAATATTTTTGGAGGCCCTTCCTTAAAAAAAAGCGGCATTAAGAGGAAGAGGCAAATAACATGTTGAGGCATTGGTAGATTCACAATCTGAAATGGAAGTTCACTCATCTCTGAATCGCCAACCGTTTGAATTCGTTAAATGCCAGAGAAGTAATACCTTAACATTTATTATTTACAAATTCCCATTTTGTATTTTCAATTTACCATTTAAATTTTACCATATTGAATTGACATACAATCAATTGTGGTGACATTGTAGGGAATTTGGACTATACGCATACTTCTCAAAGTCAACCATCTTCACCAACTCACTTCATTTAGTCACATGTAATTGTCTCTTCTCAACAACCACCTCAGCAATCCCAACAACAGATAGCTCAAAAACCACCAATTACTACTCCAACACGGCCACCTCAACAACCTTGACGAGCTACCCCTCAACCAAAAGGTATTATTTTATTGCTTTAGTACAAGTTTTAAATAGTACTGCATATAATTTCATAGTTTCTACATATTTATACGGGTTTTCCTATGATTTTTCTTGATCTTTTTAGCACATTGCAGTCCTTCACCTTGTGTACGAGAAAGTGGCACCTCCCCTCCTCCTTCAATAAGATTCAAAATGCTAACCAAGGATTAGGAAAAATAACATTAGTAAACGCATGTCGATTCCTCTAGCCCCTAGTGGGACACTAAACATTGCTTCCTTGTTTTGAATTCTAACCCTCTCTCTCGGTGGCTTGCTCAATGCAAATGGGAAAGTTGGTTTTAAATAATATAACTTTAGATGAAAATTACTTGGGCATTGATAGTAATGACCCAACATGATTTTTCAATACACGTGAGATGATTCAAGGCCAGTAGGTATACTTCTATTTCAACATAATTTATTCAACTTTCATTACATTTCACTTTAGAATATTGATTTATTTTATTATAAATAGGATCAGGGCACACAAAGGCAGAAACAAGTAGTAGTCGATCAACCCAAAATCCCCCATACCTCTCTAGCGAGATCATCTTCTTCAGATACAAATGGTGAACAATTTGCTACCATTTCCTTTAGAGAACTTAATTGGTTATGATTTTCAATCCCATGTCGATGAGTTTATTGTACCTCATATCGGTCAGCTCATAGAATGGGAGAAAAGGGAAAAAGTACTAATCAATGAGATAATAAGTTGTTTTGAAAATTATTGGCAAAGGGATAGTTTATACGTTGCAGTCCAGAATCAACCTACGAAGATGGATTCCTTACCCAAGTAAGAAGTGGGACTTTAACATATAACAACAACTATAAAGATGACATTTTGGATAAAACATTAAACAAATTGGAAAATATTAGTGTTGAAGCCAGGCATATTTTAACAAATGGTCTAAGGACAAGGATCTGGTAGCAATTGCAAATGCCGAAAGAGATAGAGCATTGTAAGTATTATCACTTCAAAATAATATTTTTTGTTAATTTGACCTTTTCTTATTTTAGTAATATGTTTAATTGATATCACTTTTTTTGTAGTTGAAATATGAAAATTTGAAGAGTCAAGAAAAGGTTTTCCAAGTTCACTTGGAAACTACAAAGAAAATTTTATCCATAGCGAAGAATTTGAAGGAAAATATTGTTTTGGTTAAAAAACAAAACAATACACTGAAGTGGATAATTAAAGAGCATGGCTTTGACCTTGAAATTTTATTCAAAACCAAGGCAGCTACAGATCCAATTTTTCTATCCCATGGAGATGCAACAAAGGAGGAACAAAGAATTGTAAAGAATCTAGATAGTGTTGTAGAAGATCTCATTAGTTCTAGGATTATTCAAGCCATTGGGGAAAGGGGTACAAGTGGAGAAGCCATTGGGGAAACTAAAAGGAGTACAGGAGTGGAAGCCATTGAGGAAGGGGGTACAAAAATTGAGGGTTAAAAAATTTCATGATTGAGGGTGGAAAGATTGAGGGTTTGAAATACTTTATAATCTATATTTGAAAATTATTATCTGGATTTGGAATTTGAAACTTGAAATACTTTATAATCTTTAATTTTATATCTTCCTTTATATTATGTATAGAATTTGAAATTTATTATCTAGATTTGGAATTTGAAACTTGAAATACTTTATAATCTTTAATTTTATATCTTCCTTTATATTATGTATAGAATTTGAAATTTATTATCTGGATTTGGAATTTGAAACTTGAAATACTTTATAATCTTTAATTTTATATCTTCCTTTATATTATGTATAGAATTTCTAGATTGTATATGGTGTTTATGTTTCATTTGAATGTGATGGTGTTATGATAATGGTTAATTATTTGTTTTAAGAAAATCTGGAATATGGTATGACACAGGCATCTTAATACTAAGAGTTAAATCTTCTTCTCTCTACTTGTAATGATGATTACATTAGATGTGGATGATGACATTAGAATAGAATCATAGATATGGATTATCATGAATTGTATGTGGACTGTAGATTTAGCTTCAAGCACGATCATGGAATCTAGAAAATTTGGAATGTAGTATGATAGAGACATTAGAATGGATATAGATGATGATGAATGATGATAATGGATAATTATTTTTAAAAAATTGGAATGTGTCAGGATTGTTTTAAAATAGATAAATAATTGTTTTAATAATAATTGGAGTGTCAGGATTATGATAGTGATATGATGACATTAGATGTGGATGATGACATTAAAATATATATGGATAATGATGAATTTTATGTGGACGTAGATTTAGCTTCAAGAAGGATCGTGGATGATGAATTGTATAAACAATATATCAAAGCATTTCGCAAATATAAAAATAAATTAAACATAATTGTAAAAAATCAAGAAATGTCATATGATAGGGTTTAAGTTACCTCTTGTGTTTTAGATGGCAGTGAAAAAGCATATGGAAGGAATATGAGAAATCATCCTTCGTAGTGTGCTAGATATTTGATTTAAGAAAACTCAACTCGATAAATGGATTACTAAATAGATGGGTGAGATGCCAGACATTTCCAATCCTGAGAAGTTCGAGCTTCCTTGGATGGATGTCAACCCACATTTAAAAAAAAGATGAAATAATTGTATTTAAATAAATGTAAATATATATACATGTAGAGCTGAAACAAAATTTAATAAAAAAGCCTCCTTAATCAATATTTTCATCTATAGAGTTAATATTAAATTGAATAAATAATTTGTTGTCATGCAAATGTGCAATGGGAAATTGGAAGTTTCAAGCATGAAAACTATACCCCTATGTAAAAAAATTTCATGTTTTATCATTCCTAGGAAACCCCGACTCTATCCAGTCGAGTCCAAATTACCTCCCAAACAATGTTATAACAACCCCTAGGTGATTTTAGGAGTTCATTGAAAATGTAAATTTCAGCGATCACGAGAAGGGCTATCGATGGCCTTCCCGGAATGGATCAACCTGGAGTGGAACAAAAGGAAAAATTCAACATGGATGTAAATGGAAGACCTTGGAACATCATGAAAATAATTTTGGAAGGTCTGCGGGAAGTTTTGCAATACTTGGAGAAGTCTAAGTTAAAAACAGGGTTCATAAGCCTAGGTGGTACACAGGACTAAAACAATTGTTGGGCTTCAAAAGAAGATTCTGAGAGCTTCGATTGGAGTTACAAGTAAAAAAATACATTTTCATAAATATAATTTCAATACCTACATGATGGTGAAATAATATTTTTCACAACACCTTGGTGCATATGATTGGCAGGTAGTTTTTCTCAGGCACAAGTGGAGTCCTAGATACAAAATCTGATTTTTCAGGATCATATGGTCGAATAAAGACATGATACCCCCATCATTGGATTAAAAATTCTATTTTCAGTCAGAATCATATAAAATTTCACCAATAAATTCCACCGAGAGCTCAAGTTATCTTCGTTCCAAGTTACCCTCTCAAAGGTAGTTCAGGACTTAGTCATTTTTGAGAGGATGTGTGTCACACGGAGAGCCCTGACGGGATTTCATGTCCCATAATTTCCTGAGGTCAGGTACATCATACCTTGAAAAATTTACCCATCCCCCATTGGGAATCTTTTGGACACTCATGTGACCGTAATTCACCCCCAGTGCTTATTTGGAGCATTCATTCCCTGTCGTTGGATCGGGCACCACATGTAAGCTCCAGGACCACCGTGGAATTTGATGTCTCTTATGAACCTAAGGTGGGGCAAATCATACATTGAAAAATTATCCCAGCCCCCATTGGGAGTCTTCTGGACACTCACGTGACCGCAATTCAGCCCTCAGGTGCTTATTTGGAGCATTCATTCCTTGTCGTTGGATCGGGCACCACGTGTCACCTCCAGGACCACCGTGGAAAATTATTTCCCTTATGAACCTATGGTGGGGGACATCAGACATGGAAAAATGTGCCCATCCCTATGGGAGTAATTTGGACACCCACGTGACGATTTCTTCCCCAGTGCATTTTTCAAGCAAATCCTGTTGTCGGATCGAGGACACATGGCATCACCTTGACCACCATGGACAAGGACATCGGGGACATAAAAATTCACCCAGCCCCTCCATGTGCATGTTTTGAAAGTTTAAATCTGGCACTTAGCCGCTTCTTCCCCCTCATTTCTCCTTCACTAACTTCATACATTGTCATGGCTCATGCATGATTGTCCAGACACCCGGTCCACCATTGTTGATCCAAACCAGCTCCACCATGACCACATAAACTCTCCACACCATGAATACATAGAAATATGTAGGTATCAGTTAAAAATTTAGTGAAAATAAATGAAGAATGAAGAGAAAATGATGGTTTTTGCCAGATAACCATGAAGTCACCTAATCGAAAAATCTTCATATCTCACAAGATACAAGTCAGATCGTGATGCCATCTTTTTCAGATTTCCTCATTTTTCAAGGTGATCAAGATGCAACAAAAAGAGGTCAAATGGTGCCCAAAATCATTTTCTCCAACAAAATCCTCTCTTCGTACCTTTGTCTCACATTTTTAGATTTCCTTCATTAGGAAATGGAAATGAGCTAAAAACTTGCACACACGAGCTCTAAATAAAAACATATTGCAATGGATTTGTTTTCATTTCAAATGAATAAAAACCAAACCTACAAATTTTGAGCTCCATTAATGGCCACCATGGTAGCTTTGTGCTCGAAGTCACTGTGTCAAAATTTCAAAATTTATTTCCAGAATTCTAGTGGATTCGGAGGGTGTGGTTCTAACGAAAAGAAAAGTCAAAAAGTATGTTCCATCGCAAATAAAGTACTTGGAAACACCCTTTCTAAAAATAGTAATTTTTCCTACACATGCTTGCTATTTTGGTAAGTCTTCATCAAAAGTGGCTATGAAAAGAGCAATGTGCACTGAAGAT
This sequence comes from Taxus wallichiana var. yunnanensis, assembly GCA_018340775.1. NCBI lineage: Eukaryota > Viridiplantae > Streptophyta > Pinopsida > Cupressales > Taxaceae > Taxus > Taxus wallichiana. The sequence continues at coordinate 547,345,913 of CM031237.1, read as the reverse complement.
CTCCAAAAGGTCAGAATGATTATCTCGAGTAGAAAATAGTGAAAATGGCCACTTACTAAAAATAGTAAGTCCCCCATCTAGGCATTTACTAAAAATAGTAAGCCACACTCAAAGAACAGTTTTAGCACAATGGGACATTCAGAACTTCACCGCATCAGAGATTTCCATGAACGGGGACCATCGGAGAATTCATCACGAGCAACATATTCTCTTATTCTCTCTCTTGCCTCTCCCCAACTTCCTCTCCTTCTAAATGTTCTAATTCTTTGTTGGGGTTTGAGCTTTTTATATGCCTTTAAGTCACTTAAAAATGACTTTAGAAATATAATGTAACTTTAAGCCACCTTTATGTTATAAAAGGGATTTAAAGGTTTCGAGGAAGTTGAAAATTTTAAGTTATATAAGGACATATGAAAAGGCATTTGGGGGTAGATGAAGATTCAATTCTATTATATAAATTGTAAAGCCATTCCCATTTCAAATGGTTTGGCGATTGATCTTGTAAACTTAAGGGTGAATTATACCTAGAGAAAGCAAAGGAGATAGCCATTTTCTTCTACTTTTCCCCCTTCTCAATTTCATCCATTTCTCCACTATGTCATTTTTTTTTGAGAAATTAATACAAGAAGAAGGAGTTTCTAGATTTATTTGACTAAGATATTTCTTGATACTTTGTGTTCATCAAATTTCATTTGGTCTTAATGATGCTTACAAAGTTGTTTCTTCTCTTAAATGCATGTGTTGAAGTTTTTAACTAGTGCGTGAAGGAATCTAATTTTCTACTTGAAGCATTAGTTCTCTTACCTATTTTCTCACTCCCCTTCCCATTCTGAGACAAAGACTTCCCTAGCAAGGGATTGCTATATTTTCCGCGAGGTCGGTGGAGTGCCCTGTTGGATACTTGGTCAAAAGGCCACCACAAAAACCCACCTTTTCAAGCACATGCATATACGGAAGCTGCACCAATTAAGTAGAGGGACTTAGATTCCTAGAGTGTTGGAAAGAAATCTAAAAGTTTTCCACCTGACAAAAAATAGTTTTTGGCACCCACCGTGGGGTAGATTTAGCAGCATCTGCACCTAATATATGACGCAAGGTCTAAAAATAAAATAAAAAATCAGATTTCGAAGGAAAATCATTTTTTTAAGGTGACTCCATCAAGGAATGAACCCTTTCATGTTCATTTCCCACATCATGAAGAAATTTCCAGATTGGAGTGAAGTACCAATGAGTGATAGTGAAGAAGAAGAAGAATATGTCTTCCCAGAAAAGAAGATCATTGATCAGCCATGGTTCCGGACTAGTGTTGAAAAAGGAAAGAAGAAATAACCTGTCATCGATGAAGAAGAATGGATTCAAAGGAGACATAAGATAAGGTGTGAAGCTCGAGAATATGCCAAATTCTTGCAAGAGATGAATGAGAAACTTGAAGCAGCCCATAGTGAGAAAGAAGAAGAGGATAATTATCCTATAGAGGAAGACCTTGAAGATCATTCATACCATAAGGTTTTCATACCCGAAAGGTTCTTGAATGCCACTAAAGAAAATCCTATCCTTGAGCCTTTCGATGAAGATAAAATCAACATTCAAGAAGATGACGAAAGACAAGATGGTGCAAGATCCACTGAAGAATATTTTTGCAATCTCACACAACTCACTACAAAATTGAGAACGTTTTCCTTCTTCCACCATTCTCTAGAAGAATTCATTGCATATGGTGATGAAGAAATGAACATGTTGAAAAGAGAATATGTGGAAATACTTGAGAGCATAATAAAAGGAAATTCTAACCTGAAGTCTTTGATGAAATTTGGAGGTATGCTTTAGCTCTACAAAGAAGATATGAACATTTTGAAACTCCACATCAAATGGAGGAAGAAGATGAGATGCACCCTATGGAAGAAGACTCAGATTGCTTCCCATACTATGAGGTTTTCATTCCCAAAAGATTCTTGGATGCTTCTGAAGAATATCTTGTCATGGAATCTCCCAATGAAAGCCAAAGCAACGTCATGGAGAAAGAAGTAGAAGAGACAAAGATAGAATCACCATTCAGCAATTCCATTTGGCTCAAGTCCCATGGGGGGAATAATATATTTAGTAAAGGAAGATCCTTGTTGCATCATGGATGATCCAATGCTCTCTAAAGACTCCACCAATGATGAAGAAGATGGTCAATTCAAAGTAAGCATGGATGATCTCTTTTCAAGTTTTTATCTTTCAATTGATGATGAAATGGAGAGATGTGAAGAAGTGCAAGAAACTCAATTTGACATCATGGCCCAAAAATGATGAATTCAAGATGGTCATAGATAATCCTCCTTCCTATTTTGATTCCTCAAGTGACGTAGAAATGTTGCATGAAAAAATGAAGGAAGTCAAAGAATCAAACTCTCTCCCCAATGCAATCATGGATGATCAAATGGAAGAAGCCCACTCTATTTTCAAATATGAGGAGAATGAGAAATTTAAACATAACCTCTACTCACTCGAGGAGCAGAATCATCATCATGGTGAAAACATATCCTTTCATCTTTCACTTGAGTAAGAGGATTTAATAATGGATGATCAAGATGTAGCTGAAAATTCTTCTCATACTGCTGCCCCAACACAGTTCTCTACTTCTTACCAAGGAGAAGATGATATGGATTTTGAGCTTGAAGGAGCACCATTCCCTCGAAGCTTGGACATATTCTCCTTGTCAATAGGTGTCATGAATCAAGTATGCCCATGTATGAAAGAAAGTGAATCTTTGGCAACACAAATCATGGGCCCGTATGGATCAAATTTTAACCATCTCTTAGAGGCACAACAAGAAGATTCCTCCAATAAAGATAAAAAAGAGTCTATGGAAATTTCAGAAGAACTATTTGTACAAGACATCTTGAAGGCCACAAAAGAAACTGAGGATCCTCAACTCGGTCTTGAACTCTTGACCCTGAGGCCATGGAGATACAAGATAAGTATGAGTCAATTTGTGCTTCCTATTTTGGTGCACCAATTTTTGATGTTGAAATGGAGAAGTTGGATAAGCTTGATGACTTCTCTAATACTTTGGTTGATGAGAATAAACATGAAAACATGCCTTTTTCTTCCACATTGTGTGAAGAATTTCATGAGTGTAAAAGAATAAAATTTCATGTATCTCCTTTGGACATCTCCATTTTTGAAAACAAAACCTCCGCCATGGAAGAAGATAATAGGGAAAACATTAATCTGACTTGCATTGAATAAATTTGTTCAAAACATGGCAAAAATAATATTTGGGGCAGCGATGAGATGCTCGATGGAGAATCAGCTATATGGATAAACATGGAAGGCAATTGGCACTATGAAACTGATTTCAAAGAACATGAAGGCAGTGGAATTTCCAAGCAAGGACCTGAGCATCAAGAAGCTCACATGGACTCACTCCTACAAAGTAAAAGTACAATCATGGAAGCACCTGGCTTCCATAAACAATTAAGGAAAGGAGGTTACTTTCTCAAACCAGTCAATGGCTTCACAGAACAACATCACTCAGTGTTTCCCACTCAAGGGTAACTTTTGAGAAATGGAAAGTGCTTCATTGAAAGGGTTATCCCCACCCTATACCATAGGTGATTTTTAGGTGTGTTTCCATTTCTTTTGCACGTGTTTCCCTTCTTGTTGTGTGTCGTCTATTTCCTTTCCGTCTTTGTGTGTGTGTGTGTGTGTTTCCTTATTCTGATCTTCCTTTCTAGAAGTTGTACATGACTTCTGGCAACGCCCAATGGATAAGGCATGGTCAACAAATTATTGATATTCTAGAATCCCATGTCATGTCTTCACTCCACTCAGTCCATGTAATGTCCCCAAGTTAGATCCAACTATTGTCGTGCAAATGTGCAACGGGAAAATTAGAATTTTCCAAGCACAACAACTATACCCCTATGTTGAAATTTTCATGTTTTATCATTCCTAGGAAACCCTGGCTCTATCCGGTCAGTCCAAATGACCTCCCAACCAAAGTTATAACATCCCCTAGGTGATTTAGGAAATTCCATTCATTCCCCCTAGGTGATTTTAGGAGTTCATTGAAAATGCAAATTTTGGGCAGTCATGAGAAGGGCTATCGTTGGCCTTCCAGGAATGGATCAACCCCTGGAGTGGAAAAAAAGGAAAAAATTCAACATGGAGGTGAATATAATACCTTGGAACATCATGGAAATTATTTTGGAAGGTTTGGGGAAGTTTTACAAGACTTGGAGCAATCGAGTTAAAAATAGGGTTCACAAGCCTAGGCGGTACATGTGCCTAAAACAACTATTGGGCTTAGAGAAGAATATTATGGGAGATTCGAATGGAGTTATAAGAAAAAAAAACATCATCATAAATATAATTCCAATACCTACATGATGGTGAAATAATATTTTTCACAACACCTTGGCGCATATGATTGGCAGCGTTTTTCTCAAGCACAAGTGAGTCCTAGATACAAAATCCGAATTTTTAAGGGTCATATGGTAGAATCAAGACATGATACCCACATAATTGGATTAAAAATTCCATTTACATTCATAATCATATAAAATTTCACCAAGAAATTCCAGGGGCTGAAGTTATCTTCGTTCCAAATTACCCTCTCAAAGGCAATTCAAGAATTAGTCATTTGTTGAGAGGACACATGTCAAGCACCAAGATCCCTGGAGGGATTTCATGTCCCTAACATCCCTAAGTTCAAGTACATAATACCTTTAAAAATGTGCCCGGCCCCCATTCATCCCTGGGAGTAATCTGGACACTCACGTGACCGGGAATTCATTCCCCCCTAGGTGCTTATTTAGAGCATTCATTCCCCTGTCGTTGGATCGGGTGCCACGTGTCACCTCCAAGACCACCTTGGAAACTGATGTCCCTTATGTACCTGAGGTGGGGGACATCAGACATGGAAAAATTTTCCCAGACCCTATGGGGAGTCATTTGGACACCCACATGATTGACTTTCAGCCCGCAGGTGCATTTTTCAATCAAATCCCCTGCCGTCGGATCGAGGACACGTGGCATCACCTTGACCACCATGGAAATTGATGTCCCTCATGTCCCTGAGGTCAGAGATATCAGGGACATAAAATTCTCCTAGCCCCTCCATGTGCATGTTTTGAAATTTTAAATCCAACACTTAGCCGCTTCTTCCCCTCATTTCTCCTTCACAACTCTATACATTATCGTGGCTCCGTGCATGATTGTCACACACCGGTCCACCATTGTTGCCCCAAAAATAGATCTGCATGACCACATAAACTCTCCACATCATGAATACATAGAAATATGTAGGTCTCAATTAAAAATGGAGTGAAAAGAAATGAAGAACGGAGAGAAAATGATGGTTCTTTTCCAGATAACCATGAAGTCACCCGATCAAAAAATTCATATCTCACAAGATACAAGTCGTATCATGATGTTGTCTTTTATAGATTTCCTCATTTTTCAAGGTGATAAAGATGCAACAAAAAGATGTCAAATGGTGCCCAGAATCATTTTCTCCAACAAAATCCTCTCTTCATGCACCGACTCACATTCGTTGGATTTCTTGTCATTCCAGCAATGGAAACGAGCTAAAAAATTACACACGAGCTCCAAATAAAAAACCTATCACAATGGATTTGTTTTCATTGAAAATGGAGACAAAAACTAGACCTGTAAATTTCGAGCTCCATTAATGGCTGCCATGGCAGCTCCGTGCCTGAAGCCACTACCAGGTCAAAATTTCAAAATTTATTTCCAGGAATTCTAGTGGGCAAAACTATGTGAAATTCGAAGGGTGTGATCGTAACAACAAGAAGAGTCCAAAAAAGTATGTTCCATCGCAAATCAAGTACTGGAAACACCCTTTCTAAAAATAGTAAGTTTTCCTACACATGCTTGCTATTTTTGGTAAGTCTTCATCAAAAGTGGCTATGGAAAGAGCAGTGTGCACTGAAGATCTCCAAAAGGCTAGAATGATTATCCGGAGCAGAAAATAGTGAAAATGACCACTTACTAAAAATAGTAAGTCCCCCATCTGGGCATTTACTAAAAATAGTAAGCCACACTCAAAGAATAGTTTTGGCACAATGGGACATTCAAAACTTTGCCACATCAGATATTTCCATGAACGGGGACCATCGGACTTCATCACGGGAAACATCTTCTCCTCTTCTCTCTCTTCCCTCTCCCTAACTTCCTCTCCTTCTATATATTCTAATTCTTTGTTGGGGTTTGCACTTTTTGATATGCCTTTAAGTCACTTAAAAGTGACTTTAGAAATATAATGTAACTTTAAGTCACCTTTATGTTATAAAAAGGGACTTAAAGGTTTCCTAGGAAGTTGAAAAGTTTTAAGTTGTGCAAGGACATATGAAAAGGCATTGGGGGTAGATGAAGATTCATATTCTATTCTATAAATTGTAAAGCCACTCCCATTTCAAAGGGTTGGCAATTGATCTTGTAAAATCAAGAGTGCATTGTACCTAGAGAAAGCAAAGGAGATATCCATTTTCTTCTACTTTCCCCCTTCTCAATTTCCTCCATTTCTCCACTATGTACAACTTTTGTTTGAGAAATTAATACAAGAAGGAGTTTCTAGATTTATTTGACTAAGAGGTTTATTGATACTTTGTGTTCATCAAATTTCATTTCGTATTAATGATGCTTATAAAGTTGTTTCTCCTCTTAAATGCATGTGTTGAAGTTTCTAACTAATGCTTAAAGGAATCTGATTTTCTACCTGTAGCATTAGTTCTCTTACCTCTTTTCTCACTCCCCTTTCCCACTCTACAAACAAAGAGTTCCCTAGCAAGAGATTGCTAGCTTTGTCATAGGGTCAGTGGAGTTCCCATGTTGGATCCCGGTCTAAATACCACCACGTAAATCCACCTTTTCAAGTGCATGTATAAACGGAAGCTGCACCGGTTAAGTAGAGGGACTTAGATTCCCATAGCATTGGCAAGAAATCCACAAGTTTGTCTACCCAACAAATTTTTCGCCAACATAACCACAGTTAAAATGTAAGGTGACAAATAATAAAAGTAAGTTCAAGGAGATACCTATTTAAAGTTGAAACAATCCATTATCAATAGCTTCTTTAAACTCGATGTTCTCTTCTATAGAGTGTGACGATGCGTCAATTCCACTCTCATCATTGGGAACAGTTGTACTTGTAGTTGTATTATTCACACCTCTTCTTTCGGAAAGGGAATTCCAATGCGCAATTGCTCTGTTGAAAGGAAAGGTTTCCATGGAGTAGTGAGATACATAACACCTCATGTAACTTTCCATATTTTTATCCAACCTGTTTCTCAATTTTTATTTTATAAATGATAAAGCACTTGAAAAACCTTTCATCCTCCATAGACCCCAAAATCATTGTTTGGCATAACTCATATAATCTGAAATATTCACTGATGTCTTCTTGTAAGATAGAACTTTGATAGATTCCTTGCCAGAGCCTTGTAATAACACCACTTTCAGAAGGTTTGTCTAAATTTTTATATTGGTTCCTCATTGTTGTTGCAAAATTTGTTGATTGAAACTTTAATAAATCAGAATTTAGTATACCTTTGATCTCCATACCCTTGAACTCTGAATTCTTTGTGAAATGTTCCATTATTGTACCCATGGATTTATGGAAATTCTTTCTTACAAAGTCTACACGAGCACCTTTAGTATTCCAAAAATTAGGATTCATCACACCCATTGCTTCAATAATTTTATCTTTGAAGAAATGTTCTCTAATTTCTGATGATAAGGATTCTGAAAATTTTTAAAGATTTATTCTTTTTTCAAATATAACATACTCAAAGAGATTACGTGTCACAAGAACATCTTCTCGTTACGATCTGGAATAGTTGTACATTTTTGTAAAATGTACAGTGGTATGTCCCTCCCATTAACATTGATGTAGAGGTGATCGTGGATATTAAATCTCAAATAGTTACTGGGATTTTTAAGATCTAACAAATATTTCCAATTCTCAAAAATAGGTGTATCAAAACTATCTTGGGAATAGTACAAGACATCAAGACTTTGACATACCATTTTTCTCATCCGTCTAAAATCCACAATATAGATTAATCTCCCTTGTGCATGATTCATTAGTGTATTGATCTCCTGCAACATTGGAAGAATACCAACCAATGTAAGCAATGTCTCCAAATCAGTTAAACAGAACAAGTCCCTCACCCTATCAACTTCATGATGATATTTGTGCATGAAACCAACCAATGAAGGATACTCCTCATGAACTCTACATGCAGGTTCATACAAAGAGATCCATCTCATCTCAACATCCTTGAGAAGATTTTTGCCATGAATCATACAATGAATTGGTAGCATAGATGGGGCTATTGTTGTTTGTAATCTAACACACAGACCTATTCGGTGATCCTGCATGATTTATGCACCATCTTCTCCAATGCATACCAAATTTGTAGCGATTTCATAATCAGTCATTCCAGCAATATCTTTCAAATGAGAAACAACTATTTTATGTAGGTTTTTAGCATTACAGTTTTCAACCATTTTCATAACACCCACAGATGAGGTGTCCTTATATGATTTTCTAAAGTATAGATGTGGATACATACCCATGCAGTGTTTTCGACTATTGTCACTTCATCAATTGAAAGAGAGATAAACTTTGATTTTTTCACATTCTCTTTCAAATCTTCCTTCTCTATCATCAAAAGGCATTTTGCCATTTCCCATGCACTACTTTCAGACCAATGAGACTGAGGTACGTTGGGCACTCCATTATATTGATACAAAACTTTGAAATCAAGGAAATCCAAAATCGGTCTTCCTTTCTTTAGTATGTGAAATAAAGTAGAGAACTATATGAGTTTTGTATGTAGATTTGTTTGATTCATCTTACCAATTTACAATGTGATTGTTCCTCCCTTTTCCACAAGATGTTTGCATTTTTTCTACTCCGCTTCATAATCCATTGTGTATTTAACATGCATGCATTATTTTTCAGTTTTCCACCTGTTTGTTTTGATTTTTTAGCCATCCCCCTATTACAATCAAATATTGTTTTCCATCAGTGTTTTTCTATAGTGTCTAGCTTCATTTGCATTTTTTGTTGCTTTCCTAATTTCCACGTACATATTGTACATGTACATTCAAATGGGATATCTTCTAAATTAGATGGTTGTACATGTTCGATAAATGGAAATTTGGCAGCCCAATAAAACTTGTATGTCCTCCCAATGGTCCACATATTCTTGTTCATTTTCAATGTTTTACTTTTTGAGTAGAATTTTGAGCAATATCACAATCACCTGGTTTCCTCTTTCGTGAACCAGAATTTGAAATTGATTTATGTGTTCCATTTTCTTTGAGTATTTGTATGTGCAATATCTTGATGCACTCTATTTGCACCCCAACAGGAAGAATATCTTCAGGATTTGGCATCTCAACAGGTATATCTTCAAGATCTGGCATGGTATCATCATAGGTGTCATTTGGTTGATATTGTGTAGAATGCATGTCCACCTCGATATTACCTTCCACACAGTCAGTATTCTTTCTGGTGGAAGCTATATGGTTGTTGGTAGTTGTGCTATCTATATCAGCAGAGTTTCCAAAATACTTGAATAAGGACTTCTAAGATTTCTTAGTTACTTTTTGGGTCTTTGCATTCTGAGGACTAACACCTTCCATTATTCTGAATAGATTCGTGCGTCAGAAAAAGAAGCAAGTCACATGTTATAGAAAATTGGGGCATGTGTCAGGTATAACACTAAGTCACATGTTAGAGGAAACCAAGTCGCACGTTAGAGGAAAACGAGTCACGTGTCAAAGAAAAACAAGTCACTTCCCAGCGTCATAGGAAACCAAGACATGTGTTAGCAAATTCACTAAGTCGCGCGTCTGCAATACCTCCTCGTCACGCATCAACAAATGTTCATGTCATGCATCAACAAGAAACCCCTTTGTCACATGTCATCAAATTCAATGATTCACACGTCAACAAATATTCCTTTCGTATGTCAATAAGAAACCCCTTTGTCATGCATCAACAAATTCAATGAGTCACGCGTCTTCAGAAAACAATGTTGGTAAGTACTGGTGGTAGTATGGTGCCTGGTGGTAGTATACTACCTAGTGAATCACCTAGGTTTTTATAGGAGATGTTTTCAAATGTAGGTGAAGTTGACCCCAAAAATAAATATACTATAAATTTTAAGCAAACAATACACCGACTGCTTCTGAAAAAACCACCTTTTCAATTTTTTCTAAAATTAATTTTTGCCATATTATGAATATTCACCACTAAAACTATCCATTCATACCTCTCGGATGTAGAGTACTCTCTTCCATTCAATATTTTACTTCATCTCCAAGAATTCTCTCTCTCTCATAGTTATTCTCACAATAATCATCAAATTTTGCAAGTTCTTAATTCTTACTTTGAAACCCTAGCTTTCATGTTTATATAGGCATATACAAACTTAGGGAACTTAGCCATACAATTACAATCAATAGATCTACTTTAATACTAAAAATATATATAATTCCCGAGAGTTAAATAAAACACTCCCTTGCAAAGGTAACCGACGCAATTAGTTAGCCCTAACCAATATCGGTTCCTACTTTCCGACCGATGTTGGTCATATGTGACATGATAGGTCGGTCTCTTTCATAATCGATGATGTCGGTTCTTTGTTTTTCTAGCAAGTTTCATATTACATGCTAATATGAAGTAATTTAACTCCACAACTCAACAATCTCTCACTTAGAGATTAATTTTTGCACCACACCTATACAACGTCATTCTTGGATCCTTAGCTTTGTTTCTTCCTCTTCAAGTCTCAAACTCGAAGAACAACAAAAGTAGAGTGTAGCTCCAACTTCTCCTTTGCTAATGGCTTCATTAGCATATCCATCAGGGTTCTCACTCATATGAATCTTTTCCAGATTCAACTACCCATCCTCCAATACCTACCATATGAAGTGATACCTCAATTGAATGTGTTTCGCTCTCGAATGAAACACTGAGTTATTTTCCAAATGAATCACACTCTGTTGTCATCACTCTGAACAATTTGCAATCATTTTTCTCCTTTCCCAAATCTTCCATGAACCTACTCATCCATATCATCTCCTTGCTATCCTCTGTATCTATAACATACTCTGCCTCTATAGTAAACAAAGCCACAACCTTTTGCAATCTTGAAATCTAGCTAACTGTCATCCCACCTACTATGAAAATATATCCAGTAGTGCTCCTCCTACCATCCAAATCTCCAATCATATCTAAATCAACATAGCCACATAATGAAATATCCAAACCTCCATAACATAACTACATGCTATATGTCCACTCAAATACTTGAGTATCCATTAGACTGATTTCCAATGCTCTTTACCTAGATTGTCCATATATCTACTCACAACTCCCACTGCCTATGCAATGTATAGTCTAGTACAAACCATAGCATACATGAGAATCCCAACTGCTGAAGCATATGACACTTATGTCATGTATTTGACCTCCTCATGTGATGAAGGAAATTGATCTTTTCTCAATTTGAAGTGTCCATCCATATGTGTACTAACAAGTTTTGCATTCTACATCTTGAACCTTTCTAACACCCTATAGATATAATCCTCCTGAGATAAATATAATTTCTTGTTCTTCCTATCTCTGTGTATTTTCATGTCAAGGATTATTTTTGCAGCTCCTAAATCCTTCATAGAAAATGTGTGAGCTAGCTTTCCCTTAAGCTCACCAATGTCCTACATACTAGATCCTGTAATAAGCTTATCATCCACATACACTAAAAAAAATATAGATCCCATTTTCAAGCTTCTTGAAATAAACACAATGGTTAGATTCACATCTCAAGTAACCATGCTCATGCATAAAACTATCAAACCTCATGTACCATTGCCTTAGAGATTGTTTAAGCCCATATAGCCTCTTTTTCAATTTGCATACTAATTTCTCCTTACCCTTGACTTATACCCAAGCGGATGCTACATATAAATCTCTTCATACAAATCACCATGAAGGAAAGTCATTTTCACATCTAGTTACTCTAAATGCAAATCCTCTACTATAACTAAACTCAATACAGTATGAATAGAAGTCATCTTTACAACAGGAGAAAATATTTCACCAAAGTCAATACCTACTTTCTGTGTAAATACCTTTATTACAAGCCTTTCCTTGTACCTTTTCTGTCGACCCTCTTTTCCTTGATATTGTAAACCCATCTTTTATGCAATGTCCTCTTACCTGTTGGAAACTTAACCAAATACCAAGTCTGGTTCTGTTTTAAGGAGTCCATCTCCTCATCCATGTCATGCTCCCACTGGACGTGGGTCTTATCCTACATTGCTTCTTCAAAACTCTCTAGTTCACCATTATCAGTCAATAATAAATAAAATAGAGAAGGTGTAAATATTTTTGGAGGTTTACTTACCCTTTGTGACCTTCTCACAGGAGTTTGGGGTACTGGAGGCTCATTCTGGACCTCTGGACATTTGTATCCAAATTTGTCAGTGACCGACACCGGTCACCTATAACCGACATCGATTCTACTAAGCGGTGTCGGTTCTTGGATCTTTCTTATATAACCGATACCGGTTCTGCTGACCGATGTCAATTAGGGGTAAACTGACATTGGTTACTCTATAACCCTGTCGGTATTACTTTTAAATCCAAGAGTTCATTTTCATTCAAAACTTCTCAACCATTTCATCCTTGGGTACCAAAATTTGATCCTTGTACATTCTCTTTTCATTCCATTCAATATCATGACTCCTAATAATTTTAGAATTCTCTAAATCCTAAAAACGGAATCCAAAATCACCATATCCATAACCAATGAAAGTGCATCTCTTGGATTTTTCATCCAACTTCTTCCTATTTTTCATATCATACGCACAAAATATTTTGAACTAAAAACTTTTAGAAAAGAAATATCTACCTTTTTCAGGTCCAAGCTTCCTCCGGTATTCCTCCATCTAATGAACTTGAGGCCCCTAGTTAATCAAATAAACTATTGTATTAACTACATCTACCCAAAACTACAAGGGCAATCCATAATGTATCCTCGTACTTCGAACACATTCCATGATTTTCTTGTTCATTCTTTCTGTAACACCATTCTCCAGTGGTGTTCTTGGAACCGTTCTTTCTCTACATATCCCACTCACTGAATAATAATCATTGAAAGCTTTTTTACAGTATTCACCACCATTTTCAGATCTAAGGCACTTTAAATTTGAATTTGATTCATTCTCAACAAGGGCTTTCCATCTTTTAAAAGTCTCAAAAACATAAAACTAATGTTTAATACAATAAACTCATACCTTTCTTGTAGCATCATCAATGAAAGTAACATAATACTAGGATCCTCCATGAGAAGCTACCAGAGCTAGTCCCACACATCTGAGTGTACAAGCTCCAATTTATGCTCCTTAGTTGCCTCAACTTTGAGAAATATCACTCTCTTTTACTTTCTAAAGACACAATGCTCACAAAAATCAAGATCTAAATATTTCAAATATGATAACTTACTCTTAGCCTTTAAGATCTGCATTCCTTTTTGACTCATATGGCCCAACCAATTATGGCATATGCATGCATCTGAATTTGAAGTAGATAATGAAGAAAAGAAATCAGTAACACACGTAGATAAATATAATGTTCCTACCTTTTTACCTCTTTCCACAACAAAAGCACCCTTGGTGACTTTCTAAAAGTCTCTCTGTAAATGTAACCATGCAAAAACTTCACCTAGTTGCCCTGCTATGAAATAAGATTTCTCCGAGGCTTGACACATGCCTCACATATTTCAATACCCATGTATTTCTAATCTATAATTTTAGATGAACTTCCCTTTACCAATAATTTGCAAGGTTCATCATCACCCAAATAAACATGCCCAAAATTACCTGGACATAATTTGTGAAATAACCTTTATTAAGGGTTGCATGGAAAGAAGCTCCTGAATCTAAAACCCATGATTCAATTCTATTATGTAAAGAAAGAATAATAACATCTTGCATTACCTTGCATTGCGGAAAGATTTTCTTCTTTACCTTTGTCTAGTTTTTTGTTCTCTTTATCCTTTGACCAACAATATTTTTTTGCATGTCCTTTCTTTCCACATTTCTAACAAGTAATTCCCTTACCTCTGGATTTAGATCTTTTATCCCTTGACTTTTATTTCCCATTACTCTTACTCTTGGATCTCTCCTTCTTCCCACCCCTCGCTTTCTACATTCAAAGCATTCCAAGATGATGATTCCTTTGTATTCTTCCTATGAATTTCTTCATTCAAGATTATACTAACCACATCATCAAACTTCAAAATATTATTAGATGTTGTATTACTAACAACCATTACCAAGTTATCCCAACTATTAGGCAAAGAACATAAGAATAAAATTTATTTCATTTCAACATCAAATGGTATATCAACCGATTTTAATTGATTTATAATAGATATGAAATCATTCAAATGACTAGATGCAGATCAACCTTCATGCATCTTAGAACTAAATAGTTTCTTCATCAAATAAACTTTATTTGAAGCACTAGATTTTTCATATAAATTAGTAAGAGATTTCATTAACCCTACGTATAAGTTGCTTTTGTAATATTTGAATCCACGAGATCTTTGCAAGGATCAATCTTATAGATCCCAAAGCCTTCTGTCAAGAATCTTCCATTCTTCATCAGCCATCTTCATATGTCTAAACTTCTCATCCAATGGTAAATACAAATATATTTCATACGAGATAATCCTCAATCTGCATCTTCCATAATTGATAATTTCAGTCATCAAACTTCTCTACCTTGTATTTTTTTCTTCTGCCATTGTTATAGATCCCACTCAATTAGAAAACCCTTTGTGAGTAAATTTGTCAACACATAAAACCCTCAAACAAATCTCTGATACTATTTGTTGGGGTTAGCACACGGTTGTACAGATAATATATCAAATTTAAGCTTACGTGCAAATAAAAGTGGATATTTACCAGAAAAAATATATAGAACAAGAGATATAAATCAACACTAGATTTAACATGGTTCACCCAGTGTGGGATACGTCTACCAAGAAACAAGCCAATCTATTATCCAAATCTTTGACAAGATATACAATTGAAGATTTACAATCTTCCACACCTCTCAGATGTACAATACTTTCTTTCACTCAAGATTTTTCTTCTTCTTAATAATTCTCTCTCTCATAATTATTCTCACAATAATCATCAACTTTTACAAGTTCTTATTAATTCTTACTTCTAAACCCTATTTTCATGCTTATATAGGCATATACAAACTTAGGGCACTTAGCCATGTAATTACAATCAATAGATATTCTTTAATACTAAAAATAGATATAATTCCCGAGAGTTAGATTAAAAACTCCCCTTGCAGTAATCGAGAATGGTTAGCCCTAAGATGTCGGTTATTGTGTTTTCTAGAAAGTTTTGTATTGCATGCTAATCCGAATTAGTTGAGCTCCACAACTCACATGAACCATGGGCATTCACCCGTAAAGTATGACCTTGAGTTGGAAAATTTATCGACAATGTTGAAGCTACAGATGAAAATAATCGTATGCTTATTTTTGCTTCAGATCAAGGCAAGTGGAATGAAGTGTTTAAAAGAAAAGGAAATAAGGGATGATTGGAAAACATTACAGATTATTTCCCATCCCAGGGCCGTAAATAATTCCTTCTTTATGTCGTACCTTCATCTGGGCCATTGTTGGGCTCTGGTGTGGCATTGTTTGGCATAATTTCAGCTTGTTATAGTACATTTTCTATTTTGTTTTTGTTACAAGGTGTTATAGTCTCTTTACTTCTAATGTAAACCACCTTGTCTTTATCATTTACATTTTTATATTTTGTAAGGGAGGGGACATAGAAACCCCTCGATTCATAGCTCCATTCAAAAGTATTCACCTTATCAAAAAAACAAAACAAAATGGATCTAATTGTTATAGCGATTGTAATCATTTTATTTCAATGAACAAAATGAGTAGAAAATGGACAAAGGAAATAAACATGTTGACAATAATAACATCACTAAAGAGTGGCTAGTTCACACTATTTAGAAGAGTGTGTTCATAAAAACATTACACATGTTGATGTAATCCCACTCTTTGTTAAATAATCGATAGTAGGCCTTATTGTTGTTATCCTGTAAAATGGACAAGGAAAATTTTATAGGTAACCATACCAAATTCTCATTTTGGTCCCCCTGGAAGGTCTCTTAACATTCAAAATGGCCTAAAATTCCCCTTCCAAAAATCAAGTTTTAAGAACTTAGCCATTTTTAGCCTTTTTGAGCTGGGTGCAAATATTGTTGTGGCAACATCAAGAAAAGTGCACCCCTTTGGTGCCCTAAAAGGCATGTCAACATGACAAGAGTTGCCCCTAAGGTGCTAAGAGTTACATGCCAGCATCCTCAAACTGCGCAAAGAAACATGCTTAAGGCACAAAAATTAATGTGTCGACAGATAAAAATGTGCACCCCCTTTTCCCCTTGGCACTGAAAATTACATGTTGACACTTTCTTAAGTGCACCATAAGCGCTGAAATCCCCATGTCGACACCTTTCCATCTACGCCAAAGGTGCACCACCTACCATGTCGACACTTCACCAACCATGCCAAAGGTGGTTGGTGGCACAATAAATGCCAGGTTTTCTATATATAGGCACATTCAACCTGTCATTTTCACGAATTAAAAAAAAAAAAAAAAAAAGTCTTTCCTTTGCCATCGAGTTATCCTCATCGACCTCACGTGCTTATTCCTCATGCTTGTGGATCCCACATCTATCCTTCGTCATTATATATCCTGGTAAGTGGTTTCTGCCCATCTTGTTGTTGTTTGTGGTTTTTATGTCAGGTTAGGTGATTAGGGTTGTATATCAATAACAATGAACCTAAAAAGAATTTAACAAACCAAATCGGCCTGCTGAAAACCCCTCTTCCCACTCCTTCCAGATCTGCAAATCTGGAAGGCTCTACCTCAGAATGAGCTCAAACCCATTTTGCCTCTACTCCCTACCTTGCTGAAAACCTCTCCTCCTTGTCATTTGCCAAATCCAAATGCAAAATATAAGAAAAACCAAGAAATGAGGTAATCAGCCAAAATGTTAAAAAACCATTAAACCTTCGGCGCACTATCTTTCCGTGTTGCATTCAACACAGTCACGCCATAGGTGCAATGCAGACCCATGCAGCAGCATCCCTCCCACACGCTACCTAAGCAAGCACTTGGCCATTTCTCAAAAAGACATGTTGACCTTTGGTGCAAGAACAATAACAACAACATTGTATGTTATGCAAACCAAACCTGCGCCACACACGTAAAACCCTTGGCACACTAACTTTCTATGTTACATCTCCCAAGTGTGCCTGGCACACCTCAAGCACCTGTAACAAATTTCACATCCGCACCTTGGCGCACCCTGAACGCGTGCAACACCAAGCAAGTCTGCGCCCGCCAAAATGACTTAAGGCACTGGCACAACTTCCTCCCCACCAACATCTACATGTTGGTTGATTCCTAAGTGTGCCTTGCTATTTCAAGTCCCTAAGCCTGCAGTAAAGCTGCACCTTGCACCCAAAGGCTTATAAATTGGTCATTTTTCATTTTGCAAGTTTTAAACTATGGATAACATGACGGTTGACATGGCTCTCCTGTGTTGGACCTCTCTAATTCTTCTTGCAGAGCAACAACCACCCTCGAGCTCACACATGTCTTCATCGAGCAAGAAGCCAACTAAATCTAAAGGAAAAGCTAAGTTAACAGAGCAAGAAATGAAATACAAATATCAGAGAGTTAGGATGCCTGACTCGCTTGTAGAATGCTCTCTCGATATCAGAGACTCCGCAAGCTGGGCCACATAGACATGGATGATTTCTGGGCCAGAACCCAACAAGTTACCGGTAGCCCATGGATGGACAAGCTGGTGGGCAGCGGGCTACATTTTGCAGCAGGTCTTCCAGTAAGTGCTATCAATAATGAGTTCATCATGATAGTGGCCCATTGTTACAATAAAGACACAAGATGTGTTGAAGACAAAGAGGGCAAGGTAGTCATTAACCTCACATCCCGGCACTTCGAAGTCATGTTGGGCATTCCTCACCATAGCTAGTATGTGGCAGTAAGCCAAGAAGACTGCATAAAGACTTGGACTAACAATGAGGACAAGTGCATGCAAATGATGAATGAGGTTTACTTGAAGAACAAAAAGGTAACGAGCAGATGGCCACAGACCATCCACCAAGTGACTTCTCAGAGGAGCTAAGTGATACCATCACTTTCCTCAATAGAGTATTCGGGCTTCCTGATTCCCATCACTTTCACAAATGGATGCTCAGGTACTTAGAGACTGTTGATGCAAAATCACAGCACCCCTGGTTGCACATCAGATTTTAGGTTGATGCTCATGCGTCCAGTGTGATTGCATAACATTGAATCCTTTCTCCAAGTGTGGGACTTGAAAAATGAGAAAGAATTCTCCGAGAGAAAGGTGGTTCTATTCCTCTGTTTAGATGCACCGATGAAACGCAGAGGTTTACCCAAGAAAAACTAAACTAACTACCAAGGAGACAGGGAGAGAGAAATGCATATAAATAAACCTAAGCTAAGGAGGTGATGCACCGAGGAATGAAGAACATAAGCTTTGCAACATAAACACAGATCATATAGATGCAATACCACACCATGCACAGATAGCAAAAATGCAATGAAAGATCAAAAATGACAGTAATAAATATGTAAGAGGGTTTAGAAGCAACCACAGACACATATATATTGCTCAAGGATCGATTCAATACATTGCAATGGCCAAAAGGCAAAAAACGGTGTTACAGTCTATATGGGAGGTTTGAAAACTCCACAAATCTTCTTATGAACAGGAGAGAAGGGAGGGGTTGCAAAACAAGAATGTCCAACATTAGAAAGAAGCCCCTCCTTACAATTTATAGGAAGAATGAGAGAGAAAAGAGAGAGGAATTCGAAATCTGCCCCAACCACCTCCAGA
This sequence comes from Taxus wallichiana var. yunnanensis, assembly GCA_018340775.1. NCBI lineage: Eukaryota > Viridiplantae > Streptophyta > Pinopsida > Cupressales > Taxaceae > Taxus > Taxus wallichiana. The sequence continues at coordinate 547,326,889 of CM031237.1, read as the reverse complement.
ATGCACTTAACTCATCTCATAATGATGGAAGCGGTGGATCTTGGCAAGCGGCGAAATTTTCAGCGAAGTGGCCATCTGCTGCATTAAAGTTGTTAGTTGAGCATCACTTCTGCTTATTATTTCGTGCCAGAGGCGTCTTCTGATTTTCTTTCTTCAAACTGAACCAAAATGCAAGATTGACCCTGGAAACGTGTAGAGAATCTCACAAGCTTTCCGTTGATATAAAGAACGCGCAAATCTGAGCTCTGGATCGAAAGTTATGTCGATCTGAAGTTTTAGGGCACGGAACAGGTGAAAACGGATTTTGAATTTCTTCCCGCGCTCTGCCACTTGGATGACACGTGGCACACTCTGATAGGATGAGCAATTCTCTCTCCTCCGTCTTTTCGGCGGACTGTCCTTTGAAATTTTGACTTTTGATGATTTTGGGACTTTTTTCACCCCTTTCCCGCGCTCCCGCCATTTGGATGACACGTGGCGTGATCTTGTTGGAGGACAGGGCGCGGGGCTTCCTTTACTTTTAGCCTTTTTGGGGAACTCAACCAAATTCTCTAACTTCCTCCCGAGCTCCACACTTTACTGCTCTATTGGACACGTGTCCAATTCCTATTGGCTCGGGCCAGCGCTTCAAACCTTGCCCCTTTGACTTTTTAACCTTTCTCCTTGAGACACGTGGCGTCTTTTGGTTGGTTCTCGGGCCTGCCGGGTCTTCCGCGTACTTCGCGTCCATCTGTCCCGGATGTCCCATTTGATTTTGGACCCTTTGTGACAATTTCGGCCGATTCGGCCGGTTCGCGTACCTCTGGCCCGATTGTTCCATTTTCCTTTGGACCGCTTGGGACAATTTCACCCGATTTGGCGGTTCGGGCCCATTTGTACCACTTGTTCCACTTTGTTTTTGGGCCCTTTGTGCTTATTTCCGGTTCGGCGTTCGGTTCGGGCCTTTCCCCAAACGTCTCCCGAGCAACACTTAGCCAATTTCTTCCTCCTCCTTGGCCGGATCGGCTTTTCGCGCCTTTCGCGTGCGTACTTAGCCCGATTGTCCCAAATGTAATTTGGGCCGCTCGGAAGCTTTTCGGCCGATCCGCGCCTTGGCGTCCCAAATGTCCCGATTGCTCCCTTTAGCGAGGACTTAGCCAATTTTTCACTTTTTATGAATCAACCTATTTGCCTTCTACCACCTTTGATGCATGTTATCGAAATTTACCACTGGGGAAATTTTGATAACGATTTTAACGACTCGGTGGGGTCCCGCTACTCAGGTAGAAGATCGGTGGCCTTTTAGCGGTCCATTGGGCATGGAGTTAAGCACTAACTGAAACAAAACGATCTGCAAGTTCCTCTCAGAACACTCGAAGCTGAAAACAACACGAGAAGCAAAACACTGTGCCCAAAGCACTTAGGGAAATAGAAACCTAACTCTGACGGAGACAATGTGCATACGCACTTAGAGGAATTAAGAAAACTCTAAACTAATATTTACAAGGGCAAAACGTTTCTCTTAGTAGCAATGTTTAAGATAGATTCCGTTAACCGGGATCTGAAGTTCCTCTCCATCCAATGCAGACAATTGGAAAGCATTACTATTTTTGCATCCCGTGACCATGTAGGGACCACTCCAGATGGCATCAAACTTGGAATGTCTCCCCGGTTTTGCCCGATCTGCATCCCATTTCAGAACCAGGTCCCCTTCCTGGAAGGTTCTTGCTCTAGCTCTCTTATCAAACCATCTTTTTACTATGGCCTGATCCTTTTCAATCATCTGAACTGCATGTTCTCTGATTTCTTCTAATTCCATCAATTCCGCATACCTGACCTCCATTGGCTCGAACTCAGATAACTCAAGCTACTTCATGAGCTCCAAGGCTGGCAATTCTAATGATATAGGCAACACCGCCTCTTTCCCATAGACTAACTTGTAGGAAAATTACTGTAGACCTCTTTGGTGTTATTAAGCCGACCCATATAACGCTGATTTTAGCCTTGTATGCCATGTTCTTTGATTTTCATCTAGAGTCCTTCTGATGATTTTTAGCAAATTCTTGTTTGTGGACTCTGCCTGTCCATTACCCTGCGGGTAATAATTTGAAGAGGTGCTCAAATAGATTCCATTCTTGACAGCCCATTCTGTAATTTTTGAACCTATGAATGCTAATGCATTATCTGATATGATGGTGGCCGGCACACCGAACCTAGTTACTATCCCTTCATAAAAGTCTAGTATGCTAGACTCACTTGCCTCTTTGAGCGCTACTGCTTCGGTCCACTTGGTGAAATAGTCTGTCGCTGTAAGAATCCACTTGTGGCCTTGACTCGGGTGGGATTGATGACTCAGTGAAGTCAATCCCCATTGCATGAATGGATGTTCTCTCGAAATTGGACGAAGGGAAGTGGTGCTAACCTTCCTTTCCTGTGAAGAATGCACATTTCTTGCATTTTTAACCCATGAGTAGCAATCATTGAATACAGTAGGCCAATAGTAACCAGCTTTCATGATTTTGAGAGCTGTTACTCGTGGGGTGAAATGGCCTCCTACCTCTCCGTCATGGAACTCTGTAAGATCCTCTCGATCGACTGTCCGATACATCTCAATAGAACACCGTTGATGTCCCTTTTAAACAAAACATTATCAACAAGCACATAAGGAGCGCTTGTAATTTGAAGTACCTTCTTTTGCCTTGCTCATTTACGGAGGGCACATGCCTGTCATGTAGGAAATGTATCATATTCCGAGTCAACGGGGAGTAGACACATCATCATTTTCCTGTTTTTGATCATCTTGTAATAGCAGGACAGCGTCTTCTTCATCTTCTGGGCTGTCTGGTTGTTTGGAAGCGAGCTGCTCACACAAACCTTTGCCTCTTACCAGCTTGGTGATCTTGATCTCAATGTCATACTCCATGACACGGGTGATCCATCCTGCCCTTTTCTCATTCAAATCCTTGTTGAGGAGGAAGTCCTTAACCCCAGCATGTGAGACCAATAACTGGACCTTGTTGTTTGAGACTAAATGCTTGAATTTCTTCAAGCTTCTGATTACTGCAAGCACATGCTTTTCAATAAAAGAGTACCTCACCTCGCAGTCATTTAGGCTCTGGCTGAAGAAAGCAATCGGCTGCTCCTCATTATCTTTGTTCTGTTGTACCAGAATGGCAGAAATAGTGTCATCACCTCCAAATGCATAGAGGATGAAATCCTTGGAAAAGTCCGGGTTGATGAGAGTGGGTGCCTGGGAGATGGCTTCTTTGATTGCTTCAAAACTCTCCTTGCCTTCTGCCGTCCATTTGAAAGCCATGCTTTTCCTTAACATTTTGGTGATGGGCTTGACAAGGGCTGCAAAGTTTGGGACAAACCTCCGAACAAAGTTTATCCTTCCCAGGAAACTCTGAAGGGCTTTCTTGTGACTTGGCAATGGTAGAGCTCTTATGGCTTCAACCCTCTCTGGATCAATTGCTAATCCCTCCTTTGAAACAATATGGCCAAGGAGTTTCCCTTCATGTGCAAGAAAGATGCACTTCTTAGGATTCAAAGACACTCCAAACTTTCTACACCTCTGAAAAACCTGCCTGAGGTGAAAGAGATGGTCTGCAGCATTCTTTGAGAAGACAGTGATATCATCTAGGTATATCAGCACTATCTTGTTGATCAAGCCTTTGAATGCCATATCCATGGCTCGCTGGAATGTTGCTCCGGCGTTCGACAGTCCAAATGGCATCTTCTTGTAAGCATATGTGCCCCATTTGGTTGTGAAGGCTGTCTTGAACTGGTCTTCCTCCTTCACCATAATTTGATTGAAGCCTGAGTATCCATCAAGTAGTGAAAACCTTTCTGAACCAGCTACGACCTGCAATATTTGCTCCATGGAGGGGAGTGGATAATGGTCCTTGAGAGAGGCTCTATTCAAATCTCTGAAGTCAACACATAGCCTGATCTCTCCACTTTTCTTTCTGACTGGAACCAAGTTCGCAACCCAGCTTGAATGCTTGATAGGGAATATAATTGCTGACTCAATCAGCTTGTCCAGCTCCTTCCTCATGAGAGGCTCCATGTGTGGATTGACTGGTCTCTGTTTCTGCCTGACAGGCTTAGTATTTGGATCCAACTCGATTGTATGCTGAGCTAAGTTGGGATTGAACCCTTTCAAGTCTTCATAGCTCCAAGCAAACACATCAGGGAATTCTTGACATAGCTGTATGAACTCATACCTTTCCTGTTCAGTTGTCATCTTTCCAATTTGCAGTGGCTTGTTCTCTTCTACCAAGATGGATGCCGAATCTTCTCTCTTGGCCTGAATGTTTGCTTTCTCCTTTCTAAACTGATCATTGGGGTTAAAAATGGACTCAAGGTGACAAGTCCTTGGGCAGCTTATCGGTTCTCGTTTGTATCACTGGTCACCATATTGCTGTTCCAACTTCTCTTGATTCTTAGCTGAGAACTCAGCTTCTTCCTGCAAGAAGTGGATGATTTGCTGGTCATTCTCGAATACTTGCCAATTGACATCGTTATCCGGCACTGAAGGCCTCACAATCACGTGGATGTTTGGCTGTACCTTTTCTTGTTGAATGTTTTCTATAATGTCAAAGGCTGCCCCTACTGCTGCAAACTGTCGTGCCACTTGATTCTCTTTCCTGGGAATGGCCTTGATGCCGAAACCCTCAAAATCTTCCATGAGGTCCCATACCCTGTTCTTGTAGCACCTGAGTAGGTCATTTTTGGCGGCATGTTGTCCCTTGACCTGATTTACAATCAGCTCACTGTCCCCAAAAACTTGCAAGTTTTTTATTTTTCTCTTTATTGCCCAATGCATCCCTTGCACCAAGGCTTCATATTCAGCAGTGTTATTGGAGCATGCAAATTGAAATCTAAAAGCTGAATAATACTTTACTCCTTGAGGTGAAATAAGCATGGCTCCACCTCCTGCGCCTTGTCTACTCCTTGATCCATCAAAAAACAGTTGCCATACCTCGTTGTCATCCTTGTGGCTTGGCTTGGTGATGCTAGGAATAGGTTGACTTTCTTCATGTATACAATAGACCCCTAGCTCAGATTCTTCTACTTCTTGATAAGGATCAAAAGCATGCACCTTGCTTGCCCATTCATCAAGAGTCAAATCTGGGATACTTCCAACCTTAGTGTCGGCTTCATCAGTGCCAAGGTGATCTTCTTGATCAAATGCTGAGCAATTGGTATTAATATGACTTGGAGTATAGGGCTCAATGTGGAAATCTGCAATAGGTTCTGACCTAATTGTAGCTTTAGTTCCATACCTCATTCTGAACAGCATGTGTGACCAATCAGCGGACAAATATCCCCCAATCTTGGCAGTAAAGTCCCTTGACAAACAGAGGGAAAAGAGTGGTGGAAGGTCTATGACTGATATATCTTGTAAGACAACAACATTTGGACATGCATGCAAGGTAAGGCTCAAATTTCTAATCACTCCAAGCATTGCTTATTGTTGTCCCATCCATTTGCACTACTCCCTTAGATGTTATTTCATCTTTGGATCCCTAACTCGATGGCTATCTGTTTAGGCATTCTTGAGCTACTTGCCCCGGAATCTATCATGCAATTATGCACTAGCTGATTTCCAATGATTAACGAAACATAAAAGGGGGAGGCTTCAGCATTCTACCTTGTTGTGCTGCATGTTTTCCTTGAGGCTGGGCAGCATTTGTGAGTACCTTCTCCTGCATTTGGATCTGCTGATTCGAAGTTGGCCAATCCTTCATAGCAGCTTTCAGCAAATCTCTTTGGCCTGGGATGGATAGGGATTCCCACATAGATATATTGACATTTGTCTTCTTCATCTGGTCAATGATACTAAATGGTGATGAAGGATCTCTCTGTTGTCCCTTGGTCTACACATTTGCTCCTTGTATGTGGGCAGCAACAGCTGGCATTTGAGTTGGCCTAGGGGCTGTTCTTGGCTGCCCTTGTGCATTTGAAACTGGGTTTTGCTTGCCAATCATTTGTGGAGCTGTGGAAGGTTGCGGATTGGCTGGGGCTAATGGTTGTTCTTCACCCAAATTTCTCCTTTTGACCTTGTGTTTGTGCAACACCTTGAGAAAGCACGATTCATGCCACAAAATCCTCTGCTTGCCAATTTACCAATGTGGTGTCATTTGGGGGCGATTCTTTGTTGGAATGTTTCTTTTTGTTGGCTATTTTCTTGATTGCTTTCACCCTCCACACCGTGTAGTTGTTACCATTAAATCTTGGGTCAAAGCACCATTGAAGCACATGGATTGATTATGGGGTTCATTACATGGAAAACACCATTCATACTCTGGGCAATGTTGTTTTGTCTTTGGTACTAATGCCTTAGAGCGAGATATGGCATTTGGATTATAGAAAGTGGAATGGTTTATTGGCGGGAGGCCTTGTTTGATTCATATTTGCAGCTGGATTGGGTGGCCTTTGAGGCTGATATGGCTGCCTATTAGGTTGAGCTTGAGGTTGATATGAAGGTCTAAAACCTTGAGTTTCTTTGTCTCTTAAGTGTGACCAGCTCATTACCTAAATTTTGCGGTTGCTTCATGACTTCTTGAAGCTCATTTGGGGCACTTGGAGATGAAGTGGAAGCTTCATTTGAACTCGATTCTAGGAGTGGGAATAGGAGCTAAGACAGTGCTTGAATAGTACTTGGGCTCTCTAAACTAGGATATAATGGCATTGGAGGCCTAGGAGCTAGCTTGCCGGCTTGAATCAGACAATTTTCAGCTCTAATGGCAATACTATAAGCAGCAGGGATAGTTGTGCCTCCCATAGATTGAACTAACATAGAAATATCAGAATTTAAAGCTTTAAGGTAGTATAGAAAAGCACCTTCTGCTGTTGGCCTGACTGCCACCGGAATTCTATCCCAAGATCTTTGAAATCTGAAGTTGAAGTCGGTTAGCTGCTCATTGGGAGCTCTCTTGATGGTTGTCAGCTGCTCCAAAAGAGACAAGTTGTCTCCCTTTTCTCCAAATTGATCATGAAGTGCAATACACAGCTGATTCCAGTTTGTGATAGAGCCAGCTTCAAGGCTCCTAAACCATTGCAATGCTTTTCCCTTGAATGAAGACGCCAGTAATTTGACAGCTACTTGCATCTCATTAATCTCATGGATTGCACAAATGTTAGCAATGTCCTTGACATGATCACCAGGAGTGGTCTGATTTTCTCCAGTAAAATATGGAATGTTCTTCAATGCTGCTACTGGGATTGGATTTTGTGCATTGAGAGCAAGTGGGCTGCTGCCTGTGAAGTTGACATAGGGGTTTACTGGTTGCGCCATTCTGAGTGGTCTTAAAACCCTTGTATATTGAAAGAAAGGCCTGTCAGGTGGAGGAGTTGAGAGAGTTCTGCTTGGTGGAGATGGAGACCTTTGAATCCTTCTTCCTCTTTGCCTTCTTCTTGGAGATAGTTGCAGGTATTCAAACAGCACTTCCTCTTCTCCAGCTCTTGACCTTGTGATTCTTCTCATAAGCTTTTAGGCCTGACTGCTGAAACTAGTTGATTCTTCCCCTTGGAGTCGCCAGATATGCAAATAATAGCTCTTTTCAAGCAAGAAAATTGCAGCAGATGCACATCAACTTTGCTGCTGATAAAAATGAGACCTCTAGGTCCCACCGGTGTGTGCCAAAAGCTGTTGATGCAAAATCACAAAGCACCCCTGGTTGCACATCAGATTTTAGGTTGATGCTCATGCGTCCGGTGTGATTACATAACATTGAATCCTTTCTCCAAGTGTGAGACTTGAAAAATGAGAAAGAATTCTCCAGAGAAAGGCTGGTTCCTATTCCTCTGTTTAGATGCACCAATGAAACGCAGAGGTTTACCCAAGAAAAACTAAACTAACTACCAAGGAGACAGGGAGAGAGAAATGCATATAAATAAACCTAAGCTAAGGAGGTGATGCACCGAGGAATGAAGAACATAAGCTTTGCAACATAAACACAGATCATATAGATGCAATACCACACCATGCACAGATAGCAAAAATGCAATGAAAGATCAAAAATGACAGTAATAAATATGTAAGAGGGTTTAGAAGCAACCACAGACACATATATATTGCTTAAGGATCGATTCAATACATTACAATGGCCAAAAGGCAAAAAACGGTGTTACAGTCTATATGGGAGGTTTGAAAACTCCACAAATCTTCTTATGAACGAGGGGAGAGAAGGGAGGGGGTTGCAAAACAAGAATGTCCAACATTAGAAAGAAGCCCCTCCTTACAATTTATAGGAAGAAAGAGAGAGAAAAGAGAGAGGAATTCGAAATATGCCCCAACCACCTCCAGAATGCACTTAACTCATCTCATAATGATGGAAGTGGCGGATCTTGGCAAAGCAGTGTTTGTCTAAGCAGTGGCGGAACCATGTCATCGCTGCATTAAATTTGTTAGTTGAGCATCACTACGCTTATTATTTCGTGCGCAGGCGTCTTCTGATTTTCTTTCTTCAAACTGAACCAAAATTCAAGATTGACCCGGAAACGTGTAGAGAATCTCACAAGCTTTCCGTTGATATAAAGAACGCGCAAATCTGAGCTCTGGATCGAAAGTTATGTCGATCTGAAGTTTTAGGGCACGGAACAGGTGAAAACGGATTTTTGAATTTCTTCCCACGCTCTGCCACTTGGATGACACGTGGCACGCTCTGATAGGATGAGCAATTCTCTCTCCTCCGTCTTTTCGGTGGGACTGTCCTTTGAAATTTTGACTTTTTGATGATTTTGGGACTTTTTCACCCCTTTCCGCGCTCCCGCCATTTGGATGACACGTGGCGTGATCTTGTTGGAGGACAGGGCACGGGGCTTCCTTTACTTTTAGCCCTTTTTTGGGGAACTCAACCAAATTCTCTAACTTCCTCCTGAGCTCCGCACTTTACTGCTCTATTGGACATGTGTCCAATTCCTATTGGCTCGGGCCAACGTTTCAAACCTTTCCCCTTTGACTTTTTAACCTTTCTCCTTGAGACACGTGGCGTCTTTTGGTTGGTTCTCGGGCCTGCCGGGTCTTCCGCGTACTTCGCGTCCATCTGTCCCGGATGTCCCATTTGATTTTGGACCCTTTGTGACAATTTCGGCCGATTCGGCCGGTTCGCGTACCTCTGGCCCGATTGTTCCATTTTCCTTTGGACCGCTTGGGACAATTTCGCCGGTTTGGCCGGTTCGGGCCCATTTGTACCACTTGTCCCACTTTGTTTTTGGGCCCTTTGTGCTTATTTCGCCCGGTTCGGCCGGTTCGGGCCTTTCTGTCCCAAACGTCCTGAGCAACACTTAGCCAATTTCTTCCTCCTCCTTCGGCCGGATCGGCTTTTCGCGCCTTTCGCGTACTTCTGGCCCGATTGTCCCAAATGCAATTTGGGCGCTGAGGCTTTTCGGCCGATCCGCGCCTTGACGTCCCAAATGTCCCAGTTGCTCCCTTTAGCAGGACTTAGCCAATTTTTTCACTTTTTTCTGAATCAACCTATTTGCCTTTCTGCCACCTTTGATGCATGTTATCGAAATTTACCCTGGGGGGAAATTTTGATAACGAGACCATAAGCAAGAATGTGCCTGAGCAACGTTTCACTGGGAGAGATTATCAATGATACTATCTCGCAGCAACTCCAACAGGTTTCAATGACTGGGAGATTCTATATGAACTCCTATGTCATATATGCCGCTGCCTCAAAGAGAGAATATCCAGGACTGATTCAAAGTGGGATATGGCCTCAAGTCAAGATATATGAGTACTACTGGGAGCTAAGGCTCGAGGCCAGTATCACCCAATTCAACAAGATCAACGACGCCTTTTTCTATGAGGTGATCTGCCTAATGAGGCCGAACATGAGACATGGTTAGACCAGCATGAGCGTGGTCACTACCACAAAGAAATGGGGGATTTGTTTACACAATTCCCCACCTTCACCTATCTCAGAGCGGTAAACTTCCTGGGAGAACCCACAAGGTTACCAAGGTATGCGGGGCCCAAGTTGATCCTGCTGGAGCTGTCAAGACAGCTAATCACCTATCACGAGAAGTGTATGAAAAGAAAGAAGGGTGGAACTCCTTTCCCCCTCACGGTTGGTAGATACACCTACGCCTCGTTGGGTAAATCCGGGAAATGTTTACAGAGCTGGAATTTCTCAACCTGAAGCATAATTTCCCAGAAAGGCCAACCTTTACTGCAGGGCTTGCCTCCCCAAGGAAAAGATCGATCCCATCCATGTCCCGAGATTGAAGACATATGGATAGATGTCAACCACGAAGTTGACATTAGGGGAAAGGATCATTCCCGGCTCTGGTAGAGATCATCCACTATGGAGTTGCCATCATCCCAAAATATTTCCAAGAAACTAATCAGGAAATTGATCAGGTTTACCTTGACACGAGATGGGGATGATTGGCCATTCACAAGCATCGATAGGACCAAGGTGCCAAAGACCATAGAAGAAAGGGTCCAACCCATGCTGCAACACACCAAACATTGGTGCAAATGAAATGGTCTCATCTACCTTGGGGTGGATTTCACCACTTCCCCCTTGGGAAGAGCACCTCCCAAGCCAGATCACTTGCCAAAGGGAAAAGGAAAGGATGAAGTTGGAGAGTCAAGAAAGCAGGAGAAAGCTCCTGATAGCCCTCTTTCTGCCTCAAAGAAAATAGTGGACTTAGTGTCCCTAGGAAAAGAAGAAGTGGCAGATATTCCAATGGACACATCCACTCAGGATGTTGTCACAGCTACAACTATGGAGTGCCCTCCATCCCCTTTTCGACTCCGCTCCCTCCTCCTCCTCAGGTAACCACTCCTTTGGTTATGTCTTCTCCTCTATCTTCTTCCCTTCCATCTCCCACCTCTTCCATCTTTTCCTCCCTTGCGGATCTGTCGCCTGGTATTTCCTCTATCCAACTACAGATCCCTTCCGTCTCCATGTCCTTCTCTTCCCCTGTAGTGACTCCGGGCCCTACAAGCACTAGTGCATTGGACTCTTTATCCATGCCGCCACCAAGTGTTTCCACTTTCTTCCCGAGTCCACTCCAGTTGCTCCCCCTTTCGCCCCCGTTTCCTCCTCTTCTTCCGATCCTGATCCCCTAAGTCCTGGTTGGATCTCCGACCACCTGAGTCAACACAAGAGGAAATTCCTTATTACAGTTATGGACTTCTCCATCATTCCAACAAAGGGACCCAAGAAGAAAAAATCATTAACTCACTTCTCAAAAAGTTCCTCAGGAGAAAAGGTCATAGAGATAGCCTATCTGGATCCCATAAAGAAGAAAGAAGATCATTTGCAATAGACTTCACAAACTCGAGTCACAATGGGAACATCATCGAAATCCTACAAAGAGAAGCCTTGTCTCATGGTTGTTGATGCCCTCTACAAGAAGCTTCAAGAGGCCAAAGAGGAGAAGAGAGTACTCAAATAATAGAAAAAAATCTCCTCCAAGATTTTCAGAAGATGGGTAGAGCTCCTTCAGTAACTACTGCAGAACCTGTTCAAGCTCCCAGCCAATAAAAAATAGATGAATACATAAAGATTGCTGAACAGTACAATTGTGTCATCCTGGATTGAGAAGATCCTCTAGGATGGTCAGATAATAATTGGTAAGTTCATGTTGCTACATCAGGATATAACTCGAGGAAATAAAGAGCTACAAGCAGTAGTGAGCTCCCTTTCTGGGGAGTTGGATAATGCTAAGTTGCAGCAGGGAACATTCCAGACCATGGTCAACTATTCGGCTGACGACCTATTAAAATTCGCATTATTGATCACCCTGCGAGCACATTATAAATCTCTCACTGCTTTAGATTACCGGGTTGATCAAATGGAATTCATCCTGGAAAGAATCAACAAATTCAAGGAAGAAGCCTTGGATGCGCTACACAACATGGAGAAAGTAGTTTCAAAAATGTCTCCTAGATTTCTCAGGCCATCCTATGAGTTGAGAGAAGCAGATGACACGTTCCAACTCTTCAAGGGTATTGTCTCTCAAGGTCCAGCAAGAGGTCACTTTCGATTGAGAGTCCATCAACAACCTCTTAGCCTGCCGTGATTTTATAGGCTCTTTGATCAATGCAAATGAAGAGTACGTTGATTTTCCCGACAAGCTCAAGAATGAGAAAGAGACTTGCGAGGTTATTCACGACCATTTCTAGGGTCCTGATCAATACCAACTTCAAAAGATAATCAGCAAGTTTGCAGAGTATCGGGCACAGTGCCACATTGACTCTCCTGAGCCTCAGCCAGAAGCTAAATTCGAGCTAAGAGATGACGATGAATAGCTTCCTCTCGAGATGGATTTTCCATTTTTGTAAAAATATTTAAAAGCATGTTGGCACACGCGATGACATCATCCATGTTGCACCATGGGATGTTGCCATCCTAAAAATTGCCCCAAAGTCAACTTTTGACTTTTAGATATTTTGTAAATAAGTGGTTGGTTTCTTTTTGTCCTCTTTCTCCTCCTCCTTCTATAAATACTAGAATACTTGTTGTATTCTGTGTGGATAGTTTTGTATAAAAAATAGAAGTGAGGAGAGAAAGACTTTGTACTTTCTTGTAACAGGAGAAAATATTAATACAAATATTGAGACTTTGTGCTGAATTTATGTGTTATGGGCTCTAGATCTTTCTTAAGTTAGATCTGTGTTTCTTTTTTGTTAGATCTATCTCTACTTTTGTCATTCGTTCATTAGTATTGCTTTATTTGTTTATGTAAGTAAGTTTGGCTCTGTTTACTACTAGCCCAAAGCATAAACCTTCTGACCTTTCTATCTTGGAATTCTTTTCTTTTCTCCCTTCAGATCTATCCTTCCTCCATTGCTTCTCTCCTAATTTTTTGTTCGTCATTTGGAACTACCTCTATTGGGATGAAATCCCAAACCCCCTGAAGGTAGAATACTGTAAGACTTGCATAGGTTCCTACTGGTAGAATAGCAATAAACTAGTTTCACTTTGTTGTCTCAAAGAGGGCTATGCCCTACACATTGTTGGCTTGTTTCCCCACGATCTGTCCATCCGATAGATTTTCGTGCCAACGATTGTGTCATTGTCACTATTCCTTTCCACCAATGGAATTTTTTCCACATTGATTTCAATGAATTTTTAGTTCTTACCAATAATTGGTGTCATCTATACAATTTTGTTAGTTAATATACAACAACATATGCAAAATTTAGCAGCTCCTTTGGCCCTACGAATATAGGCGGGTTCTATCATGTCACTTAAAATAACTTCACTCCCCACATTTCCATCACTGGAATTTGGTGTTTAACTAAACACAATTATATAAATAATGGTTGATCCATTATGTACATCTTAAAGAATTGTGATACATAGGGATGGAACCAAGAATGCATGATCTTATTTATCACAGATATAGACAAATATATAGGAAATCAACAATCTCCTAATATAAAAGAAGTTTGGTCAACAAAATAACAAAAACAAGTAATAATAGCTTTACATGTGAAACTACAAACCAATTTGGTTACAACAATATAACCAAATACAAAAATAATCTTAAAATATTATTCTAATAAAATATTCTAACACCCTCCCTTAATGACTAAATTGTAAACAACTCCAATCTTATCTCAAAATTTTACTAATTTCCCTTACACAAAGGTTTAGTCATTATATCAACTAGTTTTTTAGAGGTAGGACAATAATAAAGACATATATATTCATTATTAACCAACTATTGGATGTAGTGGTGATGAACCTCTATGTTCTTTGTCCTAGCATGAAAATTTATATTCTTTACCAAGTTTAATACACTCTGGTTGTCACAAAGTAGATAGGTGTACGTGCTAATAAATCAAGCTAAAGATATTCCAATATTGACTAATTCCACATTAATTCTCTACTTGTACTAACAATTGCTTTATAATCAACCTCAATAAATACAATGCAACTGTACTCTAAAGCTTACTCTGCCATGAAAATTCTCTTGAACCAAAGATGAAATTATAACTTGTTGATTTTCTAGAATCAATTGATCCTGCCTTAATATGAATTAGTATACCCGATTAGTTAAAAGTTAACATATTGTTTATACATAATTTTAAATTCAAGAGTACCTTTGACATATATAAGAACATGCGTTGTACCTTACCAATGTGTTTTATGTGGTTTATTCATGAAGTGGAAAAGGTAACTCACCACAAAATATAAATTTGGTCTAGTGGTATTAAGATAAATCAAACTATGTACTAATTTATGAGACATTGTTTCATTGACTAGCGGTGAATCAATTTTACTTAAGAGTTTTTTCTGAAATTACATAGGTGTAGCTTTTGGATTATAATCATACATTCTATATTTTCCTAAAAGGATTTGGAATATTTTGTTTGGGATACAAAACTTGTATAACCAAAATTTTAGTATTGCCAAAAATATATACCTAAACAATATTGAATTAGCCCTAGATCAGTCATTTCAAACACACAACAAATGTCATCTTTCACCTATTTAATTAAGTCATTACTGCTTCTAGTGATGAAAAGATCATCAACATAGACAACTAGAACCACTATGTCATCACCAACCAATTTAACATAGAGAGTAGATTTTGCATCACATCTTTTAAAACCAAACTCTCTAAGATATTTATCAATTTTGAAATACTAGGCTCAAGGATCCTTCTTAAGTCCATGTAAGGACTTTAGTAACCTATAAACCATATGTTCATTCTAAAGAATCTGAAATCCCTATGACTATACCATGTATACTTCCTCCCTTAAGTATTTATTCATAAAAGCGCTTTGTACATCCATTTGATATGCATGCCAACCAAATTGAGTATAAATAACAATAATCATTCGAATGTTACCATTTTTATTGTAGAATCAAATGTGTCTTCATAATGTACCCCCTTTTCTTGTGCATAATCATTTGCAACAAGATGAGATTTATACTTGTATAAGGGACCATCCGAATTATATTTCATTTTGTAAATCCATTTCGCAACCAACTTATTTCTTACCTTGGGTTAACTCTAAAAACCCCTAAGCTTTATTTTTCATTAGAGAATAATACTCAAACTTCATGGAAGATTCCCATTATTTCTTACCATCAATTTCTATGAATGTATTGGGATCAAATATATGTGAAACAACTGTATTTCTAGAGAAATTTTTTATTTATATTTATTTTGTATTACTTGTTTCCCAGATCTTTTGGATCCACCTTCCATTGTTTTTGGATTCTCATATTGTCTAACATCCCATGGCATGTCATAATACCCTTTGGCCTTTTATGTAAACTAGCTGGATCATTGTTCGTTTCACTAAGTTCTATTAGGGAGCTAGACTTATCTAGTGTTTTCCTTTATAAGTCGTGTTCCATTGGAGTAAGAAAACTTGATTCGTAATAATTATTATGAATCAAAATATTAATCGTATCGAGTAGGTGTATCATATTTTAAGAAATACGGGATTTTATCATCTAGTGTCACATATCTACTTATGAAAACCTTATTTATAGAGATATATAGTAATCTATATGCTTTGGATTGCTCAATGTATCCCACAAACATGTACTTTTTATGTTTAACATCTAAAACACTAATTTTTTCTTTAGGAATTAATACTAAATCAATACAACCAAAAATACGGAAATTGATTACATCAGGAATTCTATCGACCATGTTTCTTTAAGAGTGATATCTTGCACATCATTGCATGGACTTTTATTCAAGATACACAATGTAGTATTTAAATCTTCTACCCAATACCGAAGAGGAACATTTCTTATTTACACCATACACCGTTCCATCTACATGATAGTCATGTTTGTCCTTTCCATTACTCCATTATGTTGTGGAGTGGTGTATTTTCATTGTATACCTTCCTTTGCACAATATTCATTGAATTACTTGGAGACAAACTCTCCACCATTGTCGACCTAGAGTCCTTGACCTTTTTACCTATATTATTTTCAATCGGTGTTTTCCGTACAACAAAATTAGCAAAACACTCTGATTTCTTCTTAAGAAAATACACCCACATTTTTCAAGAGAAATCATCAATTATCAACAAGAAATAAAGGAACCAGATAAAGTGTTAGTTTTCATATGGCCATGAAGATTTTTATGTACCAAATCTAACACATGTTCCGCCTCCATGTGTTAATAGTAGGAAATGGTTGTTTGACATGTTTACCCAATGGACACCTTTCACAAAAAAATTGATTTTCATGGATAGATGGGAGTCCATGAACTATTGTATTTTACTCAATATGTTTAAATATTGGTAACTTAAATGATAATATCTTTCATGTCATAGAGTACTAAACTACTCAATTGTTTCTAAAGCATGTCAAGTTCTATTGATTTAGGATATACGAGTTTATACACACCCCTTTCCCTTATACCAACAACAATAAGCATATAATTGAGTGTAGTGACATTACATATGTTTCCTTCAAAATTAAATACCAGTTGTTTATTTTTGGTAATTTCATTAATAGAAAAATATTTTTATTCATATCTAGTACATATCTTACATTATTAAATGTATATTTATACTCCTTTTATAAAATGAATTGTACATCACTTAATTACTTGTGTCCATCCATCACCTAAGGAAACAGTTTCATTACTACTATTATCCTCAATGAAGTTTACATACCAATCTTAATGACACGTGTAGTGTCATGAAGCTCTGAGTCAAATTACCAAGTGCTAGACTCACTAGATTAGTCATGTGATGTTGAAGAGGTCATTTTAGTAGGTGTATCTTCTTCTTCTTTTGTTACAATATTAGCATGTATAGATTTTTTGTTTGAATCAGCCATATCATCTTTTCTCTTTCTACAATATTTCTTAAAATGGCTTGGTTTTTTTTTATCCATTTTGATTTCTTTGAACCACTTACATTGCATTTTGAAGAATCTTTTTTCCTAACCATTTTTCCTTTCCTTTTTTCCTCACCATAAAAGCATCTTTTGTAGCCATTGATATCAAGGAAGCTACATGAGTTCTCTCCTTTTGCATGAGAAGTGTAGACAACTTCTCAAAATCAATCTATTGTGTTTCCGCAATCATATGAAATGACTCAGAAAATGATTCAAATGATGTTGGAGGAGTTCTATTGTTGTAGAGAAATCAAATCTTGCGAGCATCTATAGTTTTTTCTACTAATTTCAATTGATCATGAAAGTCCTTCAACAGCTTAAAATAATTCAAATACCAAACCACCTTTTGCATTTTAGTGGAAAATAAAAAAATTCAAGTATAGTACCTACCGATTCTAAAGCCGTGTATTTAGTTGTTAGAATTTTTTCGCAAATTTGAAGCACTAGTTGTATTTCTAACTTCAGGAATCAAATTGTCACCACTGAAAGTTTTAGCAACATCAATGCTTCTCTATGATACTTGTCATAGTTATCAGTTCATCAAGTGAAATTTCATCATTATTTGGTCTAGACTCTTTACCAAGTACTGTTTGATCAATATTTTGATACTCACATATTGTAAGTACCTTATAAATCCACATGCTAAAGTTTGTACTTATCAATTTTTGGGAATTTGGCAAAGCAAGTGTCGTAAACTAGCCATTTGACCTAGTTAGGCCGATAGGCCTAATCTATACTCAATATAAATCATTTTTTGAGTTTTGTCTCATTCCTCCCTCGACACCTCATGTTGCTCTTTTCCATTCAGTGATGGACGACTCCTACTGCCCTTTTCTATTGAAATATTGACAAGTGTCAACATTACCAACATTCAAGAAATTCAAAATCAATAATAAAAAAATTAAAGAAACCATTTTTGCATTGCATCCATTGTTGATATCAATAAAAAGAACATCCATTATTGATATCAAAAATATTAATAATAAACGGTTTGTGGTGCTGCGTTGGGTGCTGTCGTGGTATGGCATGGTAAGTGGAAATGTTCAAGAAACCATTATGGGCGGGGGTGCCCCTAACTTTTTGTTGGATCAAAAATCTCATTGTCCCATTTAAGGCTGCTCGTGATGCTGCATGGAATTGGAGTTTGCTTGGACAGACACAGTGATATCAGTATCATTTAATGGTTCATAAATTAATATAAGTTTTCGAGCAACGAAATTATGCTGAAATTTCCGTGTAAAACAACCCAAAATCTATTTGTTGAATATAATATGCAATTTTTAAATTTATGTGCTTATTTTTGTTGATCTCCTCTTCCATGTCCCTCGTTTTTGTGATTGAAATTCTAAAATCCATTTGGTATGGGATCCGTGCATCGATTATAATTTCCAGCTTAGATCATGAACAGGTACAATTTAAGTATGTACATTTCCTACAAAAAATAATATTGTATGCATGTGGCAGACCCCATACATTATTCACCCTAAAACCCATATACATTGACTCTGAAATATGTTAAGATATTGCAATCAAAACTGTGAATTTTTAAAATGTTTTTAAAGAAAGCCACATTGCTAAAAATGGTGTATCCAAGAGAAGATAAGTGCTTCCAGTTTTCTCCGTCGAAATATCAATTACATTATTATTAAAAATAAATTAAAAAAATCATGTAACCAGATTAAACCCGTCCACTAAAGCACGATTTTCTCTGTTCACCTGCCTCTTTGGTAAATTTATTTACCTCCACTGTGTATGTGGTGTTAGTCTGTTTCATGACTGGAAAAGGGTAGCATCCTCCGTGTTTATTTCATTCAATATGTTAAGTGTATAGATATATTTATGGGGCTAAATATTTTATACATTGGTGATATTGTTCTAATGAACATATAGATAAAATGGTCTATGTTTTCCAACGTTGGTAGTTGTTTACGGATAAACATCACCAAAACTAAAATCATTCGTTTTGTTGAACGGATGTGCGGAATAAAATATTCTGAGGTTTTGACAAAAATTATTTATAAATAATCACTTATCAGTGTGCTTTGATCCTCTTAGTTCGTAGAACCAAACATTGTGTGGGTTTCTACCATGTGCATACTACCTATGCAGCCAGGGTATGAAAAGGAACTTACGATTATGATAAGATAGCCGTGCCAAATCCTCCACTATGCCATGCTGTCCTCATCTTTGGCTTCGTACAAGTGATTAAGTCTCTAAGTTAATGCAACTCATTAATGAAATATGTTAGTTATACAACATTAAATACCTTTTTTTGCATTACATATACTACAATGTTCTTTTTGAAATTTCTCACACATTTCATATAACTTACATACCTAGATGCATGCAACCTTGCAAGTGGATTTTGATTGCTCATGGGGTTAATTTTGTGGGGTGCTAGATGACAACATTTTGGCAACTCAAATCCCCACCGAGTTGCTAGAAGATATGGATGTGACTTTATGAGTCGAATTGACTTGTTTGGGGTCGAATCCCAACACAATGGCCAAACATTAGACACGAGACCTTGCGATTGGAATCTAATATGTCACGAGTTTGGAACCTTCTAGGGTGGATAGACTCCTAAGGAAACCTTGGCAAGTAGAATCCAATGAGTCACAAGCTCAAATCTCAATAGAATATCTTAACCATATGTAGGTGATAGGTATGTTATGAAAGACGTTTGATTTTTCTTTCGATTGTAATCTTTGTTTAGTCATGAGATAATTTAGTACAACTTGTAAATTTTAGTATATTTTGAAAGAATCAATTTCACTAATATAATATTTAATATTAAGTTCTAGAATGGATTTTTAGGACTTAATACTTAGTATACTTTCTATATTGGTATGTTTTGTATTTATTTAAAGTAGTATGTTGAAAAGTTAACCGTGTATAAAGTATTTATTATTTTTTAGGTGTTATTTTTTCAATAAATTCAATTTATTAATATATGTGAATTTCAAATATAACTTTATCTCATATTATTTTAGATTACATGTCTATTATAATTTTTATAGATATTTTTTTTGCTTTATTCTAATTTAAAAATCATTATATAAATATTATTTTATAATTTTGTAAATTCTAAATATTGGTTTCAATCTTTTCAACTTTTTAAAAGTTACGTATAGAGTAAAATTCCTATGTAGTTTATTATTTCTCACACAATTCATTATTTCCTAAGTCAAATATTAAAGTTATGTAAATAATATTATATAAGCATATTAATCTTAAATTATTGTTTTAATTTAATGTTAAATTATTATTTTAATTTAATGTTGAGTTAAATTTAAAAAATCATTTAATGAAATTTAATTTGAGTCATGATGCTTGTCTCAAATATTTTTACAAGTAGAATATTAGTCAAATTTTTTAAATTTTAAATACTTTTTTATCATATTTAGATATATTCTTTATATATATTATTTATATTTAGAAAAGAATATATTTAAATATAATTAAAAAATTGACTCATATTCTACACACACACACACACACACACACACACACACACACACACACACACACACACACATATATTTATTTATTTATTTTGTTTCCATTAATTTAGAAATATAATCATGAGTTTATTATTATTGAAACATGAACTTAAATAATGGGAATGTTGTGGAAAATGGTCTTCATCTTGTTTTGTTAAAAATGTGTTCTCTAAAGACTCAACTTTATTTATATATTGCAATTATATGTTGCCATAATGAAGACGCAAAACCAATCAAACTTGCCAATATCTCTCGAGACTCCTACATGGACATTATGTATCAGAACATTCAGTGCGAGGAATATTTTTGTAAGAAATAGTTTGTTGTCCATGTTGTTCACCATAGAAGCTTCTAAATATAAGTTGAATGAAATAACAGAGGATATCTTTTAAAAGTTTAAAGTCAATGATGTAAGGACTATTTCCTTTCTAAGTTCAAATGAAAAAACACATTCTAGGGGATTCAGCCTAATTTATGACACTATGGAAGATGCAATCAGTTTGAACCATGAAACAAATTGATCAAAAATGGAATTGATGTTCCAAATTCAAGACCTAAAAAGGATTATTCGAATATGATAAAGAAAATAAGAGAGGTTAAGAAATTTAGGTGCTCGAAATAAAGAGATGAGAGTTGGAGATGTTGTGATTAAAAATTTAGCATTTTGTAATGCATTGAACTTAAAATATTGTAAACATTATAGCTATTGATTATTATGTTAATTTTATATATAATTTGTGAACTTTTTTTTATAAATTGTAGATATTATTGTATAATGTGTTTATAATATTAAAAGTAATAATAGGTACAATTTTATAATCTTATTATCTACTTGAATAATCAAATTTGTTATATCTTTAATTAAATTAGTGCACTCTTACTAATTTCCAAATCAAGTACTAAGTAAATAGCATGTAGATATAACACAATTAAATATTAAAGCTTAATATGAATAAAAAAGGCTCTTAGTAAGATACCTCATCGTCTGCAAACAAACAAAATGCAATAGAAAAACAAAAACATAATGAATATACCATAAAAGAAAACTAATTAAATTAAACTTATTTGTACTTCATTTATTAATTCTTTTTTATAAATTCTATATGAATAAGGTTTTTTTTTTTTTTTTTGAAATTGAATGTTTCAAAATTCATAATTTAAAGAAATTAAGAAATATATTCTTTATGAAATAATCAATGTGGTGTTTATCTATCATAGGAAGAAATGTTTCTATGTATTAATATATCTTTACCTTATTCATATTGGGGAACATGTGCAGACATTTGTCCAACTCGGAATTTAGCATTCTATGCGCCTTCTTTGATACCAACAGCTAGGATTTGCAAATGGGATATTTCCTATTAATGCTCTCCTAACACGCCCAAATTTAGATATTAGATTGTTTTCGAAAAGATTTTTAAAGCAATGTAACGAGGGAATCCCCAATGTATATTAAACATGTGTATTTTGTGACAATGAATTTTTTTACAAAAAGTGTCAAATATAATTGTTCAATGTTTCTATAACAATAAGTTGTGTCATTGTATTTTGTATATGTTTAACATAAAGTTTTAGAATATGTACTCGTAAACTATAGTTTCATCCCCTTACTTTTTATTTCAATGCATAGATTAGATATTGTGTTATATATATTTATGTAGTATGTGTTTTTGTTCCAATTAACATGGACATACGCATTTGGATATTTATGGACTTACAAATATGCGATTGAGATTTATGAATTTTGATGCTTTTGTGTACTAGCTCTTGGCAGTGTCCAATTTTTGTTTATGGTGACTCCTTATTTGTGGGAAAGTTGTAAAAACGTTGAACTCGTTCATGTTAAAAATGTGGTCGACGAGTACTTTTTGTGTGTTTGTAGCACTAATGAACGCATTCATTTAAGTAGATTGATTGTAAGTATATAATAAAAAAATGTTGTATGTCGGACTTGATTTTAGTATTTTGATAATATTTTTTCCTTGTATTCATTACGTAGTAGTTGACTTGTGATATTTATGACATGTTTTACACATGCAATGATTCACTAGAGTAAATTGATTATGACTCTAGATTAATTGTACTTATATGAAAGTTATATAAAATCAAAACAATTTATACAATCACAACCATGGCGACTTATTGTATTAGAGGGAATTGATATATTATTTTTTGTTTGTAAATGTGAGTTTCATAGCTTATTGCAATGTTAAATACGAGTGTTAATTTTAAGCATTTAAAAATAAAAAAAGTTTTTTCCTTTTGGTATGTTTATGTTCGTTAACTAATAATCAACTTCTGATCATTTATGTAGAATTATTTGCGTTCAAAGAAATGTACATGAAGATTATTATAAAATATGAATTGAAATGCGTTTATTGTTATAAAATATATTATGTGATATGTGGTTGTAGATTATTTATTATTGAATTTGTTTTTATCATAGAAGCATATGAAAAATTATGCAATATTTTGATTTGAAAACACATTTGACGAATAATTTATAATTGTTAGGAAAATCGATGATTAAATTAA
Source organism: Taxus wallichiana var. yunnanensis (assembly GCA_018340775.1). Lineage (NCBI taxonomy): Eukaryota > Viridiplantae > Streptophyta > Pinopsida > Cupressales > Taxaceae > Taxus > Taxus wallichiana. The sequence continues at coordinate 547,304,019 of CM031237.1, read as the reverse complement.
TTTAACTGTATTAGCTATGTTTATGGATTATGTATAAGTGTGAAAGTTATATTTATGTAATCCCAATTAACTCGATTTAAAGATCTAATGTAATGTGTGCATATAAATTATGTTTTGAAAACGTAATTGAGGAGTACTTTTACAAATAAATTTATATGATTAGTCGCATATGTTTTGATGGAGTTAATTATATTTTCATATATTTGTACTATTCTTTTAAGTAATATAGTATTTTTCATGAATTCATAATTATTGTATTATATTGGATTAGGTGTTACATGATTGTTACTTTCTGAAACTTTGAATTGAAGACTTTAATTTTTTGAAACAATATTAATTGGATGGCATTGGTATTATTGGGTAGTATTTTTTCCGTTTGTTTATGTACTTTACTCTATTGTTCTTATTTAATGCAAAATTAGTATTTTTGTTTATTGTTAAAATAATATAGCTTGGTCAATAAATTGGATTCTTTTCCTTTTTGTCATTTTGATAAATGTATCTATTTATTTTTAGGAATATTATAACGTGGAAGGATAAAATCTATCTTTTGTCCTTTTGCATTGAAACATCCTGTTAATTTGTTTTTTTCTACTTCCATGACTTGGCTTTAGCTAGACCTAATTGTTGAAAAGGATTTCATGGTCTTCCCACAGACAAAGTTGTTATTGGAAAGGTGTTTGACTCCACCGGTGGAAAATACCAAGACAGATATGCGATTGTAACCCTATCCAAATAGATTTGCATGACATATTTGACTTCATCAACACATGCATGTCACGCGATTGTAAGTGAAGATAGCGCATGTTTTTTTCTTTTCTCTAAAGGAAGAATTAAATAATATGACAATCTCCAATTCGATAAATTAGTCCAAGATAGATTGCTTGAGTGGTTCCTCTTCAACATAAAGCACCAAACAAAGAAGAGTGTGCACAACTTGAACCTCGATACGACATCGATGATGAATATGAGGAAAGGAGACAACACAAGCACTTGCGTTTAACCACACGAGCATATTTTTCCCATTTGAAGGCACAATATTATCCTTAATAGGACTTGCATTATAATATTTTGTAAAACGAGGTACATTTTTTTGGAACAATTCATTTTTTCTCTTTTTCCTTGTCTTGTATTTTATATATATATATATATATATATAGGAAAAATGTCGACACCATAGTTTCTCCTTTCCCATGCCTAGCTCCTTAAAGCAATGCTTCGATCTTGGATGGGTGATTGTTTTTTTGTTTGATACGGAGTGGGTTTACTTGGAAACTAAAAGTGACATCTTAACATCATTTTCCTAGATACTAGTGTGTTTTTGGTGTGATGGGTTCATGTTGTTGTGAAAATATGCACCTAGTTATAATTTATTGTAAATTAAGCACGTTACTCTTTTGTTATGGCCCCACAGTGCATACTTGAATAGACTTTACGCAATGGTTTTTACGATGCATTTTTCAATCATTTAAGTAAAGACGTACATGTTTTTCCATTTTCGGGTTGGTTGAAAGCTATAAAAATCTTGAAGATGTATCGATATTTTAAGGGAACATGATATAATAATTCTTTTTAGCATTATTATAAGATGAAGGATAATGAAAATATGAAACTATGGAAAAATCAAATGTAACTAACCCTAAGATAAAAACATTTGGTATGGTCGAGAACATCCATACGAGTCTTGATCATTATATATAGTTTTGAACTGTGTAATTTCCATCCAATTTTTTTATTTGGAAATGTTTGAGGACCATACCCTATAAAAACTTGCATCTCAACCCATAAATTTATTTATAAATGTAGAACATACCCCAATTAATTCCCCCTCTTTCTAGGTGTATGTGATAAAATATTTAAGCATGTAACTCAAAATAATATGTGTACTCATGTATCGCATGTATGCTAATCTATAGGAGAATGTGGAATGCTAAAGTGGTGGCCATATATATATATATATATATATATATATATATATATATATATATATATATATATATATAATATTTTAAAAATGGGTTGTGAATGGTGGAAACCATGGCATGTAAAGATACAAGTAATAATATAAACAATAGGCAATAATAACAACAATGCATGTATAATAGAATAATGAAAGAGAGATAGAAGTAGTCAAGTGAGCAATCAAAAGCAATAGTATTCAAAGAAAAGTCACATCAATGCATAGAGTTACAAACATGGGACACCCATGGTGTTCCAATACAATAAAGGAACGAGGTCTAATACATGAGAAATAATTTCATGCATTAAATGCATAGATCCATAATAATGGAAAACCCACGGTGTTACAAGTCAAACAAGACATTCGGTTTTATACAATGAAGCAGACAACAAAAAGTAGCAAACATGCATAGAAAATAGTGATGTCCAATAGTGATAAAATCATCATAGAAAATAGTAGAGAAGAACATAAAGAAAGATATGTTAATGTTACACAGTACACATGTATTAATCCTACTATCTCAAAATGTAGTGTGTACACAATATATATAATCAAGCATGATGAGGAATTAGATTGGAATTATAATGAAATAATAGCACTTGTATAGTGTGAAAGGATTCCCCAAGAGAGTAATGTAGGGAACGGGGTAGCTCATATTAGTGTGTAATGATTTTGAATCCTACATTAAGTGAAATCTACCTAGTGAACACATGTGTGTAAGGAGTATATAGAAAATATATATTATATCTCAACCATGGTGACAAATAACATATGTGATGTAAACATCTAACTCAAGCTACGTATATAGGACTTAGTTTTGTATTTTTTCAAATATGTGAATGTTTTTGTACTTTTTAATTTAGATATGTATAGAGAGAGGAGTAACACAAGAACCACCTAATGAGGGCCTCATGAGGAGGAAAATTATAGCCAAAAGAAATGGGAGGCTCATTCCTCAACTATGTTAAAGAATGATGCACATGTGCGAGTGGTACAAAAGTAGTAATATCTGCTATAGAATTCTTGAGAGGATAACTTGGTGGGCTAGATCCATGAGTAGTAATGCATGACGGGATAGACCTATGAAGAGGAATAGATGAGCGATAGCCACTAGGGATAAGCGCGCTCACTAGAAAACCTTTGAGGATAAGTAGACAAGAGAGAACCAATAGAGGTAATGCATGCACTAAAAGATATATGAATAATCCTATGAGGGTTAGAACCACTAAAGATAATACATGAAATAGAATGACTACATAGATACCTAGGAGTAGAAAATATAGAAGGGTGATGAGGAAACATGGGAAAAGGATCCGAAAAGGAATACCTTGAATTTTGAAAACTTGTTGTTGGTGAATAAAATTTACACATTATTGTATAATATATGGAACATACCTAAGAGTGCGTGACCAAGAAATAACTAGACGCATGTCACTTGAGATGAGATTTGGGGCCATGAGAAATAAAACTTACATTGTAACAAATCCAAAAATGATGGTGTTGGTGAAATAATTTGTCACATAGGAAAATTAGGGATTTATCACCAACAGTATGTGGGACTAAGTACCTCTGCTTGAATGTGGCAACTCCATTTATTAAAAATGGAGAAATTATGTACACTATTCTACTAACCAGGGGTGGTCTTTAGACCGAGGATTCAACAAGGTTGATTCCCTATAGCCGTGGAAAATTTATTATAGATACTACAAGGGAGGAAATAATTTGAGAGAGGTGTGAAGAGAATAGTGAGATGGTTTTACACAATAAATAATATAGTAGAGTTTATTTCTTAAAACTAGAATACATCCATGAATTCAATGATAAGACACCATTAACATAGAACAAGGAACATGATACAAATAACACAAAGTCTAAGTGCATAACATTCAACAAGTACATGCTCATGGAGTGTAGTTGAGATGGAGAGGAAACATAGACAAAGGAGTTAGATGAATTTGATAACTTGTTCCTAGAAATAATATGGGAGCTAGTAAACAAGAATAACCATCCTTTGAAATGAGCACACTCTCCCATTTTATAATACAACTCTTCATCTACCCCCACATGTCCTTTAAAGTTCTTATTCCACTTGTGACTTTTCATCTTCCTAGGAAGTGAGTAAATAAGTCCCCTTTTCATAAATCAAAAGGTAATTTTACAATGTAACATCTGAGAGTCACTTAAGTGAATAATACAAAATGCCATGATTGCATATAATGAAGAATTATAAAGGGGGAGAGAAGAGGGGAAAGAATGAAGAGAGGAGAGAAAATATGCATCCATCACATGGATGAAGGTGCCTCCACCCTCGATGAAGATTAGTTCCAATGATGATGAATATGAAACCTTGATCAATGATGAATCTCTGCTATGATGCACTGGTGAAGAGCTCTGATGAAGATCCTTTGAAAACATTTCCCCTTTCAAAACTCTTGAAATGATGAACCTATACAACAATTTTTGGACACATGAGAAGAGGAGTGATGAAAACTTAATAGAAAGACCACCTAGAGTATCAAAATATGACCTCCCTCATTACAAAAATCCTTCTAATTCTTGATAGAATGTCATATATTCATGATCAAACATTCTCATGCAGAGAATTTGGTGGATTTATTCACACAACCATGACCCTATTTCTATCACCTTTAGAGAAATGATAGTGAATGATGGATGAAACAAAATCCTTCCAATACAGAGTAAGGGAAGGAGAAAGGGACCAAAATAAATTCCATCCATCTTATGATCATGCACTCCATGTGAGATGAAATGAAATTGTTCTTAGGAAAAAATAGGTAGTTTCACATTTAGGCACTTCATGCTCACTGCATCGGGGAATGCGAGAATTTTCTTGATAATTGATAGAAAGAATCCTCGAGTGTTGGGATCATTAGAAACTATATGAAGTAATTTTTTCACTTGGATCACGTGCTCATTTGAATCGTTAAGTGATCCAAAGTGCAACATGGGAACATCCCCAAGGTGTGGGACCTTGGATCCTTGGGATGAACCTCTCGGAGAAGTTCAAATTCCTACTAAACTATGTGCATCCGATGTAAGATCAAGGTGCAAAACTACAAAACTTTAAAGAAAAGATAATCTATCTATTTCTTGGGGGTAAAAGGATAGAAAGATAATTGAAATGTATAGAAAAGAGGTGATGCACCAAAGTTTTAAGAACAAGTAGATCTATCTCATATACATAGATTATTATTGAAGAACTCTAGATAACTTGAAAAAATCCTTACGATATTCTCCATAAATGCTTTTAAATAATATAGACTTAAAATAACAAAACGGACTTGATATTTTCCATAACTGAAATAATAAATACCATATACCACAACTTGCAAGTTAAGCTGGAAAAGATTAATAATATGAAAGTAAGATAAACCAATGCATACAAGGAAATAAAATATTCACAAATATTTTAAGGAGGTCACTAATTACAAAGTGAGGTCTAAAAATTATATCTTCTCGCATGATTGGGAGAGATTCAAAAACAGAGTTGAGGCTGGGTCGCATAGTTCTAAAAATTTTACCGTTGCAGGCAGAGCCACTGGAAAAATGAGGGGACTGCCTTGCAAGATAGAGCCCACCCATAATCTAGCTTGGAAAGATGATATGGTTCTTTGGAACTATCTTCAAATAGGGGGTCTTGCAAACTTTATTGAAAAAATCCAAGGTTTTGATCAGGATATCTCTATTAAATTTGCTCAGGGATGGAGGAATCGCGTGGTAAAATACAACAACATTGAGGTTGAGATTACGGAGGAGCTTATTGCTCAAGTCACCAGACTCAGTCTTGATGGCTCCAAATTATTTAACAAGAGGGTGGTCAGAGAGGTGGAGACAAAGAAATTCCTAGATGAAGGGGAAGATCTTGAATTTGTGATGGCCGACATCAAGCTGGCTTCGGTTCCTGAGCCTTTTGCTGAGATTGCTAGAATGGTAGTAAGGTATGTAACTCTTGAGGGGAGATTTGTCACTATTCCTATAAAACATTTTATCTTTCTCAATCACTTTCGTAGAAACATCATTATCAACTTCCCTCATTACTTGATAAACTCACTGGAGAAATCCATTTTGGAAGTGCAAAATCATACTAGGGCAGTTCCCCTACATCAAGGGTTAATACCGCTTATTCACCGCCACTACTCACTGTCCCTCGATTGAATTCTACTCCTCCCTCTACCTTAATTCCTCCCCTACCCCCCATCGCTCCATTCCTCCCCGCTTGAAAGGAAGATTGACATTGCTTCATCTAAAGCAAGAAAAGGAAGGGGATGAAAACTAAGGTCCCGCTTTCTGAGAGGGTTCTTAGATGTCACAAAGACTGGAGCTTGTCGAGAATCTCCTGCACATTATCCATCCGGTGGAGGAGCCTAAGGATGAGGACTTGTTGATCAGAGTGGGAAATATGGAAAAGGAAATTCAAGAGCTTAAGAGTGTTATTAGAGATATGGAAAAAGCTAAGGGGAAAAGGAAACTGCAAAATGATGAAGAAGAGGATGTCACTGCTGAGATTTTCAAGAAGCTTCAATCTCTGGATGGCAGACTTGGAAACACAAAAGGATGTAATGACTGTATCCTCTCTACCCTTAAAAGTATTTACAATTTCATCGAACAACACGTTCATAGTATCTGCAGTCTCAGTGGGATTACTGAGGACATTTGGGGCTCCAAGGAGAAAAGAGATATTGCAATTGCTCAGGTGGATCTGAAAGACCCTTCCTAGGCCACCGCCATTGCATTCTTTGTCTCGCTTCAAATGATCAAAGCCAAGATTGACCGGGCTATCAAGTGAAGTGGCGCTCGCTTGTTCAAGCATTTCTTGGTTGTGAAGTTCTTTGTTGATTGGTAGTTTTGGTGCTGTTTTTTGGCTGAGATGACCAGTATCTTGTTAGTTTTTGTCTCTTCTACTACTTTTGGGATCACTGTACATCTTGATCCTGTTTTATTACTATGTTGTCTTATCTGGCTGTTGAGCCCTTTGGTGTTGGTTGTTTTGCTCTTTTTGGGTTGTTTCTACCTATTTTGATATCTGGCTTTTGAGTCTTTCTGTATACAGGGTATAGTCCCTTCAAAAAAATTTACCCTTAATAAAAAAAATATATTCACAAATATTCAATGGATCATTTAAATGCACAAAATATTAAATATTTCAAAGGAAAAATATTGTTCTAAATATACTGAGGCTAAAGATTTTTCTTGTCTCTCCGAAATGATAGAGCCTTCTTACAAATAAGACCTAAAAGTTATTTTAAACATAATACGTTCTCTTATTCATGAACTAAGAGGGTTGATTGATTATATTTTCTCCTCTTAACTATTACATAATAAAAATAGAATGCATTTATACTTAGGGAACAATATCCCATGAAAATAGTAAAAATGGTTGTGTAAGTTTGATTGAGTCGGTCCTCCAACTTCCATCACCAGAACTTGGATATTGTTAGAAAATGGATACCATGCATATCTAGGACTCATGCCACACTTTTCTTGATATGATTCTTCCTTATTTTCTTCTTATTTCCCTTCTTCTTCAGCTAACTTGTGCCTAAAATTGAGAAAATTATTGAAAATTCCTTGAACCTCTTCATCATCAGGTCCACATGCGTAATGATTCATGACATATATGACTCGGTTTCTTTGGAAAATTTCTCAGGAAATGTTCTAGTCTTGTTCATCAACTCCTTAAGATGACTCAAGAAGTTCTGCTATGATACTGATTGATTAATGGAATTAAGACCAAAATATTTAACAACATCGTTGTCTTGGTTTACCATGTTCTTGAACCGAGAAACAATTTACTCAACTAGAAGTGTGTCTATAGTTTTGTTTAGAAACTTGTAATTAATTCTATCAAATTATTGTATGATATCATTTAAGCCATCGAATTCCTTGATCCTTCTTTCCTCCAACTTCTTCAAAGATTATTGCAATATTCAGATTCTTAACTTCATTACTTCATTGAATTCAAATGGTTTCATAACATCATCAATAAACCCTTCTTTCAAGAGCGCATCTAATTTCACATTGATTAATTCTTCCTGTCTCAAGAGTAAGTTCTAAGTTATCACTCTCCTGGGTGAGGAGTTCACTCATTTTAGAAACAATTTTTTTTTCTAAATACAAATATTTATACAGATAGACATCATCCTTGATACTTTGTGTCCCTTCCTAGATTAAATTTTCCATCCAACCCCCACTATTTGTCCCTTTTGTCCAATATTTTCCATCACAGAGAAATATGTATCATCAAATCTTGAAGGAATAATGAGAGTGGTAGTGTGTATAGGCTATGTGATTTTAGTCAAAAGAGAAGTTAGTTGTTCAACCTTACCCTTAAGCTCATCCTTGGTTACTTTATCCTTATCAAACTTATCCAGAAAGTTACCCAAGGCCACCTAAACATCTTGCTTTGCTCCTTCATGGGTGGCTTTTCCAAGAGAAAACCTATAAATCTAGTAGTATGTTGTTGTGATTGTTTCCTTAGTTTTCCCTATAGTTGAAGTGGTTATCTCAACAAATATTTCCCTTGTTTGGTCAATCGATAGGTTAGAAATAACTCTCGGTCTCTTGGCTTGTCTTTGGGAGGGGGAGGGTAGATCTATAACACTTAGATCAAAAACATCAATGATGGGAATTTTCTTCTTCTATTTTGGTGTCTTCCTATGTAACCATGTAGGAATAGAAGAAGAAGATTCAAAAGACAACATGGGCATTGTTATGGTAGTAGTTTGTAGAGTTGGTAAAACTAGGGCATTGGTCACAAGCACTGAAAGTGGAAATTATGTGGTAACAATGGAGGGTGGAGTGGAAAGGATGGCCCCTGGTGTGGTTGAAATAGAAGTTTAAATGGGGAGAGATTATTGTGGAAGAGAGGTTCCAAAGGGAGATTCTATCCACAAACTATCTCCAGTTGAAAGAGAGACAAAGGGAGGAGAAAACTTGAGCCATAGAGGGAGAAGAGGTGAGAGATGTAAGAGAAATGGGAATAGAGGAAAAGGAGGACATGGTCAAAGGAAGGGTGAGAGGTGGAGGGGAAAGAGGAACTGAGAATGGAGAAGATGGAAGAGGTGGAGAGGTGGGTGACTTGCAACACTTGAGTGACTTTAGGGGAAACACTTAGGTCAATGATATTGGTAGATTATAATTTGGGATATGTAGCTCCCGTAATAGAAGTGTTAGAAGAATATCCTAAACCTATAATAACAAAATAAATCTTGTGGGGGCTTGAGAAAAGTTTAGGAGTCGACCTCTTTCCTTTAGATAAAGTGGCATGGCCCATTGATGAATGGGCTAAAATATGTTATGTGGAATTTTTTTGACGCTTTTGGTGTGATTCCCAAAGTTATCCACCATTGTAGGTCCAATTTAGAATGGGACCCACCCTTTCCTTTGTGTTTCTACATTCCTCAACCAACCAATCAATCCAAGGTAAAGGCTGATTCATGACATTATTTTGATCATAAGAAGGATCTAAAACCTAGTTGTCATCTATAGGCCCTTGGGGATGACCACAATTCCATATTGGGTGACCTCTTGAAGGGTTAACCTTTCAAATTCTCTTTCCCTTACTACATTCTCATCTTGGAAATGGATCCAAATATCCTCCAATTAAGGTATGTGAACACTAGTTGATTCTATTTTTCCAAATTTATCCTAGTAGTCAAAATTAGTGTGCGAGTGAAATTTTTCATAGTCATATGTGACATATCTCCCTCAATATTTTTATCTTTTTATGTAGAAGTGTATGTGTATCTACCTATAGTTATAGGAAATTGGGATCCTGCTTTATTTCTGGTCATGTTGAATCTTGTGGTAACTTAGCAACTGATGAACCAATTCCATTAGAACCCACTTGTCCATTGGGCATCTTGGCAGCTTGACAGGAGCACCTATGAATCTAGGAATCTTGATGTATGTGAACGTTAGGAATTGTAAATAGATATCTCCCCATTCCCTTATTTCCTTCCAAGATTCATCTTAAATTATTTAGTTATATAAATTTTTATCAAAGAAATATAGGAGAACTGCGAAGAAAACATCATTTACTATCTAAAATTTCTTAGAACCCTATGTCATTGTGAGTTAGGGATAGTAATCATATATCTGAATTGTGTTCTTGGATCCCTTTGGAGTCAATCTTAGATAATATCTCATGTCTACCACTATGTTTACAAGGTAGGAGGTCATGAAGAAATTTTAGAAAGTTAGAACATCAGACAATTGAAATAAAATAACATTGCTTATGTGTTCATCCTATCAAATGAGGTCCTTATTTCTCTTGATAGTGGAAATGTAAAGGTACATCCACTCTTGGAACTCCCTAGAAGAAGGAAGACCCATAACTCTTCTCAGTAGTGTAATAATATCATTTACTTCTTGAATGAAGTTCTGACCTGAGGAATCATCTTTGGGAATATAGATAGTGAACTTTTAGTTTTAGCTAAATAGATTTTGTTGACGACCCTTGTGCAAGTATCATTCTCTACGAAACCCAATTATTGAGAGAAGATTCAGGGAAATAGTGGCATATGATTAAACATTAGGGAGTTTCAGGAGGTCTTCAAATAAATCACTATCCAACTTTATCACCAATGTGCCATCATCATCCTTTATTGTACGTGAGTATTTATCAAAATGTGATGCAGAGGCAAGCACAAACTCAAGACATTTCATGAATTGGGGAAATGTGGAGCTAGGGGTAACCCACTGTAAAAAAATGGCTTGCATCCACGGTTTCTTATTCAGATCCTTGAATCTCTCCTAGAATTCGGGCATGTAAATATGTCCCAAGTTTGTATCCTTGAAATTTTCTATATCAAATGAGATACTTGAAGGGGGTGCTACCCCTTGATAGCCATATTTTATCTTGTCCTTCCCCTTGGATGATGATCTAGAGATCTTTTCCTTGAAAAAACCTAAAATTAAAAATCAAGGAAGAAGCGTATCCTTCTAGAACAACCTTGTAAATTCAATTTGTACTTTAGAAACCCCAAAGTTTGAAGTTCTAAAATTAGAACTTAAAACCTGTTTTAAAACTATAAACCCCAAAATAGAAAACCCTCGAAACCCGAAAATCTAAATCCCAAAAATCTGAAATCAGATTTTTATACTGCGAGGCAACACTCGAAACTCAAATAGCAAACCTCTAAAACCTCGAAAATATGAAGCTCTAAAATCAACACTTCCAATGTGCCAAAAAACCCAAAACTGCCAATTCTATTGAAAACCCGAGCTTGAGGTTTTGAAGTGATGAGGTTCGAATGATGAAAATCCAAAATGAGAATTTTATGCCTATCAAGCAGTCCTTAAACTTCGATACCCAAAATACCACAAAAATTCCTTGTCTTCTAAAACATAATTTTCTCCCAATATATAACCTTCTTCCTTGTTTGTGAAATACCTTGAAGTTATGACTTCAAAAACAAAACAAAAACTAGCAAAGAAAGGCCATGGTTTAAACTTCAACAACAAAAATTAGGAGAAAATGTATGAAATGAAGGATGGAAGAAAATAGAGAAGTAAAATGATAGAACAAGATCCCCAAAAATGAAAAGAAAAATAAAACTTGCAAAAATTACCCAAAATGATGAGAAAAATATGAAAAAATGCTCCAAAAATTGTCTAGGGGTACAGTCGGGATGTAGAGGGTTTTCATTGTATCAAAGTATTAATTTTTTGATAAAAATGATAAGTAAAACTTACATATTTATAGGAAAGTGAAAAATTAATTACCTAGGTCTGACACGTGTGGGTAGTTGGGCATTTATTGTCGTTAGAAATTGGAATTTGGAGGTTGGTGTGTAGGTTACTGCGGCTATGGGCTATTGGACTCCAAATTTCAAAAAATTCTAAAGTTCTTAAATGGTAAAGGGATCGGGTTTCAGAACCATATTGCAACTTGCATGAAAATTTCACTTTGACTTCGAAGTTTGAAATGATGGCGTAGAGTCAAACTTGAAACTTGGGAAGAAAACTACATGCTAAAAAAACTTGTAGTTCCAACTTCCGGTTTATGAAATTTGATTGGATCATAATTTTAGGTTTTAGAACTCAACACTCATTTTTCATGTAAAATACATGTTGACTTCTAAAGTGTGAAATTAAGTGAAAAATGATAAAGGAAATTTTTGAAACAAATTTCCTGAAAAACTAAGGAATAGGAAGAGGAGAAAATTGCAAGAAATCTTTTAAAATCATCCTTTGCAAGGGTAACTTGTAAAGTTAATATTAATGATATGTGATCATTTTGATATCATTTAATCCATTTACTATTTTTATATTGTTCATCATGATTGTCCCATTTTCACCCTTTTTTGCAAATCTTGCCAATTTTGCTAATTTTGAGTGTCACGAACATGGGTAAATAAAATGAGGTATCTAGATTCAAATTTACCTCAGTTTTACTATTATTAGTAATTTCTCCAATTGATACTTAATGAAAATATAAAGTGGTATTTTTGGTGTCGGATTCGAATGAAACCACTTTCAGAAGTTTATGTTTTGTATTTTGGGCCTTGGCTCCAATTTTTGGAGGATTACAATCACCATGTTTCTGTAAATTTAAAAAATGGATATTTTTAATTGAAAATGTCACATGTATGTAGAAAATGTAAGGGAAAATTAATGGAGGCATGTAAATACTCCCCTTAAATGTGTTTTTGCAAGGATTCTACAATCCAAATTTCATGGCAATCGGAGTAGGGGTTTGCGAGCAACGAGAAAAATTGTGTTTTAGAGCATGAGGGTTTTTGGGGAAACTTTGGTAGCACAAAAACAAGGGATAACACAATGGGGAGTTGAAATGACTAGAAATGAATTATAAATGACTAAGGATGAATTTTATACTCACCCCCTTTCATAAACCTGGCTAACTCATGCTTTGACTCACCCTGCTTAACTTGGGCTAGATGGAGACTCAAACATGGGGTTAATAATTTATAAATGGGTCTTAGACATCCTCATTTCCATTACCAAATTTATTAATGTAAAATGGCACATTAGAGTGTAAAAATATTCATAGGGTGGAGGCATCATGAAGAAGGGGCCAAAACATGTTATGAGGGTGAGTTGAAAACACTTGTCTAACACCTCATATTGTGACTTTCAGTGACACATATATTCCTCCTAATGTGGCAAAACATTATTATGTCCCCCATGTCCCTTTATAACAAGGAAAAAAGGTACATCACCCCATCATAAGTGCACGAACTCACATTCCATGTCAATCAATCTCATAACAAATAACCATATGCAGCTATAAATGACTCGGTGAACTACCGATCTCTCATTTCATGACTCAATTTCCAACCGATCTCTCATGTTAACTAAAGGTGTTGTATACTAAGTATACTTGGTTCTCTTACCCTATTTATGGGTATTAAGTGTTCTGTTTAAGAAACCTATCTGAATATTTGTTACCAATATTCATCTAAAATCCCATTTCTTAAACTAGGTGACATAGGACAACGCAACCAGCAACTTGTGATACTTTGGCCAAAGATTTCTAACATATTATTCATGTTACTATTCCTAGACAACATACTCAAATGGAATATGTCCTTCACCCCACTCATATGTTATCTAGAATGGTCTTCACCGACTCCTGTCATTCCACTTGTTTGAGGTTTGACCATAGCCCAAGTTAGTTACATAGTTTGGTATAAGGAATTACTCATGGTGACTAAGGGTACATAGACATACTCAATCGACCTAAGTCGATTGCATGTGTCTAGTTACCCTAAGTCATCGTGAGTTATCCCTATACCAAAACATGTTTCTATCCTGACCTAGAGAAAAATAAGAACAAGTCCAAGTTTATGTAGATCTAGATGATTAGTTCTAAAGGGTGTTGCAACATGTCAACTGTAACTCTATATCCTTGTGAAGACCCAAGTCTTCACGAAGGTACCATTTTGTAGTTGGCATGTGCCAACATCCGAAAACTCACCCATCTCGATGTACATACCACAACAAGAAGTTATTTATACAAATATGTTTCTTAATTAAGATTTAATTGCAATAACCCTGTTGAACCTAATTCCATTAGCCCTTAAGGTTGACATCCACATTTGAGTTGTTAAGGTGAAGCAGAAACTTTATGATTGCCTTTTTTTTATTTCATTAACCTCCTACCTTAGGATTTAGTTAATTAAAATAGAACAAAACCTCAATAATATTTACTTAGAATTACACAACCATTCATAACTGGTTTAAGTTCCATAACAGGTTCAATTATAGTAGACTTCATTGAGATGAAGTCTAATTGATAAATGTTCTTATTTTCCTTACATTTTCTTTATACCTATCAAGGTATTTCTCGAGAGGAGGTACACCTTCCTCTTTCTTGTCATGAGTTAGGGTTCATTATTCCTTTTCCATTATGCAAATTATCATAATTAAGTTACACTTTCATTGACATCTTTAATTAACTATAAAGACTCAAGTAAAAGAACATCCATGCATGCCAACTTAATAAGATGCATTTTGATTAAGGGATATAGTAATTAATTCCCTTCCATCCAACTTATTTAATGTTAACCAAAAAGGATCCATTCAGATAAGAATAAGAGAAATTAAGATAAGATTACAAATTTCCTTCACATAATGCACAAGAAGGATGACACATCAAGAAAAGGTAACTCTCAATATTTTTCAATTCATCATGGTGATATACATATTTTACAAGATCATGCATTTCAGACATATGTCATGTCAAACATCTTCAAGATCAAAAATGAATACAACTTTTCCTCTTTCAATACATTTCCATAATGAATCATATTTCTTCATAAAAGATCCAATCTTTAAGTAACAATTAACATCATAAAATTTATTTCCTTCCTTTATCACTTATGAAGTCCATCTACAAAAATTCTAGCATGGGTCAGTTCATTAAACTGAGCATGATAAGCACTAAGCATTAAAATGATGTGCTCTCAACTAACTATTTCATAAAACCAACTCTACTTTTATGAAACAGTAAAGCTAAACAGCTGGATACATCATAAAGAAATAACAATCATAAAAGGAAGAACAAGTGATCAACCAACATAACTTTTAGAAAAGATCATGATATAATCAACACTCTTCAGTCATTATTTTTATAAAGAATTAAATCAGATAAGTAATATTTCATTCTAATTACTTATCTCATTCCACCAAGATACCTATTGTTTATTTCTTACTTCATTCAACCTGAATTACCCATAAGACACTAAATCCAATATTTTCCAAAATAGAGATGCTTTTAATAAGCAAGAACCATCAAACTTAGCATTAGCATATTCCAACTGAAAGCATCTATAATCAAGCTAATTCAACCTTCATGAAAGTTTTAGGTTGAGCTATTAACATAATAAATAAGAGATTCCTATTTTAGGTGCTACATACAATTTAAAGCCCAAGATATAGCCTAAGTTCTCAAGGTTAGGCCACATAGGTTAGAAATAGGAAAATATTCATTCCTCCACTAGCATTTAACTAGTCACACATTACCAAATGTTGTTTCCATTCAACACAAGTCAAAGTAAATAAGTAGGATCAAATTTATCTACTCATTTGTAATCCTGATAAGTAATACAAACTAAACCGATCAATTATTTATCAAGAGGAACACAACAAGAGGGTTAAGATGAATGAAGAGAAAACAATCGAACTTCTCTTCCAATTTGATAAGATTTGAATTACATTTCACAACTCAGAGAAGAGAGTACAACATATAATCTCCTATAGTTTCCAAAGAAAACAACAATGAAAACTTTACCTTAGAGGAGAAAAGAGAAAGGATTCAATCAACAAGATTAGAAGAAGATTCCATCATTCTTTCCCAAGTAAAGAGAGTCATAAAATACTGGTACAGACCCAATCACAAAATCCTTGAACTCATTTAAACAAAGAAGACATGCACTGAAAGATACTTAACCAAATTATGTGACTGCATTATGCAAGTCAGATCTTAAAGATGAAGTACTCCTAATATAAACAAGAACAATAATAGTAGCACATTAGCTACAACAAGAAGGAGGTGTGTTTAAGAGAATTTTCTAGATAACTTACATGAAATATCAACCATCATAAGACATTCCAAATCATCAAAAAGTTTTAGTTAGAGGGACCAAGGCCTAATCATCTTTTCTAAATAAAAATGATACAATCAATAAGATGACTCACATTCACAACCTCTCAGAGGTAGGAGAAACCATCTTTGGATGGAAAGAGAAAGATCCACCTAGCTTTGATTTCAAAGAAGATGTAACAATTAAGAATGACATGACTTAGCTACAGGTGTACAAGTCAAACTTAAGAGATGATTAGATAAAATGAAATCCTTTCATTCCATTCCTATGGATAGACTCAACTGTATAAATCTACTAATTTTCCAAGACATTTTATTCCTTCAACTTTACCCAAAGATCATAGAGATTGAAGAATCTAGAAACCTTCACACTGAACCAATTGGTTAGTTCCTAGATCACAAAAATTCATCCCACAAGATGCATATACGTTCTTTAAATATTTGCAAAACCACAACAATAAGGTTTTTAACAAACCTACTCTAGCAAGTTAAATCAAGAGGATTACCCTAGATCAAGAACATGTAAGTCTTATCAAACCATCTTCTAATTTAAAAGTGAAGAAAGACAGTGAGGTCGACATCGTGCAAGCTCAAGAAAGAGCTAATGTGAATAAATCAAATATTAGCTCAGACAAAACCAACACTCAAAATATCCTTTATTATAATAGAACTTCAATTACCCAACTTTAGTTCAGTCTTCCAGAGGTTTAAAAACCCAAAAACATATAAAGTTCAGAAAAGGAAGAATTTGTTCATGTTATATTCAAACAAGATGATTCCAAAATCTTTGCCACAAAGTAACCATTACCAAACAGTTTCCATAGGAGGAACTAGATTCAAAACAACTAAGTTTTAACTGAAAAGGTATGAGGAGTATTTCCTTCATTGTTGTTTCCAAACAAGTTTGAATCCACAAAAATAATAAATCTAAACAACCTTTTCAACACAACTTCCACCGAAATACAAGGTTTGAAGAAATAAAAGTTTTAACTACAAAAATGAGAAGAAGTAACTCATTTAAGGTTGTTTTCAATAGGTTGAATTTGTAAAAACATGAATCCAAGCACCCATGTCAACAGTTTCAAAAATAAAGTAACAAGACTCAAAACTTGAAAAAAACATGAAGCTAAGAAAATTACCTTTCTTACCTCCTTCCAACAAGAGAAAGACAAAGAAAAGTTCAACCTCCTTCAAAACAAAGCAAAAATATTTTCAAAATAAAAAAACAATATTTTTCTGTAATCCATTTTGAACAAACAACAAGATTCACACATTTTTGACATTATTCTAGTCTCAACAAAATTTAAGGTACGATTCACCATTAAACTTAACAAGAAATGACCCATAATCCATATTATCAATCGAGAGGCTCATCATCAGAAAAACACAGAGAAATTTCAAGAAAGAATGCAAGATAACCATCACCAAATAAAACCCATCTGTTTCTAAGAGTAGAGTTGTTTTAATGAATACGTTTAGTAAAAATTAGAAAACTTAATGGGTAGAGCCTATCATGCCTGATAGTGCTTCTATTGATTCAGTAAAGGTTTTCCAGCCGAGCCTCCACAATTCCTTTTTTCCAAATGAAGTCAACAACCCAAAACTTCTTCTTCTTATGCTTCTTATACCTCCATTGGATTGAAAATAGTCTAGAGGTGCCAAAAATAGCAAGAGATTGAAAATATAACTGCTGGTTTGAAGAACCAAAAATCCCCATGCAGAGAAAAAATCACCATGAGCAAATGACCAAACAACCTCCCAAAAATCTACTTGCATGGCTTCCAAGGTGGTTTCTTCACCAAGACCAATGCTCATTAATGCAATTACATTCAACTCTCCGCCTAAATCTCCACACCACTGCCATCTAAAATTGGTGAGCTCAATTTCAACCAATGCATGCATTTTTAAACTTTAGTGATGATGCCAACTAGGCATTCCATCTATTTTCCATGCCTCCACCAAAACTGGCAGTACCAAGTTTCATAAATTCAAAATCAAATCACTTAAATGCCATAGAAACCATCGTCGCCACCACCTCCCAATTGCCATGTGACCCCTTAGGTCCCCTTTCATCTTAACATTAGTTTAGGTTAGATAGACATTAGTTTAGGATTCAACCATAGGCTAGATAAAAAGTATTTACCTTAGGTCATTCAACATTGCCAAAGATAAACTTGCCATCAAAGAATAAGTCATAACCCATAGGAGTTTAGTATTAGGTAATAGATCATAGATAGGTCTTATATTACCTTAGGTGATTTCAAAACCCCACACCCGTAAAGCATACAAACTTAGGTTAGGGTGCAACATGAGTAGTTTTAGAAATAGATCTAAGGTAGGTCTAATTTACCTTAGGTTAGAATCTAGTTAGGATAGATCTTAACAACTAGGACTAAGGTTTTACCTTAATAGTCATGTAGTAGGTCCTTATCCCTCTTATGCCATTCAACGTCTTAAAATTTACTAACAAGAAGATCCAAGTTCATAATTTATAGAAAATGTAAAGCAAGGACTTCAAAAGAAGGATCCATAAAATTGTAAACATACAAAGACTCAATTCCCTTATTACCTTCCATTTCAGAATGTCGATTTATCAAAATGATCAGGTAAGAAAATGAAGCATACCTTGGATCAATGGAATTGATCCAAGGTTTTTTTTGTTATTAAAAATAAGTATGTGAACAACAATACTAGTTCACAACTTTACAAAACACAAGGAAGGATGGCTTCATTTCCAAGCAACAACAACACAACAAAATGAATCCATGAACAACAATAATTTATCCTTTGTAAGCATGATTTTCAATAGTCAAAAGAATACACCTTCTTAGGAAAAATCACATATCAATGTTTGTAGTCAAAGAGGAAAAAGTTAATAGTTTTCCAAAGATGTTACATACTTCCCTCCTAAAAGAATCATCATCCCGATGATTAGCTTAGTTAAACAATTTGCATCAAGGACAAATCAAATTATTATACTTCCTTTCATATGTTCTAAACAAAACTGGATTTTAAAATTCCATAATCAAGCATTAATGTAGCTATCCATTTTAAATAATGTAATGTCTTCCCAAAACTGGTAGATTTACAAAACATCTAGAATAAAATATTAAAATTTTATTAGTCTACATAATCAATTCTGTTCAAACAAATACGGAAAAGTAGTTTTCATAACTTCCAGATTTTCCCAAGTTGCACTTTCCTCATTAAACTGATCCCACTGGACCTTACATTGACTTATTTCATGATTTATTAAGTGCAACTGGTGAGTTTCCAACACTCGTATAGGTTTAACCACGATTATTCCTGGGTCTTGGACCTGCAAGGAATTCCAATTTAACACATGTGATAAATCTAAAACATATTTCTTAAGTAAAGAAATATGGAAAACATCATGCATTCATGATAAAGCAAGGAGGTAATGCTAAACGATAAGCTACAGGATTGATTACTTCAACAATTTCAAAAGGTCCCACATAATGAGGTGATAACTTGGTAGCCTTGCCAAAAGTTATAGAACTCTTTTCGGTTTAACTTGAAGAAAGACCTTCTCACCAAGTTTGAATTTCCTATCAACCCGTTTTAAGTCAGCATAACTCTTTTTCCTATATGCAAGCTTCTTTCAAGCATTCACGAATCATTTTAACTTGTTGTTCCATCTCCGTAAGGATTTTAGGTCCAATTACCTCTCTATCTTCAATGTTATCCCAACTAACAAGGGTTATGTGCATTTCCTTCCATACAATGCTTCGAAAGGTGCCATCTTCAGAGAGACATGATATGTGTTATTATACACAAACTCAACTAATGGAAGATACTCTTCCCATTTATACTGCTGATCCATACAATACATTCATAACATGTCCTCTAAAACTTGATTTACTCTTTAGTCTGCCCATCCATCTCTGGATGATATGCAGAACTGAAATTAAACTTAGTTCCTAGGGCTGCATTAAGTGTTTCCAAAATCTTGATGTCATTCATGGATCTCTATCTGATATGATCAATTCAGGTACTCCATGTAATCTGAAAATCTCATGTACGAATATTTTTGCTAAAACAGGTGAATCATCCTTGAGATTACCAGCAATAAAATGTGCTACCTTTGTTAGTTTATCAACCACAACCAGAATAACATCATGTTTATTTCTTGACATAGGAAACCCTTGTACAAAATCCATGCTTATCACTTTCCATTTGTACTGTGGTATGTTATGAGGATACAATAAACTAGTTGGATGCATATGTTCAACTTTAACACGTTGACATTCTAAATAGTGTGTCACAAACTCAATCACATCTTTTTCATCCCTTTCTAGAAATATTGTTGTTTTATATTAGCAAGCATCTTTGTAATGCCAGGATGTCTAGAAAAAGGTGAATTGTGAAATTCAGCTAATAATTTCTTTCTTAAATCATTTAGCAAAGGTATGTATACCCTGTTTTCAAACCATAAGATTCCTTCATTGTCAAAGTGAAATCCTTTATATCTCACATCATTTGGATCTGCAGCAAGTGATGTCTTTACTTGTTGAAAATAAGAATCAGATTCGTAACACTTTTTACCTCATCCTTAAATTAAGTTCTCAATGTTATAAGAGCAGAAATGTGCTTCCTATGACTTAGAGCATCTGCTACTCTATTTTCCTTTCCTTTAATGTAACTTATGTCAAAATCATATTGAGATAGAAATTCTAACCATCTTCATTGTCTTGCATTCAGATTTGGCTGAGTAAAAATATACTTCAATCCAAGATGATCATTTTTAGTTCAAAAGGTTTACCAAGAAGATAATGCCTCCATACTTGAAGTGCATGAACAATGGCAAGCAAGCTCTAGATCATGTGGAGCATAATTCATCTCATGTAACTTGAGTTTTCTACTTTCATAAGCTATGACATGATCCTTTTGTAATAGAATACCTCTAAGACCTTCCCTGGATGCATCTGTTACAACAGTAAAGTCTCCATTAGGGTCAGGTACAACCAAAATAGGTGCTGAAGTTAACTGATCCTTTAGAGTTTTAAATGCAGATTCACATTTTTCATTCCATACAAATTTCTTATCCTTTTTCTGTAATGAAGTTATTGGTGCAACAACTTTGGAGAAGTCTTTAACAAACTTCCTATAGTAACCAACAAGACCCATGAAGCTTCTAACTTCATGTACATTCTTTGGTGCAGGCCACTCAATTATAGCTACAATCTTAGAGGGATCTACAACTATTCCATTCTTTGCTTATAACATGACCCAAATAGTGCACTTCCGTGTCATAGAAAGAACATTTAGACAACTTACCAAACAACCGTCTCTTCCTCAAGATTTCCAAAACTATCTTCAAATGCTCATGGTGTTCTTCAATGCTTTTAGAGTATATGAGAATATCATCCAAGAATACAAGCACAAATTTGTCCAAGTATTCTTGAAAAATATTATTCATTAAATTCATAAAAATTTACAGTGCATTTGTTAATCCAAATGGTAAGACTATAAATTCATAATGTCCATACCTTGTTCTAAAAGTTGTTTTATGAATGTCCTCATCCTTAATTCAGTAATTGATGATATCTAGATCGAAGATCTATTTTAGAATATATTGATGCCCCACACATCTGATCAAACAGATCATCAATCCTAGGAAGTGGATATTTGTTCTTAATCATTTCCTTATTTAACATCCTATAATCGATACACAATCTAAGTGTTCCATCCTTATTTTTCACAAAGATTACCGGTGCTCCCCAAGGTGAGACACTTGGTCTAATCAAACCTTTAGAATTTTTTTCTTGCAATTGTGCCTTAAGCTCTACTAATTCAATAGTAGTCATCCTATAAGGTGCCTTAGAAATAGGCTTAGTTCTAGGTTTGATTTCAATCATGAAGTCAAATTCCCGTTTGGGTGGAAGTCCTGGTAATTCTTTCGAAAACACATCACTAAAGTTTTCATAACAATGAGATATCATTCTAAGAAATCATTGCTTTCTTTAGTAGATTCAGAAATTTTTACTACATATAAGGTACAACCCTTATTTTTGGCCTTTTTAAGTTGCATAGCTGACAATTTCCTAACTGAAATCTCACGTTTTACACCTTGAATGTCTGCTTTTTTGCGAGATCATCCAAACAACTAATATGTTTTTCAAAATAGTCAAACTTTTTCCTTATGCTCAGCTAGCCAATTAACACCTATGATTACATCATAAGACCCCAAAGGAGCAACATAAAGATCAACTTCTATGGAAAAACTAGGTAAGTCAAGGACTGCCCAAAAAGACACATACTAATTGTATGCACAACATTATTCCCATAATGTACAACCCATGATTTATCCATTTTTCCAGATTTTATTTTTAATTTCAATGCTAATTTACTAGAAATAAAACATTCAAGTAGCTCCGATATCAAAAATAATAGTTACAGGTATGCCAAATAACTTACCAAAACCTCTATGGGAGTGACTTGCTTTTCAGCCTGCTTGTTAGCTACTACAGCATGTATCTTGTGTTGTTGATTATGATCATCCTTTTTCAAAGGACATTGATTTACATAATGGTCTTTTCCAC
The DNA here is from genome assembly GCA_018340775.1 of Taxus wallichiana var. yunnanensis. NCBI lineage: Eukaryota > Viridiplantae > Streptophyta > Pinopsida > Cupressales > Taxaceae > Taxus > Taxus wallichiana. The sequence goes on along the minus strand of CM031237.1, from coordinate 547,281,407 downwards.
AATTATAATAGCCTCCTACAAGTCCCTTTTTAGGCTCAAATTTATTTCTAGCCTTAAAGTTATCATTCTGACCTCCGTAGGTCTTTCTATTCATTATTATTGTTCTTGACAAAATTATTTCACACCTTAGTAGTAGGTTTATTTTTTGTTGTTTTCTTGTTGTTATTAGTTACAAACTTATTTTTCATACCAAACTTCTTCCATGGCCCCTTCTTGGGTGCAAGAGATGATGAAGAGTTTGGAACTTTCTTTCTAAATTCCTCCTTATGAGCAGAAATTGCTTTTAATTTATGTTCCTGCCTTATGGATTTTTCAACAACCCCTTCCATAGTGGTTGGGCTATGAACATCCACCTCTCCTCCTATAATGGGATTTAATCCCATGATAAATTTTCATATCCTAAACTTCTCGTCAGTTTGATACTAAGGTACATACTTAAGGAGTTTGGTAAACCACTCCCAGTACTCGGTTACAGTTAATTTTCCTTGAGATAAGTTCTGAAATTCAATCATTTTCTGATCATAATAAAGTTGTGGCAGCCATCATTTCCTAAAATAAATTTTAAATTGATCCCAAGTAATATTCATTTCATCAATGTTTAACTTAGCCTTATGGCTATCCCACCATGAGGATGCTTCATGGGAAAGCTGATATGCTCCCCATATTGCCTTTGTTTCCTCTGAGAAGTTCCTTATTGCAAAGTACTTATCCATTTCACTGAGCCAATTCTTAGCTCCATCTCCTAATGTGGTACCATCAAAATTTGGTGGACTTATCCTTTTTATATCATTAGTGATTTCATCTTCCAACCTTGCCTTTTTATTTTTGGCTGATCAGGTATGTTTACATTATTGTTATCAACACCTAAATTTCCCAAATTGGCATTGTCCACAGGAGGTGGCTGATTGTTATTACCAACATCTTCTTCCTCCTCCTCATTTCCCATTACTTGTTATTCAAGTACAACCAAATGATCTCTTGTGTCCAATAAGGAAACAAGGATCTCATCAAGTTTTTGGGAGTTATTGCTTCTCCACCAAGTGGTGGGTTGTTTGCAGCATTTCCTCTTGTTCTAACCATTTTCTATTAACAATAAAATTTAAGTTTTATTAGATTATGGACACAATAGGTCCAAGAGCTACAACCTTCAACTCTGATACCAAGATGTAACATTCCCATTTTAAGACTTTAGAAACAAGGGAATTTTTTTATACATAATGTTCTCTATTCTAAATAATCATAATTTAGAACACACATTCCATGCCAATCAATCTCATAATAGATAACCATATGCAGCTGTAAATGACTCGGTGAACTACCGATCTCTCATTTCATGACTTGGTTTCAATCGATCTCTCATGTTAACTCAAGGTGTTGTATACTAAGTATACTTGGTTCTCTTACCCTATTTTGGGTATTGAGTGTTTTGTTTAAGAAACCTATCTGAATATTTGTTACCAATATTCATCTAAAATCCCATTTCTTAAACTAGGTGACATAAGACAACGCAACCAGCAAGCTTACGATACTTTGGCCAAATATTTCTAACATATTGTTCATGTTACTATTCCTAGATGACATACTCATCAAATGGAATACGTCCTTCACCCCACTCATCTATTATCTAGAATGGTCTTCACCAATCCTGTCAGTCCACTTGTTTGAGGTTTGACCATAGCCCAAGTTAGTACATAGTTTGGTATAAGGAATTTCTCATGGTGACTAAGGGTGCACAGACATACTCAATCGACCTAAGTCGATTGCATGTGTCTAGTTACCCTAAGTCATCATGAGTTATCCCCTGTACCAAAACATGTTTCTATCCGACCTAGAGTAAAACTAAGAACAAGTCCAAGTTTATGTAGATCCAGATGATTTAGTTTTGAAGGGTGTTGTAACATGTCAACTGCAACTCTGTATCCTCGTGAAGACCCAAGTCTTCATGAAGGTACTGTTTTATAGTTGGCATGTGCCAACATCCGACAGACTCACCCATCTCGATGTACATACCCCAACAAGAAGTTATTTATACAAATATATTTCTTAATTAAGATTTAATTACAACAACCCTACTGAACCTAATTCCATTAGCCCTTAAGGTTGACATCCACATTTGAGTTGTTAAAGTGAAGCAGAAACTTCATGATTTCCTTTTTTATTTCATTAACCTCCTACCTTAGGATTTAGTTAATTAAAAATAGAACAACAACCTCAATAATATTTACTTAGAATTACACAACCATTCATAGCCGGTTTAAGTTCCATAATAGGTCAATTATAGTAGACTTCATTGAGATGAAGTCTAATTGATAAATGTTCTTGTTTGCCTTACATTTTCTTTATACCTATCAAGGTATTTCTGAGAGGAAGTACACCTTCCTCTTTCTTGTCATGAGTTAGGGTTCATTATTCCCTTTCCATTATGCAAATTATCATAATTAAGTTACACTTTCATTGACATCTTTAATAAACTATAAATACTTAGGTAAAAGAACATCTATGCATGCCAACTTAATAAGCTACATTTCGATTAAGGGATATAGTAATTAATTCCCTTCCATCCAACTTATTTAATGTCAACTAGAAAGGATCCATTCAGATAAGAATAAGAGCAATTAAGATAAGATTACAAATTTCCTTCACATAATGCACAAGAAGGATGACACAACAAGAAAAGGTAACTCTCAATATTTTTCAATTCATCATGGTGATATACATATTTTACAAGACCATGCATTTCAGACATATGTCATGTCAAACATCTTCAAGATCATAAATGAATACAACTTTTCCTCTTTCAATACATTTCCATAATGAATCAGATTTCTTCATAAAAGATCCAGTCTTTAAGTAACAATTAACATCATAAAATTTATTGCCTTCCTTTATCACTTACGAAGTCCATATGTAAAAATTTTAGCGGGTCAGTTCATTGAATTGAGCATGATAAGCACTACGCATTAAAATGATGTGCTCTCAACTAACTGTTTCATAAAACCAACTCTACTTTTATGAAACAATAAAGCTAAATAGTTGGATACATCATAAAGAAATAATAATCATAAAAGGAAGAACAAGTGATCAACCAACATAAATTTTAGAAAATATCATGATATAATCAACACTCTTTAGTCATTATTTTTATAAAGAATTAAATTAGATAAGTAATATTTCATTCTAATTACTTATCTCATTCCACCAAGATACCTACTATTTATTTCTTACTTCATTCAACCTGAATTACCCATAAGACACTAAATCCAATATTTTCCAAAATAGAGTTGCTTTTAATAAGCAAGAACCATCAAACTCAACATTAGCATATTCCAACTGAAAGCATCTATAACCAAGCTAATTCAACCTTCATGAAAGTTTTAGGTTGAGCTATTAACATAATAAATAAGAGATTCCTATTTTAGGTGCTACATACAATTTAAAGCCCAAGATATAGCCTAAGTTCTCAAGTTAGGCCACATAGGTTAGAAATAGGAAAATATTCATTCCTCCACTAGCATTTAACTAGTCACACATTACCAAATGTTGTTTCCATTCAACACAAGTCAAAGTAAATAAGTAGGATTAAATTTAGCTACTCATTTGTAATCCTGATAAGTAATACAAACTGAACCGATCAATTATTTATCAAGAGGAACACAATAGAGGGTTAAGACAAAAGAGAGAGAAAATAATCAGAACTTCTCTTCCAATTCGATAAGATTTGAATTACATTTCACAACTCAGAGAAGAGAGTACAACATATAATCTCCTATAGTTTCCAAAGAAAACAACGATGAAAAATTTACCTCAGAGGAGAAAAAGAGAAAGGATTCAATCAACAAGATTAGAAGAAGATTCCATCATTCTTTCCCAAGTAAAGAGAGTCATAAAAAGACTGGTACAGACCCAATCAAAATCCTTGAACTCATTTAAACAAAGAATACATGCACTGAAAGATACTTAACCAAATTATGTGACTGCATTATGCAAGTCAGATCTTAAAGATGAAGTACTCCCAATATAAACAAGAATAGTAATAGTAGCACATTAGCTACAACAAGAAGCAGGTGTGTTTAAAGAATTTTCTAGACAACTTACATGAAATATCAACCATCATAAGACATTCCAAATCATGAAAAGTTTCAGTTAGAGGGACCAAGGCCTAATCATCTTTTCTAAATGAAAATGATACAATCAATAAGATGACTCACATTCACAACCTCTCAGAGGTAGGAGAAACCGTCTTTGGATGGAAAGAGAAAGATCCACCTAGCTTTGATTTCAAGAAGATGTAACAATAAAGAATGACATGACTTAGCTACATGTGTACAAGTAAAACTTAAGATATGATTAGATAAACCTAAATTCTTTCATTCCATTCCTATGGATAGACTCAACTGTACAAATATACTAATTTTCCAAGACATTCTATTCCTTCAACTCTACCCAAAGATCATAGAGATTAAAGAATCTAGAAACCTTCACACTGAATTGATTGGCTAGTTCCAGTTCATAAAAATTCATCCCACAAGACATATACATTCTTTAAATCTTTCAATAGTAAGATTTTTAACAAACCTTTCAAAGTTAAATCAAGAGGATTACGCAGATGAAGAATAAGAAAGTCTTATTAAACCATCCTCTGAAAGAAAACAAGGAAAATCGTTAAGCTCAAGCAAGAGCTAACGTAAATAAATCCAAATATTAGCCCGGACTAAAAAAATATCCTCAATTATAACAGAACTTCAATTAGCCAAGTTTAGTACCTCACACCGAACCGATTGGCTAGTTCCGCATCATAAAAATTCATCCCATAAGACACATATACATTCTTTAAATATTTCTTGAAACCACAACAATAAGATTTTTAACAAACCTATTCTAGCAAGTTAAATCAAGAGGATTACCCAGATCAAGAATAAGTAAGTCTTATCAAACCATCTCTAATTTAAAAGTGAATGAAAGACAACGAGGAAGACATCGTGTAAGCTCAAGCAAGAGCTAACGTGAATAAATCCAAAATATTAGCTCAAAAAAAAACCAACACTCAAAATATCCTCAATTATAACAGAACTTCAATTACCCAACTTTAGTTCAATCTTCTAAGAGGTTTAAAAACCAAAAACATATAAAGTTTAGAAAAGGAAGAATTCTTTCATTTCTATATTCAAACAAGATGATTCCAAAAATCTTTGCCACAAAGTAACCATTACCAAAAAGTTTCCATAGGAGGAACTAGATTTGAAACAACTAAGTTTTAATCGAAAGGTATGAGGAGTATTTCCTTCATTTTTGTTTCCAAACAAGTTTGAATCCAAAAAACAATAAATCTAAAAAACCTTTTCAACACAGCTTCCATCGAAATACAAGGTTCAAAGCAATAAAAGTTTTAATTGCAAAAATAAGGAGTAACTCATTTAATGTTGTTTTCAATAGGTTGAATTTGCAAAAAAATGAATCCAAGCACCCATGTCAACACAGTTTCAATAGAAGTAACAAGACTCCAACAACAAGTGTCAAAGCTAAGAAAAGTACCTTTCTTACCTCCTTCCAATAGAGAAAGACAAACCCAGTTCAAAACTTAAAAGCAACAATATTTTTCCGTAATCCATTTTGAACAGACAATAGGATTCACACATTTTTGACATTATTCTAGTCTCAATGAAATTTAAGGTACGATTCACCATTAAACTTAATAGGAAATGACCCACAATCCATATTATCAATCAGAGGCTCATCATCAGAAAAACACAGAGAAATTTCAAGTAGAATGCAAGATAACTATCACCAAATAAAACCCATCTATTTCTAAGAGTAGAGTTGTTTTAATGAAGACGTTTAGTAAAAAGTAGAACAACTTAATGGGTAGAGCCTATCATGCCTGATAGTGCTTCTATTGATTTGTAGAAGATTTCCAGTCGAGCCTCCATAGTTCCTTCTTTTCCAAATGAAGTCAACAACCCAAAACTTCTTCTTCTTATGCTTCTTATACCTCCATTGGATCGAAAATAGTCCAGAGGTGCCAAAAATAGCAAGAGATTGAAAACAGAACTGTTGGTTTGAAGAACCAAAATCCCCATGCAGAGAAAAAATTGCCATGAGCAAATGACCAAACAACCTCCCAAAATCCATTCTTGCATGGCTTCCAAGGTGGTTTCTTCCAAGACCAATGCTCATTAATGCAATTGCATTCAACTCTCCCACCTAAATCTCCATGCCACTGCCATCTAAAATTGGTGAGCTCAATTTCAACCAATGCATGCATTTTTAAACTTTAGTGATGATGCCAACTAGGCATTCCATCTATTTTCCATGCCTCCACCAAAATTGCAAGTACCAAGTTTCATAAATTCAAAATCAAATCACTTAAATTCCATAGAAACCATCGCCACCACCTCCCAATTGCCATGTGACCCCTTAGGTCCCCTTTCATCTTAACATTAGTTTAGGTTAGATAGACATTAGTTTAGGATTTGACCATAGGCTAGATAAAAAGTATTTACCTTAGGTCATTCAACATTACCAAAGATAAACTTTCCATCAAAGAATAAGTCATAACCTATAGAGTTTAGTATTAGGTAATAGATCATAGATAGGTCTTACATTACCTTAGGTGATTTCAAAACCCCACACCCGTAAAGCATACAAACTTAGGTTAGGGTGCAACATGAGTAGTTTTAGAAATAGATCTAAGGTAGGTCTGGTTTACCTTAGGTTAGAATCCAGTTAGGATAGATCTTAACAACTAGGACTAAGGTTTTACCTTAATAGTCATCTATTAGTAGGTCCTTATCCCTCTTACATCATTCAACATCTTAAAAGTTACTAACAAGAAGATCCAAGTTCATAATTTATAGAAAATGTAAAGCAAGGACTTCAAAAGAAGGATCCATAAAATTGTAAACATAAAAGGACTCAATTCCCTTATTACCTTCCATTTCAGAATGTCGGTTTATCAAACTGATCAGGTAAGAAAATGAAGCATACCTTGGATCAATGGAATTGATCCAAGGTTTTGTTGTTATTAAAAATAAGTATGTGAACAACAATACCAGTTCACAACTTTACAGAACACAAGGAAGGATGGATTCATTTCCAAGAAACAACAACACAACAAAATGAATCCATGAACAACAATAATTTATCCTTTGCAAGCATGATTTTCAATAGTCAAAAGAATACACCTTCTTAGGAAAAATCACATATCAATCTTTGTCGACACTACTTAGCCAATATCTACAAATATGCTCCTAATAATCCCTTGAAATTTTTTTCACAATGAAATTGACATCATTATATTTCCAATGAGTATCTTATTATTTTCCAAATCATCTCGAGGATTTTGATATGTCTGAAACAAGTTAACTAGCTTTTTCATTGCTTTCATTTCCTTATACCATGCTAAGAATAGATCCGGTATCACATTACTTGTTCCTAAACATGATGTGTCTTCCAAAACTTTCCTAAATCATTTCAGTTCATCTTGTATCTCCTATTCACAATTCCTAGGTTGGTTTTTCTAAAAAAATCTTCCAAGGGGTGTCCACCAATGTGAAAATCCTTAAAAATAGGCCTTTTTGGGCCTCCAAAGGTAATTCCTTCTGAATGGTCTTGAATGAATCCATGAATCACCTCCCTGCACATGAAACACACTTAAAAACCACATTAGAAAATTATTTCTTTCCATTATAAGCATAACATAGTAACTTATTTGGGGTGGAGGATGAGTTTACATTGAGAAAGAGGCATTTTTGAATGTTGGCTAGTTTGTTATGACAATTTTTTGAATTTTTCATGCTAAACATTTTACATGAAAATATTTGGCTATAGCTTGGGGACTTATTCTAGATAAAACATAGTGAGGACAGGACAAGTAGGAACTCTAGAATCTCAAGACACTACGTGGACCAGCTTCCTTATCCTGGGATTATGTAGAGTCATACTAGAGATATAAAATGAAGCTTCCTTTATTAAACACACAACAAAAAAAAAAAACACAATAGAAAGTGAATAAACCTAAAATAACCTGTGATACATGTGGGAGAAAACTCACTTTCATTGAAGAACTTTTCATCTTTTAGAACATGTTACCCTTGAGTGGGTAGCATCGGGTGATGATGCTCTATGAAGCCATTGAATGGTTCAAGGAATTATCCTCCTTTCCTCAACTTCTTATGAAATACAAGTTATTTCATGAATGTATGTATACTTGGGAGGAGTGAGCCTACATAATTACTTTGATGCTCAGAAATTCTCCCAAAAATCCATTATTCTTACTATCAATCTCATATTGTAAATTCTCTTCAATGTTCATCCACATTTTTCCATTTTGCATTTCACCACTACCCCAAGGATGTTTTTTATTGGATTGCTTAAATATTCCAAGTGTTTCTCTTTCCACATTCATGCTCATTAACAAATTTTCATGAGAAGAATTGAGTCCATCATTTTTCATATGTCATCATGAAACATTTGGGCACCGAATGAAGAATAAAATCATCTTCATACCTATCTTGTACAGTCATGACATGAGCCAATATATCAATAATGAGCTTGGGTTCTTTCATTCCTTCTACAAATTTTACGATTTCTTGCATAGACTCCTTCAAAAATGCCAAAATCTCACATTCAAATTCATTTGGGAATATTAATTTTGAAATTAGAGAAATTTTTTTTGAGAAATTGATTCATCATCCAAAATATCATTGAATTTCCCTACTTCACTATGGAAGGTGTCATCTCCAAAGGAATCAAAGAATTTTTTTCAACCTTTTCATCATTGAGAGAATTTTATTCTTCAAATGGAAAAGAGAAAACTTTTCATCATAACATCCATCAACCATTATTTTAAGAGAGATATCAGATTTTTCATCTTGATCTATTTCATCATGATAAATTTTTTTAATCAACCGAGAAGCTAGATTTTGGATTCATACATATCTTGCATTTTTATGGCTTACATTAGGAGTTAAGGATGAGTTGGGTATCTTCTTCTTCTTTGCAATCCTCAAAATTTCTTGCACAAATTCCTCTTTCAAATATTCCAAAGGCTAATCATAAATTTTCCTTTCTTCTTCATGGATGACATCCTCAATGAGAGGCTTAAAAGATGTGTTGGAAATTCTAGGCACCGAGATGGGGTGAATCAAGTGAAAATTCAAATTTTAGAAGACAATCCAATTTATTTACTTTGTTATGAATAATCAACGACACTATCTATGATAAATCAATAGTGGAAACCATAAGAAGACAATATTTAAGTAGGGAAACCCTTGAGATGGAGAAAAACCCACTGAACCAATGTATTATGTTAGACAATTTGTCCAATGAAATATTACATAGATCTTAAACTTGTTGAGCACCCACTCAACATGAAGCACCAACTTCAAATACTGATCAAACACCTACTTGTCTTCTTTGTAAGCTACAACTTGCATGAAAGCACCTACTTTTAAATTTGCTAATGTTATACTTATAATTTACATAAATTTGATCACACACTTATCATGGTTACTTAGACAATAGATTGGGATCTCCAACTTTTCTCATTCACTCTCATACACCTCCTAGCTGCACTAGCCTTGATTTATTATTAGCTCTCTCACTTTTATAAAAAAATTTTACATAAAAATGAATTTATATACATAAAGAGAGACTCAATCAAAGGAGGTTCTATTCACTAAAACTTCAAGAGCGTATCACCTTATATTCAATTTGCAACCATTTCTTATGAACTTGATGATAGTTTCATGCACATACTTTTTAGGTTCTAACAAGATGCTTTGAGGCTAATGATGTTCAAAGGAATATCTCAAAATCCCTAACCTTCTGACTTCTTTGAAACAAATTATTTCTAACCCTGTAACTTTGTTTTGTAAGTGTCATTACTATTTTGTCTTAACCTTTAGTGAGTGATTATGTCTTAGGCATATGGATAACTAAGTGCCAAGTGTCACCATCATGAAAGAACATTGCTAAAACCTCTAATATTCTCTTTAACCTCTTTATATCCTTCATACTTCACTATTTTTCCTTCAACCTACATTATAGTACTTATGATAACACTAGATGCAAGTTATAGAGAACACAATCTTCTAAATTTGATGAATGAGGAGACTTTTGAAACTAAATATTGCCAAAAATTCATGAGGATTGAGTCTACATGAGTTATATATCAACAAAAAGATCTTGGAGTACATTAGATCAAGGCTTGAAGACTCATGTTCAACCCTTCATCACACTCTTGCATGCACATTCATGAAGAAATCATATCATAGTTATAAATGAGATTTATAAACTACAAATAACATGTCTTCAACTAATTTCAAAACTTAGGGAGAGCGATTTACAAAATTTAGATCACATAAAATAGATAAGAAGTGGAAAGTAACCATTATTTTCTTCACAAATCATGAATTGCAGCAGGGTATACACTGATTTACATGCACAAAGTTACATATTTAAAGATTAAGAAAAAACACACACTTTCCCAACTAGTCATTACTTCAAATACTCTTTTCAAGGAGGATATGGATTTTATGCAAATATCCAAGTCCATATATTGTTTCATTCCATGGAAAAATAGATCAAACATGTATGATTTCCTAGACACATTGAAACAAGTTTTGATCTTCAAGACCCAGTCCTGCTCTACTTTTAATCTTGTGTGTTGAAACTTATTTTCATGACCATCCTCTGCATAAACACTTTAAAGTGAACCTATACTCCATATTTAAATGATCGTGTGTATGGGTTGTGAAGAGAAATACACAAGAGAATCTTATTTTCTCAACCTTATTGATTAGGCCTATAGTGTATTCGTAGTGAAAATGTATTGAGACTTCAAATCACTTTACCAAAACTTTAGACAAAACCACGCACATATTACTATTTTACTATACCACAAAGTATGTTGTTATATACATGGATCTCAAATAAGAAAAGTATTCACTGGTGAGACACTCCCTAGTCCATCTTCTTGCTTTGGTTTTTCTATTATATTTCCCTCTCTCACATTTGTCACTTTTATACCCAGTTCTCGTTAGGTCACAAAGATCCTTATGTATTATTTTTCTAACATTTTTCATCAGTTATCCTAGGACACCAATTCCAGGATCTCCTATCCACCCTAGGCACTTTTGTCATGTTTGTTATTATTCACATTTTTTACATTTGTGATCATCCTTTTGTTTTTTTATTCCTATCCCAAGGTCCTAGTCAACATGTCATGTCACTAGTGTCTAAATTCAAAAAAAATATCTCTCTATATATACACAACATACACATCATTATAAGGGAAAGAAATTATAAAGGGAAATCATATCTACATAATATCAAAGGGATTACATTTTTAAGATGATTACTCTGCATACACTACATATGAAGGGGAAGTGTTGAATTCCATCTCACACATTTTACATTCTATCTAGATATATCTGCTATCTTGGAATCATTGGCATGAGGGAAACCTAAGTACATTATTTCACACACAAGAAAAAAGAACTACATGGATACTGTAATGTAGTGTAATGCTCAGACGTAAGATCTCCCATTAGGTGACCATCAAGGTTAGTTCGACTTCACATATTACATTTTTCATTCCAATTTTATGTGTTTGTGAGATTATGTAGGTAGCTAGGTTTTTTTTACAAGTTATGAGTACCTCGATGATCTAAGTGTGAATATCATATGATAAAAAAAACAAGTGTGAAACTATAGCGACATAGGAAAAAGTAGATTCCTAACATTTGCAGTCACCAACACCTAGGATCAGTCTCTAACACCTAATAACCTCGCCATGTCTCAGGCACCTGTGTCTAGCTCCATCTGTAGCCTTCAAAATTTATGTCAAGCATTTCCAATACTCTTCCCATCCTATTCATCTGTTTATTGAGTTTAGATATGCTTTGGGATAAGAGAAAATCATATAAGTGCCTTATCTCTCTCATTTTTTTTTTGTTGCATCTTTAGAGTGTTTAGAATTTGTATTATGTTGTATATCATCATGGTAGTGACTCTAAAATCAGATTTAATATTTTTATTTTATTAAATCATTTTGAACCCTCTCTTATAACTCCTTGCCCTAAGATCCATAAAACCCTTATGGATAAAAATAGATCCTACTCTCATAAGAAAGCTATACATCATGTTAGTGTGAATCCTTTCCTTGAGGATGCTCTTGAAGCTAAACTTAATGATCACAATTCCTTATTTGATGATAAAATTCAAAGAGTTCTTCTTGCTAATGAACACAAAATTCCCACTAGCTTTTGTAACTCTAGTGTGAGCATAGTTTCACCTAACAAAAACTTCACTAAATGTCTCTCCATGTTCTTCCATAGGCACTCATGCTACTCCACCTTCTTCTCAACCTATTATAGCACTAGATAGCACTATTATAGATTCTATGTTTGGTCTTGCATGTGACAATGTAGATAAAAATGATGTTACTTCCAATGTTGAAAATGTACATGTGCATGATGATGTTTCTCATACTAGTCAAGATGAATGTAAATTTGTATCTCATGTTTCTTCTACTGAAAATATTTCCAATGATTGCAAAGATATATCTTATGATAGTTCTTCTCCTACTTCTCTATATGTTGATGAATCTCTTGATGAAATACTTGCATGCAAAACTTTTATTGATAGTGATTATATTTCTGATCATGAAAATGTTAGTGAGGATGTTACTTCTCTTGAGACCACTGAAAGTGAATTTTCCACTCCACTTTCTTCTACTTCTGAGGTTGTTTCCAATATCATTTATGATGATTCTACCACTTCTACTATTTCACCTCTTATGGTCTCTTTTGATTCTACTCCTCACATTTCTTTCGATATTCCATGTTCCTCTCCTCATTAATATCTTTATTCTTCCTCTCAATATGTTATTCATGATTCTCCCATTCCTACTAGTACACCTCCTCTTATTTATTCTACATCTACTTCTAGCATTCCCATAGATCCTTCATCTTTTTTTTCTTCTTCTCACATTCCTATGATTACTCACAATGGAAAACTTTAACCTCTTCATGTGCCTCTCACTTCCTTTATGATTCCTTCACATGATATTTTATCACTCATGCATGTTATTGGTAATTTGAAATCTCAAGTTAAATCTCTCACTCTTGAAAGAAAACCATATTATGATTCCATTGATAATAACTCTTCATGGAAATCTTATTCCAAAGAAAATTCACAATTCAGATTTTGCTAAGGATTTTATCAAGCCTACCAATTTGTGTTTTAATGGAACTGGTAATCCATATTTACATCTTAAGCATTATCATTTAGCTATGTATTCTTATTTGAATGATTGACTGTTACTAAAACATTTTTGTCATAGTCTTGTTGATGATGCTCTTCAATAGTACACTCATTTTCTTATTGATATATTAGTACATATTGTGAAATGGAATATGTTTTTCTTAGATGCTTCATGTTTAACAATGGTCCTAGAGTTACACATGATCACTTACCTAACTTGCATAAAGGAAATAAATAACCCATTCTAGATTACATTTTACGCTTCATTTCTTGCATGCATGGGTTATTATTTCATCCTGTTGATCTAGAAAATAAATTTATCTTTTGTTGTGGCTTGATTCCTACATTGAAAGAAATATTGCAATATGATACATGTGAGTCCTTTACACTTTTATGTTATAAATTAATTGATCTAGAACAAGATTCAAGAGATGCACATGTTATAAACTCCTTCAAATCCTTCTACAACTACATCATCTTCCATTTATTCTCCTCTTCCATTTGTTAAGCATCCTACAAGGTCTCCATATCCTCCACCTCATAAGTGTGTTCCATCCCCTCCACTACATAAGTTTCCTCCATCTCTTCCCCCATGTCTCTCTCCAACTAAGGATTATCCATCTCCTACTCAAGATCCAATACATTTATCTCATGCTCGCTAAGCCTCATGATGTTTTTCATACTTTACTTGAGAAGCACTTAATTCTCTTACCCTCTAATTAGCATCATCCTCCACATCACTTGCATCACCAAAGAAATCACCCTTATTGAAATTTCTACCAAATCAATGGCCACCATGAAAATGAACGTAATGTCCTTCATGAAAAATTACAACAATTAGAAGATAAGGTTGTCATTTCCTTTGATATTGTTCTTGTGAGTGGTCTCTTTCTCCAATCCTACATAAGTGTACTTAAACTTTAGTTCACTTGTCCCTTCCACCCACTTCTAAGGTCGTCATTCATCCATCTCTTAAAACCATTATCCATACATGTCCTACACCTAACACATCTACCGCCACATCATCTCATCCACCTCATAGTTCTACTACATCTCATTGGCTTCCTAATTTGTTGGCACCTATGCTTCCTACCACTACATCTCACATTATTGGCACCATTTCATCTGATATTCAGTTTGGCTCTTATAATCACTCCACTACAACTTCACATGCTTCCACCATACCTCTCCATATTTCGTAGGTTATTTTCATATGATCACCTCATTACTTGATGACACACTCGTGTTCTAAAGGTTCTTACAAGACTATTTAGGGATATGTTACAATAAGAACCTCACTCATTCTTCACACTATATATTTATAATACAATCTCAAGCCATTTACCAATGATGTAATCTTGTTCTATGGTTCATTCTTGATTTTTGATGGGTATTATATAAATGAACCTCATTTTCCTAAAAATACGCTAGAGGCATCAATCTTATTCCCCCTCTTTTATCATACTTACAAGTGATTACAAACATTATTACTATCATGTCAATTACATTGTTATCTCACATTATTCATTTCATTACATCAAATACATCTATTACTATTTATCACATAATATCCATATTTATTCATATATGCAATCCAATTGTCAAGCATTACTTATCTATTTCCTATTGGTATCATCATCCATTTATACACATAATCATTTATGCAATGTAAATCAAACGTCAAAAAGCCAAATATGAACAATAATAATCTCATCACATAACATTAACACAAATAATTCCAATCATTCATGTGTATATATATATAATGAAAAAAATCTTAGTTTCAACAATATAATCACTAGGGCAAATCCTTCATCCATCACTACATACATATACATCATATTTCATCCTCACTATCACTATATATAAGCTGTGGGAGCTCTAGAACTATATTCTTCACTACTTAATCTAAGACACTAGCCGTGACCTCTATATCTCTCCACTTTACTTCGTAGTAAGGTCACCTCGACTGAATGCTCCACAAATCAGCCCTGAAACTCCACATACTTTGTAAATAAATCCTGATCTAGGGATCCTACTCCTATGACCTCCCTAACTTGTTGAGTCTCTACACGTGCCTTGTCACACTTGCTCAATAGAGTATTACATGTGGTTTTTGCTATCACCACTAACTCAAAAACAAATGGGTATTCTCACCTACAATAACATCCACTCACTCTAACATCCCACCTCCCACAAGGACATCTACAGGTACATTCCATGGAAGTGTGCAGATCGATAAACCAATGATCAATAACCAATAAGTAACACCTTCCTCCATCCAATACCACATTAGTTATCAAACGTGTTTACCCATATACAAAAACTAAGTAAAATCACCAAATACTAACAAACAAATACTTATGCTCAACTAATTCCACTATGAGGCCATCTCCCTTGGGGGCAAGTGCCTACCCCTCTTCTCCTCCAACCAGTGGTCCAATCACCATATCTATGATAACTAGAAATAATAACACCCATCAATGCACTACCCATTACTAAGGCTTTGGCACACCCCGTATACTCTACCTATATTGGCTTTATGGTCATATATACCTCATTTGGGCCACAATGCACTAGTTGTACTCATGTCGGTCCTAACCACGCTCCTAGAAACCTAGGAACTCTAGTAGCTCACACCCATACATACAGATTTGGGGCACATCCTAATCCTTTATAAATTGCATCCATACTATCTCTCGCCTAAAATAACTCAACCACCCTTGGGAATCGGTCCTCCAACCACATGTGCATCGAATGCACCACAAATCTAATCCATCCTCTAAACACCCACCATAGTCTTGATACGACCTCCATATGATGACTACTAGTCCCATATGATCAACATAGATCTATAAGTAGTGGTATCCATCCTTCTACTCTAGGTTCCTACCCATCTCACATAAAATATATCAGGTCTCACCAAATCTACATGTGGCCAACCAAGTGGCCTCAATATAGCAATATGCTCATAGGCCCATACATGTAGCAATGTGGTGGCTCCTAGTCCACCACCATGGTCCTCCTGTGTAAACCTATATAGATATCTTTACAAATGAGCCAACATGTAACATGCCCATGAAAACCTTTTCCCATACTCCTTTATGCACTGAAAATATCATGGATCTTATACAAGATGATCACTCCACCACCCTCTACTACCACAGATGACACAATAACCAATGCGATAAAATTTCACAATCACGGAACACTAAATATCAATATTACATCAAGATAATATGGATCTCTTTTGATACACATGTCCCTATAAAGTATCACATAACTTCTCTCATCTACGAATGAGTATCCACTACGGCCATCACATGTACTCTCTCACTCACAACTAGTAGTCATAATATATGATATACATCCTCTAGGGTCATAGTCATATCCCATTAGAAAACACAAAAGTACAAGTATCTACACACCACCTCTCACATAATGCAGTAATCATAGCATATTATGGGGTACCTCTCCTAATCTCAATTATGTTATGTTTAGGCCGACATGGTCTAGTATGTCCCACTCCGCATCAAATAAACCCAAAGTCAACAATGTACTCAAATATTGACCCCACAGAACTCCCTCGAGTGTATAACTCATTACACAATAAAAACACCAACAAAATCTCAACATTAGTACCTCATACATACTCAAAATCAACTAATCATGGTCTAATAAGTCATCAAAATGACAAAATTTCACATTGCACTATCAAAACTCTCTCCGGGTCACAAGTGCATAGGAGTAGGATGTAGATACCTAGAAATAGGACACTAGTGCTAAAAATGAGTGTTGGAATCCTAAAAGACATCAATGCCTCGGACACTCCTACCCAGGTAAAAGAATACCACAAAATTAAAATTTAAAATTTTGCAAAAATGACAAAATTAGGAAAATTTCTTCAATTTTTTTCAAAATAATTGTACTCAGCCAGATCATTAAATGTCTATGAATTTAGGGCCTTCACTACCATCTTGAACCTAGTTAACCTCACTACCCTAATCTATGACATCTTCAAAAGCTCCAAGTTCAAACTCTAACTCAATCACAATTCAAATGAAGTTATTATTCAATTTTCACTATCACTATATATAACAATTGCCTATTTTTCATTTACTATAATTACTATTCACACTCATTATTCTAATTAATACACATCCCATAGTTTCACTCATATCTTGAGTTTCCAAACTATGTTTTCCTCCCGTTTATTTCATTTGGTTCATAATTTCTCCTACCACCATACTATACACATTCCACACTACTAAATTCCAATCTAGCACATTTACAACTTGACATACATGCAATCTTGCAACATCTACTATACTACATTTTTTTCTTTGTTACACTATTTCACCTCTACTTTCCACATAGTGCTCGTTATTTTCCACCCCTCCCCCTTTCACCAAAAAGGGGCTATAGAATGGGATCAACCTATGATCTCTCTTAGGCTACTATACAATTATTCCATGCTCCCAATACACTATTATAAAAAATATTTTGTGGCACTATTTGAGAAAATGTACAAATCATCTCATACAATGTTTGACCTTTTCTACTACTTCAAATATATTCCTCATAATGAACTAATCTTGGGGAAAAAGTGAAAATATCTCATGAGTAATCTATCACATACATTTAATTTCAACGAAATAGTTCAATATTTGAATCAAATCAATCAATCGGTACAACATAACATCACTTCATTATCTCTCCTAGATGACCTAACTTGGGAGTTACATCACTTCATTATCTTTCCCAGATGACCTAACATGGGAATTGATTTTACATCACTTCCAGATGACCTAACATGATATACATATCACACTATATGAATCATGAAACCCATGGGAGTGAGGGAAATGAGACGTCATTTACTTTCCTATAATGCTCCTTTATTGGTTATTTAGCTTGGAACTAAATTTGGTCTTTAGCCATCTGCAACGGTTTGACATTTTGAGGATTTATTCATCGATGGAGAGTAAAACAAGACCTCTCTCCCCAAAACTCTTCCTCTAGTGGCATGATGCATAAATCCTCCATAGATTAAAATTTTACAAATTCAAGTTTGGAATTGATCACTCCCTACCCTTTGAATCTCCACTGGCAACAATTTTGAAATCTCCAAATTCTCTAAAATCAAGTTGTCAATTTCTCCAAGTGCTCCTAAAAATGGTTTTTGTCTCTATTTACACTACATGGATTGACACATTGATCCATGGTTCTCCACACTATATGTTATTATATTATGTACATACTCCTCCACACTATATGTTATTATATGTTATTATATATGTTCCGTACTTCTATGTTATTATATTCTGTACATACTCCTCCAACATGGGATTCTCTAGACTTCTCATAGGTATGTTCCGTACTTCCTTTACAGTACTTGAATTTCATTCAAATATCACAAAAGGGGTGAAAATGTAGACACAAAATCACACACATATTAATATTTTACTATACCACTAAGTATCATGTTGTGTAGATGGATCTCAAGTAAGAAAAGTATTCACTAGTGACACACTCCCTAGTCCATCTACTTGCTTTGGTTGTTTCTATTATATTTCCCTCTCTCACACATGTCACTTTTGTACCTAGTTCTAGTAGGTGTCATAGGATCCTTGTCTATCAATCTTATCACATATGTTGTTAGTTATCCCGAGGACACCAATGCCTAGTCTTGACATTGTTTGACAATATTTCCATGCTACATGTTTCAAATTAGTGAAAAACCAAATGAGAAATCAAGAAACTTCAAAATATGGGAGGGTTTAAGGAACCTCCTATTGTGGATAGGATGATATGGTATAGGCACACAATAAATGATCCTCCTCATAGCGAGTCTCCAACCTGCACAACAATGAAAGACTAAACACGAAAGGGGATTAATAAGAGATATGATGGGATGCCCGATAAGATTAGACTGAGAAGAGAAAACTTCCTCGAGAGGATGTTAACCCACATGATGATAATAAAGAGTGATAATACAATAACAAAAGAAAATAATGATAATAGAATTTGAACAAATATATTTGATAAGATAATCTAAATGATATGATGATTAAGGATGAAAATGATAGAAAATGAGAACAAACCATAGAGGATTGATGATGAACCAAGAGTAGGATAGAGAGTTGATGAAAACCTAAGAGAAGAACATGTAGTCGACATTGACCTAAGAGAAGAATAGGTAGTCAATGGTGATCTCGACATAACTATGCAGAGGTATGCAAAACAATGGAAAAATGTGGAATCTAAGATGTTATAATAGATAACCGGATGCTAAAAATGGGAGGGATGTCATAGGGATGGATTGGATACATGATATATCCAATAGGGTTACATGTAAAGTGGATATCATGGGTTATGGATATGATGTAGCAAAAATGTAGGCTATGGGTTGATAAAGACTAGGTGTGATCGACAAAGACCAAACTAGAAATGGGGTGTTAACAAGAAGATGGGATAAGCTGCTAGATCTGGGGATGATTGAAGTTGATGAAAGGCTAAAGTAGAGCTTGAAAAACACCTCCAAGCACATGTAAAACAAAACAAGCGCATGCACAAACCAAATCTCTACAATACTCTTTAACTCCAAGCTCTCAATGCAAAAAAACACAAAGATATCTCAACTGATTAAAAATATTCATAGATAGCTCGGAAGACACAATGTTACAAAAGCACACAAAATATTTAATATTTTCCATCCCTTTGAGAAGAGGGATAGGGGTGATTAAATAACCCAGGGTATGGTTGATGGTGAATGGGGTGAGAATATTACCATTTTAATGTTAGAATGAGAAATGAGGGTGAGAATATACTTTCAAATTGGTGGCGGGATATTTTTAGGACTTGTGTATGTGAGAGGGTTTAAATGGGTGTAAGGGAGGTGGAAGGAATCTTAGGAAGGGATAAGATGAGTGGGGGGAATCCTAGGAAGGATTAATGAAGGGTAGTAATGAAGAGGGGTGGGAATCCCATGGGGATAATTAAATGAGGGTAATTAGGATAGATTTAGGATAATTAAGTGGTTTAGGATTTATTTAGGATAAATTAAACTATTTTAGGATTGGTTATATTTAAGGGGAATTCAAAAGTGGGAACATGGGAATTATGTTAGATAAAGGGGGGATAATGATAAAATAGGATGAGGGGAAAATAGAATAATTTAGGAGGGAAAGGGTGTGATTTTAAAAGTAAGAGGGAAGCAAGCATGCTAAGTGAGGGTGGAAAGCAAATGTAGGATGAAGGCACAGGGAGGTGCCGAAAATAGGTGTCTACATTCTACCCCTTTTTGTTGAGGGGTTTATAATAGTGAACTGTGAGACAAAAACATGAAGTGGTTGATGGGTTAGACGATGAAGAGGAATTGGTAAGTCGATCCCCCTAAAACTAGGGATTGATGACAAGAGAAAGAGTGGAATTGATCATGAGTTTGAAAAATATTGATGAGAAGGGCGGGTGGGGAAGAATGGGAAAAAAAGGCATGATTCCCCAAGAAAAAAGGGATCTGATAATAACAATGATTAAAATATAGTGGTGATTTTACGAATCACATTGGTAAGGAAAAATATTACGGTCTATAGGAAGATGATGACCATGTCCTTTGGGTTAGTGATTTGGTGAAAATCACTACGAAATGGAGGGAATCCAATAGGAAACCACTCGAATGGGTGTGTGCCTTGGGACCAATGGGTCATAGGAATGCATCAAAATTATGTGCAACCAAATGCGAATAAAATGTGAGATCCTTCATATATGAGGAATCAAGTGAAAAGTATGCATCTTTAAATAAGATGAGGATGATGATGAAAATAATGATGATGCCTCAGTGAATGGTAAAAAGTGTGGTATGGATGTTTTGTCAACAAAGTAAGAGGAAAGTTTACTAAATGACAAGGATAGAGGAATGTGAATAAGGGACAAAGTGGGTCGAACGATGCCTAAAGTGGGTTAGTGGTAACCTACATAAATTAGCGAAGACTTTATTAGGGTCAAATATGACCAAGAGGGTGGCTATATAAGCCCACATATCATCCCATAGTGGTCATTTTCATGCCTAAAAATGATGATTGAGAGCTCTCGTTGATAAGAGGAGATTTTTTTTAACCAAAATGGAGGTTGGAGAATCAAAGAGGAAGAGGTAGAGCACATATCGGATGGTAAGTAATGAAAATTTGGATTTTTTCTTTGTTTTTAATTTATTTTTTTACATTTTTCAAATTTTTGATGGGTGCCAGGGGAATTCAATGATGACCTGAGAGGTGGTCTCATCGACCCAACCTAAAAAGGTGGTGACTCAGCTATGGAGGCATTGAAACTCTTTGTTCAACATTGAATGGGTATGAGGAAAGCAGGTTTAGGAGAGATGCTAACTTTTGATAAGGGTGTGATGAAATTAATGATGAAGAAAATGATACTTGAATGGTTTGTTTGTGAATGTAGGATTGAGAGACACTTATTTGAGAGATAGAGTCCCTCCTTTTATGACTAGATCAGGGGAGACATAGCTGATGCTAAGTGGGATCAATTAGTGGTAGTGGGATTATGTGGTTTTAGAAATTATAAGAGGATCCTATGAGATGTATGTTTGATGATTGCACTAGTGGAGAGGTGGGATGTGCACACATGCACATTTTGGATGAGGATAGGTGAGATGACCATCACTTTGGAGGATGTGTATCACATTCTCACTTGCCGATATAGGGGGAAAATATTTCCCATTATATTGGACAATAGACTAGCAGTGTTGAATGACTATTCGGAAAGTGACACAATATATATTACATTCACTTTAGGGGCATTTTGGATACGAGATGAGATATTACTATGGGGATACATGAAGCTGATTGATATGTCTATTGATGATGCTGATATCATGTTACACACTTCCAAATTTAGGGGTGCAAGAATGTTTCCATGCACGCGGCAAGGGTTTTGGCTGATATGGTGGATCACCTAATAATGTTTTCATTTGTGACAACATTTGCGGCACAAAATGTACTATGAGATAGCGATGTATGATTGGGGAGGAGGATGGGATTGGATGTAGGGTTCATAGTCCACTACTATTGTTATGAGAACATAGTAGTTTTTAGGCCACCATGGATGTTGTGGGTCATATGGGATCACATCACGAGTTGCTTGTGGAGTTTTGAGATGGAAGACCGATCAAGTTTACATAGATAGAGGAGGTCAAGATGCATAATGGTATGTAGATAGGTTCATAGAGTTAAATTTTGATCAGATTATATGGGCCATATCAAGACTTCCTTCAATGCCATAAGCAAACATTGAGTTGACGGGGATAAGGAGGACCATGTGGGTATAGGACCACAGGAAGGAGATTCTTGAGGCCATGAATTTTGATAGGGTCTGAAATGATAGTTTGTGTGTATAGGAGGAGAGGAGGGGACATGGATCTCCGAGGGTCTATCTATCATGATGGATCCATTAGAGGAGGATATGGTGGCATGGGATGATGATGATGATGACAAAGTAGGTGTTGGATTTGAGGATTGGATGACTATTACGTGGGTGGCTAGGGTAGCAAAGATGGAGGAGAGAGAGAATATGAGGATGTGGTGGAGATGGAGGTAGAGGAGGAGGAAGCTCCTTAAGGTGGTGGGGATGGTGATGGGGGTGAGAATTTAGAGGTGGTAATTGTGCAAGAGTTGGCTCGAGTAAGTATGGAGAGAGACACCACTCAATATGATTAATATATTTTAAGATATATATAGAGATATAGAGAGAGAGAGAGAGAGAACTCAGGAGAGGGATCAAGCCATCCAGAGAGAGGAGAGAGATAGAGAGAGAGAGATAGAGGTATTTAGAAGAGGTCCAGAGAGAGATCTTGCTACTATATTGGAGCAAAGAGAGAGAGAGTGAGTGGTGGTCTAGTGGTACCACATGGAGTAGGATAGATGGTGCCTCTTGATATGATAATGATGGATCGATATAGGGCCCTCATGGAAGAGGTGAAGTACTATGAGAAAATAGTGATAAAGAAATTACCATGGACATTGAGATACTAGGAGTACCTCTACAACAACAAGGGGTAACTAGACTAGGGCCATCTAGGAGTGATAAAGAAATTGAGAGATGGTGTAGCCACACACCGAGACGAATGCTAAGGGGAGGAGATTAGGTTGAGAGACAGAAAGGGACTTTCCTCAAATGGGAAAAGACTTTAGGCTTTCTAATGTTAACTTTACTAGTTTTGATGACATATCTACTTTGAGAGAGGGCCCTTAGAGGCCAATGATGTATTGAGACACTTTATTTTGGTAATATATGATATATATACATGATTTTGTTGTGGTTTAGCATGTGTCATTGTATGATGTGATGATTTGATTTATGTTGATGTTTATGTGGATGTGGATGATGGTAATGTGTTTGATTTTATTTACTTGATGATGATGATGAGAATGTATAGATGTGATTGGATGTTATTTACATGATATATGATTATTGAAAAATGTTGATTAAAAATGGATGTGATGGATAATTGATGATGTTTAAAACATGTGAAATTTTGGATAGATAGCATGTAGATAATAGATGTGGAAAATTATAATAAAAATGTGACTTAATGACTGGTGACTTATGGTTACGAATGAATCTACGTCATATAAAGGAACATGCAGGAAATGATGCCTCCAAATGCATTGGAGGTAAATGAGAAGGGGATCCACGTAACATAATGCACATGTGACCACAAAAGTGTTAACACATAACCAATAATGGTTAGTTATATTAAAGATCAAGGGAAAACATGGATGAAATAACTTATGCACCTATAGCTGACATGACCAAGGGGGTTTAGGATGCAACTTGTACATGAAAGAGGGTTCTCCATAGGTGGATTTCCCTAAATCTATGCCCCACCTCTGGGTAGGGGAAAGAGAGTAAAGTGATCGATGTGGGAAGTTTTGTATGGATACTAATTAGCCCCGTTAATTAAATAAACCATACTTTACATATTCATATCCCATAGTGAACATGATTAATTGAATTAATTACTTTAATTCAATTTAATTAATGTCCTCACTTGACCACCTCACCTAACCACATCACTAGACACCTCATCATGGACATATTCTTAGCATGTTCATTCTAACTAGGACTCAATCTCTACTTACCATAACTAACTGAGACTTAGTCTAACCCTAAAATTAGATGCCTATCCTTTCTCTAATAAATGCCCACTTTCTTAAGTGGAAAATACCATTTTAGACCGTGACCAATGGGTAGAACTAGCCAAAAATGATAGCCAAGATCTGTTATTTTGGCAACCTAGGATTTCCCACCTTAACCGACACTAGTTAACCCTAAACCGACGCCAGTCACCCTGACCATCATTGGTTACCATATATTCATTTTGGTAACCTTTTTTTAGGGTTGGTTGATCATTTTTTTGAGTATGAGAAGAGAGAGATCTGCATGCAAGCACAAACCAGAGCCCTCTTGCACATCTAGACATCTTGAATCAGCACCAAGATTGATATGAAGGTTAAGCATTCACGGTAACATTTTAGGAATAACTTCCATAGCATTGACCACCATAGTTTTATAGATCAACATTTCATTTCCATCACCCACCCACCAGGTCTGCAAATGCAAGTAAGTATGTTTTGATCTACATCATCCTATACTTATTTAGATCAGTTTCTTTATATCTGTTTATAGGTCCTAGTCTCCTTTACATCCCATCATTTCCCACCTTCCTATCAATCCATCCACCTAACCACCTACAACCTCCCAGCTCTCCATACCTAACTCCAAACATCTGAGCATTCCCATCACTGTTACCAACCTCACCATTCTCCGTCTATTCTCTGGGTAATCACAAAGAAGCTCTAAAAACTAAGTTTATTGAGTTTCCACCATCCTACCTTTACCGACATTTAGTAACCTTAACCATCATTGGTTTCCCCTAAACCATCATCGGTCATACCACACCAACGTCGGTCTCTATAACTAGTAATCCTACCCATAACAGTAACCTAATAACCTTCATCTAAACAACTCAAATCACAGAGATCGACCTGACGACCTGCTCCAAACCACCTTGCCAACCTACCCAACCTAAAACAAACACCTAACCTTAGTTAGATTTAATTGTGCATGCTATATTTAAATTTTATCTAATATATTGTTAATAACTTGAGATACAAAATCAACTTGTTAGCAATAGGACCTCTATTTCTCACATTTCTATTCATTGATTTGATAAACAAGTGGATTGAAACCATCTAGGAAGTATCACACTTCCTAGATCTAGCATACGCTAGGTAGTCCACTGACATATATTATTTAATATTCCTCTTGTGGTCTTTTTTTGCATTTCAAGTAGTTCCTCCTAGCCAAAAGGAATTTCTCACAATCAGCATTGGATGAGAAATCAGAATGCACACACTCTACCTTCCACCTTTATTTCATAGGTATTCCTCCTCACCTTTACCTTATCTTTTTCTCATACGTACGCAACTATTCGGTGAAACATTTTGGCATGGTGGGACCCTCTCTTGGGTTCTTTTCATTTTCTTCATATAGGGAAATCTTGTGTGTTTATTTCTTTTTAAAAATACACATTTAATCTTCTCCTTGGTAACATTCTTTTCTTCTAATTATCTAAATGACATTTGTGATTTGGTGTTTAAAACAAATCATTTATTTCTTCTTGCATTTACATAGTAGTGAAAGAGCACATTCTTGACCTATTCATCACTTGCTACATCGAATATAATTTTGATTTGGGTTATAAAATTTGTTGCATTTCATCTTTATATGTTGCATTATTAGCTCACATTTAAAACTGAGGGAAACCTATACGCTGGAAGTCATGCCCAATGATGGTTGACATAATTGAATTATAGAAATAACTTTCTCTTCTCTCTCTTTTCCAAACTACACAAATAAAAATTCACACATCTTCTTAAACAACACCTTACCTGGAAGAAGTTTTCAATGATCACATGATCAGAGGATTGACAATGGGCATCCAGATGGTTTCTCTGTCTAGTCATTATCTCAAAGAAAGGACCATCCCCACAAAAACATAACCTGAAACCTCCCTTTAGAATTTTCCTCTTCATAGGATGCCTTCCCAACCAAAAAATTTGTTCTAAATTCACAAGTTAGTCTCAAATAACATAAGCTAAAGTAACATAAAATTCACTCATAGGATTATGTGTTTTTCTTATCTTTCTTTCGAATTGCATTTTGAGTTGTGAGGATTATGTTTCTTCATTTTATTCTTCCTTTCACACTCCACCATCATAGTTGGAGCATTTTGATTGTTTTTGAGTGTGTCAGGGCCTCATATTATCATTCTCAGATTTTAGATTGATTCTTCATCTGATTTAATTTACAAAATCCATTTTTCTTCACTTCTTTATATTTCACAATAATAGTGTTGGTCAAATCCTGACCATCATCGGTTCCCATCCCATCGGTTTATATGATTAGTCATCAATTACCAGCTCTTTTGGTTATTTTACCCAAAACAAATTTCATCACCTTTTCTTTTCTATTTGTAGTCCTTAGGACATCATCATATTCCCAACATTCTGATATCACTATCAAGTACAATTTCCCCATTTCATTTTCATCAGTTTTGCTTCATTTTCTCAAACTAGTGTTTTCCCAGTAACTGGTCGGTTAGTTATTATAACCATCATCGGTCCCCTTTAACCATCATCGGTCACCTTAACCGGCATCGGTTTCCCTGTTTTGATTTTTAATTGAAACATTGACCAAGTCCACCTACCAGTATATCTGTTCTTTTCCATTTTGTTGTTCTTTGTGTCATTTATAGAATATAGTTAACCTGATACATGCTAATTCACATGGTGTTGACTCACAACCAAGCCAACACCCTTATATTTCATGCTAGCCATCAGCCACTACCACCTAGCCCATCATCACCTTCCATCCTGTCACCTATGGATCTAACTCAGCCTATCACCATTTCTATCGGTGATGAGGAGTTTGCAAGACTCCTTGACCAGAATCCCATGGCCCTACAATACTATCTTTCCCACTCATCTACCCAAGACTCCTCAAGAAAAACTAGTATACGACATGCCCGTATCTATATCCCTCCTAGCCTCGCCCCACTTCCATGTAAGCTACCATAGCTTGGCACTACCCTCATCCACTTTACCCCATGTGGTCTCTCAACTAGGTCCCACCTCTACTATAGCTACTACACCAATGACATCTATTACACCCATGGTGTCGACCATTCCTTCACCAACCACCTTGAGCATGGCCCCATCTGCCCCCTTTTCCTCATATATACTAGTTACATCACAACCACCCCTGGTGTCGAAACCCACACCCCATTTCAAAACCTAGTCCTTTCCATCCCTCAGTCTCTACCCCTAATTACCACAAGAGTCATTACAACTACCCACCTATTTACACACATCACCAAAAACCCCTAATCTCATCTATAACTTATTGGGGTATCTTTCCTGTATCTATCCCCCTTCACATTTTCATATTGACACCCCATGCTGGGATGTCATCCACATCATACACCCATCATCAACCTCCTTTACTGTAGGAGGCACCCATTCCTCATAACCCACCAATGACCTCATTAGGATGATGATGGAAAATATGCAGACATTAGAAGCATCAGTTTCCACTCTCTCATAACTCCTTAACTTATGAAAAATATGTAATGAGCCTATTCATCCATCTATTCCTATTCGCCCATACCCTGTGCATTGGGAAATGCCCAAGTTCAACCATTTCAATAGTAAAGAAGACCTGCAACAACACTTGTGGTCATTCAAACATGGGTGCTATCTAATTTCCCATGATGATGCTTTACTCCTATGAACATTCCCCATGTCCTGACAGACCCACCTTAGATTGGTATAATAGTTTACCTAGACATTCCATCTACTCCTTTAACCAAGTGGCTCAAGCATTCTGGACCACTTCTCAATCAATGTAGTAAAAAAGTCACCATGACTGACCTATATTCGACATGACAAGTATGATGATGATGAATCTATCGCATAGATTTTCATTGCTCGTTGGTGAAGTCTTATCAACCAATTAACATTCTAGTTACCTCAATTTGAGCTTATAGAGTTGTTCACTAGAGCTTGTGCTAGACACATCTCACCAACTCTACAAGTAAAAACCTTCCGTACCTTGATGAAGCATTTACCATGGCATGAAAGCTAGAAATTCATGCCATTGAAGAAAAGAAAATCCAATTGTGGAACAAAAACACCACGTTCAAATCAAATGATTCTTCTTCATCTTAAAACCCAAAAAATTATTCAAAAGCCAAAGGATCTACCAACATGGTAGTTCTCAAAGCTGGTCCATCTCATCCATCTAATCAAGCCAAACCTTCCTCCAATCTTTCCCTATTTAGACTTTTCAGTTCTAGTGGGAACAACAAAAGTACACTCCAATTAGAGAGCCCTATTCTTAGTCTTGGAAAAGATTCTTAAATTTGGAGCCATTACACTTCCCCCATAAAACCTCATACTTGGTTTTGATCCCGCTCGTCCTATGCTCGCATGGTATAAGGAACATGACTATTGTAATTATCATCGTGTTAAAGGCCATAGTGATGGTAATTACATAAATTTTAAGAACATTGTCCAGGAAATGTTAGATAATGGAGATCTCATCTTGGAAAAACGAATGCACCAACAAATCAAAACTTGCATATCTTTAAGAAGTCATTCCCTAACCATACACCATCATATAATCAAAGTGGTGAACCTTCAACCAATGACAACAATGTCCATGAAGTCCACATTTTTTTGATATCGTATCGTATCATTCCTCAATTTCCACCTATTCATCTATCGAGGAAATTATGACATGAGCTCCTCTACCCACAAAGGAGCATACCTCTTCCACTCCTTCACCCTCAGAGGAGTCCCCTTCATCTCCCCCTTCACTCATAGAGGATTCCACGATTTTTGCTGATGTCATTTCACCGTCTACCTCGCAACCTACCAAACAATCAACAATATTAACTCTCCCCCATAAGAGAATCATCATCACCTTCTCCTCCACCAAAAGAGAAATCTATCTCACCCCACCTACCATCTCTCCTACCCATGGGAGATCCTTTAGACATGCCACTACCTATTGGGGAAAATTCTCCATTAGCATTCCAGGATCCCATTGATCTAGTCTCGACTCTTCTACCCACAAAGTCGAGGCTAACCAATTCCTATCTCATAACATATTTTATAGGGATTTCCACTAAACCAAATGCATCTCCTCTTACAACAGTCCCATTTTCACGATTGTTGATCACTTGGATTACGTTGATAATTCCATGCTTTGGGGACGTCTTTGACTCCCCTTTTGACTCAAATGAAAATGTCACCTACAAGATACCTCCATGATCTATCCAAAGGTATTTCTAGCAACCAGATTGACCCTGACCATGCTTATCAAAATGAATTCTTCTTTATCACCTTTACCTACATCTAAACCTTTACCCATAACTAAAACCATTCCTATGCCTAAGAACCTACCCACACCAACATCTTTGTCCATATTTAGACCCATCACTACCTTGGGTGTCATGCCATGCCGATGTCAAGCCTTACCCATCCACCCGTCAAATTGGATTTAGCCATGTCTTCCCAAACCCACACCAAAATTGCTCCTCTACCTAAAAGGAAGACCCAACCTTCTAGGCCACATACACCAAGTCTCACCTACCACACCTTTGTCACCTTTTGCCCCTTCCATCCATCCTAGGACCTCACCCATCAACCTTGGCCAAACAACCCCCTACCCAAGGCCAATCAAAAGTTAAAGCAACCTACCTCATCATCATGATCCTTTGTTACATCCAATTTACCTACACAAAAACACCCTCACCCTCACCCATACATTTCTTACCACCTATACCTCCACCAGCTACTATAACCCCAAATTTTCCTATACGAACTTCAACCCATACCTTCACCCGACCTCTACCAACCACTTCCACCACAACTCTATTTTCCCCATGGGTAACCCATCCTCTTCCACCATCTACTTTCCCTTCTGCATCGCATACTCCCATCTCACCTTTACCCAAGAAGGTGCAATCCAAAGACAAGAACCCACTACCCTCCAACAAGGTAGTTAAACCAACAACACCTTCCATTACTAGCTCTTCTACCACACCTTTACCCAAGTAGATACCATCAAAACCTAAGACAATACCACCTACCAAACCAGTGGTCCAACCCATTCCCCCTCCTATAATGCCTCTTCCCCACAATCATCACACCTTTACCCAAACCCACACTCACTTCCCACTATGATCCATTGGCTAGGGTCCTACGCCAACATTCTAGCCAACCTCTTAGAGACCTCAGTCATCACATTACCACCACTTAGACCTTATGAACCCCTCAAACCCAAACCAAAAGGGTTTGATGAAACTAAAATTTTGCCTACCATGTGTGCTAGGACATGATGTAGAAGGTTATAAGGCTCTCAAAACCATTCTCCTCCAATTATGTCCTCTGAAGAAAATTTTGATGATGATGATCTTCTTGATGAGGGCCCTATTCCACCTTCACCTATGTCACCACATGCCCTCATCCCTTACTTATTCAATGACATGCATCACCACCTCCACAACCCTTTTATCCACCTCCAAAATTTGAGATCAACATGGTTCGTATCAAAGAGTTGGCCAAACCACCACCTAAATGCCAGTGTGCCCTACTCATTTTGCAAGGCTCTTACCCCACATTAGGTTTTTTTCCATCATGTCATTACACTACTCATGACATACCTTCTCCATCTACCTCCTTCCCTCATATTAACATGATCCAAGTTTCCACTCATGCCCAAAAGGAAAGGAAAAGAAAAAGTAACTAGCCCATCAACCAATCCATGCCCAATATACCATTTGCACCCACACCCAAAATCACCATTCGAGGACCCACATACCCTATTTTTGATGGGGTCACCCATCGTACAATGATAAAACAATTACATCAATCCCCTCTAAAAATGTCTTTATACGATCTTGTCCAAACTTTTGAATCTCATCGACAAGCCCTTATGGAGGTTTTACAATCCATCAAAGTTTTACCTAACAACCCCACACTAGTAGCCTCCATTCTCACCCCTCATCATGTGGCCTCTCTTACCAAATCATCTCCTTCTTCTACCCCACACCCACTCATCAAGTAGCCACCCTTAGTTTTTTTGATGAGGAGATCATACCTCTCAATCGGATGATCTGATCCCACCCTTTTTATCTCCATCTATATCGATAATATATGTGCATACGACGTGTTATGATCGATGGTGGTGCTAACATCAACATCATCTCCTCCCACGCATATAATCAAATGCACATTCCTTCAAATTTCATGCATAATAACCTAATTATGTTGCACTCCTTCAATGATGCCATCACTTCCACCCTTGAGCACCATTATTCTTCATGTTTGTGTAGGCCCTCACATTATCCAAAATTGTTCTACATCTTAGAGGGGGAGTTCTAGTATAACTTGTTGCTTGGCTGACCTTGGATTCACATCATGGGTTGTGTTCCT
Organism: Taxus wallichiana var. yunnanensis; assembly: GCA_018340775.1. Lineage (NCBI taxonomy): Eukaryota > Viridiplantae > Streptophyta > Pinopsida > Cupressales > Taxaceae > Taxus > Taxus wallichiana. The sequence continues at coordinate 547,249,566 of CM031237.1, read as the reverse complement.
TCAACTTTACACCATTGTGTAAAATTCAAACATGAAGGGCATAACTATACCATCCCAGCTGACCCATCACCATTCAAAACTTGTAACATGTTGTACCGACCTAACGATGTCCTTGTACCAGTTAAGGCATCTACCACTACCCCCACTTCTCCTTCACCCACAGCCCCATCCACCAATGCTGCCACCACCTCTCCCACACCTAACTCTTCTATTCTTACTATTTTCCATAGCCTCTACAATTAGCCCATCTACTTCCCAACCAATGATACCCCTCCTCCCAATCACCTAGTAATTCATCTATCCCCGCTACCCACATATCTACTATCGATCCCTTAGAAGGTGTTTTTCAATGCCTCACTGGGGAATACCACCTCTACAATATCAACACATTCCTCCTCCGCAAGAGTATGGAAACCTACGCCAACATCCTCATTATGACTATCGCATAGGAGAGGTTTTCCCTTATGGTCCTCCCCACCTTCGCACCAACTTAACATATGGGGGACTTGATACTACCACCTATTCACTTAAACCACCATCCCAAACATGACCATTTTCATCTAACCTCAATCTCTCACTAACCACCACTTCACCCCACACTTTCCTTCACCGTTGCGCATGGAAAGGATTTGGCTTTGGTTTTTATGAACAAGGTCATCATACCATCATCCCATGTACCACCCATAAACACAAAGATCATAGTGGCATTGGATTTTTTCACACCATCTTCCAAGAAGGCCCGCACATCGACCTCATTGAGATGAAAACCTTCTCCACCCCATTCACCAATGTCACCACCTTCACCCATGGAGTCCATAGATCCCAAATCTATTCCTCCTAAAAACTTTTTTTTCATGAACATAATTTCCTGGGACCTCTGACTTATCAACGTGATGGCGAGGCTCCCTCTTCTCTTCCCTTCCTGTATCCTGACATGATCGATGATGATACACCTTCTATTAATGTCGTTCAATGTTAGGATGATGAGTCTATCCTCACCTACCTTGGTGTGGAAGATTATTATATTCACATGTCATTGTCATTTGAGACATAAACCATGTTGAATGAATCAACATTGAAATCAACATTAACACTCAAGATGACCCACACATTCTAAAGATAGGCCAATCTTTAGATGTTACCAAAACATGAAGAAGCTTTTACTTCTTTCCTCCGGGATCATATCAATGATTTTTCTTGGTCCTATGTTGATATGCTTGGTATTGACCCAAACATTGTGGTCCACAATATTGTAATCATTCTGAAGCCAAACCCATAAAACAAAAGCTATGGAAAATGCATCCTCGCATTGCCCTTCTTGTCAAAGAAGAACTTCAGTGCCTTCTCTCGGTTTCCTTTATCCTACCCATTGACTATCCCCAATGGATTTCTAATATCATTCCTATCACAAAAAGTGACAGGGGACTTCACATTTACATGGATTTTACATGACCTCAACTTAGCTTGCCCCAAAGATGACTTTCCTCTACCAAGTATTGACCAACTAGTTGATCTCACTGTTGGTCATGAGATGTTATCACTCATGGATGGTTTCTTAGGTTATAACCAAATATTACTCTCCCTTGGAGGATCAACACAAAACCACCTTCATCACTCCTTGGGGACCTTCTGCTATCGATTCATGCCTTTTGGCCTTAAAAATGCTGGTGCTACATATATCGGTGAGCTATGACTTATATCTTCCATGACATAATGCATCACATATTGGAAGACTACGTAGATGATCTTCTTTCCAAATCCAAATGTCGGGCCAAACACCTTACAGTCCTTAAGGTCATCTTTGACCACCTCATCAAGTATTGTGTTTACCTTCAACCTAAGAAAGTGTGTCTTTTGGTGCTCTTAGGAAAGCTCCTTGGTTTCATCATTTTTTTTGTGTGGCATAGAAGTTGATCTTGCTAAAGTAAAGGCTATTCTCAAAATGCCTCCACCTACTAATCTATGCCAACTTTGAAGTTTTTAAGGTAAGTTGCAATCTATTCATCATTTATTTCACAACTTTTTGCCCACTGCCAACCATTTCATCATCTCCTCAAAAAGACATCTCCTTCAAATGGGATGATGAATGCCACAAAGCCTTTGACCTTAAAACAATACCTTCTCCAACCACCAGTGCTCATTCCTCCTAAGGATGACCAACCCTTTTACCTATACATTTTTCTACTAGGTCATTCCTTAGGAGCCATGCTCACTCATCATGATGAGAAACACCGGGAGCAAGTGGTTTATTACATAAGTCATACCCTTTTGGACTATGAAACTAGGTACACTCATGCCAAAAAAATTTTTTTAGCCTTAGTTTTTGTTGCCACTAAACTTCATCATTACTTACTCAACCACAAAACCTTTGTCATCACTAACTAGACCCCTTACATTACATGTATGCCAAGCCCTACCAACATCAACGTGTTGCATGTTGGCTCATGCTTCTTGTAGACCTAGACCTTGAATTCATCCATCAAAAATATGTCAAAGGCCAAACATCGCTGACCAACTTGCAAATGCACCTCTCTCTGGAGATCAACCCTCTAACTTTGATTTCCTAGATGAATCCATTGCTACCCTCTCTTTGGATGATATTGTTTATCAAATGACCTTATTCTTTGATGGTTCCAAATGTTAGTGTGGGGGTGGTGTAGGTGTTATCCTCATTCCTCTTGATGGGGAACCTATGCCGTTATCATTCAAACTAGATTTTGATTGCACTAACAACATTGCCGAATATGAAGCACTTGTATTAGGCCTTCAAACCGCCATCACCCTAGATGTCAAATCAATTAATATCTTTGGGGACTCTCAACTAGTTGTAAACCAAGTCAATGGTATATACTAGTGTCGTAATGAAATAATCCAAAAGTACAAACACCATGTTGACATACTTCTGACTACCTTTGACCATTATGAACTTCAAACCACCCCACGTTCTACTAATAAATTTGTAGATACCATGGCCTTCCTGGCTTCTCAGATACCTGCTTTTCCTTGCCGACTCCAAAATATTTGTCACAATACAAAGGTTACAAACACCTTCTTATTTATCTTGAGATGTCAACTCCATTGGAACCGTTGCACCTGACCCACATGATCTTTGGTATAAATAGTTAGTAGACTACCTTTCCCTTTCCATTCTACCTCCGATCTTACTGTAATGGACAAATGCACCTTTCTTAAAGGTGTCTCTCACTATGTCATCATGGGTGGTCTTCTTTATAAATGTGGCTTGATGGTATTCTCTTACGATGCCTTACAAGTTCTGAAATTCCCTATACAATCAAGGAAGTTCACAACACAAAATTTTGGAGGTCACTTTAGTGGCTTAGTTGTCACTAAAGCACATTCTTCACCTAGGCTATTATTGGCCAACCCTAAACCGTGATTTTGTGACTATGTCAAACATTGTGTGAAATTCCAACAACATGCTAATCTTCATCACACACCTAGTCATGCCTTATAGGTCACATGAGACCTTTGGCCTTTCTCTCAATGGGGTTTGGATCTTGTCGGAGAGATCAATCCTCATTCTTCATAATGCCATCAATGGATTATAACCACTACTAAATACTACACTAAATGGGTAGAAGCCATCCCCCTCATTTCTACAAAAGATGAGAAAATTTGTGAATTCATCAACCATCACATTATTTGTCACTTTGGTGTCCTCACCACCTCATCATTGATAATGGAAAAGCAATTCAAAAACAAAACCCTAAAATATTTGTGAGGATTTTGGCATTCAACTCAGTTTCTCTTCACCTTACTACCCACAAACAAATGGCCAAGAAGAATCAACCAATAAAACCTTGAACAAAATTCTTATGAAAGTAGTTGATGATACTGGGAAGGATTGGCATATACACACATTCCTTTCACCTTGTGGGCTTACCACACTAGTATTCACACTTTGACTACTGCCACACCTTTCTCTCTGGTCTATGGTACCAAGGTTGTCTTTGCCTCTCGAAGTCTAGATTCCATCTCTCCACATCTCACTCCAAGACATGCTCAATGATGATGAATTTTCCAGGATCATTTGGCACAACTTGAGTTATTAGATGAGCATCATCTCAATGCTCTTGATCATCTCCAAATCTACAAAAATGTATCAAACATGCCTATGAAAAACATGTCCATGAGTGAACCTTCTAGGTTGGTGACCTCGTCTTGAAGGAAAATCAACATGTAACCAAAGAGAGAAAAGTAAACGGGAAAATTTTCTCCTAATTGGCTTGGACCTTATATCATTACTCATACCTATGGATCAGGTGCTTATCATTTGTCTTCACTCGAAGGTAAACCCAAACTGAACCCCTAAATGCCTTGCATCTTTGACCATTCTATTGTTGAATCAAATCATATATCACCTCCTATCTATTTTAAGCTCATCCCTTGAGCACCCTTTACCTTTTCATATTACCTATTCTTGTGGTCAATGACTAAACAAAAATCATGTGATTACCCATCACCTTCAACCTTATCTTCAATATGAGTACCATGGCTCTACTCATGGCATGATTTTCATGGATAACTTTTCATCTTTTTCAAGATGGAATCCCATGGTCATTCATCATTTGAAACCATCTCTTTCATAGTTAACCTCTGTGTGTTATGGTTTTTGTCTTCTAAACAAGAGCCTAATCTTCCACTATAGTCTTGTCCATGACTTAAAACATCCAAAAAAAAAAATAATTTCAAAAGCAAAATGGGATTCAACTCCTTGAGTCAAACTTCCAACAAAGAGATGACTCCCTCAAAAGGGACATCTCTTCTCTCTATCTCGCCACTATAAATAGATTGCTCCCTCAAAGGAAACTATACAAAGCTAGCCATATTGCACATAGTCTATCATAAAAAGGGACTATCCTTGCAAAAAAACAAAACAAAATATTCGAAGCTTCCCGCATTGATCAACTTCACGAAGACCTCAAGGAGATAATATACTCATCCCACATAGACTTCCCACATCGATCAATCTATCAAACAAAAAATCAAAAAGTGAAAATGATAACTTTTTTCATCATGGACTTGCCTATTTTGATCATGGGTTTCTTTCTAAGTAAACATGTCATCTCACACTAGATTATCCTCAAAACCACCCATTTACCTTCACCTCATCACCTTCTTACCCTAATTTCTTACCCGCTCAAGGGATGCGCCACAAACATGACATTTTGTGATCAAGTGACTTTCTTCACCCTTTAGAATAGTCTATCATGCACCACTTTTAGGGTCTTATGTTCATATGCCAATATTTGGTATGATCGACTCATATTTTTTCTATCAATTAGGTGGCTCTTTTGTCACCTCTTACCATCTACCTTCTTCATCACCTATTGATTCTCCTATATAGGACCAGACCATCGACATCTACATTTTAAAGATTTCCACTTTCACCTAAGACTCAACCATGCCTATGACCTAGACTCAACCATGCCTATGACCTAGACTCAACCAATGACCAATCATGCCTGAAACCTACCAACCCATTCCTCTACCTCATCATATTCTTCCCTAGCTTATGGGAGAACTACATCAACTTGAGGCCCTTTTTTTTCCGGGGCTATGTAGGTAGCACTTGAGGGCATGGGGCCCTTGGAGGTTAGCTCGGCCACTCTTTACCCTAACCCATTTTTCCCACATGTTTTCTATTAACATTCACCCTTAATTAGTTTCCATTTTTCATAACATTTGGAAATTTCTCATTCATACATATCTACCATTTTATCACACCATCAAAACATCTAATCAATCATTCCACATTTCTATAATATCATTTTTTTGGAAATTTACACCATAACATACATATAACTCATCATTTATTTCCCATGTTACCAATAACTTGGAAATTAAATCAAAACCAAAAACATGATCAAACCATGCCTAACTATACCTAACTCAACCATGCCTAACCGACCTAACTCAACCATGCCTAAACTGACCTAACTCAACCATGCCTAATGACCTAACTCAACCATGCCTAACTGACCTAACTCAACCATGCCTAACCGACCTAACTCAACCATACCTATACCTAACTCAACCATGCCTATTGACTTGACTCCACCATGCCTAAACCGACCTGACTCCACCATGCCTAATCCACCTAGTTTCCATCCATACACAAATAACAATGGAAATTTCAAAACACAAGTACATCATCCATACCATCAATCTCACCATCTATAAATGAAAGTTTGTGTATCCATCAAATATACACGATACAAAATAATACAAGTATCTCAGGTACAACCTCAAAATATTTGGCACACAAGCTGATATAATAATCAACTCACAAAAATCTCATGTACAACCTCACTATCATCGGCACGTAGGCGGTATATATCAAAAAATCAATATAATGATCATATACGGTGACTAATCGTCACCCCACCTGATATCCATGTCGGTCTCATCTATCTCCTCCTCTCCTCAGCCCATGCCCTCCCAACATCTCTCCACCTCACCTAGGTCTCATCTCTTGCCTAGCTTGTAGTTGGGTCTAGCCTCCGTGAACTCATGGCCTCACCCTGAACCTATCTCTCTGCTCTCATTGGCCCCTGTGCTCTCGAGCTATGAGTGTGACATCTCATCCTCTCACTCACTTCCCGTTGTGCCCTATACTCAACATAGGAGGGGACATCTATCCTTGTGGTCATCAGCTGATCCTGGTAATATCTTGGCCTCATTCAGGGCATCCTGAATCTCACCATCGACATTGTTTGTGGTGGTGCCATCGGTCTCATCACCACTGTGAGCTCTTCCTGTTAGGGATGGTCTTGAACCTATACTATACTGTGTACCCTATCCTCCTCCCTATACTATGGGACCTTGTCCACTCATGCTGCTTAACATGTGGAGGTTCCTACTGTTGTAACTTGTATGTGCCTAGTAGGGCCATAATGAGCATGTGTAGTGGCCAAATGACCCTACAAACCTGTTATCTATGCTTGTAAGGCATATACCTATCCCCCATCACCATCACCACCTTGTGTGGGTAATTATCCCTGTGTAACCTGGGCTGTAGGGCTACCACATGTGCTGTAAAGTGGCAACCTGTGCCTCTGATCCTGTGAGCTACCCCTGTAATACTCCAAGTTGTGTCAAAAGGGTGGCACACTGCCCTGCAATGTGTCCTCTCATTGTATATGATAGTGGCTAAGTTAGGATGATTTCCTAGCCTCGGTGGTGCTTCCCATAGCTATGCCACCCACCACTACCTATATCTATTTCCGTGACCCGAATCATCATCAATCCGTCCATCCACCTCCTCCTCCCCCTGCCATATCGGCACATTCGGTTGTGGTAGAGGCATAGGCCTCTCCACATCATCTCTCATGTACTATGGGAATGGTGGAGGCATGTCCTGGGGTAGCCCAAACTACCATCTAACCCCCTTCCACTAGTATCATCTCATGCTCTGCCTGACATGACACCCCTCTATCCACTTGAGTAATTATAGCTCCTCCAACTCCATTGCCATGTGTCTGTAGGAAGGGAAGCAACATATGGCCTCCAAATAATGTCAACCCCTAGATAATCCCTCTAGCACACACCTGTAATATGCCACATCATGTGTAGCCCTAGCTTCCCTGTGCTCTCCCCAATAGGTACCCAACACCTGTAACCAACTCGACTAAACCAACCTCAAACCAATCAAGTCAGGGGAAAACTAACTATAGACGACACACATATAATGTGCTCATATGCCCAACAGTGAAGAAGGAAGGTACAAACATAAAATGAACCTCCACAGCCTCCCATAGGCCCACAATCTCTCTATACAACTACACCAAGAATGTTGGTGCCAGGAAAAATAGGTCCTCTCCTCCATCATGTCTGGAGAACCCCATCAGTGCTCATGGGAATCTCCCACCCTCCACATCTAGAAATGCAAAACAACACACCACCTCCATAATCAAGACAACCAACCTCATCTCCTGAGGATGGGCCACGTACATGTCTCCATAGCTCAGGCTCACACTATGGTATCTCAGCTCCACCATCGCCTCTCTAAAAACAACCACTATGGCTCCTCTGAGGCCTCCGAGGTAATAAAATAAACCTGCTCCCCAACTATCGACAACCATGTAGGATCTTGTATACATCCTCTAGGGTGACAGTAATCTCACCCATTGGAAAATGAAAAGTGTTGGTCATTGAATCCCATCTATCGATGAGTGTGACCATCAAACTCGGATCTCGAGCTACACACCGGTAGTGTCGGATCCCAATCAGTCCTACATCTGTCATGTGCCTCCACTCCTTTGTAGTCATGCTGATCGTATCATAGCAATAGAGGTGGTACTCTATCCACATCCATAACTGCTCTCTCACCTGCACCAATCAAACACAACATTGTTCAACCTTGACCATACCCAACATACCTTTTACCCAACACACCTATTACATGACATAGCTATTTCCCACCACACCCTACCCAAACCACAACCCTACCGACTACCCCTTTTTCCTAGTGTATTGTTACACCTATTCTCCCTTATCATCCTTACCCATCTTAGTTCATTTTATCTACTTTTACCACCCCCATCATCCCAAATACCCCTTTTACCATCTTTTCCCTACATACACCTTCCCTTAGCCCTTCCTTGACTATTTTCCTTCCCCTACCCATTCCTTACCCCTATTTCTCATCATCCCTAACTAGCATGCCGGTCACCTTAACCATCACTAATTTCCTTTGACGATGTCGGTTTAATTTCACCCGGTGTGATCACCTAAGTCTTGATAATGCTCGGCCAAGGCCAACCGATGTTGGCCAACCCCTGACAACGTCGGTCTTGTCGCGACATAAAAAACCAAAACCCATACCCTCCCTCTCAAAAATTGACAAAAACACCCTAAACACCCACCCTACACTACCCAAACCTAGCCTAATGTCATTTACACCCCTATTTACACTACATTGGACCTCCCCCTCCCTCATTTCATTCCTTTTACCCACAAATTCAAAATTCAACTCCCACCCAAAACCTTTTCCACCCAAACCAATTTCCACACCCTATTTTTAAACAAATGAAAAGATCGGATAAAATCCTACCTCATCTTGGTGCCTCTCCATGGTGGCATGTTTGGCCTGCACCGGTGGTCCACCTAACCCCTCTCCCCCATCACCAAATCAACTCCTCACCTCACAACCAATCAAACCGCTCCAATCGATCTCGTGGACCCACCTACCAAATGCCAATCACACGCTAGTCACTCGCCAACTCAACTCAAACACCTCGTACCATCACTTTCTACTCTTACTCCACCACTCTGTCATTTTCCCAAATAACAACACGTTAAAATGAATCATAAAATATGGATTTTTATTTTTATTAACCCTAACCCGACATGACCAATGACGGTCATACCAAACCGACATCGGTTACTTTATAACCGACATCGGTCCTGCCATTACCATTTTCACCCCATTTTTCCCATTTTTGACCTCAACTCATTATTTCAGATACCCTTTGACCTTACCCACACTTATTGCAACCTACCTACAAGCCCAAACTACCCCTACATTTCCTTAGTTGTGTCTAGGGATTTGTTATTTTACCTATACCTTGGCCTTACCCATGCCATGACCTATTTACCTAGACTTGACCTACTTGGTGTGACCATTGACCTTGTGTACTCATTATACCTTGTGATGTTATTACCCATGTTGTTTAGCCTAACAACCATACCTTCCTATTGTCATGTCATTTATCCCGACCAAACCTTTGGTGTATCGGAACATACCTAAACGTTCCTGCACCTAACCTATGTTGTGTTTCTAGACCATATCCTATGCCTTGGATACCTGAATCACTTCACCCTTGTTTGGATAAACCTATCGACCTTGGATGATGTAGAGTTTGCAAAGCTCTTCAACTTGGTACCATGTTGTAGTCTATACGTGTGTGTGTGCATTTGATTTCCATTACCCATTACCCAATTTGACCCTGGCCCATTACCTATTACCTAATTTGACCATTACCCATTCCCAATTTGACCTTGGCCTATTACTTATTTCCTGAGTAGACCATCACCCTTTCCCATAGTACTCATCCCTTCCCCACCTACCTTCACTTCCACCAACTACACATTTATCAAACCACTCACCGATCCCGTATAACACCTCATCAGTTCCTGGTTTGAGGGGGATCACCTTCACCCACACCTAGGGAAACCCTCTCTCACCCACACATGGGAAATCACTTCCTATTTTTGTCAGTGTCACTTACCAATATAAGCTACATGACAAAAAGGGGCAAAATGTAGACACCAAAATTAGGTCGTACCACCCTTATAGCCCCGTTAATTAAATAAACCATACCTTACATATTCATATCCCATAGTGCACATGATTAATTAAATTAATTACTTTAATTAATTTAATTAATGTCCTCACTTGACCACCTCACCTAGCCACATCACCTAGACACCTCATCATGGACCTATTCTTAGCATGTTCATTCTAACTAGGACTCAATCTCTACTTACCATAACTAACTGAGACTTAGTCTAACCCTAACATTAGATGCCTATCCTTTCTCTAATAGCATGCCCACTTGCTTAAGTGGAAAATACCATTTTGGACCATGACCAATGGGAAGAACTTGGCCAAAAAAGATAGCCAAGATTTGTTATTTTGGAAACCTAGGATTTCCCACCTTAACCGATGCCGATTAACCCTAAACCAACGTTCGGATCACCTGACCATCATTGGTTACCATATATTCATTTTGGTAACCTTTGTTTAGGGTTGGTTGATCATTTTCAAGTTTGAGAGAGAGATATCTGCATGCAAGCATGAACCAGAGCCCTCTTGCACATCCAGACATCCTGAATCAGCACCAAGACTGATATGAAGGTTAAGCATTCACGGTAACATTCTGGGAAGAACTTCAAGGGCACTAACCACCAGTTTCATAGATCAACCATTGCCATCACCCACCCACCAAGTCTATAAATGCAAGTAAGTATGTTTTGATCTACATCATCCTATACTTATTTAGATCAGTTTCTTTATCTTTGTTTGTAGGTCCTAGTCTCCTTTGCATCCCATCATTTCCCACCTTCCTGTCAATCCATCCACCTAACCACCTACAACCTCTAGCTCTCCATACCCGACTCAGACATCTCTGAGCATTCCCAACATTGTTACCAACCTCACCATTCTTTCTATTCTCTGGGTAATCACAGAGAAGCTCCAAAACCAAGTTTATTGAGTTTCCACCATCCCACCTTTACCGACGTTGGTCACCTTAACCATCATTGGTTTCCCCTAAACTATCATCGGTCATACCACAATGACATTCGGTCTCTATAACTAGTAATCCTTCCCATAATAGTAACCTAATAACCTTCATCCAAACAACCCAAATCACCAGAGATTTGACCTACTCCAACCACCTTGCCAACCTACCCAACTTGAAAAAAACACCTAACCTCAGTTAGATTTAATTGTGCATGCTATATTCAAATTTTATCTAATATATTGTTAATAACTTGAGATACCAAAATCAACTTGTTAGCAATAGGACCTCTATTTCTCACATTTTTGTTCATTGATTTGATAAACAATGGATTGACAACCATCTAGGAAGTATCACACTTCTCGGATCTAGCATATGCTAAGTATTCGATTGACATTTATTGTTTAATATTCCTCTTCTGGTCTTGTTTTGAATTTCAGGTAGTTCCTCATAGCCAAAAAAAGGAATTTCTAATCAAAGCATTGGATCGAGAAGTTAGAGCACATGCATTATACCTTCCACCTTTACCTTATATGTTTTTCTCATACGTACGTAACCATTTGGAAAAATTAGGAGAAACTATCCATAAGGAAAATGCTATGGAAAGAGCCATGATGCCCATATTTAAGGTCATTTCTAGGAAAGTGATGATAGATCACATAATTCCAAATCATTACAGTGATGGATGTAAGAGGCTAATGATGAAGGGATGATCATAGGGTATGACTAAGCATATATTGGTAGGTATGCTAAAAATAGAATGGTCACAAGTACAAAGTGTTAAGAGGATTTGTTTCTAGTTTACCATCAAGGGAGGCCAAACGATAGGCTCCCGATCCATATTTATGCATAATGATGTATGGTCCAATCAATTTGTGGGAAAAATTTCCATGTTAGATCCTCTCTAGAGTATTGATGTTATGATTTTCTTTAAGGAGGAGGTCACCGATTTTGAATTTGTGAGGCTTAAAGAACTTGTTATAAGCATGGATAATTTGATCTTGGTATACTTGATGATGTTAAAGGGAGATAAGGTGATGTTTGTCTAATAGTTTGAGTTATGCTAGATTTTCTTGATAGTATTCGCCTTAGAAATAAAATCATGGTGGGAAACACGTAAGGAAGGAATTTGAACTTGGAGGGGAAGAATAAATTCATAACTATAGATGAGAGAGAAATGTGTAGCACCTATGGGGGTGTGGATGCTAGTTAGATAGGCCCAAAGAGAAAAGGGAAGATGAAGATGTCAATTACAACTGTTTTATCGATAGTTTTAAAAAGAATATTATGCAAGGTCTTATTAGAAGCCTTGTCTTAGTCATTAGCTTGAGGGTAGTAAGGAGAAGAGAATCTAAGCTTGATGTTAAAGGAGATGCCAAGATTTTTAAGTTCTCTATTTTTTGAAGGACTTTCCATTATTCATATTAAGATTATGAGGGACATGCCGAAATGATGGATAATGTGATGATAAATGAAATTGATGATCAAATTATATTTGGTTGAGGTGAGTGGAATTACTTCCACCAAATTGGTGAAATAATCAGTCATGGTGATGATAGAATGATGTTTATGAAGAATGAGGATTGATGGTACCAATGAGATTGAGGCCCCATTGTGAGAAGGGCCAAAGGTCATGAGCTAGCTATAAGGCTTGGCTAGGAATGTAGATAAGGTTGGAATGTTGCTGAAAATTTTCACATTTCTTAATATATTCACAATGGTATTGATTATGCGAAGGCCAATAATATCCTAGGAAAAAAACATGCTTAATAATAACCAAACCAAGAAAGTGTTCACTAAGAATGTTTTCATGGACCTCTGGATAACACGAATGGATTTAGAGTTTTGAGGTAACGAAGAAGGATACCATCAAATCATCACTTATAAATGATGTTTCCAAGTATGAAATAGTGGTTAAAATGTCGGATAAATTCCTTTATACCATTCTTAGAAAGATCAGAGGGAATTTTAGATTGAGATAGGTAGTCAAAGATCTGAGAATACCAAAGGTTAGAATAATTAGTGTCAATGTGGTTGTCATGAGGAAGCTCATGGGTATGGGATGGCTGATTGAGATGATGAACAAAAATGGATAGTTTTGATTCTTCCATTGTCCAGGGGATAAGAGAGGAAAGGGAATCCATAGTGTCTATGAAATGATTAGATGATTAAGGGATATCTTGGATGGAATAATAGTCAAAAGCTTCAAGGAGGAGAAGGAAAATGTCTCTATATTTCTAAAGGGTATAATTTTTACATTGATATTCACCTGTAACTTGTTTGACGATAAGCTCAGAATCCCCATAGATGTCAATAACTTGAACACCTAAAAAGGCAGTAGTTTTAAGACCTAGGATAAGGGATTCTTACTCTGTCATATTTTTTCGTATTCAAAATTAATGTTTTTGTGATAGGGATAGGATGTCCCAAGGAGGAATGATGATAACACTAGTGCCTCCCCTTGTTGAAACTTGGATCCATCAAAGAAGAGGGTCATCTTAAGGGTACCATACTCATGATGGAAGTGATTGATGGATTCATCTAGAAATTTCTCATGAGGAAGATGCATACTAGGAAGAGGGGATTTAGATAATTGGTGTAATGGCTTGGCCCTTAATGGATTTCTAGGAGATAAACTCAAGGTCAAAATCTATCATGAGCATGAGCCAATGAGTGATGCAATCACTATGGTAAGGATTTGAATGCATGGTTTTAAGGATGTCGAATCTGGTAACAACAAAGGTTTTAGGATTAAGTAGATAATGAAGAAGCTTGGAAGTGGCAAAGAAGAGGGAAAAAACATCTTCTCAGCTTTAGTATAGCGGGTTTCATAATAAATAAGGGTATGGATGATATAATACACAACCTGTTCTCTACCTTACTCATTGTGATGTGCCAATATGGTGCCCATAAGCATGATTGGAGGTAAATATGTAGAGGTATAAAGTATCCCCTCATGTGGAGATGGGAGCACAGGTGGAGAAAGAAGATATTGTTTGATATCATCGAATGCCTTCTGATAGGTGGCATCCTAGTTAAACTGGGTGTCTTTTTGAATAAGATGATGAAATGGTTGGCAACAAGTTGGAGAATCATGGAATGAAATGGAAGATTAACTGGAGATGGCCCTGGAGACTATGTGAAGTTGAGTTAGATTAGATAGGGGAGGCATTTCAAGAATGGCCTTGATTTTTGCATGGTCAACCTCAATACCCCTGATAGAAATAATGAAGGCAAGGATTTTTCTAGTTAGAACTTCGAATACACACTTGGTTGGGTTAAGGTGAAGAATAAAGTGGATAAGGTGCTAAAAATAGATTTCAAGGACTAAAATATGGTCTAATTGTCACTTGGATTTACCCAATAGCTCATCGACATAGTCTTCCAACATTTTATGGATTATTTCATGGAAGATGTAGGGTATCACATGTGGGTAAGTGTCCCCAACATTTTTTAAACAGAAAGGAATGATGATAACAGAAATTCCCCTAAGGGATGATGATGGAAGTCTTATGGTTATCTTATGGAATGATGAGGATTTGATTGTAACTAGAAGAACCATCCATAAGAGAGAACATATCATGGCTTGTGAAGTCGAAGAGTTAATCTATGTTGGGAAGAGGAAATTCATCCTTGGGACAATCAAGGTTTAAATATCATAAGTTAGTAAAGATATAAAGCTTTCCAGAGGATTTAGAAATGGGTATGATATTGGAGACCCATTGTGATAATCAATAGGCTGAATGAAATTAACAAAGAGAAGGCATTTTATCTCTTCTTTGACAAGAAGGTCCATGTAGGGATGCATTTTATGCAACTTCTTTACGATTGAGGTTTGGTGTTGGGGACAATGATGATATTATGAATGACAATGGAGGTTTCAAGACCCGACATGTCGAAGTAAGACCATGTAAAGGCCTGGCTATGTTTGGATAAGAAATAAGTGAATACTTCAAGCTCTTGAGGATCAAGATATTGGCCAAACTTGAGGATAAGGGGCTCTGAGGGTCCCTATATTGATGTCAACAGTGGATTCATTTAGAAGAGATGAAGTGTCAGGGGGAAGGGAATTTTGGATATGAGAATCCTCGGCCCCCATGTAAGATAGAATAGAGTCATCATCATTGCATTAGAGGATGTCAATGGTAGGGGAATCTTCCCCTATCATTTCAGGATGTTTAAGAGGAAAGGACCATGTTTCATTTTCAACCTGATAAGTGACTGGTCCAAGGGAAATGGTGGAGACTAAAAATTAAAAAAATTTAGAAGGGATAGATACAGTATCATCTAGATCTATGAGATAGTGGATGGAGAAAAGGGAGGTGAATCAACATAGATTGAGAGGATACAAAAATTCTTGAAGGGGGATGGAGGGATATTTGTATCCCAAGAATTTTTTTCATGTGGTTCTCGAGGTTGTTTAAAGGGGAGGTTGTGGACACCCCGCTCATAATTTCCTAGGACATACCCTTTCAAGGCATAACAATAGAGGTATGTGTAGGTGAAGGATGGTTTTCTAAAGAATCTACAACCATAGGTATATGATTTGGTGATGGAAATATTTGGAATGAGAGGAAGTTGATTAAGGCCTTTATAGACTAGATCAGTTTTGAGAAAAGAAGGTCCAAATGAGATGACATACCTAATGTTATATTGATACATAGGGGCCTTATCGGAATGAATGTGGTGGTTAGGAGAAGGAAGAGAATTAATATGGAAGAGTTTCTACTCCCTAAGGTGAGGAACTACAACACCTCATTGTAATATCCATCATGGGTTAACTTAGATGTACGACACAAAAGAACTCGGTGGATGCTTCATAAGAAGATTTAGGGGCAAGCACATAATTTTGTTGATAAGTCATATAACATTACTTGAAATGATGGGAATCAATGGGGAGACTATGAATCTTCCCTTCATATTCATATATAATGGTGAAGGGTAGATGGGACACAGTGCATGTCATGAATCCGGGCGTCCAAGTAGAACATTAATTCGACATTCCCCTTTATAAGGTAGATTATCTCATGAAGGAGATAATGGACGAAGTGAATGGGAAGGATAACCGTACCCAATGCAGGGGAAACAACATCATTGAAATTATGGATAATGATAGTGGATTCAATGACAATGGTATCAGAAATATTGAGTTGATTAAAGGTGTGGGAGGAAATTAAGTTGATGCTAGCACCATTTTTAATCATAGTTTTTAGATGAATGTGTCATTGATATGAACTATGAAAGGAAGGTCATGGTCTTTGAGAAGAATAAGGTGGGATTTAGATATCCTCAAAGGATATGGTGGAATATGATTTGAGAGAATCATCTAGATTTGTGAGGGGTTGAGGATCATCGAATGATACTGAGGGGATGTGTTGTAGGGATTCAATAAGATCTTGTTTGTGGTTGGGAGAGCTTTAGATGAGATTGTATAGGGACATATTAATAGGATCTTGATGTAACTATTTTATGATGGTTTGTTTGATAAAAGATGGATTAGGAGTGGCCAAGATAGACACCTTATATTTGGAGGAAGAAAGTGGTAACAAAATAGGATGAATGATGGGTTCATTGGGAGGAGCAGCAATGATGACCTTGGGTTTGGATGAAGTGGATGGTTGGGTCTCATAAGGGTAAGACCTAGTAGAAACATATACATCGTCTATGTAAAGAGGGGGATTTTATTTGTTAAAAAAAAATTGAAGTGTAATAGTGGTGATGGTGGACATAGAATCCTTATATTTTATGGGAAGGTTAGATTTGGATGAAGATGAGCTAGGGGATGGAAGGGTGTCCTCCTCTTTGACAAGGAGGTCATCCTCTTCCATAAGGTTATTGATGAGGGTGTGAAGGGACTTACAATGCTTGGTAGTGTGGCCAGGCACATGATGATAGGAAAAATTTTATTAGGATCAAACCAAGTGGGATTTGACATATGTGGGTCAAAGGATTTGATGGAAGGAAGGGTAACTATGGATGCATGGAGAAGATGCTAGAATACCTCAGTATAAGATTCAACGGATGGTTTAGAAGTTGATGTTTTAGAAGGAGTAGATGGGTTTGATTTAGAGGAAGTGGATGTAGGTCAAAGTGAGGTCTTATCCTTAGGAGTTTTGACCACTGATTTTGATGTGGAAGGGATGGTGATGATTGATTAGAGTAGGGGTAGTTAAGAAGTGGTGGTATATGATTTTAAGGTTGAAGGTTAATTTTTATCATTTCATGGTTTAAATTTCTTAGATTCCATCTTAGTGATGGTTTAGAATAATGGTCAGATTTTAAAGAAGTGATGGATGATTTTTATGTGGATTGATTGATTGATTGTGATGTCTTAAAAGAGGGCCAGGTCCTAAGAGAGATGGAGGTGGTCCTAAGATAGATGATGTGGCATTAGTTGATTTGATCTTCGGTTGAGGAATGTCTATATTCTTATGAGGATGTGAAATGTACTTTTGAGGAAATACACCAAGGGTATTAGATTTTGATTGTGAGGAAGTACCCTTGGGAGGGATTAAAATGATTTCAACTAACGGGGATGGAGATTGTGAGGTTGATGGTGGTGGAAGTAACTTTTGTTTAATGATGTCTAAAGAAGAGATAGGTTGAATTTATGTGGGTGTTTCTAATTTTTGGATGAGATAGGGGCATCATTTTAAGTTATGGTGAGTTGGAGTGCTTTTGAAAACTCTATAAATGTTCATAATGACCTAGGGGGAGAGGATGGTGTCAATGTGGCTATGATAGTTAATGATATTCACATATGTAGGAGTGTATAAAGGGAAATGGGATTGGTTCTAAGGATGGTACAATAGGTAAGGGTGGAATGGATGTGGCACAATAGTGGGTATGATCAAGTCTGAAATAAACGGAGGTAAGGAGGATGTAGAAGGTGATGGGGATGTTGATTTAATGGAAGAAGATGTAGATGTAGAAGAAAATGATGAAGTAGGGGCATTTTCTAAATGAACATCTAAGGAGGATGTAGAAGTAAGAGATGATGTGGGATCAGATAGAGGAGAAGGGGTGAATGTTGATGAGGTTTTCTAGATGGTAGGAGTAGGATCACTAGAAGGAGTAAAGGAAGAAGTAGAGTGAGAGATCAGGTGTGGAGATGGGTGGTATGATGGATATGGGAGGAGTGGATTAGATATAGTAGATGTAGGTGTAATGGGCTCGATGGTAGAAGTGGATGAAGTTGATGAAGTGGTCAAGGAGGAGGATGTAGGAACATGGCTTAGGGTGTTAATAGTGTGGGCTTCGGGTGTTTGGGATGTGGAAGGGATTACTTGGCTAGTAGGAGGATGGTTAGGAAAAGGTTGTTTAAAGACGTCCAAGTGGTTGATTAGGAGGGGCATTAGGATTACTCACTTGAAGGTCCCCTTGGTTGATAAGTTGTTGAAAATTTCCTTGAAGGTACAACACATCTCAATGTCATGCCCATAGACTCGGTGATGCTTGCGGTTAGCATCCACACGATACTAGACAAGCTTGGCTTGTGATTCATCTAAAGGTTGAATAGGAGGTAATTGGATAATATTAACAACAATAATTTTATCAAATATAGAACTATAAGACTCCCTGAGAGGAGTATAGTTTGGGGTAGGGAAAGGAGATATTTGTGAGAGATCGGATTGGGAGGAAGAAGAAGAGGAAGATTTGATGAAAACACATTTACCGCACTCTTGTATTTATCATGATGAGAAGAAGAAGAGGAGGATTTGGTGAAATCTATCTTGGGTTTGTTGGATTTAAGTTTTACATGGCCTTGTTCAAGGGCACAAATTTCTAATTTCTAAGCCATGGTGAAGGCTTCCTCAAAACTTTGAAAGGACTAAATTTGGAGAGTAGAATAAATGTTTTTAGCAAAGATAAGGAAAATATCTCAATGATTTCGGTTCGAGGAAGGAAAATGATATATGATTAATAATGCCATGCCATCTTATGAAAAATATGAAATGAATTCATCCTCAAACTATTTAATGGCGTATAGATCAGTAATGGTGATTTTACAAGTGATATTGATGGAGAAGTGCTCTAGGAAGAGTTGGGAAAGTTATGTGAAGGAGAAGAGAGAATGTTAAGGGATACCATTATACTAGTCCAATGCAAGGCCAGATAATGACATGGGAAATGTCTTGAGCATGAGGTCCTAGTCATAGGCTATGAGATAGAAAGCATGTTGAAAATACCAGAGGTATTGTTGAGGATCCTCCTTACTGTTGAATTTAGATAACTTAGGAATTTCCCAATGAAGAGGATAAGGTTTGATTGGGACATGAGGATGAATGAGCTCATTAAATTTTTTTCCATATGTGAATCAACTCTTTGGACCCAAGGAAGAGGCCTCTATGTTGGCCAATCTACTCATCAATGTTTGCATGGGGCCACTAGAAGTGGGTAGAGGCGATGTTGAAGGATGAGATTGTTGGACATATGAAGTGGATGGGATAGATTGAGGATGAGACTATAGAGGATAAATAAGAGCCTGAGGAGGTGGTTGATAGGGAAGATAATAAGTGATAGGTTGGGATTGGATGGATTGAGGGATGGCCGCTAAAAGGGCATGCAAGTATAAGGGTAGGATTAAGGGATCTATTGTATAACAAAAGGATTTATTTGATAATGGGTATGATGGGGTGGTTAAGATGTTTCAATGGGATGATGATAGAATGTATGCTAAAAATTAGTGTATAGAGGAGGTTGATGAGTGGAACTTGAATAGAGTGGTTATGAGGAGACCAAATTAGCATGAAATTGACATATGGGGATGGAGACCGAGTTTTGAGGAGGGTGCTTGATCATAAGAGGGAAGGAAACAGACCTAGCAAGGGGTTGAGTGAGGATATCAGTGACTATAGTGAATGAAGATGTGATGGGCATAAAGGAGGGAGGAGTGGTGTTTATGTGAGATATAGTTGGTGGGATGGGGACCACCAAATGAGTAGATTATGCATGGATGGATCAAGGGATGTGTTTTCATGTTGGGATATGTCTAATTCATTAATCTCTCAAGAGTAGAAGACAACAAGTTGAGATGTTAAGACCTAGGTAGAATCAGGGTAGGCATAGATCTATTGAAGGGGAGGTCTATCAATGGATAGGTGACTAGAGTTACAGATGAGGTAATCATGGAATATAATGGGATTAGCATCTAGGATTTCCTAGAACTCCACACATCTGCGACGGGGGATAAGAGGG
Source organism: Taxus wallichiana var. yunnanensis (assembly GCA_018340775.1). Lineage (NCBI taxonomy): Eukaryota > Viridiplantae > Streptophyta > Pinopsida > Cupressales > Taxaceae > Taxus > Taxus wallichiana. Next base: position 547,229,101 of record CM031237.1, on the reverse strand, counting down.
GTTCTAAACTCCTCAATAGAACATTTTGATGAGGTTGTGGCTAGTCGGGAAGGGATCGCATAGTGATAAATGGAAGGATTGGTTTCAGTATGAGTGTGAACCACATGAAGCTCACTAGAAGAGATGGTAGGGAAATGGTCGTAGTGACCATAGAGGAAGAAATATTGGGGGAATGATCTCTATGTAAGAGAAGAGGTAGAGGTGAGAATGTTGGATGAAGATGCTTGTTCCATTTTACTTTTTGTAATCAAGTAAGAAGCAAGCATGAAACAAGAAAGAAAAACCTATGTTGATTAATTACTACAATAAGAAATACACACAACACAATTTATTTTAATCTTGATTACTTATAAAATATGTGAAAAAAATAAGAAGGATTAAAAAGGACCTAGGAAATGGTCATCTAAGTTTGGTTTTGGGACGTTGTGGTTGTGTATTCCTCGATATACCCAAAGGTACATGAGGCCCAAGTATGTATAGGATTTATAATGTGGCCACAACACTGGTGGATTTCCTATTGGGTTGTGAAATACCACAGTTCCACTTGTAAGGAAATGTTTAGATGTGTGGATTGATATGTGTTGTTTAGATGTGTGTGGAAATGAGTGAATGCAAGAAGATTACCCCTAGTTATACTATGTGAGAAAGAAAACAATGAGGGTGTTCTTTTCAATACCCGAAAATGAAGTGTGAATATTCAATGAAAACAATAGACAAGATATGTAGTGCAATGAAATAAAATGAGAAGAAATAAAGATGAGGAATACCTAGTATTCACTTTTCCTATTTATCTGAATTTAGAAGCAAATAAGCACGTGAAAAGGAAAATCCAAGCAATCCTGAGCCAACACGAGAAAGTAAAAGAATACTTCTACCTACGTTGTTAGTAAAAAGGAGATATAGAAGAATACGAAATGGAATAAATGAAAACAAAGAGACCTCACCAAAGGAAAAGGGGTCCATAGGGCATGCCAGAATGTTTGAAAAGATTTTTGCACTACCTATTTAGATTAGTGAAAAACCAAATGAGAAATCAAGAAAACTTGAAATATGGGAGGGTTTAAGGAAACTTCTTATGTGGATAAGATGATATGGTATGGGCACACAGTAAATGATCCTTCTTGTATCAAATCTCCAACTTGCATAACAATAAAATACTACACACGAAAGAGAATTAGTAAGATATATGGTGGGATTCCTTACAAGAGTCGAGATCCGAGAAGAAAAATTTTCCTCGAGAGGATGTCAACCCATGTGATGATAACAAAGAAAGATAATATGATAATAGAAAGGAAATATTAATAATAGAATTTCAATAAATATATGATAAGATAATCTAATTGATATGATTATTAAGGATGAAAATAATCAAAAATGAGAAGAAAGCACAGTGGGTCAACAATGAGAGTAGTAGGACAAAGAGAGTCGACGGTGACACGAGAGAAGAATAGGTAGTTGATGGAGACCGGAGATGTGGGCATAGAACTTGTAGTCGAAATGATCTAAACTAAATTGTGCAGAGGTATGTAGAAGAATGACAAAATATGGAGTCTAAGATGCTATAATAGATAAATGGATGCTAATAAATGGGAGGGATGTTATAGGGATGGATTTGATGCAGGATATATCGATAGGGTTACATGCAAAGTAGATAGGATGGGTTATGGATAGGATGTAGTAAAAATGTAGGCTATGGGTTGATGGTGAATAAGTGTGATTGAAAGTGACCAGACCATAGATGGGGTGTTAAAAGAAGATGGGATAAGCTGCTGGATTTAGGGATGATTGAAGCTAACTAGAGGTTGAAGAAGAGATCAATGAACACCTGTAAGCACCTGCAAAAACAAAACAAGCACATGCACAAACCAAAGCTCCATAATACTCTTTAAATCCAAGTTCTTAATGTAAACAAGAAATACCAAGATATCTCAATTGATAAAAAGATTCACAAATATCTCGGAAGGCACAATGTCACAAAAGCACATAGAAGATTCAATATTTTCCAACCCTTTGAGAAGAGGGATAGGGGTGATTAAATAACCCAGGGAAAAGGTAAATGGTGACTCGGGTCAATCACCAACAATGACTGGGCAAGAATACTACCATTTGAACATTAGAATGAGAAATGAGGATGAGAATAGACTTTCAAATAGGTGACAAGATATTTTTAGGACTGCACATGTGAGAGGGTTTAAATGGGTGTAAGGAATATTAGGAAGGGATAAGGTGAGTGGGGAATCCTAGGGAAGGATTAATGAAGGGTAGTAATGAAGGGGGTGGGAATCCCATGGGGGATGATTAAATGAGGGTAATTAGGATAGATTTAGGATAATTAAGTGGTTTAGGATTTATTTAGGATAAATTAAATTATTTTAGGATTGGTGGGATTTAATGGAAATTTAAAAGTGGGAACATGGGAATTAAGTTAGATAAAGGGTGATAGTGATAAAATAGGATGAGGGGAAAATATAATAATTTAGGAGGGAAAGGGTGTGATTTTAAAAGTAAGAGGGAAGTAAGCGTGCTAATTAAGGGTGGAAAGAAAATGTGGGATGAAGGCACGGGAGGTGTAAAAATATCGAATAGACACGTGTTCCCATATGCTCATGTCTACCCCTAGGAACTCTTTTCCTCTTTGTTCATATTCACATTTTTGACATTTTTGTTGTCCTTTTTGGTTTTCTTATTCCTATCTCAAGGTCCTAGTTGGTATGTCATGTCATTAGTGTCAAAATTCAAACAAGAGATCCCTATATATACACAATATACACATCATTATAAGGGTGATAAATTCTAAAGTGCAAGTATATATACATACTATCAAAGGACTACATTTTTGGGTTGATTACTTTATATACACTACATAGAAAGGGGAAGTGTTGAATTCCATCTCACACATTTTGTATTCTATCTAGCTATATCTTTATCTTGGCATCATTGGCACAAGGACAACCTAAGGACACTTTTTCACATAGAAGAACAAAGAAATACATGGAGTTTGGAATGTAGTAGTGTAGTGATCAGATGTAGGATCACCCTTTGGTTGACCATTGGGAGGTCAGTCGAGTTCACATATTACATTTTTCATTCAAATTTTATGTTTTTGTGAGCTTATAAAGGTATCTATGGTTTTGTTGTAGGTTATAGGTACCTTAGAGATCTAAGTGTGAATATAACTCAATTAACAATGAACACAGTGTGAAAAAACCTAGCAACATAGGAAAAATGATATTTTGAACATTTACATAGTCACCATTGCATAAGAGTGATCTCTTTCACCCAAGAACCTCACCATGTCCTAGAGGCCTATGTCCATCTCTATTCAACCTCTAGAATTTATATCAAGAATTTCGACACTATTCCTAACTTTTTCATTAGTTGTTCCAGTTTAGATATGATTTGGGATAATCAAAAATCAGATAAGTGCATTATCTCTCTCATTTGTTTACATGGTTTTATTTTTAGAGTGTTTAGCATTTGTATTCTGGTGCATATCATCATACTAGTGAATATGAAATCAGATTTAATATTTTGATTGTATTAAATAAAAACAAATCATGAGCTCCATTGTGTCACATTAAACCTATAACAGATGCCCATACTCATTTTTCACCTCAAGAATAGGATTATACACAAACCCCTCTCAAACCATCATGAATGGTTTATCTTAACTACCTTTAGTGATAGGTGAGAGAGATTAGCAACGATCACAAAAATGTTCAAATAACTTTCCTATAATATTTCATGAGAAAGAAGTGCACTCCCAAAAAAACTTCCACATCCATGTTTTCATCTTGACACCTTATAGATAGGATTGTATAACAAAAACCTTGCAAAATAGAGTAAAATGTTTACATTATAGTCATATATGTGGAGCCTAAATGCCACCGTATGGAACTAGAATGAGATCTCTATAACCCTAAGTGGTTGTATCAACTTGCACCTAAGTAGTGATTTGCAAGATCAAATACATAATTTTTGTCCATCGTTTCATTCTTAGGGTTTTAGGAGGGTTTGATGTGGTCTGTACTCTTAAGGATTGTTCATAAAGTATAGGGCACCATTTTACTTCATTCCACCTCTAAAAATTTCTTAACTCAGTCATTTAACTCTGTTAAAAGCCTTAAAACACCATGCAAAACTTTTACGTGCTTTTGAGCTCTCAATATTTGATCTTAGACTTGGGAGAGTGATTTCTTGAAGCTTGATAGAGATAAAAACCTTATATGTTGAGAGAACTTATTCACTTTTTAATGAAAATTTATCTAAATCTTTGAAACACCTTCCTTCACATATCCCACATTTTTTTCTCATAAATGAGCATGTACCACCATGAATAGACCCATTTTTCCATGCCTATACTATGTTTTTTCTCAAGGGTAGTAATAGAAGAGACCCAAAATTTGCCTCTAAATGATGGTTTATGACCTGTGGCTTCATATGAAGACTATAGAAAATATTTCTAAACACCTCACATTCCTCCATTGTATTGACATGGCTTGATTTTTTTCATACATCTTATTAGGTCCTTGAAATAGGCCTAAATGGGCTAGTTCCAACCATGAATTACAAGACTTGACCTGATTATCATCCTATAATTCTTTATGCACTCTTAAAAACGTCATTTCATACCTATAGGACACATAAGAAGTGCACAACAAACATCTCCATACATCTAGTGGGCACCAACCACCCCAACCAAGCATTAAACACCCTAAAACCACCATTTGCTACTCAAGAAGACACACTAAAACCACCTTGTGAAGGCACTACCAATAAACCTTCATGCCCCTAAATATTTGACACCTCATCACTCACTCTTTTCCATCAATGCACCATGTCATCAATGACAACAACATCAAGACAAGGTTCAACAATCTCCCCCTTTATCATTGATGACAACAAACACTAGAAAATTTGATGGAAAGAATTCATATAAAAACCTTCCAAGCTCTATTTACTTATTTCTAAATACATTCTCCCCCTTTAAAATCTATGAAAAAGGTTCATTCAGAAAATGATATGCAAACAATTAGTAGAAAACCATAAACTTACCTCTTCAAGCTCCCCCTTGGATTAGGTTGGCTATTTTTCATTTATGGATTGAAAGGATGCATAGATTTCTTCACCAATCAGACTCAATGTTCCACATGAACCTATTATTCTTAAAACTCAGACTATTAACTCTTTTCCCATACCTTTCTTTGGTCTTCTCAACTTGTACCTTGAACTAGTGAATTGGTTCCCCTGTTTTGACACTTCTTGAGCGTTCTTGGAGCAGATTTGGCACTAGAGATTCCCCCTTGATGACTTGAACCCTTTAGTGATTTCTTAAGGAAGGGATTACCCCAAATTTGTGTATTAAATTATCAAAAGGGATTTAGGTAAAGGTTTTGGTCATAATATATGCTACTTCCTCCTTTGTGGATATATGTTCAAGCTTAATCCTTTGTTCACTCACTTATTCCCTAAAGAAATTGTACTTGATTGATATATGTTTTATCTTGGAGTGTAACATTGGGTTCTTGGACACACTTATAACATGTGTTCTATCAAAATATAGAGGTATATGACCTTCATTTTCAATTTTATAGTCTTTAAGTTTTTGCTTCATCCACATCACTTGAGTACAACATAAGGTTGTTATTACATACTCAGCTTCACATGTGGAAAGTTCTACAAGAGAATTCTTCTTACTTATCCAAGACACAAGGAACTTACCTATAAATAAAGCTCCACTAGTTATGCTCTTCCTTTCATCAATGCTACCTACCCAATCTACATCTATGAAGGATTTGATTTGAAACTCATTGCATTTTGGATATGACAACGCATATTCCATGGTTCCCATGAGATATCTAAATATTCTCTTGATAACTTGAAGATAGTTCTCCCTAGGATCATCTTGAAACCTTCCAACCAAACCAACTTCTTGCATGATATCAGGCCTAGATGTAATTGAATACAAGAGGTTTCCTATCATAGATCTTTATGATGAATGATTTACCTTAAGTGAACTATCATCCTTGTTGATTTTTCATCCTACAATCATTAAAGTACTTACTGGCTTGCAAATATCCATTTGAAATATCTTGAGAATTTCCTTGATGTAATTTTTCTATGATATGAAGATACCTTCTTTGGATTGACTAATTTGCAGCCCTAGAAAGAATGAAAGTTCTCCAAGAATTGACATTTAAAACTCCTTCATCACCTCTAAAAATCCATATGACATGGTCTCATTATCACTTCCAAATATTATATCATATAAATAGAAAAAAATTAGAATATTACCTTATTCCTCTTTTATGTATAAATTTATATCAGTTACTCCTTTCCTAAAACCTTGATCAACCAAGTACTTATCCAATCTATTATACCAGCCCTAGAGACCATATAATGCCTTCTTCAATCTAAAAACATAATCCTTGTCCTTAGTGATAGAAAATCCACCAAGTTGTTCAATGTAGACTTCCTCATTCAAGTTCCCATTCAAGAATGCTAAATTTACATCCATTTGGTATACTTTGAATCCTTTTTATGTTGTATATGTTAAGAAGAGTCTAATAACTCTTGATTCTAGCCACAAGAGTAAATGTTTCATAAAAATACAATCCTTCAACATGAGCATACCCTTTACAAACTAGCCTTTCCTTATTCCTTGTAACTTCACATTTTTCATTCATCTTTTTTTTAATAACCCACTTGGTTTGAGTGACCTTATTATTCTTGTGCCTAGGGAAAAGTTAAAAAGTCTCATTTTTCTCTATTTGGTCCATTTCTTCATTTATAGATTTAATCTAATTTTTTTCCTTGTTAGCTTCCATGACATTCCTTGGTTCTATCTTGGATAGAAGAGATATGTTCTCTTGATCTTGAATGTTCTTCAACCTTCTTCTTATTTGTATGTCTGCTTCCTTGTTCCCTATGATCTGATTTGGAGGATGATCTCTCTTAACCTATCTTGAAGGAGCTCTAGTATATGGTCTTTCTTCATCTTCACTCTCTTCTTCTTGATTACCTTCTGTAATTTCATCATCATCCTAATTTTTGTGCTTTGGGGAGTCTCTTTGGGTTGATTTTTAGTCTTCCTTGGATATGATTCATCAACTATGACATTGGTGTTTTCTACTATCTTTTATTGGATTTTATTGTAGCACCTATATGTTGAACTAATTTTGAGTAACCCAAGAAGATGAATTCATCACACCTTGAATAAAAATTTCTAAGGTTTTCTTCATCTCTTTTGATAAAACACTTGCTTCCAAACACTCTTAGGTGCTTTACACTTACAGGTATTCCTCTCCAAATCTCATAAGGTGTCTTCTTGTTGTTTATCTTGATTTGATCTCTATTCAATATGTATATTGTTGTGATAACTACCTCACTCCAATATCCATATGACAATTTTGATTCATTCAACATGGTTCTTTACATTTCTTTCATTGTCATATTATTTATCTTCACTACCCCATTTTATTGAGGTGTTATTGTTGTTGAGAACTACCTTCATATCCCACAAGTCTAAAAAAATCATCAAACTCATTTGACCAAAATTCTCCTCCTCTATCAGCACGTTTAATGATATTGGGCATGTTTCTTACACATCCCTTAGAGACGATCTTAACAAGATTTTAAAAATTAAGATGTCCTAAACTCCTGCCAATGCCAAATCCAAATCATCCACCTAACTAGTAAAGCATTTCTCTTTGATAATCTCTTTTAGGACATACATGTTATTTTTGGTTCTTTTGGCCTTTGCCAACCACCTTACCTGATTTTTTTTCTTTATATCACATCCCTTGTCATGAAACGTAATTGTATACCCTTGCTTAGACATCTAAATAACACTCAAAAGGTTTTTTTTAATACCTTCTACATTTAACACATTTTCAATGACTATCTTCTCATTGTCTAGACTTAATGTGCCCTTTCCTACAATGCTAGCTAATGTATTATCATCAAATCTCATTGTTCCTGATGTAATTTCCTCTAAAGATGTGAAATTTCCCTTATTCCTTTTCATTTGACTTGAGAATCCACTATTTATGTACCATTCCATGTCATCACTTTTATTATGACAAACATTTTGAGCTATTAAAACTTTTCCTTCTTTCTTGTCAGATTTATTTTTTCCTTTGTACACTCTCATGTCTTTCTTTGGAGGTTTTGATAGAAAAAATTTCTATGTGACCATAATTTTGATAGTTTTAGAAAATCATCTCATTATTTTTTCTCATGTGATATGAATTGAGATGTCTTCCATGACCTTTTGTCATGTCTCCTACACCTTGAAGCTTTGTGTCCAAACATATTGCATGAAAAAATATCCATAAAAAGAGTGAGCATACCTTATTGCATGGGATTTATTTCTTGAATTGTATCTCTTCTTGAAATTATTGACATCAACATTCCTTTCTTTAGGTGGTTCTTGAGTGGTCTTGATCACATTACTTGTTTTTCATCATCCTTATGCTCTTCCTTAAATCCTATACTAGTTTTGTCATTGAAATCTCTTTGCTTGCTTAGAAGTTCATCTAGATCATTTGAGATTTTATCAAATTTGTGATAGGCCTTCAATTTTCTTGAAGTATGATCCAATTGAGTTTGCAGAAGCTCTAAATCTTATTTGAGTTTTAGGTGTTCTTCCTCCTTGATTTTAAAGGAGGCTTTAATCAACATTATTTTTGCTTCTAAGTTCCTTACTTATATCTTCATATTATTGGTTCTTTTTTCTTATCATTTTCTCATGAATATTGATATTCTCTTCATAGTCTCTCAATAGTGACTTCATATTTTGATTCTTCTTCCTTTTAGCTTAATTCTTTTTACTAAACAATTTAGCTAAGGCATCCTCCTCATTTGAGCTATTGTCTTCAAAATTATTTTTACCTTTTGATTTTTTTCATAGGTTGTTTCCATGACCATGAATAGAGTCTCAACTTGGGTACCTTCATCTTCACTTTTAGACTTGTTGGAGTCACTTGATTCAGATGAACTTGATGCCTCTTTGGTATAGAAGTTCTTATTTTTCTTGAAGTACTTATTCTTACCTTCATGTTTCTTGAATTTCTTCTTTTTATTATGAGAGGTTTCTTCATCATGATCACCCTTTTTCTTTTGAGACAAGCTTGGACACACTTGAAGCACTTGAATGGTATCTTTCCCTTGTACTTTCTTGACCCTCTCTTTAACCTCCTTACAAACATGGCTTCAATTTTATCATCATCATCCTCCATGTCAAATTCAAATTTTCTCTTCCTTGTGATTCATTATCGGTTGAATTTTGCTTATTTCTTAACTGATTTTGATTTAGTTTTTCTCATCTCATAGGAAATTAGAATACCATGAAGTTCATCCATTTTAAGAGAATTCAAGTCTTTGGATTCTTCCACATGCCACCTTAGAGCCATATTTATGAGATAAGGATCTTAATACCTTTTGGAAAACCAAGGTCTCCTTCATCTTATCTCCTAGACCTCTGATAATATTTATCACTTCATCTACTCTTTGCAAGTAGGATGCAATACTTTCACCTTCCTTCATTTTCAGGATTTCAAATTGACCATGGTAGGTTTGCAACTTAGATAAATTAACCTTATTATATCCTTCATAAATGGTATTCAATTTGTCCCAAATATCTTGGGTTGTGGTGTAATGCATGAATTTTATGAATTCAACCTCTGACATTCCACATAGGATTACATTAATATATTTTGAAATGTTTTCACTATATCTTTTTCCTGCTACATCCGTTGAAGGTATAGTTGAGATGTCATATACATAAAATACTAATTGTCATATGTCAAATCCTAGATACATGAGGTAGGTATTCATCCTAACACTCCAAAATGCATAATTGGATCCATTGAAGAGAGGTGCCTTGGAGGTAGAGAAACCACTTTGTGCTTGATTTTTGGCCATGATTGTGATATCGGATCTCCTTTGAGTTGTTAAACTCACTTGAAAAGGACCCTTATTTAATACCAATTCTTATAAATTCTAGGCACTAAGAGGGGGTGAATAATTGAAAATTCAAACTTTGGAAGACAATCCAATTTCTTTACTTTTTATGAATAATCAACAACACTATATATGAGTAATTAACAATGGAAACCATAGGAAGACAAGATTTAAGGTGAGAAAAACTTGAAAGGGAGAAAACCCATTGAAAAATGTACTATGCTAGATAATTTGTCAATGAAATATTACAAATGTCTCAAACTTTTTGAGCACCCACCAACATGAAGCACCAACTTCAAATACATCATGAAGCACCTACTTGTCTTCTTTTCAAGCTATAATTTACATGAAAGCATCTACTTTCAAATATGCTAATCTTATACTTAGAATTGAAATAAATTTGATCACACACTTGTCATGGTTGCTAAGACAACAAATTGTGATCTCTAAATTTTCTCATTCACTCTCATACACCTTCTCCTATTTGAACTAGCCTCAATACATTATCATCTTTATCACCTTGTTAAAATTATTTTTCATACACAAAGATGAGTTTGTATACATAAAGGGATACTCAATAAAAGGTCTTATTCACTTCAACTTTAATAACCTATCACCTTATTCACTTTACAACTTGTAAAAGAGAGATAGGTAACATCACTTAAGAAATAATTATTTTACAATCATTTCTTCTTAACTTGATGACAGTTTCATGCACAAAATTTTCAGTTTCTAAAAATATGCTCTTAGATAAATGATTTTTGAAGGAATATCTCAAACTCCCTAACCTTCTAACTTCTCTAAAAAAATTTATTTCTAACCCTTGTAACTCTATTTTGTAACTATCATTACTAGTATGTCTTATCCTTTGGTTAGTGAGTAGGTCTAAGGAACAAGGAAAACTATTTTCAAGTGTCACCATCATGAAAGAACATTAATATAACCTCTCATTTTATCTTTAAACTCTTTATTTCCTTCATAATTTTCTATTTTTCCTTTAACCTACATTAGAGAACTTATAAGAGCACTAGGTATAAGTGCTAGAGAACACTTTCTTTGAATTTGATGACCGAGGAGACTTTTGAAAACAAATATTTGCAAACATTCATGAGCATTGATTATACAAGAGGTAAATATAAACAACAAGATCTTAGAGTACATCAGATCAAGGCTTGAAGAATCCTTTTCAACCCTTCATCACACTCTTACATACACACTCATGAAGAACTCATATCACATTCATGAATGAGATTCATAAACTAAAATAATAGGTATTTAATTGATTCCACAACTTGGGGAGGGTGATTTCTGGACTATATATCATCTAAAACTCACAAAAGTGTCAAATCACCATTATTCTCTTCATAAATCATGCATTGGAGTAGGGTATATACTTATTTACATGCACAAAGTTACATATTCAAATATTGAGCAAAACCACACACTTTCCCACCTATTCATGACTTAAAATACATCGTTCAAGGAGTATATGGATGTTATGTAACTCTCTAGGTCCATATATTGTTTCATTCTATGGAAAAATAGATCAAACATGTGTGATTTCCTAGACACACTCAAACAAGGTTTTGAGCTTCAAGACCAAGCCTTGCTCTACTTTGAATCTTACATGTTGAAAATTATTTTCATTACTAATCTCTACATAAACACTTAAAATGGAACCTATAATCCATCTTCAAATTCTTATGTAGATGGGATGTGAAGAGAAATCCACAAGAGCATAACACTTTCTAAACCTTCATGACTAGGCCAATGGTGTAGTTATAGTCCAAAGGGATTGAGAATTCAAACCACTTCACAAAAATAAACCATGAGCTCCAACATGTCAAATTGGATGTGTAACAGATGTCCATACTCATTTTTCACCTCAACAATAGGTTTATACACAAAACCCCTCTCAAACCATCATGATTGGTTTGACTTTATGATACTTTAGTGGTAGGTGAGAGAGATTTGCAAGGATCACAAAAATGTTCAAAGAAATTTCCTAGAATATTTCATGAGCATGAAATACACTCCCTAAATAGACTTTCACATCCATGTTTTCAACTTGACACATTTTAGATAGGACTGTATAACCAAAACCTTGTGTTGATCTAATTTTCTCACTGCGTTTTCAGATTAGTGAAATGGTAACAAAGAAAATAAGTAACTCCAATAATGAGAGGATTTAAGGCTACCTCTAGTGAGACAATGGTGGATACGGGTGAAAAATATCCTCCTCACAACAATCTTTATTACCTATACAACAAAGAGAAACTCAACTTAAAAATGGATTAGTAGATAGGATGGTGAGTTGTCCAATAAATCCGGTCTTGAGAAGTGAAAAATTCCTAGGATAGATGTAAAATTAATTTTTGATAAAAGGTAAATAAAATGATAATGATAATATGCAAAAAATATGAAGTAAAAGAAAAAGATGACATGAACTAGATAATACAAGATATATATCTTATTATAGTAAATGCTAATCAAAACAAAACCTGAGCATGTCGAAGATGACCTAAGAATGATGGACACAATCGATGATGATTACAACAGAGTGATTCAAGTAGAAAGAAAAAAAAATGGCATATCTACGGGAATCTTAAGATGACCCGAGACCGATGATGATGCCAAGATGATGCTAGGATGCTACAAAAGATCTAGATCTGATTTTGGATAGAAAAGATGTAAGAAAACTGATGGATCTGATGAGAGAATGATAACTACAAGATGAATCAATGGAAATTGGGATGGGTTGATAGAAAATGAGTATGATGAAGATGAGATTTGAGGTAGTAGGTATGCAAAATGGAAATATTGGGAGTTATAAGGGACTTTTGGGTAAAAAAATAGTTGGCAGGATGAGTGATAGGAAAAAGAGTAAATGTGACTTGGGTTGATGGATACTATGTTGAGTTGATGGAGACCGAGAAGAGATATAGGTTTAATGGATGAAAATGGATGGAAAATGAAGGATGAAGGGGGCTAAATGAAATATGTGACAATGGCAGAGCTCTAAGATTGTTGATAAACTTGTTGGGCTGATGTAACGATTATGAGATGGAAAATGGATTTAAACAAGAAAAGGTGTGATACCAAGCAATGAGAGAGCTTCAAATATTCAAAGGTGATGCACAAGATCTCCAAAGTAGATCTAATTTGGTGGTAATTCTACAAATAAGAGTAAGAAACGAATCCAAAATCCCAAGAAAGTTCAAGCCTCCAAAACTACATCTTGGAGATATGAGGGTATGGTCATGTCTTTATGTTCGATGGTGATGTAGAGGAATCACCAAAGAATATGATGGTCAGTTGATTTGGGAGGTGGAGATGTGATGAACTCGAGATAATGAGCCCCTATGAAGTGAATTTAGGTTTTGAGATAGTAAATGGGTTAGGGGTGTCTTGGGAGGATAAAAGGTGGTTGGGGATAAGAAATCATTAAATGGGGGTAGATGGGAACCTAGGGATGGTAAATAAGGTGTTTAGGGAGGACAAAATGGTTAACAAATAGATTTAGGGATATTAAGGATGATTAGGGGTGTCTAGGAAATACAAATTAATAATATGATTAAGATTGGATTAAGGTAGAAAACTAAAAATTTATAGGGATAAATGAAATTTAAGAGGGAAAGGGGGATTTAAATGATAAGATAGATATGTATGTGGGGAATGATGAAAAAGGGAGAAGACATGGGATGAAGGACATGGTATACCAAAAATTGGAGTCTACATTTTCCCATTTTTTTGAGTGGTTTGTGTTGGGCAAGTCATGAGAAAAAAATGATAGTTGATAGAAGATGATGATGCTTTATGTACTCCCCCTCAAACAAGGGATCGATGATGTAGAGAAATATGGAAGACTAGGTTGAAAGAAAGATAAAGGGATAATGAGTGGAAAGGATGATAAAAAGAGAGAAGATGCCTCAAGTGGAGAGGAATAAGGATAAAAACAAAAAAATATGGCGGTGATTTTGGAATCACTCTAATAGGGTACAAAGTATGACCTCAATACGGATGATGAAAATTTCCTATGGACTCGTGAGCTGGAAAATCACTACAATATGGATGGATCCCAATGAGAATTAACTCATATAGATGTGTAAGTCATGGGATGAATGGTTCAAGGCATACATCAAAAATATGCACACAAAAATGCAAGGATCTTCAAGAAAATGGTCTTGGTGGAATGATGGGGAAAAAATGGATGTGATATCCTTTATAAAGGAGGAATAAAAAATATGCATCTAGGTGGGATGAAGATAAAATACTGCCACAATATTAGGATTAGGATGAAATATGGTTCCCCAAGAGGGACACAAATATTAATACAGAGCGAGTTGTTGCATGTAATTAAGGATGCTTGATGAGATTGGAGATATCGAGGTAAGTCTGACAGGATAAGTAAAGGTGTGTTATGAGCAACACATAAGTCAAAGTTAGAAGAACATATAATTTGGAAGATCTCTAAGTGATCTACAATTTGATATTTGAGTGAGATGGAGGCCAATGGAAGAGCAAGGAAGTTCCAAAGGATGGTAAGCATATAAGCCCTATTTTTTTTTTTGAGTTATTTAGTTGTTTTAAAATTTTTTTCCTTTTTTATGGATTTTGATATGGGCGCTAAAGGTGGTCTATAGTGATTGTGTATAGAAATTATCAACCAAGGTCAAAGGGGTGTCAACCCGAGAAAGGTGGCATCGACCTAAACTGGGTCAACATGACTTGTAATATAAGGAAATTTATTGAATATAATAGGTGAAAGATGATGATTTTCTATTTTTTAGATGCTAATGGGTGACTATTTGATTAATTTTGTAGGCTATAAAAACATTGTATCTCTAAGATAGAGTCCCAAAAATGTTTGATCATATTACATGGGATGTGATAGATGTCAAGTGGTATCAATTAGAGGGTAGGGATGGGAAGATTTTTCCATTATCGAGAGAATTACTTGGGATACATGATTGATGATAGCATTGATTGAGAGGTGGGATCCAAGGACTAGCACATTCTAGTTTTGGAATGGGGAGATGATGATTACATTGGAGGACATTTACCATATTTTTAGATTTCCAATATAGGGGGAACCCATATATCCTATTACATTAAAGATGATATTGGGTGTGTTGACAAGTCTATTCGGAGCTAATTCCCCACATATTATATTCACTTCAAGGAATTTCATATAGAGGATTGATATCATCTGGTGACACTCTGGGAGCATATTGATATGCTTGATCACGATAGCAATCTCCTTCTATGCACTACCCAGATTATGGAGTGAGATTTCCATGGACATTATCAGGGGTGTTAGAAGACATAATGGAGCATAGGATAGTGCTCTCATTTGGAACAATGTTATTAAATTAGATATATCATGAGCTATGGATGTATGCCACTAAGAGGAGATCTAGATTGGATATTGGGTACTTAATTCACTACTAGGCCTACGAGAACATAGTTGTGGTGAGGCCTTCAGGATTCCTTGGGTGACTAGGGACTAGATAAAGTTACTTGTTGGATTCATGAGATGGAGAGCCAACAAGGATCATAGAGAGATAGAGGGAGAGAGGAAAGGAATGGAATGCATAGAGGTTAGGGAGATTAGATATGGAGGAGGTCAGATGGAGGCCATATCAAGAGTTCCCCGTGTGGGAAATCTTGGAGGTAGTTTAGTTTCCATGAGTGATGAGGAAGTTTGGGCTGGTACAAATGATGTTGGGGGCTCATATTAGATATATACAGGATGAGGAGGAGAGGGAATTATATAGTCTTGTGATGGCTGATCCATTGGAGGAGTTAGGAGACCTATGGTATAATGATGATGATGTGGGAGTTAGGGTAAGGTTTTTAGAGTGGATGAAAGAGGCATGGGAATCCCAATAAGTGAAGGAGAGAGTGGAGGTAGGATTCAAGGAGGATGAGGCAATGTCGGTAGGAGAGGATGAGGAAGCGCATGGAGGAGAGGAGGGTGAATACCGAGGGTATCAACTAAGATAGCCCATCTACATGTGAAGTTGGATGTAGATCGTCGGGAGGCTATAAGATTTCACCATGAGAGAAAATTGGCCATACTGTAGTAAGAAGACCATTACCATAGGTAGAGGGAGGCCTACAAGGCTAGATTTGGAGATCTTGGGTCCATAGTTGCAACATTAGGGAGTGAGGTACCAGTGGCTTCAAAGGGATTAGGTCGAGATGGCTCATCATGGTATTGTATCACTAGAGACATACATGGTATTAGGTATAGAGTCACGTTACTATGAGTGTATTGTCGAGACATATAAATTACCAGGATGTGAAATGGTATGTGGTGTATCTAAAAGGAGAGAGGAGACTAGGGTGACCAACGTGATCAATATCATCGAGAGCATGGATATCAAGGCACATATGAGGTAGGATATGGGTCTAGACATGGATTCATGAGTGGATAGGAAGAGAGACATGTCCATGCACCGAGGTGGACAAGGAGATGGATAAAACCTTTCTCTTAGAGGATAGGGATCAAATCTTAGAGCATCCAATATGTAGTTCACCACTCAAAGGTAAACATTTTTATATTGATTTTTGATACGATGTATAGATTTTTGAGATAAATTCTATAGAGGCCTATCGCATATGTATGGACATGTTTTTATGAGGATATATATAGAGATAATTTTTCATGGCTTATATGAGTTGTATGATGATCTCGTGTGATGGATTTGGATATTTTATTATACTATTGATGTTATTGTAAATGTTGGATGTGATATGATGATGTGATATTTATTTTATTTGATGTGATGTTGTGATTATATATTAGATGTTGGCATGTATATGTGATGTGATTTATAGATTAAATGTTTTGATGTGATGATATGGTAGATGTTGATTAGGAAATGATATGATAGATGGTAGATAAACCATTAGATTTATATAATGGATGAATGTATATGATTTTTATGTTAGATGAGTTATGAATGTAGATAACTAGGAATATATTATGAATTCAGATTACACAATGTGGAAGATGTAGATGGGATATGATGGGAATTAGATAGGGATATGATGGATGATATGTAAATTTTAAGATGGTGTGGTGGAAATGGCGTGACCTTGATAGGGTAACCCAAGCGTGAGACAGTACACTTCATTATAGATAGGATCATACATAGAAAATGTTCTTTTGAACTATATTAAAGGTAAAACATGAAAGGGAACAACATAGAGTAATCCACTTGTGGCCATTGACTTGTGTTAAAAAATAATTAACAATAGTTATTCATACTTAAGATATTGAGGGAAAGGTGGAATGCGTGCTTATAGACCCACTATAGACATGAAAAAGGGATTAAGATGGAGCTCATGGGGAAAATAGGTTCTCCTTAGGTGGTAGTCCTAGGTATATGCCACATCTCTAAGAAATATAACACAAACTTATCAATGCGGGAAGTTTGCAAATGATGGGAAAAATAATCAATGTGAGAAGCTTCCCAGGATGCTTGTTTTAGATATGTTACTTTTTCTTTTATATATTAGAAGGTTGATCAATGCGGGAAGCCTTCACTTCC
Source organism: Taxus wallichiana var. yunnanensis (assembly GCA_018340775.1). Taxonomy (NCBI): domain Eukaryota; kingdom Viridiplantae; phylum Streptophyta; class Pinopsida; order Cupressales; family Taxaceae; genus Taxus; species Taxus wallichiana. The sequence continues at coordinate 547,211,579 of CM031237.1, read as the reverse complement.
ATGATATAAGAAAGTAGCCATCCTTCGAGGGAGTGGTCTACATTTATATTTTTTCTTTTGATTTTGATTTATGAAATTTTAGATGACAAGATAAGATATGTATGATAGTTTTCCTTTAAGGGATCAATCTATACTTTTGATGTTATTTTTTATTTTCAAGAAAATTTGTCCTTCAAGGAGTAGTATTTTTAGATAAAATATATTTTGATATGATTATCCGGAATTTTTACTTTGGATAAAGCTAGGGATAGCCAAGTAAAACAATTAGGGAGGGGAGTTAAAATGTACAAGTGACACTTGTGGACCCTTAACATGGTTCCATTAGGTAGATAAGAGGGTCATGGATATAATGATTATGGGGTTCTCATCAAGAAGGAAGAACTTATCCATAAAGAAAATCAATGGGAAAATATGTGGTGCCTAATATTCAAGGTCGTAGATGGGAAAGTGATGGTAGATCACATAATTTTGGATCATTACAATGAGAGGTGTAAAGGATGATGAGGGAGATAAGATAGTGCATATGAATAAGGTCACATTAGTAATTATGTTAACAATATAAAGGTGGAAAGTGAAAGATGTTGAGAGGTTCCATTTCTAGTCTACCATAAAGGGATATAAAAGATAGGTGTCTTTGTGTGATAATGTTTGGTCCAATTCAATTGGGATAAAATTTTCCATGTTAGATCCTTTTATAGAGTAGTGAAATTCTAATTTTATTTAAGGAAAAGGTCACCGATATCAAATTTTCACTCCTGGAGATGTTTGTTATAAGAAAGTTTTATATACTCTTGAAAGACATGATGATGTTGAAGAGTGATTAAGTGAAAGTCATCTAGTAGTTCGAGTTGTACTAAATGATTTAGATGATAGTCCTCGTTAGAGAAAATTCGCATAGGGAAACCCATAAGGATGGGATTTGGAATTTTAGGGAAGGACAACTTCAAATATTTAGATGAGAGAGAGAGAGAGATAGAGAGATGCGTAGTTCCCATAGATGTGTGGATGTTTTTCCGATAGGCCCAAAGGGAAAAGTGGATATGAAGATGTCAATTATGACCTACCTTATCAACATTTTTAACAAGGATAATACGAATGGTTTTGTTAGTGGATTTAATATGGTCATTATCTTGAGGATATATAAGAGATGAGAAGCTAATATTGATGTTGAAAAATTCATAAAATTTCTTTACATGTTTATTTTTAAAGGAATTTTCATTTTCCATGATTATTTTATGAGGAATGCTGAAATGACAGATGATGTGATGATAGAAAAAATAAAGATTTTATTATCTTTAGTGGAGAGGAGTGGAATGGATTTGACCCATTTAGTGATGATAGAATGATGAATTTGGGAAGAACATATATTTATGAGACCAATGAGGTCTAAGGCCCATTGTGAGAAAGGCCAAATGTCTTGAGCTAGTTGTAAGGCCATGCTAGGAATACATATGAGATTACAATGTAACTAGAATTTAACACATTTCTTAACGTACTCACATTATTCTTGATTGAGAGAGAGCTAATATCAACCCATCGAAGAACATGTTTGGAAACATCCAAAATGTTAAAGTTTCCATCAAAAATGTCTTCATGGATTTCTTGGATAAAATGGGTGGATTGATGATATTTTAGACATCGTAATAGAATATTGTCAAACCCACATTTCTATAGGATGCTGGAAATGATGACATAATGGTTGGCACATTGAAGAAATGACCTCCTACCATTTTTAGATAGGTCAAAGGGGATCTAGGGTTGATAAATATAGTAAAATATATTAGAGTACCAGATATCACATTAGTTAGTATCAATATGATTGACACAAGGAATCTTATGGACATAAGACGAATGATCGAGGTGATGAAAAATGACAGAGAGTTTAGATTCTTCAATTTCCCATGGGATGAGAGATGCGAGGGAAGCCATAGTGTTTGCAAAATGATTAGATGAATGAGGGATGGTTTAGATGGTTTAGAAGCCAATGGCCTCAAGAATAAAATTGATGATGTCCTTGTATTTGTGAAGGACCAAATTTTAGCATTGATAGGTTCCTCGAATTCATTAATGATAAGTTGAGAATCACCGTAGATGTCTAGGATTTGGATGCCAAGTATGATAGTGGTTTTGAGACCCAAGACGAGGTCTTCATACTCAACAATGTTGTTAGTACATTTGAAATTGAGTTCATAAGTGATTGGGATAGGGATATCCCAAGGAGGAATGATAATAACACCAATTCATACCCCTTTTACCAATTGGATATGTTAAAGAAAAGTGTTATCTAAATGGGAGAAAATTCATGATCGAAGGTATGGATAGATTAAATCTGAAAATTGTTCATGAGGAAGATGATTTCTAGGAAGAGGGGATTCAGCTATGTGATCAATGATGGATTTGCCTTTGATATAATTTTTGAGATGAACTCTAGGTGAAATTCAGTCATGAGAATGAGCCATTGAGTGATGCATTCATTATTATAAGGCTTAGATTTCATTGTTTTGAGAGGATGAAGACTAGTGATGACATAGGTTTTGTGATTGAGGAGATAATGTAGAAGTTTAGAAGTGTAAAATAAGAGAGGATAACATATATTTTTCATCTTTAGTGTAACAAGTCTCATAATCTAGAAGGGTGAAAATAATGTAATAAATGGATTTCTCCCTAACTTTCTCATCATGATGTGTTAATATAACACCTAGAGTGTGATTGGTGGCAGATATGTAAAGATATAAAGTCTCCCCCTTGTGTGGAGGTGTAAGCATAGGTGGAGATAGAAGATAATTTTGAGATCATCAAAGGAATTTTGACAATCTTCATCCCAATTAAAGTCAATTTATTTATGAAAAAGATGGTGGAAAGGTTGGAAATGGTTAGAGAGCTGTGAGATGAAGTAGTAGTAAGATTGGACTTGGCTTTGAAGATTGTGAAGTTTCTTTAGATTATAAGGGAGGAATCTCAAGGATGGATTTGATTTTAGAGGGGTAAAACTTAATACCCCTATTGGAAATGATAAAGCGTAGGATTTTAGCTATTAAAACTCTAAAAAACACTTGGTGGGATTAAGGTGGAGGAATAATTGAATAATACACACAAAGAGGATTTCAAGGATGGAAATATGGTCCTATCAAAGTCTAGATTTTCCCATGAGGTCATCAATGTAGTCCTCACGGTTCTATGGATGAGATCATGGAAGATGTAGGTCATAGTGTGTTGATAGATGGGCCCCGCATTCTTCAAACCAAAGGGCATGACACAATATCAGAAGGTCCCCAAGGGGTGATGAAATATGTCTTATGTTGGTCTTCTGGTGTGGTGAGGATCTGATTATAACCAAAAAAACTATCCATAAGAAAAATCATCTCATGGTGGGAATGAAGTTAACGATTTAATCAATATTAGTAAGGGGAAATACGTATTTAAGGCAAGAGGGATTTATATCTTGAAATTTGGTATAGATAAGGATCTTTCTAGAGGCTTTGGAAAGGGTTATGATGTTGGAAAACAATTATAGATAATCGATAGGTATGATGATGTTGGAAGAGAGAAGGTGTTGTAACTCCTCTTTAACAAGGATGAAAATGTTAGGATGTATGCAAAAGCTTCGCTTATCCAACTTGGCATTTGGAAAGGTGACATTTTTTTAGACTACGATAAAAGGATCGAGGCCTGAAATATTAGCATAGGACCATGCAAAGTCTAGAATATGCTTAGAAAGGAAGGTGTTGAAATATTCAAGCTCTTTGAATCAAGGATTGATCAAATTTAAGAATGTGGGGATATTACAAACTTCCTATATTGATGTCGATGATGGATTCATTAAGAAGAGTGGATGTGTCAATAAGTAACTAATTATGAAGCTAGGAATCCTCTACCTCCATTTAGGAAAGAATGGAATCATTTTCATTGAATTGAATAATGTAAAATGTAGGGGAATCTTACTCTACCATGTCAAAAATTGAAGAGGAAGGGACCTAGTTTCACCCTCACACTGATAAGTGACCGGTCCCAAAGTGATCACGAAGATTAATTTTTTTTAGAAGAGATGAACACAAAGATCATCTATATCCATAGGTTTGTTGGATGAAGATGAAGTGGATGAGGGATCAATATTCATGGTAGATGAGGATGAATAAAGTGCAAGAGATTCGGTGGATTGTTCCTTGAAAACCAGTTCAAAATTTTCATGGGGTTTACAATATTGGTCGATGATGAGATCATGTGTTAATTTATCATAACACCCCATAAAAAATCATTTCCATGTACAATGATGGAGGTAGGTATATCCAAATGATGTATTATAGAATAAATAAAATATTTTTGTGTATGACATGGTGTGAGGTTGAGCGTCGATGTGAGAGGAAGGGAGATCGATGCCACCATAGATGAGATTAGTTAGGAGATGGGGTGGACAAAAATACATGATGTTGAATATATATGGTTGAAACATAGGAGATTTATCGGGTCTACCAAGTTGATTATGTATTGGAAGGGCATTGATAGAGAGGAGTCTATACTCCCCCAATGAAATGTGTTGTATCACATTTTCAATAAAATAGTCATGAGGTATATTAGAAGCAGGAAATATGAGATAGTGGATGCTTCATATGAATTTTTTTAGTTACAAACACATCATTTGGTTGATAATTCATGTGACATAATTTGAAAGGAGGAATGTCCATGGGGTGTTAGGATTTTCCACTCATGCTCATATTTAATATAATGATGGAGAGTGGAAGGGACGTAACATATGACACAAATCCATGGAAACCAAAGTAAAAATTATACTTTGAAACTCCCCTCAACAATATAAAATATCTCATGGAGATGTATTTCATGACAACGATAGGAAGGATGATTATTCCAAAAGCGGGAGCAACAACATCATTTAAGGTGCAAAAGACAACGGTGATTGAGTGAAATTTTTTTGGAAAGTTTAAGTTGATCAAAATTATTGTATGATATGATGTTGATATTGGGTCCATTTTCTATCATTAAATGTTGGATGAATGTATCATTGATGAAAACAATGATGAAGAGAGGGAGATCATAATATTCAGGTGATATGTTTGGAATTTTAGAATCTTCAAAAGAGATGTTTGCAGAATCCATGAGTGCTTCAACAAGGGCCACAATAGGTTGAGTCTCATTTCTAGTAGTAAGGATATGTTGAATATATTCCATGAGATCTTGTTTATGATTGAGGAGCTTTGGATTAGCTCATAAAGTGAGATATTAACAAGATATTGATGAATTTTCTTCACAATAATTTGTTCAATGGTAGTGGATTATTCAAGACATGGGACGACTAATATGGATAATTTATATTTTGAAAAATATGATGGAGTGGGGTTTCTATATGGGGTGGTGATGATGACTTTAGGCTTAGATTGAGTAGGTGGTGTTAGTGCCATTTCCGAGCTTGCTTTGTGTGCCCTAATTTTTCATGTATGATTTTGCTTAGAAATGTTTTATTTCTCAAATTGGTGATCTACAATTTGTCCCCTCTGGTTGAATGTTTCAAAAATGCCCATAAACTTGTTGTTCTACCCTGGTTTGAAAGGAAAATCCACATGTGCTCTTATTTTGTGCCCTAAGTATTTCCAATTTTTGGGATGAGTCGTTTTCCTTTACTCCGATCATGTAAAATCAAAATTGATCAAATCTAGATTGTATGAGTTAATTTCCCAATCCCAAGATTGAAAATAATGAAAAATCATGCTTCAGTTGGTTTAAAATCAAGAAATCAGCCATCCTTGTTGAAAATTTTGAATTCTAGGGCATCCTTTAAATTTTTCATGATTTGACGGTCATACGGGTGTCGTTTTCCATCAAATTTATCATCACAAGGTAATGGCAATGTGGTAGGTTCCTATTGGTGGGGTTGTTGGGAAATGTCTCTAACTTATCATTTTTTGAAATTTTGGTGAAGGGAAAATTTTGATCCACAACTCCACCTTCTACAATAAAGTTCCTACGTGGCACATTTTGATTGGTTAGGGATTGGCGGGATTTCCTTAGGAAAATTTTCTTTCATTATGAAAATTTTCAAAATCATTTTTTGGCCTGAAGGCCCATAGAGAATAGGAGAGGACACGTGGCATGAAGGGCATGTGGATGATAGGGGGACTTGGAGAATTTTTATGTTTTATGGCTCAAAGTGTTAAGGTGGAAATTTGGCCCAAAATCCATAGCCAATCATAGGTGGACACATGTCCAGGAAAGGTTAGGATGGGGTAGTGGGTTTGTGGTGACTTTGAAGTTTTTAAATTCAAATGGTAAAAGTGAAAAATTGGGCCGAAGTTCCGGAACCAATCAAAAGAGGACACGTGTCCAAAATTTGCAAAAATGGAGGAAGGAGCCGAAGGAGAACTTATGAGTTTTTGCCTAGATTTCTAAAAGTGAAAAATGGATTATATCCCCACTCCAATCAGGTGGAGACACGTGTCCAAAAATTCAAAATTCAAATGCCTTGTGTGAATTTTTTGATCAAAATGAAGAGGCAAGAGGTTTGAACTTTGGGGAACTTTAGCATTTTGCATTTTTGGCAATATAGATTAAAATTAGAAAGGGAGACTTTTCCTGCCTAATCGAGATCACCACATGGCATCGGGAAGATGGAAGTGTGGGGGATTCTGAAAAATTTATTTTTACACAAAAAAAAAAAAGTGGCAAAATTGATTGAATTGGCCTACGGTTTTCGATGGGGCCCACATATGGACACGTGGCGGGTCAGGGAGAAGCGGGGAAATTTTGCAAAATTTTCTAAACTTTAAAAAGGTCACGAATACTTTTTTAACGACATAGGCCTGATCCATCATGTTTTGACACGTGTCCCACCTTATCCAAAGGTTTAAAAAGGGTAATTTTGAGCTTATTTTTAAATCTCATTTTCCACATGGAGGGCTGATTTAAAGGTGGATGAGATCGATGTTCTTGTGCATTTGTTTGTTTGAGCCACCATGAGAGCTCCAAGAAGCTTGGAAATCAAGTTTTTTCATCAAATTTCATCAAACCTTATATGATTTTGGGTCATCTTGGCCTTCTGAGAACATTGGCAACATTTTTATGGCTTGATTCCTTGATCTAGAGTGTTTTTGATATAATTTTTGCTCAGGCCTATCAAAAAACGTAAAAGTCAGATCTGGAAATTATAGAGGTAAAATTGAAAAGGGGAAAAGGTAAAAAATGATGAATGAAAGATGCTTGCATGCCTGAATGATAAAAAATTCCCTGGGGTGGATAATGATCCGAATTTGTGTAATGATTTAACTTTTGTGCATACCTGGCAACCTATGAGTTGTTTTTCCATTTGGTGTCACTGTCATTAAATCATGAGGTTTTTGTAACAAATTTGATCCCATAGCATATTATTTTCTTAGGAAGGAAGACTCCAATGTGGCATGAAGTATATAATGCATTTTGGAGAATTGTAAAGGTCGGGAGTTGAAAATCATGAGTAAATTTTGAGAAAAAGCTCATTTTATGAGAAAATCCACCAAAGAACTAGGTTAATGTCTCATGTGTTGGAAAATTCATGTATGTGGGTTGGTTACAAGTGTATAGCCACCACACAGCTCTTTGAGATTGTTCATGTAACTCTCCCCTGCTATTGAATCTAACAAGTTTTGAATTAAATCTATGTTTTTCTTTGGGCAATATGATGTTTGTTATCAATTTTAAATGCCTGCAAATAAATTTTATTGTTCTTCTTGTTGCAATCTTACATTGAAAATCTTTAAAAGTCACACAGGATCTCCATTTCTGGTTGATATTTTAGTGGCATTTGTAATCTCATACTTAGAAGATCCTTCATCTGATAAGGAGATAAACAAATTTAAAATCACTTTACCTTCCTTGACTGCAAATATTTCTTGTAAGCCTTTGGGGGTACCTTAGGCATGGTTTGATCATGGATTTTTGTGTTTAATTGAGTTCTTTACTTCAATATTTTGTGGTGAGTTCTCAAATATTGTGTGAAGAGTGCAACCGGGCTTCCATTTGTGCCTCTTCTAGTTGAAAGAACATCCGATTATTTTAGGCATTTCATCTGATGGTTGTTCAAGTATTGTACAGATTGTCAAAGATCTGATCTATCCTAGTTTTTCTTATCAATCCCCACCAAAAATCATCCAACAACAAAGATCCTATCATGTATTATCCCTGATTTGCATGTGTATACCCACAGAAGATCAAAATCTATTTGCAAAAGTATGCATAACAGATCAAGATTTCAATGTCTCTAGTAACCTTTGCCTTGTTTTGAGAACATACCCATGTTTTGAGAAGTGACAACTTGTGAGAGTTCAGATCTGGGGTGTTGATCATGTTTTCATCAAGGTCTCCATCATATAATTTCAAGCAAAGAGAAGGACATCTTCATCTCCTTCACCATTACAAGGTTACAAAATAGGTCCTCTTACCTTGGTTGCAAGGCACAACCTAAAATAGCTAGGACAAGATCAAGTCCTATTGGAGTGCTATCCATTTCTCCACAAACCTAAGTGCTAGCTAGACCATATCCCAGCTACCAATGACATACAACATGGTCTAATATGTCTTTAAGCTCCATGACATAATTTTGGTGTTGCTCAGACGAAAAGGAGAACAAATTTGGATACCAACATGAGTGGCACCGTTGCCGGGGACTTCTTGGAATTTCTTGGTGTTTTTGAAGTGTTTGAGGAGTTTGAGAATTTGTGTATTCAAGTATTTGAGCTACTACATTGTTAAAATATCATCCTATGCTTCAGATCTTAAGTTTTAAACGAGGGTTTAAATTTTGTCTGCCCTTTTTCATTTACTAGTAGTTCATACACTTTGGTTGCATTGTGATTGATTGATCTAAGAAGAATAAGGTCTAGATTATAATGGATTTGCAAGGTTTTCAGAGATAAGAAACATTTCACAATTATTTTAGTGCATTCTTGCACAACTAAGGTGAAATTCCTTAGTGGCGACTCCATGTTGATTTGAATTTGAAAATACTAGTGTCTTAAGCTTTCTATCATTTATTTTTGTGTTGTTGATCTCTGCAAAAATGGAGGAAGAAGATCTCTCTTCCTTAAAGACTCTACTAAGAAATTGTTCTTAGATTCAAGAAATTTAGAGTTGGAAGGGAGAAGAGTTTGGAAAGTGGTTAAAGGTTAGACATCAGGAAAAGATATAGCCATTGGTGAGAGAGATCAGCCTTTGGTAGAGGACTATCACTCTTCTTCAAGTGATTCTGATTCAAGCAATCCTCTCATAAACTTGTTTTCCTTAGCTAGTGAAGGTCCTTCTGTTGTACCTGGTAAGTTCCTTCTCAATCTGCACCTCTATGTTTTAATTTGAGTAAAACTTTCCAAGAAAATCAGCACTTAGAGGATACCAGTCTTGTGAATCACATTCTTGAGCCCCAAAGATATAGCACTCCTCATCAACTTGTTTCACCTCCAAGATCACCCCCACCAAACAATATGGCTCAGCCTAGACCTCCATTTGTTGTTAACACCTTTGGTCCTATAAATTTTAGAGGAATGGATGGTTACCCAAATGTTGTCCCATAAGATGTCAGAAATAGGTTGCCAAAATTCTAGGGTAACAATGTTATTACTGGTGATCAACATCTCAAACTTTTTGATAATATGATGGAATATTTTGAGATAGAGTTTGAAGATGTGTATATTAAGTTATTTATTCATACACTAGAAGAAGATGTTAGGGATTGGTACAAGGCTCTACCTGATAATTCTATTGATTCATGGAATGAAATGAAAAATGCATTTAGGTTGTAATATGGTGACAGGACTGATCCTAGATTTCTTTTATCTGAGTTTGAGAATATCAAGAAGAACCCTAATGAATCATTCCATGAATTCAACACAAGGTTCAAAAAACTTTGAGAAGGCTTCCTATTGGTTTGAGGCCTTGTGATGAATCTTGTTTAATCAAATATGCAGATGCATTTGATAAAAAGGCAAGCCTATTACCTAAGAGACAAGAACCCAACCAATATAAGACAAGCTTTCACCATGGCACTTCAAATTGAGAACAATATCAAGGCTGTTTTGGGAAACCTCTTAAGAGAGATGGTGTAAAATTGATAAACCCTGAAAAACCTCAAGCTAGCAAAGGTGCTGATTTAGAAGAGGTTGTGAAGACTTTGGCAAGGGTTGTCAAGGAAATCTCATACAAGTTGGCAAGAGTCTGAGAAGGGAATTGGGCAGACTTCACAAGGTCAGCCTAGGTAGTAGGCACAAGATAGATTTGGAAATCACCATAGGAATGAGCAGAGGTTTGATGACAAGGGTAAAGGGCTTGTTGGATCTGCAAATAGACAACCCCAAACACATGAAAATAGATTGGTTTCTGACCCTCTAACTATCAGGGTTTCTATTGTTGATGAAGTTGCTGAGATAGATTAGTGTGATAGATGTTTTCTCCTCATCCTCCATGTGAAGTGGACCAACAATTTGATGAAGCTGATAATGAGGATGGAACTGATGATGATATTTGCATGGTGGGCTGTTCTTCAAGCTCACAAGGAGGAGCAACATCTACTAAAGTAATAAGTGCTAGGACTGTTGTTACCTTTTGGGATTGCATCAAATGGGTACAAGTCTTTCCCCCTCATGCTCTTGAAGTTGATGTAGTGCAAGCTTTTGAAATTCCTAACAATGACTTTGAATACTTAAGAGCTTTGATGATTAAGAAGTATGATGGTGGTATCCCTTCAGAGGAAGATAGAAAATTGTTGATGAATGTTGTTGTAGCTCAAGAGAAAGACTATAACACTAGAAGCAAGGTTGTTAAGGGAGTTGGGCCTCAAGCCAAACCTAAAACACCCTTGCTCACAAGCATTCCCAAAAGAAACTCCTAGGAAAGAAACACTTGCCAAAAGTTCTGTTGTCCCAAAAAAAATTACAGTCCTCCTCATGCCTAAGCTGCCAAGAATCCTTCTCCATCTGATGAATCTTCTTGTTTCCCTTCCAATGTTGTCCTACCAAAGAATGTTCCATATGACATAGCCCAAGTATTGAGCCAAATTAAAGTGAGTGTTCTAATCATTGAGTTGCTTAGAATTCCTGAGCATAAGAAGAGAGCATGTGAGTACTTGGGATTGAAAGAAGAAAGGAGAAGAAATGTAAATGTTGTTGAAACTCCACCTTCAAGATCATTGTTGACTTTGAAACACCACCATTAGTGAAGATCTTGGAGAGACACCTGAGGTATATTTGGGGACATCTTTGGTTGATTCCCAATTGAATGTTGATCCATTCTTCACAACTTTTCTCATAAAAGATAGGCTACTTCACAATTGTATGTTTGATTCGGTGCATCATGTAATGTCATGCCTCTAGAAGTCATGAATGAGTTGGATATCAAAGGTGATGCTGCCTATGGGAAGTGTACTGCCATGGATTCAAGAGAAGTGTTGGTGGTTGGTTGTGTGAAGGGTTTGGTAGTGCAACTTGTAGCCTATCCGGGTAAGAATTTGAAAATAGATGTTGTAATTGTTGACTTGCCCTACCAAATGGGGTATGATTTTTTCAAGAAAATGGGCTTCAAGTGTTGGTGGCAGCATTTAGATGGATATTTTTTTGCCACCATTCCCATTGGGAAAATTGGTCAAACTTTATGGTGAAAAGAAGATGTTGCACCTAATTAAAGATCCCAATAATGCTTCCTATGAAGTGTTGTTTGTTGATGTAGATATCTTTGAGAATTTCATTTGTTTTTCTGATGGAAAAGAACACAAGATGGATAGATCAAAGTTCCTTGATATGGTAGGTTCTCCTTGGACCTTTCTATTTGATGGAGCTTGCTCCAAATTTGGAAATGGTGTTGGTATAGTTCTGCTTTCTCCTAGTTTGGAAGAGTTTGATTTTTCCTTCAAACTTAATTTTGAATGCACTAACAACGTTGTTGAGTATGAGGCATTGTTGTTGGGGTTAAGGATTTCATGGAAGTATGGAGTGAAAGATATTGTTGCAAAAGGAGACTCAGAGCTGGTTTTCAAACAAATAAGAAAATTGTATGCTACAAAAAATCAGCATATGAAATAGTATAAGCATGCAGTTTGGGATCTAATTGAAATGTTTGATTCCTTTAACATTGTTTACCATGACAGAGGTCTTAATTTTGCTGCTGATAAGTTGGAAATGCTGGGTTCTAGATTTGAAAATTGCACCATTTCACCTTATTGTGAATACAACATTGAAGTGTTGACTAGGCCAGTTGTCCCTGATAATGTGAAACATTTGCAAGTCTTTTTAATGATGATTATTCAAGTTCTAAGGTTCTTGCAAAACTAGGGTGAGTTTGTAAATAAGAATATTGATTGGGAGCCAATGGTATGCATGACTAAAGGAAGAGAAACTTTTTTGGAAAAGATATCATCCAATTGAAAACAAACACCATTCCTAGAGGTCTTGTTGCACTTGAGTCAAATTTTAACAATGTTGATTGCATCATAAATAGAAACATGTATGCTTCAAGGGATGTGGAAGATCATGAATTGGGAACAAAGGACTAAAAACCAAGGAAGGTTTGGTTGGGAGAAATTTGAGTAAAGAAGAAAAATAGTTCCTATGCCCAACTCAAACGGGTCAAAAAAAATATCAAGACTACCTTACTTGGTCCTATTGGTGATGAGATGAAAGCATACAAAGAAGATTTATTTCAGCATGAGATCCCTCTTGAAACAAATGCCAAACCATTGAGATAGAGGTAAAGGCCAATTAATCCACTTTTCTCCATGAAAATTTGAGAGGAGTTAAAAAGGTTGAGAGAGGGAGGTATTATTCAACCCACTAGATATAGGGTTCATTTTAAGAGACCTCTTGGAAATGAAGACGTGGAGAATGGACAAATATATTATGGGCGTGACACTTGGAAGTGAATTTTTGGGGATTTTAAAATAAAAATTTAAAACTCTATTTAATCAATCCATGTGAATAAATTCAAATCCCATGGTATAAGGAGGATTTTGTATCGCACATCAAAAAAGTTAAAGGCTTATTTATCTTTCCCACCAAACGGGGTCAATGGCTTAAATTGGGCTCCTAAACCTATGGAAGGGGATTTTAACCTTTTCTAAAATATAATCAGCCTTCAAGCTGCCACTTGTAGAAGTGATAGAGAAGGAGATCACAATTTTCGGCGCTTATGGTTCGAATTAGGACTGGTGTAAATGCATGAAAGTTTTAAAAATTGTGCGACAGAAAATCTTTTGTGCATGAATGCTGGTAGATTTTTCGTGTATCGTTTTTTCGTAGTTTTCTCATTGCAAAAATATCGGCGTCACTCATCATTAACAAACTCTTTGTCACATCGAGGAGTTTTTAATAATTTCCTAAAGTTTCTAGAAATGTAAACCTTATCGCGTCTTGTATATTTCGAGGGGGATGTCATTTTGAGCGTCAATGAGGGGTATGTGCAGCGAACAATGAAGGGATGTCGGAGCCAATGAGGGATGTGCGAATGTCATGGGGAGATGTAGAATTCCTCGAGGGGAATCAGCGTCATTTCAGGATAAAGGATCTGTTAAGTCAAGATTGAGGGATATGTCGCGCGAGAATGGATCGATTCACTTTTTGTGAATCGAGGGAGATGTCGCGTCTTCGTGAAGGTTATCAATTTCCGTCAGCGAGGGAGATGTAAAGAAGTTTTTAAAGCTTTTTATCATGGGAGATTCATCACCGAGGGGGATTAATTGATGGCCCGAAGTATTATCGTGGAGTAAATGGATTGAGGAAATTTCATTCATAACCCACAACAAGATTTGAATACCTTTTCTTCCTCATCGAAAAAATCTCAAAATTTTAAAAATCCGAATGGTGTATGTCGCTCGTCAACAAACTCTTTTTTCATGCATCTACTATGCGTCAATATCTGTATTAGATTCAATATCTCCTTATCTAAAATCCCTCTTTTTGGAAGAGTTGAGGATTTGGGTTTCAATAACTAAATGCCCCCCTTGGATCAAATTAACTCAAGATCAATGTAACAGAAACCCCAAAATGCTGGAAATTTTCTAATAATAAAAAATATATCATATTATTCAAAGGGATGTGAAGTAGAAGTGTGACTTGGGAACAAAGAATAACCTAGGTTTATATAGGGGATATTTTTAAGTAAAGGGTAGTCCTATGCCCAACTCCTAAAAAAATATAAAGTGTAATTTTTATGCGAGCTGAAAGCATATAGAGAAGACCCGTATTTCAAAATGATTCCCTTTTCCAAACCATTATAACAAAGGAAATGGCCAATTAATTCTCCATGAAAATGTAAGAGGATTTAAGGAACTAAAGATTATTCAGCCCACTAGATATTCATCTTGGGTTACAAACCTTGTGCCAGTTAGAAAGAAGAATGGAGACATCAGACTTTGTGTGGATTTTAGAAATCTAAATAAAGAATCCATGAAGGAAAACTATCCCTTGCCAAATATGGAAAATATGTTGCAGCTTGTGACAGGGTCTGAATTTCTTTCTACATTGGATGGTTTCTCCAAATATAATCAAGTGGTAATTAAAGAATCAGAAAGACTTAAGACAACATTCACTACTCCTTGGAGAACATATGTTTTTATTAGGATGCCCTTTGGATTGATGAATGCTGGTGCTACTTTTCAAAGAGTAATGGATGTTGCTTTTGCTGGTTACATCAATGAGTTCATTGCGGTTTACAAGATGATGTGTATTTGTGTTTTCGAGGCATAGAGGTGATCATTTAAACACTGGAGAAGATGTTGATCAGATGTAGGGAGTATGGCATTTCTCTTAATCAAAGAAGTGTCATTTTGGCATGTAAAAGGCCAAGTTTGCTTGGTCACATTGTGTCAAAAGATGGTGTTATGATAGACCGAGAGAGTGGAAGCAATTAAAAGTACCTATCCCAAGAACCAAGAAAAGGAATCTAATCTTTCTTTAGTCAAATTAATTTTATTTGAAGGTTTGTTTCCAAATTGTTGAGTTGAATCTTCCAATCAAAATCATGCTAAAGAAGGGCCAAGTTATCAAATGGGAGGAGGCTGCCATTCAATATTTAGAAGGAATTAATGATGCACTTAAACATGCACCTGTTTTAGCAGCCCCAAACTATAAGAGGCCTTTCCAAATCTTTTCCTTTTTGCCTTTAATATACCATTGCTTTTGTTTTGTTACAAAAGGATGAGAATGAAGCTGAGAGGCCTATTACCTTTTTTAGCAAGGCTTTACAAGCTTTTGAGTTAAAGTATACAATCATGGAGAAACAAGCATTTGCCTTGGTGAAGGAAACAAAAGTTTTCAGGCCTTATATATTGAGTTCAAAAGTTGTTGCCTATGTTCCCCACACCATGGTGAAAGACATCTTATTAGAGATGGAGATCTCAAGTAAAAGATGTAGATGGGTGAACAAACTACAGGAGTATGATATGGACATCCAAACCACAAAGTTAGTAAGAGGTTTGGGTCTTGTTAAGCTCATGGCTGAGAGAAACTTGTAGAATGTGGAAGTGAATCAACTAGAGGAAGAAAGGGTAGATGTGCTTGCAAAGTTGGTAAATTCTAAGTGGTACAAGGATGTAATCTTTTACCTTAGACACCTTTGTTGTCCTGATCATTTAAATAAAAATTAGAAAAGAGCCCTCAAGCTGGCTTCTCAAAAATATATCATCACAGACCTTGGGCTGGCTTGGAAGAACCCTAAAGGTGTCCTCTTGAAATGCATAGCTGAAGATGAAGCTCCCAAGATAGTTGTTGATTTCCATGGGGGAGTTTGTGGAGGACACTTTTTGGAAGAGTAACAACACATAAGATTTTGAGGGTTGGTTATTGGTGGCCTACTCTTTTAAAGATGTAACCAGCTGGTTATAAGATGTGATAGTTGCCAATGTTTCTCTAGAAGACTAAAAGCTTTAGGCTCCCTTCCTTTGCATAGCCTATATCAATTGAAGCCCCTTTCAAACAATGGGGAATGGACTTCATTGGTGAGATTTCAGATCCTTCTAGTGTTGGTCATAAGTGTATTCTTATAGCCACTGATTATTTTACAAAATGGGTTGAAGAAATCCCATCTAAAAAGGAAACACACCAAGTGGTAGTGGACTTCTTATTAAATCATATCATATGTAGATTTGGAGTTCTAGTTAAGATTGTATCTGATAATGCCATTTGCTTTAGAGCCAAACCTTTAATGGCAATGTGCAATGAATATGGAATCAATCTAACTTATTCTTCAAACTAAAACCCCAAGGAATGGACAAGTGAGTCCAGTAATAAGAATTTGTTGAAGATCATTATAAGAACCTTGAAATGAACAAGAAAAAGTGGGAAGAACAATTGAAATTTGTAGTTTGGGTTAATAGGATAACTCCTAAAAGAGCTACTGGTAAAAGCCCGTTTGAATTGGTGTATGGAACTCAAATTTTTGCTGCCCTTACACCTGTAATTATCTTCATTTCAGTTTTCCAACAGTTGGAAGATCAAGAGCATGGCCCATATGAATCAAGGATCAATCAGATTATTGAGCTTGATGAGGAGAGAAGAGCATCCCATCAAAGGCATATCAGATTTAGAGAGAAATTGAAGAAATTGTTTGACAAGAAGGTCACTCCTAGAGCCTTCAATATTGGAGATCTGGTTTTGTTATGGGATAGTAGGCATGAAGACAAGGGAAACATGGAAAATTTGATGCATTATGGATGGGCCCTTATGCCATTGATATTAGAATTGGTGAACATACCTTTTTTCTCAAAGATCTAGATGGGGAATTACTAGAGCTTCCTATTAATGGCAGACATTTAAAACATTTCTTGGATTAATCCCCAAAGTGAGGTATGCAAAAATTGTACAATTGTATAGTCTTTTTTTTTCTTTATGTTTTTTGTTTTTTGTGGTTTGTGGTTTGCCCTTTGTTCTTGGCAGCCATTTTTGGTTGGTTTCTCGGCTCATTTTTGTTGGGTGGTTCTTGTTTTTGGGCTTTTGTGTTTTAACTCCTTTTCCCAATGGTATTTTGGCACTTGGTCTATGTTTTGTCCTTGTGGAACTCACTGGGAGTGCCCATCCCCAAGAAGGATCCAATGTTAGTGCCATTTCTGAGCTTACATTGTGTGCCCTAAATTTTTCATGTCTGATTTTGCTCAGAAACATTTTATTTTTCAAATTGGTGATATACAATTTCTCCCTCTAGTTGAATGCTTCAAAATGCCCATAAACTTGTTATTCTCCTAATTTGAAAGGAAAATCCACGTGTGCTCTTATTTTGTGCCCTAGGTTTTCCAATTTTTAGGTGATGTCATTTCCCTTTATCAAATCATGCAAACAAAAATCAAATTGATCAAATCTAAATTATGAGTTAATTTCCCAATCCCAAGGTTGAAAATAATGAAAAATCTTGCTTCAATTTGTTTAAAATCAAGAAATTGGCCATCCTTGTTGAAAATTATGAATTCTAGGGCATCCTTTAAATTTTTCACATTTTGACGGTCATATGGGTGTCATTTTCCCATCAAATTCATCATCACAAGGTAATGGCAACGTGAAGGTTCCTATTGGAGGAGGTTGTTGGGAAATGTCTCTAACTTATCATTTTTGAAATTTTGGCAAAAGGGAAAATTTTGATCCGCGGCTCCGCCTTCTGCAATGAAGTGCCTACATGGCACATTTTGATTGGTTAGGGATTGGTGGGCTTTCCTTAGAAATTTTGATTTCATTTTGTAAAATTTTCAAAATCAATTTTGGCCCAAAGGCCGCAGTGAGAATAGGAGAGGACACATGGCACGGAGGGCATGTGGATGGTAGGGGGACTTGGAGAATTTTGATGTTTTATGGCTCAAAGTGATAAAGTGAATTTTTGGCCCAAAACCTCGGCCAATCCTTGGTGGACACGTGTCCAGGAAAGGATAGGATGGGGCAGCGGGTTTTGTAATGACTTTGAAGTTTTTAACTTCAAATGGTAAAAATCAAATGAAAAATTCCGAAGGCCCGGAACTAATCAGGAGAGGACACATGTACAAAATTCACAAAAAGGCGAAGGAAGGGGCCGAAGGAGAATTTGATGAAAATTTGACCTTGATTGTCTAAAAGGTAAAAATGGAAAATAGCCCCACTTAATTTGGTGGGACACGTGTCCAAATATTAAAATTCAAATGGAAGTGACTTTTTTGATCAAAATGAGCGAAAGTTTGGAAAATTTTCGGGGAAAAATTTTGCATTTTGGCAAAAAGGTTTAAAGGTAGAAATGGAGACTGGATCCCCCAGTAAATCAAAGGATCCACGTGGCAGGGAAGAAGTGGGCTTTCGGGCCTATGGGGTTTTTGTGGAAAAATTTCCTTTTTTCAAAAAATGGAAAAATTGATTAAATTGGCTTGTGGTTTTTAATGGGGCCCACATATGGACACGTGGGTGTCCAGGGGAGAAGCAAGGAAATTTTACAAAATTTTCCAAACTTTAAAAAGATCGCGAATGCATTTTTTAAAGGCATGGGCCCGATCCAATCATGTTTTGACATGTGTCCCACCTTATCCAAAGGTTTAAAAAGGTTTTTTGAGCTTATTTCTAGATCTCATCTTCCACGTGGAGGGAGGACATTTAAAGTTGATACAAAATCGATGGTTATTATGCATTCGTTTGTTTGGGCCACCATGGGAGCTCCAAGAAGCTTGGAAATCAAGTGATTTTTCATCAAATTTCATCAAACCTTATATGATTTTGTGTCATCTTGGCCTTCTGAGAACATTGGCAACATTTTTATGGCTTGATTTCTTGATCTAGAGTGTTTTTGATATAATTTTTGCTCAGGCCTATAAAAAATGTAAAAGTCAAATCTGGAAATTATAGAGGTAAAATTAAAAGGGGAAAAGGTAAAAATGATGAATAAAAGATGCTTTCATGCTTGAATGATAAAAACATGCCCCTAGGGTGGATAATGATCCGAATTTGTGTAATGATTTAACTTTTTGTGCATACCTGGCAACCTGCGAGTTGTTTTTCCATTTGGTGTCATTGTCATTAAATCATGAGGTTTTTGTAACAAATTTGATCCCATAGCATATTATTTGCTTGGGAAGGAAGACTCCAATGTGGCATGAAGTATATAATGCATTTTGGAGAATTGTAAAGGTCGGGAGTTGAAAATCATGAGCAAATTTTGAGAAAAAGCTCATTTTTCGAGAAAATCCCAAAGAACTAGGTTAATGTCTCATGTGTTGGAAAATTCATGTATGGGTTGGTTACAAGTGTATAGCCACCACACAACTCTGAGATTGTTCATGTAACTCTCCCCTGCTATTGAATCTAACAAGTTTTGAATTAAATATGTGTTTTTCTTTGGGAAATATGATGTTTGTTATCAATTTTAAATGCCTGCAAATAAATTTTATTGTTCTTGTTGCAATCTTGCATTGAAAGTCTTTAGAAGTCACATAGGATCTCCATTTCTGGTTGATATTTTAGTGGCATTTGCAATCTCATACTTAGAAGAGCCTTCATCTGATAAGGAGATAAAAAATTTAAAATCACTTTACCTTCCTTGACTACAAATATTTCTTGTAAGCCTTTGGGGGTACCTTAGGCGTGGTTTGATCATGGATTTTTGTGTTTAATTGAGTTCTTTACTTCAAGATTTTGTGGTGAGTTCTCAAAGATTGTGTGAAGAGTGCAACCTGGGCTTCCATTTATGCCTCTTCTGGTTGAAAGAACATCCTGATTATTTTAGGCATTTCATCTTATGGTTGTTCATGTATTGTACAGATTGTCAAAGATCTGATCTATCCCAGTTTGTCTTATCAATCCCCATCAAAAAATCATCCAACAACAAAGATCATATCATGTACTATCCCTAATTTTCATGTGTATACCCACATAATATCAAAATCTAATTGCACAAGTATGAATAACATATCATAGGATTTCCAATGTCTCTAGTAACCTTTGCCTTGTTTTGAGAACATACCCATGTTTTGAGAAGTGACAACTTGTGAGAGTTCAGATCTGGGGTATTGATCATGTTTTCATCAAGGTTTCCATCATATAATTTCAAGTAAAGAGAAGGACATCTTCATCTCCTTTACCATTACAAGGTTACAAAATAGGTCCTCTTACCTTGGTTACTAAGTACAACCTAAAACAGCTTGGACAAGATCAAGTCCTATGGAGTGCTATCCATTTCTCCACAAACCTGAGTGTTATATAGACCATATCCTTGGCTACCAATGACATACAACATGGTCTAATCTATCTTTAAGCCCCATGACATAATTGTGGTGCTGTTCAGAATTTGAAAAGGAGAAAAATTTGGATACAAATAGGTGGTTGGGAATCTTGAGGGAGAGAATACATGGCAATACAAATGACATTAATAAAAAAGGGGAACCTTCTTTGGAAGAAGTAATTCTTAAGGGAAGCATTGCAACAAATGTCTTGGATGAAAAATCCCTTCAGGAAATCTAGTTTTCGAACTTAGTCTTTTCAAGCCTTTTTGGTAGGCGCATGAAATTGCTTTGCAACACTAACTTTTGATGCGCCCCCTTAAAAGCCTTTGGCGCATGGTTTTCAATGTCAACACAACTTTTCATGCGCAAAGAATGTTTAACCTTCCTGCGTGCGCAAGGCGCATGCGCTTGTGTTTGTCTGTACAACTTTGTTGCGCCACTCTTTGGTGTGCGAAAGGCGCGCATAATCTTTTGTGCAACAAAAAAGTTTTGGTGCGAAAAAGGCGCACATAACTTCATGTCGACAATGCTTTTGGTGCGCAAAGGCGCGCTTTATCTGTTGTTCAAATGCTTTGATGCGCTTGAAAGGCGCATCCGCTCTCTCTGTCGGCAAACAAATCTCATGCGCCTTTTGAAAAAGTGGTGGCGCATTTATGACCGATTTTTTTATATATATATGGTTTGCGCGCCCAAATGTCATTTTCACTTTTGTTGAGCACGTGATTTTTACTGAACTTGTCGGCCTACTGCTCGTCGTTTTCACCGCCTTGTGGACCCGTCGCGCAAACTTTTGCTATTTATCCAGGTAAGAGGTGTTATTTCTCTCTTGTGCGTTTTATGTTTTCAGTTCTTGGTGTGTTCTTGGTTTGGTTTTGCTTGTTGGGTGGTTTTTTATATAAATGTGTTGGCCTAGCCTCCTCGTTTCTTTATCTGCCCCCATGCTATCCTTCCTCTTTCCAGATCTGCTGGAGAAGGACGTTTTCTTGAAACAGTGGTTGTGGCCCTCCTCTAGATTTTTACCGTTTCGTTTGCCCCCAGGAGAGCACCTTTAAAAAAGAGAAGAGAGAAGAAATCTAGAATCATGTAAAAACCCCCTTTGAGAGTTTAGTTTTGTTTTTCTCCTTGGCGCATCTGTCACCCTGCTGACACTAAGAACAGTTGCGTCCCTTTGGCGCATCTACCCGCCTTATAACTATAAAAGCAAAATCCGCATTGATGGCGCACCCTTTAACTGCTCTTTGCATCATTAGCTCCTCTGCGCCCCCTTTGGCGCGCCTTTCACATCTACAAGTGTCAAATCTCGCGCCCCTTTGGCGCGCCATCCTTTTGTGCTGCATCACTTTTCCATGCGCCCATGGCGCACCCAGCTTCCATGCAACACAAAGCTTTATCTGCGCAAGTATGAAGCTATAAAGGCGCGGCGCATCCCGATTGCAATAACATTATGTTGTGTAAACTCTTGTGTGCGCGCCATATCCCTTGGCGCACGAAAAGTCAATGTTACACGATCCATCCATGCGCGAAAAGGCGCACCCAATCCTAATCCACATGCAAGGCCCAAAATTCCATCGCCCTTTATCGCCTTTTATAAAATGCAATCTGCATGACATCCATGCGCCCATGCGCCTATTTATTTGGCTACTGAGTTGCAATTTTCATGCGCCTGCGCCACAGAGCCTTAAAATCTCTAACTCTTTCTTTGCTTTGACATTCGATGGAAGATCAAATGGCTAATTCAACCTTTTTGGATTGGGTCTCGCTTCTTCTTCATGCGAGATCAGCAGCGAGTTCAAAAAGAACATATGTCTACATCCAGCAAAGAGACCCACCAAACCAAGAGGAAAGGCTAAGCTTACGAGAGGAAGAGATGAAGTACAAATATCAAAGGGTCGGGATGCCGAATCACGAAGTGAATGCGGTATGGATGTCGGGGACTCGAGTTGGGTCACATTGACATGGAAGAAGTGCAGGTTAGGACTCAGAAGGTTACAAGAAGTCCGTGGATGGACAAATTAATAGGCAGTGCCCTGCATTTCGCCGGAGGAATCCCCGTCAGTGCCGTCAACAATGAATTCATGATGGTGATTGCACAATCTTACAACAAGGACACAAGATGTGTCGAAAACAGCAAGGGCGAGGTAGTCATAAACCTCACTGCCCGTCATTTTGAGATAATGCTCGGCATCCCTCACCACCGGCACTTTGTGGCCGTCAGCCAAGAAGAGTGCATCAAGGCCTGGGAAGACAATGAAGACCAATGCATGCAACTAATGAACGAAGTCTACTTGAAAAACAAGAAGGTGGTAACCCGGTGGCCCCAAATCATCCACCGCAGTGACTTCTCAGAAGAGCTCGGCGATCTATTACTTTCTGAGCGGAGTCTTCGGGCTTTCGCGCCCACTACTTCCATAAATGGATGCTGAGGTACTTGGAAACAATGAATAAGAATGTGCCTGAGCAGCGCTTTTCTTTGGGAGAAATAATAAGCAGCACCATCTCAGCGGCTACTGACAATTCGCCACTGGCAGGAGTGTTCCATATGAACTCCTACGTAGTCTCTGCTGCGGCGTCGGAGAGGGATTATCGAGGGCTAAACCGAAGTGGAATTTGGCCTCGGTCAAAATATATGAATATTATCCAGAGCTAAGGCTGGAGAATAGCATCCCTCAATTCGCCAAAATTAATGATGCTTTCTTCTATCACATCATTTTCTGTTGAGGCCAAATCTAACTCATGGTCGCATACGACCAAAAACATTGTGTCAGCCGTGGAGAAGTGGGGGCCTGTTCACCCGGTTTCCCACATTTACCTATACGAGGCGGTCGACTTCTTGGGCGAGCCAACCGAGCTACCGAGGTATCTTTGGACCTAAGCTGATTCTACTAGAGTTATCAAGGCGGTGGTCACATACCATGAGAAATGCCTCAAAAGAAAGAAGGCGGAACTCCTTTCCCCCTCACGGTGGGCGTACACATGCTCCTCCCATCACAAGGCGAAGGAAATGTTCGCGAAGTGGAGTTGCTCAATTTGAAACATGACTTCCCGGCCAGGCCTACCTTTGACCCAAGGGCTGCTGCGAGAGGCTAAGCTTGATCCGATCCATGTCCCTCAAATTGAGGATATTTACATTGGCGTCATCCACGAGGTGGAACTCGAGAAGAAAGGATCATTCTCGCTTAGCATTGGCGGAAATTATCAATACGGAGTGGCCATTGTCCCCAAAGGCTTCCAAACTACGGAAGATGAAGTAGACAAGGTGTATAATGACACGGAAGGGGATGATTGGCCCTTCCGGCCATTGTGAAGCAAGGCTCCTCAAACAATTGAGGAGAGGGTCGAGAGACTATGCGCGACGAGAGCCTTGGTGGTGCCGCATGAGCGGGCTGATCTACCTCGGGGTAGATTTCACAACCTCCCCATTGGGCAATGCACCTCGAGGTCAAGAAGCGGCTAAAAGGCAAAGGTGTAGAAGGTGAACCTAGCACCATTCGGGAAGAAGCCCCTGAAGTCCTCCTTCCACGGCGCGAGCAGTAGTAATAACTCTGGATTCGCGGAGAAAGAAAAGCGGCGGAGGATAGTCCCATCGCCCATCCACTCGGGATGTCGGCATTGCTCTGACCACGAGAGTCCCTTATCCCTTCTTCTTCTCTTCCTTCCCCTCCTCGAGTGACTCAAACGACCACCCCTTTGGTCGTGTCCTCCGCCCCTTCTTCTACTCTTTCCCCTGCCTCTTCGTCTATCTTCTCCTCCCTCGCTGATTTATCTTCTTCCATTTCTTCCCTCATTTCCGGGCTCCCTTCCCTTCCTTTGTCTTCTGCAGCTGCGGTTTCCCTTCCTCCGTGGACACTTCTTCGGCTATGCTTTCAATGCCACCGCTGCCGCGTGTCTCACGTTTTCCCCTCTTCTACTGTTGCTCCCTCCTCCTCTGTCTCTGGTCCTTCTTCTATGGGACCAGCCTGGATCTCTCAGCAGTTGAGCCAACAAAAGAGGAAAGTTCCCATCGCTCCGATGGACTTTTCAGTGATTCCGGCCAAAGGGGCAAAGAAGCAAAAGCACATGTAACACGCTTCTCTCAAAGTCTTTGCGGGTGAGAGAGTTATGGAAATAGCATACCCAGTCCCCTCAGGGAAAAAAGATGCATGTCTCGGCAGATTTTTTTGTGACTCAAGTCACTGATGGGGACGTCTTACGAAAGTCTCCGGGGGAAGCTCTTTCATGATCGATGCCCTCTGCAAAAGCTTGAGGAAAAAAAGAAGAAAAGGCTGCGAAGGAGCGAGAACAAATATCGCTTCAAGCCTTACGAGAAGATGGGTAGTGCACCTCCCACGACTGCCGCGAGACTTGAGCTTCTCGGCCGGGGAGAAAATCAATGAATATTCAAAGATCGGCGGCGGGGGTATGGCCGTTTGCTTGGAGGGCCAGATCCTCAGGGCACGGTGAAAGAGTGATCGCGAATATGTCGATTCATATCTAAACATCAAAAGGTGAACAAGGAACTCCAAGCATTAGCGGGTCCCATATCGGAAGAGCTAGATCATGCTAGACTCCAACATGAGACCTTTGACAAATGTTATTTGTTGAGTCGAAGATCTGGTCAAGTTCGGAGTTTTCGGCCATCGAGGGCCCTCAGCAAAACCATGTCCACTCTGGACTATCGGATAGATCAGCTGGAATTTGTTACGGAAAAGATAGACAAGGTGAAGGAAGAGGCCTGGATGCGATGCATCAAATGGGGTGAATTGTTCTTAACATGTCTCGGGGCTGCTCACTCCTTCCTTTACCATGAGATCGGTGATGAAACTATCCGGATCTTGAGGAGATCGCTTCTCAAGAGCGGGGCGAGAGGTCACATTTGACACTGAATCTATCAACAACCTGCTGGCCTGTAGGGACTTCATCGGGTTCCTCATCGAGGCGGAGAAAGATTATTCTAAACTCCCAGAAAAGCTCATAAGCGAGCGGGAGACTTGCGAAGCAATCGGCGAGCGGCACTGAGGATCCATCACAGGATCAATTTGGGCCCATGATTAACAAGTTTTTGGAATACCGCGCTCAGTTCCACATATCATCTCCTGAGCAGCATCAGAAGCAGGCAACCCCCTTTCGGCCGCAGGATGACGATGACGAGTAGCTGCTTCTTCTTCTTCTTCTTCTTCTTCTTCTTCTTCTCTCTATTCTCGACTTTCTTGTTGAAATGTCTAAAGTGTGTTGGCACAAATGATGACATCATCCATGTTGCATCATGGGATGATGTCATCCATCAAGTTGTCAAAAGTCAACATGACTTTTAGATATTTTGTAAATATCTTTGTAAATAGGTGGTTGGCTCCTTTTTGCCTTCTTTCCTTCTCCTCTCTTCTATAAATACTGGAATACTTGTTGTATTCGGGGTGAACATTTTTTAGATGAAAATAGAAGTGAGGAGAGAAAGACTTTGAGCTTTCTTTGTAAGAGAAGAAAACAGTAATACAAATATTAAGACTTTGTGCTCAATAGCTGTGTTATGCATTAGATCTTCCTTACGTTAGATCTGTATGTGTTTAATCTGTTGGATTCATATCTACTTTTCTGTCATTTGCTCATCAGTATTGCTTTGTTTATTTATGCAAGTAGGTTTGGCTCTGTTTACTACCAACCCAAAAACATAAATCTTCTGACCTTTCTGCTTTGGAATTCATTTCTTTTCTTCCTTCGGATCTGTTCTTTCTCTTTTCCCTCTTTCATTCCTTTCTTTTCGCAGCCTGAAACACTCTACTGGGATGAGATCCCAAACCCCCGAAGGTAGAATCATGAGACTTGCATAGATTCTGCTTTGGTAGAATAGCAATAAACCAGTTTCGCTTTCTTTGACTCAAAGAGGGCTAAGCCACTGCACCTTGTTGGCTCATCATCCATAGATCATCCGGGTGACAGATTTTCGGACCAATGAGTTTTTGGCGACTCATTTGGGATCGAATAGATCATCGGATCTATGATGGTAGTAAGATAAAAAATCAGAAAAAATCAAAAGATTGCTGCCTGTTTGCAAATCTGAACTTTTTGTTAAAAATCCAAAAATTTGCAAAAGTGCTCAAATTGAAAAATTTTCTTCTGAGAGTCATAGATCTGGTCCAGTTAAAGATCTTTAGTTCGCTGAGTTTTTGAAAAAATCAGTATTTTGCCATAGATCTGAGTTTTTGACTGTTTGCAAAAAGTTTGAAACCCTCTAAAAAAAGTTAAAATCAGATCAGAAAATCAGCTTACTAATCTTCCCTGCCATCTTATCCTCGTTGTAATTTGTCATTTAACCACAATCGGTTTTCTGAAGAGGATAGTTTTTAAATATCTAGAAAAGTGCCTGCTGCTGGTTTTTGACAGAAAAACCAGAAAATCAGCAAGTACAACCAAAAAGAAAGTTTAAATCTGCGCCATAACATTGCAGATCTGGAAGGAACACTGGCGAGTGAACCTTTTACGCAGCGTGCGGCGGGAGCCGTGGAGAAGCTGATCCTACTTTCGATCTGCTTCAAAGGCACAATTTCAGCGTAACACCGGCGCGTTTTTCAGCACTAAGCTCGGCTAGCCGGTCATCCAGGAGTGTCTCACCTTCACGAAGAAAAAGTCTTTTGCAGGGGGCATCCACATCCCTTTGTAGTGCCTTGCTACTCAGCGGAACTACAATTCCAGCTCGTGTTCTCTTTCCGGCTTTTCAGATGGCGGTACCATGGGGAAACGTGATGGGTCCTTTGGCTTTACCACATCCAGTTCACGCTCTCCCTCACGGAAATCGAAAGAATTTTCCCAAATTCGACGGGAGCGGAAATCAAAGCACGGATTCCCACATATCTGCATTCATCATGTCATGTAGTATTTTGGATGTGACCCACGAAGATGTGTCGGTTCGCCTTTTACGGAAACCCTACGAGGACTGCGGTGAATGGTTTCAGCATTTGCCGGCTGGATCTATCACCAGTTGGGCCACCTTGCGGGATGCTTTTGAAGATAGGTACAAGCCTTCAGAGGATGCATTTGCATTATTATCACGAATCACTCACCTGAAGAAGGAGGCGAATGAGACCATGCGCGATTTTGTCACCGGTTGATGCACTAATCAATAGTGTCCCTGTTGCCATGCTTCAATGCCGGAAAATCAAAAGTGTTTCTTCGTAAAGCGCTATGAGCTCGAAAGTTAGTTTCTTGCTCCTTCGAGGAGCGAGTTGCCACCTTGGTTCTCGCCCTTGACCAGCTTTGCCATTCGCATAGAGGATAATCGATAATATCCGGTGAATTAAAAAAGGAATCAGCCAAGCCTAAATCTTTGGGCCCTTCGCCCACCACCGTCGATCGGCATTCCAAAAAGATGGCAAGCGATTTGCTCGCATTGAAGAAGCGATTGGCGAGGCCTCTCCCGAGTTCCTCATACGGGATATTCCGCGGAGGAATTTCGTTCCTAACAATGTTTCACAAAGCCGCGCTTACCCTGGGCTGCTCGGTTGGCACTTGAGCCCCTCGGTCGATGCTCTGCGAGATTGAAGAAGAAGAAGCGTATTATGAAGAACCTTCGTCTCAAGGCGAAGATGATCAAGATGTCGGTGAACCGGTGGCGACTCTACTATCGGGTATATGGAATTTGATGAGGAAGAATCGATGAAGAAGAGGGTACCCGAGGGGAGTGCTATGCAAGTGGCGATCATATCTTTGTTTTTACTCGTTCATGAGGAAAGAAGCGGAAGTTGCTGCCCATGTCCAGCGAGGAGAGGCCGTGTCAAACGCGCCTCCGATCATTGCTAAAAGAGGTAATCCTCTTCCTACTCAACTCACTGGCAAATCTTTTACAAAGAAATCTTTTCCCCTATCTCTCCTCCCAAATCAGTCCTCTCACATTCCTACTAAGACCACCGATCCTATTCCATCATCGCGAGGTGAGGACTCATTCCTTTACCAACGCATGACCCTTGGCGCATTTGATATTATAGATCATGCAAAAAAAGACCAAGATCAAATGTACGAAGAAAGTGAGTATCTTGATCAAAACCCCGAACGACTTGTAAGATTAACTAAGTATATCAAAGTCATTTGTTATATCTAATCGGAGTTTCCCCAAAGGAATCCTTTCCACTCCCCCTGAATCCCATATAAATGTTGCTTGACATCTGCGTCGGGCAAGATAGAGCCTTTCTATCTCTCTCTTGATCAATGGACACAAGCTGAGTAATTGCATAATTGATTAGGGGCTTTGATAATGTCATGCGGCGAAAAGTCGCCCATGCTTTGGGCCTCACTCTTACCAAGCCTTTTGGTAGATGTTATTCTTTGGAAACTAAGCAAGTTCCGTTGGTTGGCCAAATCAAAGGCGCGTAATTTGCATTTGCGGCTTTCCCGGATAAAGAGTAAAAATGGCAGGTCCTCGTTCTTGACATTCCGGCGGCATATGGAATATTCTTTGGGAAGAAGTTTTTGCAGCGAAGTTGGTGGAGAAATTCATATGGGTGGTCAAAGCTAGAATTCGAGTCAAAGGCGTAATGCGAGACTTTGGAGCAGAATCACAAAAGAAATACTTGGTTACCAGCTCACGAAGACCCCAAAGCTCAAATCCTTTTTGAATCATCGGGGATGGGAATTACTTCTTATCTCTTGAGACGGATAAAGCAGGTGTTCTCGTTCAGGAAGGAGATCTTAATAAGATCTGGACATTGCAATTCGATGGGAGCTGTGCAACTAGTGGATGTGG
Source organism: Taxus wallichiana var. yunnanensis (assembly GCA_018340775.1). Lineage (NCBI taxonomy): Eukaryota > Viridiplantae > Streptophyta > Pinopsida > Cupressales > Taxaceae > Taxus > Taxus wallichiana. Next base: position 547,182,690 of record CM031237.1, on the reverse strand, counting down.
CGCTGGGGTCGTGTTGATATCTCCTGAGGAAGAAGTCATTCCTCTCTCTTTCAAATTGCAGTTTTTCAACACTAACAATACTGCTGAGTATGAATCTCTCTTACTCGGTATGCAAGCCGCAAAAGAAAGAGGAATTAAAAATCTAAAAGTACAAGGTGATGCTGAGCTAGTTGTAAATCAGGTCAAAAGGATTTACCAAGTAAAGAATGAAAGGCTCAGACATTACCGTAATGCGGTATGGGACAGCATCGAAGAATTTGATGCCTTTTCAATGAAGGCGATTCAAGAGCCCAAAATGACATGGGTGATTCATTGGTTTGTTTCGGCATCTCTCATGCTCCACATCCGAGGTTTGAAAATGAACAAGTACACCATTGAGGTGGTTTTCCACCCTTGAGCGTGCCAGATAATTCTCAGCATTGGCAGGTGTTCAATGATGATAATCAACTCATTGCCTTTACGGAAAGGCAGAAAATTTTAAAGAATTGTATTTTGAAGGATCCACTTCACATGCCGTGATCGATCAGCGGTCAAAACCACGAATGAATCGAAGGAGTAACGATGGCATATGTCGGCTCAAAGGAAATAAAATTCCAAAGGGCTGGTTTTCTGGGAGCGCTTTGTTTGTGAGCATGACCGTTTTGTAAAAAGAAGAGGCGGGATGATCTGGCTCATCCCGAAACCGAACCGGTCAATATAGGTTCGATAGAACATCCATGATTTGTGAACATTGGGAAATGTTGCGCACGAGAAGAAAAGCGAAAATTTGTCAAGTTCTGAAAAAATATATGGATGTATTGGCATGGTCTTATGCGATTTAAAGTCCTTCAAGCGAAGGGCGTTGCCACGATATTCCGTTGAAAGCGATGCCAAAGCCTTCCTTGAAGCGAGAGGCACTATAATCCCAAGATTTGGGTACCATCAGGCGAAATTCGAGAAGATCTTAGGCGCGAGAATCATCTTCCCTATCCATCATGATACTTGGGTAGCAAATATTGTGCGGTCTGCAAGAAAAAGCGGTGAAATACGCATCTGCGTAGACTTTGAAATTTGAATCAAGCTTATTTGAAAGACAACTACCCTCTTAGATAATGGATCAAGTTACTGCAGCGATGGCTGGATCGAGAGATCTTATCCATGCTTGCGGTTTTTAGGTTCTACAATCAGTTGAAGTTTCACTGAAGATCGTTTCAAAACAGCATTCACTACTCACAGGGTACATTTGCCTCTGACGGGATGCCTTTCGGCCTAACTAATCTTTGGTGCCACTTTTTAGTGGGCCATGGACTTTGCATTCAAAGGTATGATGGGAAAGTCATTGTGGTTTACCTAGATGACTTTAGTGTGTTCTCTAAAGCAATGAAATGATCATTGTGATCATTTGGAGCAAGTGTTGGCAGTGCGAGAACATGGGATTTCCTAAACCCAAAAAAGTCTTTTTGGAGTCACGGAAGGGAAGTTGCTAGGCCATGTGGTCAGCGAAAGAAGGAACAAAGATAGATCTTGAAAGAGTTAAGGCTATTCAAAGCCTTACTCTGCCTCTCAAGCAAGGTGGTGTTCATTCTTTCTTTGGAAAGGTGAACTTTCTCGGGCGTTTTGTTCTGACTTCTTGAAAAGACCCGTCACATATTGAACATGATGAAGGGTCACCAACTTTCGAGATGGAGTGAGAGGGAAAAGGTCATTTGAAGAAATAAAAGCACATTGCTCATGCACCGATCTGGTATGTCAGATTTCTCAAGGACTTCATCATGTATAGTTATGCATCGAGCATCTTTGTGTATCATGCCAATCTTAATGCAAAAGAATTCAGAAGACATTGAATCCCCGATTGCATTCATGAGTTCTCCCCTCAAGCCTCACGAACTAAAGATGACTCAATTGGAAAAGCATGCCTTTGCCGTTGTCAAAGCAGTGAAGAATTTCAGGTATTACATTCTAAACTCACATACGGTGGTACCTTGGTCCCGACACGGCGGTGAAATCAATTCTAACTCGGCGGGAGTTAGGAAGTTTGCGAGGAAATTGGATCGCAAAGGTCCAGGAGTATGACCTGGATATTAAACCAACCAAGCTGGTAAGAGGCAAGGGCCTGTGTCAGCTAATGGCTGAAAACAAAGATTCAGAAAACCCTGATGACAGGGGTGACTACATCGAGAGAAGCACGGGACGGGGCCGGGAAGAAGGGCACGATTCTCTGCCTCTGGTTCTATTTGTTGCTGACTAGTGATGAGTGGTACTCGACATCGCTTTCTTCCTTACCTACGGCGAATGCCGATGCACCTAGCTGAAAGGAGAAGCGCACTATAAAGCTCGGGGCGGCTAAATATGTCATACGGGATGACGGCTTATATAAGCGCGGGATAGATGGCATCTTCTGCGATGTGTCGACAAGCCCCGGACAAGTAAAACTCTTTGGAAAGTTTTCACAATTCAGCTTGTGGAGGGCATTTCTCTTCCTCGTTTTGCACACAAGATCATTCGGAGCAGGTATTATTGGCGGCGCTCTTTCAAGAATCTGACCACGGGTGGCGAAATGTGAACCACCATGACAATTGTTGGCAAGCCCAAGTTGGCTGCCCTTCCCTAAGGCGGTCATTATCGATGAACCATTCGGGCAATGGGAATTGATTTTATTAGCGCACTCGATCCTCAATCGAGTCTTTGGACATAGCTATGTCCTTACGACGGATTACTTCACCAAGTGGGTGGAAGCCATACATCAAGCATGCCACTTACGAGGTGGTTTGCAATTTCATTAAAGAAAATATCATTGTCAGGTTCGGCGTTCCAAACAAAATCATTGCTGATAATGCTTCTAACTTCTCCTCACGAGAAGTTATTAGTTTTTGCTATGAATATGGGATAACTTTGGCTCACGCATCGATTATTACCCTCGGGAAATGGTCGGGGCGGAATCGCAGTAACAAGAACTTGGTGACCATCATACGGAAGTTAGTAGTGGAATCAAATCAGCGGATGTGGCACAAGTCTTTGTCTGACGCTTTGTGGGCGGATCGTATTACTCCCAAGAGATCTCTCGGCATGTCACCTTTTCAAGTGTTATATGGCATTGATGCGAACTTCCCATTTCTGTGGAACTTCTGCTCTGCGCAGCACGAGCCATTGAAGATGAAACTTTCCAAAGTTCTCTTGAAAAGAGAATCATGTATACAGCGAGAACTTGAAGAAAGAGAGTGAAGGTGGTCGATAGGATCACTTGAACATCGAGAATCAAGTTAAGAGGCTTTTGATAAGAAGGCCAAGCAAAGGGATTTTCAAGTGGGAGATCTCGTCCTTTTGTGGGACAAGCGAAGAGAACCAAAGGGCATGCATGCGGAAAGTTTGATTCTCTATGGAGAGGGCCCTTCAAAATCAAGCAGCTCAACGGAGAGAATAGTTTCTATCTCTCATATCTGGATGGAACCGAGCTCCCGCTTCCTTATAGCGGGCAGCATCTGAAGATCTTCAGGAAGTAGAGCTTGCTCTCTTCTTTGTACAGTTTGCTTTAAGTTGTGTGTTTGCTTTCGTCGTGTGTTTGCTTTTGGTTTGTTGTGTGTTTCCTTTGTTCTCCCTCCGGTCCCCCTTGTTTTTGACTCTGTTACCCAATGGATAGGCACAAGTGATCTGGGATTCTCTACCCCGAGTTTTGCTCAGGGATAGTCCCCAGAAAGAGCCAGCTGTTATCCCGTAAAATTGACAAGGGCAATTTTACCGATAACCATATAGAAAATTTTGTTTCGATCCTCGTTAGGGATCCCTTGTGTTGAAATGTTGTAAAATCCCTTAGGAAATCTAGTTTTGAACTTAGTCTTTTGAGCCTTTTTTGGTAGGCGCATGAAATTGCTTTGTAACACTAACTTTTGATCGCCCCCTTAAAAGCCTTTGGCGCATGGTTTTCAATGTTAACACAACTTTTCATGCGCAAAGAATGTTGAACCTTCCTGCGTGCGCGGCGCATGCGCTTGTGTTAGTACAACTTTTGTTGCGCCACTCTTTGGTGCGCGAAAAGGCGCACATAATCTTATGCAACAAAAAGCGTTTTGGTGCGAAAAGGGTGCTTCATGTCGACAATGCTTTTGTGTGCTTGTGCAAAAGCGCGCTTTATCTCTGTTGTCAAATACTTTGATGCGCGAAAGGCGCACGCTTTCTCTGTGACAACATGACAAATCTCTCATGCGCCTTTGAAAAAGTGGTTGGCGCATTTATGACGATTTTTCTATATATATATATATATGGTTTGCGCGCCCAAATGTCATTTTCACTTTTGTTGAGCACGTGATTTTACGAACTTGTCGGCCTACTGCTCGTCGTTTTCAGCCTTGTGGACCCGTTTCGAACTTTTGCTATATATCCGGGTAAGAGGTGTTATTTCTCTCTTGTGCGTTTTGTGCTTTCGGTTCTGGTGTGTTCTGGTTTGGTTTTGCTTGTTGGGTGGTTGTTTATATATAAATGTGTTGGCCTAGCCCCGTTTCTTTATCTGCCCCCATGCTTTATCCTTCCTCTTTCCGGATCTCTTTGGAGAAGGGCGTTTTCTTGAAACCAGTGGTTGTAATCCTCTTGGTTTTAATCGTTTTTTCCCCCATTTGAGCATGTTAAAAAAGGAAGAGAGGAGAAGAAATCTAAGAATCATGTAAAACCCCCTTTAAGAGTTTAGTTTTCTGTTTTTCTCCTTGGCGCATCTGTCCCCTGCTGACACTAAGAACAGTTGCGCCCCTTTGGCGCATCTACCGCCCTATTAACAAAAGCAAAATCCCGCGCATGATGGCGCACCTTTTTGCCTCTTTGCATCATGAGCTCACCTCTGCGCCCTTTGGCGCGCCTTTTCACATCTCAAGTGTCAAATCTCGCGCCCCTTTGGCGCACCATCCATCCATGTTGCATCCTTTTCCATGCGCCCATGGCGCACCCGGCTTCCATGCAACAAAAGCTTTTCTGCTAAGTATGAAGCTATAAAGGCGCGAGGCGCGCATCCCCGATTGCAATAACATTATGTTGTGTAAACTCTTTGCGCGCGCCATATTTCCCTTTGGCGCACGAAAAGTCAATGTTACACGATTTTCCATGCGCAAGAAGAAGGCGCACCAAATCCTAATGTAACATGAAACGAGGTATCCATGCGCCTTTGGCGCCCTTTATAAATGCAATGCAAACTGCATTCCCATGCGCCTTTTATAAAATGCAATCTGCACATCCATGCGCCATGCCCCTATCTATTTGGCCTGTTAGTTGCAATTTTCATGCGCCTGCGCCTGCGCCTGAGCCTTAAAATCTCTAACTCTTTCTTCTGCTAACATTCCGATGGAAGATCAAATGGCTAATTCAACCTTTTTGGATTGGGTCTCGCTTCTTCTTCATGCAGATCAGCAACTGAGTTCAAAAGAACATATGTCTACATCCAGCAAGAGACCCACCAAACCAAGAGGAAAGGCTAAGCTTACAGAGGAAGAGATGAAGTACAAATATCAAAGGGTCAGGATGCCCGAATCACAGGCTGAATGCAGTATGGATGTCAGGGACTCAGAGTTGGGTCACATTGACATGGAAGAATTTTGGGTTAGGACTCAGAAGGTTACAAGAAGTCCGTGGATGGACAAATTAATAGGCAGTGCCCTGCATTTCGCGGAGGAATCCCCGTCAGTGCCGTCAACAATGAATTCATGATGGTGATTGCACGATCTTACAACAAGGACACAAGATGTGTCGAAAGCAGCAGAGGCGAGGTAGTCATAAACCTCTTGCCGTCATTTTGAGATAATGCTCGGCATCCCTCACCAGGCACTTTGTGGCCGTCGCCAAGAAAAGAGTGCATCGAGGCACAGGAAGACAATGAAGACCAATGCATGCGACTAATGAGCGAAGTCTACTTGAAAAACAAGAAGGTGGTAACCGGTGGCCCCAAATCATCCACCGCGGTGACTTCTCGGAAGAGCTCTCGGCGATCTATTACTTTCTGAGCGAGTCTTGGGCTTTAGCGCCCCCACTACTTCCATAAATGGATCTTTGAGGTACTTGGAAACAATGAATAAGAATGTGCACGAGCGCAGCGCTTTTCTTTGGGGAGAAATAATAAGCGGCACCATCTCGGCGGCTCTGACAATTCGCCCCTGCGGGAGTGTTCCATATGAACTCCTACGTAGTCTCTGCTGCGGCGTCGGAGAGGGATTATCGAGGGCTAAACCGAAGTGGAATTTGGCCTCAGGTCAAAATATATGAATATTATCCAGAGCTGAGGCTGGAGAATAGCATCCCTCAATTCGCCAAAATTAATGATGCTTTCTTCTATCACATCATTTTCCTGTTGAGGCCAAATCTAACTCATGGTCGCACGACCAAAAACATTGTGTCAACCGTGGAGAAGTGGGGGGCCCTGTTCACCCAGTTTCCCACATTTACCTATACGAGGCGGTCGACTTCTTGGGCGAGCCAACCGGGGCTACCGAGGTATCTTTGGACCTAAGTTGATTCTACTAGAGTTATCAAGGCGGTGGTCACATACCATGAGAAATGCCTCAAAAGAAAGAAGGCGGAACTCCTTTCCCCCTCACGGTGGGCGATACACATGCTCCTCCCATCACAAGGCGAAGGAAATGTTCGCGAGTAGAGTTGCTCAATTTGAAACATGACTTCCCGGCCGAGGCCTACCTTTGACCCAGGGGCTGCTGCTGAGAGGCTAAGCGATCCGATCCATGTCCCTCAAATTGAGGATATTTACATTGGCGTCATCCACGAGGTGGAACTCGAGAAGAAAGGATCATTCTCGCTTAGCATTGGCGGAAATTATCAATACGGAGTGGCCATTGTCCCCAAAGGCTTCCAAACTACGGAAGATGAAGTAGACAAGGTGTATAATGACACGGAAGGGGATGATTGGCCCTTCCGGCCATTGGCAGAAGCAAGGCTCCTCAAACAATTGAGGAGAGGGTCGAGAGACTATGCGCGAGAAGAGCGAGCACGGTGCCGCATGAGCAGGCTGATCTACCTCGGGGTAGATTTCACAACCTCCCCATTGGGCAATGCACCTCGAGGTCAAGAAGCAGCTAAAAGGCAAAGGTGTAGAAGGTGAACCTAGCACCATTCAGGAAGAAGCCCCTGGAAGTCCTCCTTCCACAGCGCCAGAACAGGTAATAACTCTGGATTCGCCAGAGAAAGAAGCAGCGGAGGATAGTCCCATACGCCCATCCACTCAGGATGTCGGCATTGCTCTGACCACGAGAGTCCCTTCTGTCCCTTCTTCTTCTCTTTCTTCCCCTCCTCGAGTGACTCAAACGACCACCCCTTTGGTCGTGTCCTCCGCCCCTTCTTCTACTCTTTCCCCTGCCTCTTCGTCTATCTTCTCCTCCCTCGCTGATTTATCTTCTTCCATTTCTTCCCTCATTTCCGGGCTCCCTTCCCTTCCTTTGTCTTCTGCTGCGGTTTCCCTTCCTCCCGTGGACACTTCTTCGGCTATGCTTTCAATGCCACCGCCGCGTGTCTCCACGTTTTTCCCCTCTTCTACTGTTGCTCCCTCCTCCTCTGTCTCTGGTCCTTCTTCTATGGGACCAGCCTGGATCTCTCAGCAGTTGAGCCAACAAAAGAGGAAAGTTCCCATCGCTCCGATGGACTTTTGATGATTCGGCCAAAGGGGCAAAGAAGCAAAAGCTGTAACACGCTTCTCTCAAAGTCTTTGCGGGTGAGAGAGTTATGGAAATAGCATACCACAGTCCCCTCGAGGAGAAAAAGATCTGTCTCGGCAGATTTTCTGTGACTCAAGTCACTGATAGGGACGTCTTACGAAAGTCTCCGGGGAAGCTCTTTCCTTGATCGATGCCCTCTGCAAAAAGCTTGAAGGAAAAAAAGAAGAGAAAAGGCTGCGAAGGAGCGAGAACAAATATCTACTTCAAGCCTTACGAGAAGATGGGTAGTGCACCTCCCACACTTGCCGCCGAGACTTGAGCTTCTCGGGTAGGAGAAAATCAATGAATATTCAAAGATCGGCGAGCGGGGGTATGGCCGTTTACTGCTTGGGAGGGCAGATCCTCAAGGGCAGTGAAAGAGTGATCGCGAGTATGTCAATTCATATCTAAACATCAAAAAGGTGAACAAGGAACTCCAAGTATTAGCGGGTCCCATATCGGAAGAGCTAGATCATGCTAGACTCCAACATGAGACCTTTGACAAATGTTATTTGTTGGTCGAAGATGCAGTCAAGTTCGGAGTTTTCGGCCATCGAGGGCCCTCAGCAAAACCATGTCCACTGGACTATCGGATAGATCAGCTGGAATTTGTTACGGAAAAGATAGACAAGGTGAAGGAAGAGGCCTGGATGCGATGCATCAAATGGAGAATTGTTCTTAACATGTCTCGGGGCTGCTCACTCCTTCCTTTACCATGAGATCGGTGATGAAACTATCCGGATCTTGAGGAGATCGCTTCTCGAGAGCGGGGCGAGAGGTCACATTTGACCTTGAATCTATCAACAACCTCTGGCTGGCTGTAGGGACTTCATCGGGTTCCTCATCGAGGCGGAGAAAGATTATTCTAAACTCCCGAGAAAAGCTCATAGCGGCGGGAGACTTGCGAAGCAATCGGCGAGCAGCACACGAGGATCCATCACGGGATCAATTTGGGCCCATGATTAACAAGTTTTGGAATACGCGCTCGAGTTCCACATATCATCTCTGGCGGCATCGAAGCGAGGCAACCCCCTTTCGGCCGCAGGATGACGATGACGAGTAGCTGCTTCTTCTTCTTCTTCTTCTTCTTCTTCTTCTTCTTCTTCTCTCTATTCTCCGACTTTCTTGTTGAAATGTCTAAAGTGTGTTGGCACAAATGATGACATCATCCATGTTGCATCATGGGATGATGTCATCCATCAAGTTGTCAAAAGTCAACATGACTTTTAGATATTTTGTAAATATCTTTGTAAATATTTGTTGGCTCCTTTTTTGCTTTCCTTCTCCTCTCTTCTATAAATACTGGAATACTTGTTGTATTCGGGGTGAACATTTTTTAGATGAAAATAGAAGTGAGGAGAGAAAGACTTTGAGCTTTCTTATGTGAGAAGAAAACGATAATACAAATATTAAGACTTTGTGCTCAATATTTGTGTTATGCATTAGATCTTCCTTACGTTAGATACGTATGTGTTTAATCTGTTGGATTCATATCTACTTTTTGTCATTTGCTCATCGGTATTGCTTTGTTTATTTATGCAAGTAGGTTTGGCTCTGTTTACTACTGACCCAAAAACATAAATCTTGACCTTTCTGCTTTGGAATTCATTTCTTTTCTTCCTTCGGATCTGTTCTTTCTCTTTTCCCTCTATAGGATAAATGATGAAATGATGGATTACTTAGATGGTTTGGAGTCTTGGGGATTCGAAGAAGGGAGCTCCAATTTCTTATGTGGATGGGTGAGAGATTTTTGAGTAGGTATGCCAAGGTTTTTAAATTTTCACTGGGGTTTTTGTCCTTATTAGGAATAAAAACAACTTCCATTGGAGGATCTATTATGTCAAAAAAGTAGCACCCTAGGATTTGTCTCATATAGATCCCTACTTTTTGGAAAACATGGGATGATCTCACAAGTTTGGTACTTGTAAAATGAGATCAACCTCCAGAGAAGGATGGTTCCTCTACCTAAATCCTAATTCTAAGCTACTCCTAAGGGAGTAAATGTAGCTATCTACTCCTATTCTAACAATCCAAGGGACTAGGGAGAGAGAAAAGTGCATGAAAATGAAAAATCCTTTACTCACAATGATGATAGAACCAATAAAGGGTGGAGAGACACTCTCAAATGAGGAAAAATAGAAGAAAAATTATGAAAGAAGGGGTATATATGAACACTAAAGTCCAAAAAAATATTCAAACCTCGTTTTTTAGGGACACTGTGATCTTAGATTATGTAAGGAGAAGAAAAGATGCATAGAATACCTAAAAATGAATGAAAGGCATGAATTTACAATAGAACATGAGATAGGATAAATTGATAGCCACAAAACAAGTATTTTATTTCTTTATAAATATGCACAATACATTAAAGTGAAGGAGAAAGGAAAGATTCTTTGTGTAGGTGCTCAAATATGAGGTTTGAAACCCATATACATATATGCACCACTTGAAGCAGAGTGCAAAAAAATTACCAGAATTTCCAACCCTTTAAAATGAGTGTTACTCCACTATTTATAGAAGAGGAAGGAGAGAATAATAAGAGAAGAAGAGGGGGAGACATGTCAGATTTTCTCTTGTTATTAATGAGAATCTTTGTGTCTCCACGTAACATAACTTTCAAGATTCCACCCCACGAATCATCCATTAATTCTCTAAAAAACATCATGGGAACCCTGTGAAAACCATTTCTACATGCTACATTTCTCGCAGGAGAAAGAGAGAGCTCCATACTTCATTGATTCGGGTGGTTGAGTCATTTAAAACTATGCATTAATAAATTGATTGATGTTTCCTTGTTTTCAACCAAAATATGATTTTGAATGGTCCAAAGTGTAGCCCATTCGGTATCTCTCCAACAAGATAAAAAAACTCATGGATCCACCCTCTTCAATAGGATCTATGGTGGTTTGAAGATTGTAGTGCATAATGAACACACAATGGTATGTGGCACATTACAGTCGATCCATAAATTGGCTGATTGCACTATGTACTAATGGATGAATTTTTTTATCTATTTCTCCCATAAAATGCCATCTATTCCTAACACAAATTGTGCCTAATTTAAGGGCTGAAGGAGACTTTTCCAAAATATCAATTTTGTGTGATTTGGAGATCTGTGGAGGAAGTTATGATGATTTGAATATTTGTATTCCATGGATCACAAAAATGTGACACTTGGTAACATTTGATTTATTAGGGGATCAAATTTTCAAACATGTTCATTGCTTCATCTTTGTCATGTGTCAATATCTATTTGGGTCGTGGGGTCAAGATTTAATTCCTTTCTTTTCCTCTATTTCCTTTGTATTTTTCAAGTGGGTTTGACTTTATGAATTACGAGTCCAATAAGACAATGTCATATTCCTTCGTAGTGTCGAGACTTCCCTTTTCTCTTTTTTATCCTTTTAAAATGTGAGCCAATGAGAAGGCTCCAAATTTCTTCATTATTCAACTTTTCAAATCTCTTTTACTTACCATTGTGAAGTGTGAGGCAATGAGAAGGCTCTAGGCCCCTTGCATGATGTCACTCCTTTTGACTATCCCTTCGACACTGCGAAAGAATTATCCAATGATATCATTCTCGTTCCTTAGGTTGTCATTATTTTGATGGAAATTAATTGATAATTGCAAAGTTTGAGCTAATAAGAAAGCTCCATGCACATTGTTGTGTCATACTTATTTTTATCGATTTTTAGAATGAAAATATGAGCTAATGAAAAAGGTTGCACATAGCTTTGGGTTTTTGGTTGTCAGAATTTTCCTTCACATCGTAACTTCTAACTTGAGGGATCTTAGAATTTTTTTGGATTCATAATAAATTTTCCATTCATCTTATTTTGACCTCGTTGATTTGTGTCGGACCTAATGAATTATAAACTTAGGTTTATTCCATGGACTAGACGTCTATGGAATGGATCTATCTTGAAGACTACTAGGAAGGTGAGGCGTGTCCTACCTTTGACCATTGATCTTTCTCCACCTACATTTTCCTCCACATGTCCTTTAACTTGCCTTGCCCCAAGAATGGATCCAAAACTCTATGGAATGTGGCTTATTTTGCATACTTGAAGCTGTTGAAGCCAAAATATTTGAGGAGAGCAAGAATCCTGCCACATGGCCCCTTTGTCTAAAGTTTGACATTGAATTTGACATCCAAATGAATGTCTATCAGCTTTAGATATAACCCACCAATTAATTGACTAATTTTCCCATGGGGTTTTGGATGTCGATGACTAGTGCATTTAGAAAGGTAAAATTGACAATCGTTTAAATGTTGCAGGGAGACTCTTAAAAATGGCTAAATCCATTTTTAACCTTGTTAGAGCCAAATAACTCAAGGGGGTGATTTTGGATAGTATGATCTTTGGAAGAGGAATCACATGATGTGGATTTCATTGTAGACATGGAGATGGAAGATGGAAGTGGTTTTTGAAGAACATATTTGATAAGGTCATAAGGTATTGTAGGTTTCATGGGTCTTAGAGGTGATGGCGTAGGAGTGATGTTTTTTGTTGATAGTGAAGATAAGGAAAGAATATCATTTTTAGTTGTACTAAGAGAGAATTTTTGCGTAGTATATGTTTTAAGGGATGATATTGGCATGAGCATGGATTCAAATGTTGAAGTAGATATAAGTGTGGTTATAGATGTGGATGAAGGAGTACAAATAGGAATTGATGTAGGTATAGAGGTATACTTTGGGATGGGTGTGAGAATGGATGTAGTTGTAGATAGGGATTGAGAGGTAGATGTAAGAGTAGATATAAGTATATATATAGGTGTTACGGTAGGCTTGGATATGATTGATATAGATGTAGTAGGTATAAGTATAATATTTATAAGTGAGGGTTCGAGATGGAGGTGTGATTGTAGATATCGGGGTGGATGTACATGTTAGTGAGGTAGTAAGGGTAATGGGTGTAGGCGGTGGTGTCGGATTATTGATTCAAAGTATTGATGTTGTGGGCGTTGGGCACTTGCTATTTAGGAGGAATAATTTTATTGTTTGGGGTGATTTAAGAAAGGTTATTTGAAGACGTCAAGATGTTGATTGGGATGTGAATTAGAGTTGTCTTATTAAAGATCCTTGTGGTCTATGAGTTGATGGACTATATATTTGAAAGTATGACATTTTTGATGTCATGGCCATGGAATCGATGATGTTTTCAATAGTGGTCATCATGATACCATGTAGGTTTTGGTCATGATTCATCAATGGGTATGATAGGAGGAATTTGAATGAGATTTTCAGCCATGATTTTATCAAAAATAGAACTATAGGACTCCTTGAGAGGGGTATAGTTGGGAGTTGTTATAGGAGCCCTTTGTGGAGGCTTTGTATGGGATGTAGACGTGGAAGAAGACTTGATGACGATGGTGTTAGCTGCATTTTTTATTTGTCACTATGATTGGGTGATTTGGTAAATTTGGTTTTGGTATGTTGGATCAGATTTTGACATGTCCTTTCTCGAGGGCACAAAGTTCAAGTTTACAAGCCATGGTGAATTCCTCTTTGAAGGTTTAGAAGGATTGGATATGAAGAGTTGATGAAATATATTTCATGCAAAAGCATGAAAATATTATGATTAGCTTAGTCTGTAGAAGCACAGAGAAGGATAATTGATTGATTATCCCATGTCATCTAGTGACAAAATATGTGATATATTCATCATCAAATTGTCTAATGGCATAGAGGTTTGTAATGGTGATTTTATGCGTAATGTTGATAGAAAAGTTTTCTAAGAATAGTTTCATTAGCTGAGTTAAGGAGAATATATATTGTTAGGGGATGTCATTGTACCGAGTCCAAAGTTGGGTCAGCCAATGATATGGGGAATGTGTAGAGCATAAGGTCTTGGTCATGAGTGATGAGATAACATGCATGTATAAAAGCATGAAGGTTCTATTGGGATATTCCTTACTATTAAACTTGGAAAATTTTAGAAGTTCCCAATGTGGAGGGTATGGATTGAAAGATCGATGGGTTGAAGGGTTTATTAGAGATCTATTCATAGAAGAAATTAGTCTTAGACCCCAAAGTAGTGGCTTCAAGATTGGAAATTATACTTATCAAAGTGTGGATATGGTCATTAGATGTGTGAGGATTAGATGAATATGGATGAGATTATGGGATATAAGAGGTAGATGGGTGAGGTTGTGGATGGGATTGATATGATTGAGGATGAGTGGGTGTTGGTGGAGGTGGTTGATAAGGGGGATATTGTTGAAGGGTTGTGATTGAATTGGTTGGGAAATAGGATGTTGTTGAGAGGTAGGAATGTAATTAAATGGATAATATTACATCTATTTTTATTGAGATATGGGGAGGTTAAATTTATTCTACATAGGATGAGTGGGAATGTAAGTATGGGGTGACTGAGTGGCTTGAGTAGATTGATTATGGAACAGTGGCGATAATCACTCTAGAGTGGAGGTTGGTGAGTTTAATTAGAATTTGAAGGATGAGGTTGTGAGATGATAAAATTTGTGTGGATTTCAGATGTAGATATATCGACTAAATTTTTATCATGTTGTTTGAGTGGTGGAGGAAATAGATGATATTCTTACAAATTTTGGGTAGGGATGGTAATGAACTACTAATGAGGATGGAAGAATTGGGTGTGGTGTTGATGCGGGGAAGATTGGGAGGAATGGGAACCACCAATTGAGTGGATTGATGAGTTTGGGGGATTATAGAGGAATATTGGTGAGAGACAAGTTCATGTTGTGCCATGGAAAGATCATTCATAGCTCAAGGGAAGAACAAATCAAGTTGAGAGGTAAGGACCTGAGTGGATTTGGGGTGAGAATGATAAGCATAAATTTGTTGAAGAGGGGGTCTGTTAATGGGAAGGTTGGTGGATTTACGGAGAAGGTATTCATGAAGAGAGACAAGGTTAGCATCCAAGAGTTCTTGAAACTCCAAGGATCCATGAGGGATAAAGGGAGGCCTAAAGGTTTATAAGGAAGTATGCGATGGGGTGTAGACAATCTAGAAGGAACGGAAACAAAGGGGTTAGTATCGGCGTGGGGCTTTGTTTGGATAGTTTGGGACTCATGGAGAGGAGAAACATAAATTTTAGGTTGAGCGACCAAACAATAAGTGACTAAGGGGGTGGAAGAGATAATGGAAAGGGTTGAAGTTTGTTGGGAGGAAGTGTTGGAAATAGGAATGTTGTTGGATGATGTGATTTGTTCCATTTTTTCTTGCTTGAGAACATGTAATAATGGGCATGAAACAATAAGACAAGAAACTATGTTGATTTTAATATTTCAAACAAGTCACATAGTAGATTTTTAATTATATTTCTTATTAGAAGAATGTGAAAAAGAAAGGAAAATGGGCTCAAAGGGAATCTAGGAAATGGACAAACTATGAATGGTTTCGGGTTGTTTTGGATGGCATCCTCGATATACTTAAAGTTACGTGAGGCTAAAATCTCTTATGACTCTACGGTAGGGGTTGATATTGGAGCCTACCCCTACACTTTAAGCAACGCATTGATAAGGGTTTTCGGCACTTGGCCAATATACCAATAGTAAAAAAATTTATGTGTCCGAGAACACCATGGTGGCTTTCCTATTGGGCATTGAAATCCCAATAGTTCCACTTGGAAGAAGATGTTTTAGATTTGTAAATTGATGTGTGTGGAAGGAGTGAATACAAAGAATTAACCTCTTAATTAGAATATGTTGTCAAAAAATTATAAAGAGGTTATCTTTAAGTCTAAAATAAAAATTTGAGATTCGATGAAATCAAGAAATCAAAGGAGGAAAGAAGATGTAAGCTAAGAGAAAATAGGAGAAAATGAAAAATACCTAGATAACACTATTTTCCTTTTTTATTTTATTTTTATGAAATGTGTTGTTGATCCAAGCAAGCAATCCACCATGAAAGCAAGAAAGTCAAGTTCCTACCGGAAGGTTAGTAAGAAAGAAATAGAAAATGGAAATGAAAATAATGAAATAAATCACCAAAGAAGGGTGGGTCCCATTGGGCATGTCAGAATGTTGATCTAATTTTCTTGCTCATGTTTTAGATTAGTGAAATGGTAACAAATAAAATAAGAAACTCCAATAATGAGAGGGTTTAAGGATACCTCTAGATGAGATCATGATGGATATGGGTACAACATATCCTCCTCACAATGAGCTTGATTACTTGCAAAAAAGAGAAAATCAACAGGAAAAATGGATTAGTAGATAGGATGGTGGGTTTCCCAACAAATATGGTCCTGATAAGTGAAAAATTTCTATTATGGATGTCAACCCACTTTTTATAAAAGATAAATAAAATGATAATGATAAGATGCAACATATTTTGAACTGGAGCAGGAAAGATGAGATGAACTAGATAATACAAAATGTATATATGATTATAGTAAATGTGAAAAAAATTAAACCTAAATGGTTCAATAAAGACATGAGACTAATGGATAAGTTATACGGTGAGTGTAGTAGGGTGAGTTAAATAGAAAGAAAAAATGGGGGAAGATGCGAAGGAATATGAAGTTGATCTAAGGACCGATGATGATTAGAGATGATGTTAAGATGCTTTATAGAAGATATGGATCGATTTTGGACAAAAAATATGCAATAAAATTGATGGATCTGATGAGAGAATGATAACTCTAGGATTAATTAATGGAAACTAGGATGGGTCAACAGAGAGTGGGTATGATTAAGATGAGATATGAGGAAATAGGTATGTAGAATGGAAAGATTGGGAGTTTTGAGGGAATTTGGGGCCGAGAGAATAGATAGCTAGCGAGGATAAAAATAGAAAACATAGTAAATGTGAATAGGGTCGAAGTGAATTTATTGAGTTGAAAGTGACCAGAATATATCTAGGATTTAATAGATGAAAATGGATGGAAAATGAAGGATTAAGGGAGCTAAATGAAAGATGCGACAATGGAAAAGCTCTAAGGCAAGCTGATAAAATTTCAGTGATGCATAATGATGATGATATGGTAAAATGTCTTCAAACAAGAAAAGGTGTTATACCAAGTAATGATAGAGCTTCAAAGGTGATGCACAAGATATCCAAAATATCTCCAAGGTGGTGATAGCAACTGTAAAGAAGAGTAAGAAATGAATCCAAAATCGCAAGAAAGCCCAAAGTCTCCAAAATTTCATCTTGGATATAGGAGGGGTGTGGGCATATTTATAGGTTCGATGGTGACCAAGATGAATTGCGGCAACTGTGGTGGTCTGTTGATTTGGGCATTGGAGATGTGATGAACACAATACAACAAGCCCCTATGAAGTGAAATCAGGTTTTTAGGTAGTAAATACGGGTTAGGGATGTCTTGGGAGGATAAAAGGTGGTTGGGGATAAGAATACATTAAATGAGGGTAGATGGGAACCTAGGGATGGTAAATAAGGTGTTTAGGGAGGATAAAAAGGGTTAATGAATAGGTTTAGGGATAATTAAGGGTGATTAGGGATGTCTAGGGAAGACAAATTAATGATATAATTAGGATGGGATTAAGGTATAAAAATTAAATTTATAGCGATAGATTTAATTTAGGAGGAAATGGGGATTTAAATGAGAATGGAGGTATTTATGAGGGGAATGATTATGAAGGGGGAGAGATGCGGGATGAAGGACATGGGATACCAAAAATTGGTGTCTACACCTTGCAAAATAGAGTAAAATATGTATGGTAAAGTCATAACTATGGAACCTAAATGCCACCATATTGAAATAGAATGAGTTATCTACAACCCTAAGTGGTTGTATCATCTTGCACATGTGATTTTAAGATCAAATACATAATTTTTTCCATCACTTTAGTTTTAGGGTTTTAGGAGGGTTTGAAGTGGTTTTCACTCTTAAGGATTGTTCATAAAGTATAGGGCACCATTTTACTTCATTCCACCTCTATAATTTTATTAACTCATTCCTCTAACTCAGGTGAAATCCTTAAGACACCATGCAAAACTTTTATGTTCCTTTGATCTCTTGAGATGTGACCTTCGAGCTGGGAGAGTGCTTTCTAGAAGCTTGATAGAGCTAAAAACCTTCTATCTTGAGAAAACTTATTCACTTTTACATGAAATTTGACCTAAATATCTAAAACACCTTCCTTGATATGCCCTACATATTTTTTTCTCATAAATGAGCATGTACCATCATGACTAGACCCATTTTTCCATTCCTATACTACTTTTTCAAGGGAAGTCATAGGAAAGACCCCAAATTTTCCTCCAAATGATGGTTTATGACCTATGGCTTCATATGAGGACTCTATACAATGTTTTTAAACACCTCCCATGCTTTCATTGTCTTGAAATGTACTTATTTTGCTTCATACATCTCATTAGGTCTTTGAAATAGGCCTAAATGGGATATTTCTAACCATGACTTACTAGACTTGACTTGATAATCATCCTATAAGTCCTTTCAAAATATTGAAAACATCATTTCAAACCTATAGGACACCTGAGAAGTGCAAAAAGGCATCACCATACATAAACCACCACAACCAAGCACTTGCACACCCCTGAAACCACCTTGTGAAGGAACTAAACCACTATAAGAAGGAAATACCAATCAACCTTTATGCCCTTGAAGAGTTTACATATTATCACTCACTCTTTTCCATCAATGCACCATGTCATCAATGAGAAAAACATCATGAAATTATTCAATAAGATGTTTTTCAATACATTAATCACCAAGAGAATATTCTTCTTGAATGGAAATAAGAACACCTCTTCTTCATGAAGAAATAAATTGGTTGATTTTTAGTTTGTAACTCATAAATAACCACTCTATCTTCCTTTTGGACTTCATCATTTGTAAATTCTATATCTTCCCACTTTTCATCATTACCAATATCCAACCGGAAAGGAATGTCGTGTCTGTTAAGATAGGAAAATTAGCTGCAACTTCAGATGTTATGAAATTATTTCCATTCCTAATTTCTTGGTATAAGATATCATCTCTTGGATATTATTACTTTTGTATATTTTGTTTCATCATTCTTACTAGTGAAAACTTTTCCATTTTTACATTAGCTGGAATGGTTACAAAAGTCCAATTCATTTGGATTTTACCTCCCAATTCCTAGTAGAAACTTCTACTTAGTAATATTTTGAATGATGTCGAATATCTTCTTCCAAAATATTTAACAATAGTTTCTTATCTAAAAATTCATTGAGAGTCACATGTGTATGATTTATCCACCCAGAAGTGGTACTTCCTTGGACTCTATGGAGTGGTAATCTCCATTAGCTTGTTTCAAGGTAGGTCTGAGAGCATTGGAAACTTTACTTTGGCATTACATTATCAAAAGCACATAAGTTTATTATGCGAGTTATTCAATTAGTATCCTCTAATGAGAAGGGAGAGGTAGAATGGATCAATATTATTAGTATTTGATGCACTCATAACAAGCATATTTTGATATGGAGGAGTAGGTGGAATTGGTAGTAGTCCTTTGGAACTAGGAACCATAATATTAGGCTTTGAGCTATTATCTTTGATATAATAGAAAAACTTATCAAACTATGTCGGGTGAGTCCATAAATATTCATAATTGTAAATATGCACTTTAGAATTATTTACATGTTCTATGATATTAAAAGAGGTGGATCCATATGAGGTATATACATTTGGATTTGGAATAGGCTTAGCAACAGAGATATAAATGTTTTGGGAGAAGTGGTTGATTGTGTAGGTACACTAAAATATTTCAAAAGACTATCTTTTGTAGAAATGGAATTAGAACTGGGAGGAGCATTATGAGACTTACTTGGAATAGAAAATAACTTCTTGATT
Organism: Taxus wallichiana var. yunnanensis; assembly: GCA_018340775.1. Taxonomy (NCBI): domain Eukaryota; kingdom Viridiplantae; phylum Streptophyta; class Pinopsida; order Cupressales; family Taxaceae; genus Taxus; species Taxus wallichiana. The sequence continues at coordinate 547,163,246 of CM031237.1, read as the reverse complement.
TCCAAGAGATCTAGATTCTTATTTATGGAGTCCATGGATGATGGAAGTGGGGATCCTCAACTAATTATTTTATTCTATAGAGTCACCACATGAGGATCATCAATCTTCTTCTTTTTAGAGTAGTGGTGGAGGAAATTCCTTTCTGATATTAAGAGCGGGTGAACACTACACATGAGAAGCTAGGTGTAGCATCATCATATTCTTCTTCACCTTCTAAATATTCAAGGAATCTAATTTGTGCATCATCCTCCACTTCTTCAATCTATAGGACATTGTTGTCCTCACTTTCTTGTTCTGAATCTATAAATTCTTCTTCATCTTCTTTAGTTCTACATATTGTTGTTAAGCACAAGATAATACTAAGAGGGGGAGTGAATCAATATTATGATATTATTTTAAATTTAACACTTAATCTCATATTTGTAATCACAATTAATCATTTTCACAGTGAATATATCAAAGCAATCAATGAATGTAAATCAAACCAACACACTGCAAATAGACACAAATTTATGTGGAAACCCTTTCAGGAGAAAACCATAGAGAAAATCTTCTTTATTATATTTCTCAAATGTTTGTAGGCACCAACCTACAGAGGACACAAATCCCCAAGTTACAATTTTGTAGGCACCAACCTACAGGAGCACCAACCCTTTTTGCTAAGCACCAACTTAGCAAGAGACACCAATCTCTTCAAATATGAAGGCACCAACCTTCCTTATGAAAAAAAACTCTTTCCTATCTTTTATGTTGTTGTTGATTCAACATACGATAGAAGAAAAATACTGCTAAGAATATTCTTCTAATTTATTTCAATCCCTTCACATATATAAATCACTACAACTCTTCATTAAAAATAAATTTTCCCTTCACTCCTTTTTATATTTCATATTCTGCTCTTCTTCTTCTCTCCTTAAACTTGAATGAAGCACTCTAATTACTTTCCTAAATCAAATGATTCGATCTCCTTATATTTCCTTCTCACATCCTTTCAAAAAGAAACACAATTCTAACCAACACAACCTTTCCATTATTTAATTAACCATCTTTTATTTTAATAATGCAAATACACATGTTGGCCATAACTATAAAATGGCACTATTTTCCAAAGGGGGTCGTCAAAATAAAAGTAGAATTTTTATATGTATTTTAAACCATCCTATGGAAATATTTATTGCTCCTTTAATCACCACTTATCATACTAAAACATGGAGATTTAATTCTATCATTTGAATCTTCATTTTCCCCATAAAACATGGCATATGAACACCTTAAAATGCTGATATCTCTCTCCTATGTACAGCTGTGTATATCTCGCTTAAACCGTGATAATCCTTATGAAAAAACACTTATTTTCATGTGTTTAAACTTTATTTTTCATCCCTTCTATACTGCTGGTTATTTCCGTTACTTTCTACCATTTCCATCAAAATCTGTCAACATCCGTTAGTAGTTCCGTCAGCTTCCGTTACATGATTCCATTAACCAAATACATCAATGATTAAGCCTTTGACATCAATGAAAATATTTCCAACAATCTCCCCATTTTTCATTGATGGAAACCTTCTAAAAAATATTCTTCTTTTCTACATTTCCCCCTTACTGTCATTCTCCCCTTTGACATCAATGGCAAAGGGTCAATCTAGGAGCTGAATATTGCAATGTTTAGCTCCCCCTCAACCGATGCTTCTCTTGGTTTTTCAATGGGAAGAAGAAAAGGATATTACTCCCAAATTCTGTTGTAGATATTCAAATGTCTCCTTTGGAAGTGGCTTGGTGAAGATATCTACTATCTGTTTAGATGTAGCAACAAATTCCAACTTTACCTACTTTTTTGCCACCTGCTCTCTTAAGAAGTGGTATCTTATGGGAATATGCTTTGTTCTTGAATGCATAACTGGATTCTTTGAAATACTTATCACACTAGTATTATCACATAATATGGAGATTGGATGATCATACTCTACTTTGATATCTTTCAAGGTTTTCTTCATCCATAGAATTTGAGTACAACATAACACTACTGCTATATACTCTGCTTCTACTGTTGATAAGGATACAAAGTTCTTCTTTTTACTCAACCAAGATACCAGGCTGTCTCCAAGGAAGAATGCTCCTCCGCTTTTACTTTTTCTATCATCCACACATCCTACCCAATCTAAATCTATATAAGCTACCAATTTGAAGTCTTTACCCCTTGGGTACCAAAACCCATAATCCATAGTTCCCTTTAGATATATGAATATACGTTTTATAGCTTGCACATGTGTTTCTTGCTGACCTGCTTGAAAACATGCAGCCATACCCACTGCTTGCATGATGTCTTGTCTGGATGTTGTCACATATAGTAAACTCCTAATCATTGATCTATAGAGAATTTGATCAACATTTGGAGATTCATCATCTTTGCTTAACTTTTTCTGGTAGCCATAGGTTTCTAATAGGTGAACACTCCTCCATGCCAAATTTCTTCAACATTTCCTTCACATAATTGGTTTGGGATATAAGTATTCCTTTATTAGATTGAGAAATTTGAAATCAAGGAAAAATGATAAATCTCCCAACATGGACATCTATAAATCCTTTTGCATGTCATTGGAAAATTTCTTAGACATTTCCTCATTTCTCCTCCAAAAATTATGTCGTCTAATACACAAATAAATTCAACTGGTGCTCACCTTCAATTTTAATGTAAATATTTCTATCAGCAAATCTCTTTACACCCTTGGTCTTGTAGATACTTATTAAGCCTAGAGTTCCATGCTCTGGGGGCTTGTTTTAATCCGTCAAGGCCTTCTTCAACTTACACACATAATCTTCATTTTTTGATAGGAGGAACTCTTCGGGATGTTCTATGTATACTTTCTCTTCTAACTTCCCATTTAGATATTTTGATTTGACATCCATTTGATAGACTTTGAAGTTCTTGAATACCAAAAAAGAAAGAAACATTCTAATTGCTTCTAATCTAGCAACATGAGAAAAAGTTTCTTCAAAATCAATACCTTCTACTTGAGCATACCCTTTACATACTAACCTTTCCTTGTTTTGAGTGACTTGTCTATCTTCATTCAATTTATTTTGGAATACCCACTTAGTGCCAATCACATTATGATCCTTTGGCCTAGGTACAAGTTCCCATATTTCATTCTTCTCAATTTGATCTAACTCTTCCTCCATTTCCCTTATCCAATGTTTATCATGCTTGGCTTCGCAAAGTTCTTCAACTCTATTTTGGATAATAAGGAGAAATTTCTGGTTACGATGCACTTACAATTCTTCTTCTTATCTCGTACTCCATCATCAAGGTTTCCAATGATCTGACTTTCAACATGATTCTTCTTAACAAAACGAGATGGTGATTTGGTGTCCTACCTTTTAGATTTACTTAATTTTTCAACATCTTCTTCTTCCTTTTCTTCTACTACCTCAAGTATTTCTAAGGGCTCTTATGCAAGTTATTTAGACTTTTGATTCATGATTTCATCCACTCTCACATTTGCACTTTCTACTATAGTTTGTAGTCTTTTGTTATAACATCTCGTAGGATTTGGTTTTAATAGAGTAGCAAGAAAATTCCTTCATCTACTCTCGAATCAAATTTCTCCCAAGTTCTCTTCATTTCTTTTAATAAAAGCATCTACTCTCAAACACTTTGAAATATTTTATAGTAGTTTGTCTTCCTTTCCACAATTCACAAGGATTTTTGTCATGATTAACTTTAATTTTCCCTCTATTCAAGATATGAACAACTATATTTACCGCTTCTCTCCAAAATCTATTTGATAGCTTAGATTCATTTAACATGGTTCTATCCATCTCTTGGATGGTTTGATTCTTTCTTTCTTCCACTCCATTTTGTTGTGAAGTCCTTTCAGTTAAGTAATGTCTTTTGATTCCATGATCTTCACAATATTCAATGAATTCAATTGAGGTGAAATCACCTCCATGATCCGACCTCGGGCACTTTATTTTCAATATGGTTTCATTTTCTACTAAAGCCTTGAAATATTTGAACTTATAAAATACTTCTAAAATTTCTTTTAGAAAGGCTACCAATGTCATTTTAGTGTAGTCATCAATGAATAACATGAAATAAATCTCACATTGTATGCTTTCTATTTTGGTAGGTCCACATAAATCCGTATGAATCAGCTCTAGTGGTTTGGTGGTTGAATACTCCTTCATTCTAAACCTTGCTCTGGTTTGCTTTCCATTCTGACATTGCTTACATAGAGTACTTGTAGGTTTCATTACCTTAGGAATATCCCACACAACCTATTTGTTGCTAATTTTCAAAACATTATCCAAATTTATATGCCCCATCCTTCATGCCATTAACAACTCTCTTCAACCTGACTTAGACAACATTTCTCTCCTTTTACTTCTCCAAGCATGTATAGGTTATTTGTGGTTCTATGTGCATCTACTACTAACTCTCCCATGTCTTCCTTCCTTATCTCACACCCTTTAGCATAAAACTTAAGTGTGTGTCCTTGATCACACATTTGGCTTACACTTAAGAGATTATGCTTTAATCCATCAACATATAAAACATTCTTTGTTTTTGTTTTACCATTATCAAGACTTAGTGTACCTTTTCTAGTGATCTTTTTTTTAGCGTTATCACTGAATTTTACCGTACCTTCATTTACTTTCTTCAATGAGATGAAATTACTTTTATCTCCAGTCATATGTCTTGAACATCCACCATCAATGTACCAAACTTCCCTTCATCCCTGTGCATGGAATGTTATTTGAACAAGCATAGATTTCTCTTTATCTTGCCCATCATTCTCTTTCTTGTTTCCAAAAGTTTGTAGCTTCTTTCTTCTTTATTTTTGGAGAATTTACCTTCGGGTTTGATTTAGATGGTTCTACAAAACCACTTCTAATCTTGCCATATGTCCATAGTTATTATAGTTATAACAAATAATATCTTCAACATAGTTTGATAAAGGAGCAAAGGAGTTGTAATTTCTATTTGAGAATCCATACACACCTTTTTTCTTTATATTGTTGTCTCTCACCTGTATTCTACAATCTATTGCTTTATGACCAAAATGATTACAATAGAAGCAATAGCCATAGAAATAATTTTCAAACTTGGACATGTGAGTATATCTTGGAGGATTTCGTTTTCTAAACTTGTTCTCATCTTTTCTTTCCTTGTAAGAAGTGTTGATCTTCATAAATCTCTTCTCCCTTTTCAACTCTTCATTCTTCATAGGTTCCTTGAGTGTCTCTACATAGGTCTTTGACTTCTCTTCTCTTGTCCCTTTCAATGACTCTATACCTTTTGTGTTAGCGGTGTCTTGTCTTTCCATATATCCAAAACCAGTCTTGTCAGATGTTGAATTCTATCGGTTCAGAATTTCATCTAGTATCTCGGTACTTTTATCAAATTTTATATTACTTGTAACTTTAGTATTTTCTTTTTCCAAGTCCTTTCTCAAAGCAACAATCTCTAACTCATGCTTTTCACAATCTTCTTCCTTAGTCCTTAATTGATTTCTTAATTCTTCTTCAACTTATTTTGCTTCTTCAATTTGGTTTTTAGATCCATGATCATCTTTCTTGATTTTTCAAGAGATTTTAATATCTTAGCTTCAAAGTTACGATCTTCTTCTTCATACTTTAGGAGTTGTAACTTTTGTTTCTGATTTTCCTTTTAAGAGATTTCAACTCTCCCAGTGGTACATATAAGTTCCTCTTCAAGATTCACTTCACCTTTTTTCTTCCATGTCTTCATCTCTTTCTAAGTCATTTTTATAGCCATGAATAATATTTCTTCATTATCGCTATCCGATTCACTTATTCCACTTTCTTCGGATGATCTACTACTTCCTTTTGAATATAAGATTTTATTTTTCTTTCCAAATCTTTTCTTTCCTTTTCTTTGCTTGAATTCCATTTTTGAATTTAGGTTTTCTTTCCTCATCATCGCTATCTTATTTCTATAGAAACTTAGCCACAAAATGACCAATTTTACCACAGTTAAAACATTTAAATGGTAACTTACCTTTTACTTTCAAGATCCTTTCTTTAACTTTCGAATGAACAAGGCTTCTTTCTCATCTTCTTCATTGTTTGAGTTCTCATTTGACTCGAGGTTATTTGATCTTTTATTTCTTTGAGACTTTGAATGCAACTTCCTTCTTTGATGGTTTATTTGACTCAGTCCTCATTTCATATGCGGTCAGTATTCCATGTAGTTCGTCCATGCTCAACTTATCAAGATCCTTCATTTCTTTAATAACATGAGACACCTTAACATCAAATATTAATGGTAGAGACCTTAGAATCTTTTGAACCATCATGGATTCTTCAATATTTTCTCCTAACCCTTTTATGGTGTTGACAACCTCATCCACATGAAGAAGATAGGCTGCAACATTCTCCTCATCCTTCATTTTCAAGCTCTCAAATTATCTCCTATGAGTTTGAAGCTTATCCCTTTTAACCTTTTCATCACCTTCATAGATAGTTCAAAGTTTGTCCCATATCTCCTTCACCGTGTCACATTGCATTACTTTAACAAACTCAGATTCTGATAGGCCACATAGGATAGCATTCATCACCTTGGCATTGTTTTCAAAATCCTTCTTTCTAGCTTGATCTATCGGTGGAATTGATGGGATTGTATATCCAACTATTACTAATTTCCAAATATCAAACCCTAGTGCCATTAGATATGTTTTCATTCTTATGCTCCAAAATGCATAATTTGTTCCATCAAACAATGGAGCCTTGTTTGAAGAAAAACCTTCTTGTACTTGATGAGTAGTCATATGTTCTTCTGAGATCTACCTTCTAATTATTATATTGTTCCTAAAGGCACATGATTTGATACCAATTGTTAAGCACAAGATAATAAAGAGAGGGGGTGAATCAGTATTATGATATTATTTTAAATTTAACACTTAATCTCATATTTGTAATCACAATTAATCAATTTCATAGTGAATATATCAAAGCAATCAATGAATGCAAAGCAAACCAACACACTGCAAATAGAAATGAATTTACGTGGAAACCCTTTTTGTGAGGAGAAAACCATGTAAAAAATATTCTTTATTATATTTCTCAAATGTTTGCAGCACCAACCTATGGGAGACACCAATCCCCAAGTTACAATTTTGTAGGCACCAATGTACAGGAGCAACAACTCAAAGCAAGAGACACCGATATCTTTAAATATGAAGGCACCAATCTTCCTTACAAAACACAAACTCTTTCCTATCTTTTATGTTGCTGCTTTGCTTCAACAGATGATAGAACAAAAATTTTGTAAGAATATTCTTTTGATTTATTTCAGCCCCTTCACATATATAAATCACTATAACTCTTCATTAAAAATAATTTTTCGCCCTTCACTTCTTTTTATATTTCATATTCTGCTCTTCTTCTTCTCTCCCTTAAACTTGAATGAAGCACTCAAATTTCTTTCCTAAATCAAATGATTCCATCTCCTTATATTTCCTTCTCACATCCTTTCGAAAATAAACATCATTCCAACCAACACAACCTTTCCATTATTTAATTAACCATATTTTATTTTAATAATGCAAATACACATGTCGGCCATAACTATAAAGTGGTGTTATTTTCCAAAGGGGATCATCCAAAATAAAAATAGCATTTTTATATGTATTTTAAACCATTCTATGGACATATTTATTGCTCCTTTAATCACCCTTTATCATACTAAAAATGGAGATTTAATTCTGTCATTTGAATCTTCTTTTTCCCCATAAAACATGGCATATGAACACCTTAAAATGCTTATATCTCACTCCTATGTAAAGCTATGTATATCTCACTTAAACCATGATAATCCTTATGAAAAAACACTTCTTTTCATGTATTTAAACTTTCATTTTCAGCCATTCTATACTGTTGGTTATTTCCATTACTTTCTACCATTTCCATCAAAATCCATCAACATTCGTTAGTAGTTCCATTAGCTTAGTTACGATTCCGTTTACCAAATAAATCAATTATTAAGTCTTTGACATCAATGACAATATTTCCAACAATTACATTGGTGATGGGGCCTCAAAAGAAATTCTTCAGGTGCTCCTAAAATTTTATTCCTATTTCATTTTGGGTGGGATTTTCGTTGAGAAACTTCCTTCTTCAACATTTCAATTCATTATCCAACCTTTGCAATAATGAATCAGATCTTTAATCTTTAGGATATCAGGCCTTATCTTTCATTGAATGATTCTTGAGCATTTTTAAAAGATGAGGTCATCTTCCACTTCAATGGAAATTTGTTGAGTTTTTCCAAATCTCTTGATTGAACTCTCTGTAGAATGAAACTAACTTAAGGAAACTTGGCATTCACGAATAAACTTTTTATACTATCTACAGTAGGATGGGAAATGGTGGGAATCTTGTTGATTATCTTGTTGATTGTTTCCATGAAATACCTCATAGAATCTTGTGGTTATTTCTTCATTTGATTTAACTAAGAAAGGAGGGCATGATAGTCTTCCGCAATATTGAATCTTACTTCAATATTTCTCTTCATACTACCATAATCAAAATTAAGTGTGATGGAAAATAGTAAAATTAGTTCTTAGCAGAACCTTTTAATGTTTCCATAAATAGTTTCACTACAACATATTCATGGTGTACCCCAAGAATGTTATAGGATGTGATATGATCATACGGTCATTTCTTTCCATCTCCATATAATTTTGAAATTTATTTCTTGACCCTTATGGAAGTTCATGAAGTGGAGGAGTCAAAGCCAATGGATTAGTGTTATATCCCCATGGAAAAGGTGCTTTGATACCATTTCTTCTTTTTTATTTCTTCTTTTGTTTCTTCCTTTTCTTATTCTTTTTCTTCTTCATCTAGAAATTCAAGGTTCAATGGTGGGTGAGAGAAGGGAGAATACATAGGAATTTTAGGAATAGTATTAGTAGGAGTTTGGATAGGACTTGTATGGGTACCCATTTATTATTTGAATGGAGATGAATCTTAAGAGAAGTAACATGGAATATATTTTAATTTTTCTTGCTGATTTTGCAAAGCTTAAAAAGTAGGGTCAATAATTCCTCTCAATCTATTCAATCTGGTATATCTTCTTTTAGCCAATTTTGGGAAATCTTGGATTCAACTCAAGGTAGATTTATAATCACTCTTTTGTGGGATTTTGGAATTTCATATTTTTGTTTTTTGTTGTTTTTTTAGAATATATAATTTTTATGGATTTTTTGGAATCTATATTAGGTGTAGATGTGTTAAATCTTCCCCATGGTGATGGCAAATTTTTTTGGCAAAATAATTTTTCACATGGTCAAATTTGAGATCTCTCACCAACAGTGTTTGGGACTAAGTCCCTATGCTTGAATGGGGCATATCCATTTATTGAAAATAGGGAAATTATGTACACTATTATAATAATTGGGGGTGTTCTTTTAAATGGGGATCACACATGGGTACTTCCCTACACACATGTTTTTAAATATTAAAAGGGAGGAAATAACTTGAGAGAGAGGTACGAAGAGAATACCGAGAGGCTTATGACCAATAAATAATAAATTATATTTCATTGCTTAAACCTAGAATACATCCATGAATTCAATGAGAAGACACCATTAACATAGAACAAGGAACATGATATAAATAACACAAAGTTTAAGTGCATAGCATTCAACAAGTACTTTCTTATGGAGTGTAGTTGAGATGGAGAGGAAAATGGGAGTTAGAGTAATTTGATAACTTATTCCTAGAATGAATATGGGAGTTGGTAAACAATAATAATCATCCTTTGAAATGAGGAGGCTCTCCCAGTTTATAGCTTTACAATGTAACTCTTCATCTACCACCACATGTCCTTTCAAGTTATTATTCCACTTGTGACTTTTCATCTTCCTATGAAGTGAGAAAATAAGTCCCCATTTTATAAATCAAAAGGGGATTTTACAATAAAAATTAGATATTCACTTAATTTAATAATACAAAACACCATGATTGCATATGATGAAGAACTAGAAAGGGGGGGAGAAGAGGAGAAAGACTGAAGAGATGAGAGAAAAGATGCATCCAAAGCATGGATAAAGGTGCCTCTGACCTCAATGAAGATCAGTTCCAATGGTGATGAAGATGAAACCTCGATTAATGAGGAATTTTTTTTGTGATTCCCATGGTGAAAATATCTTATGAATATCCTTTGAAAACTTTTCCCTCTTTGAAAAATATTGAAATAGTGAACCTCTACAACACTTTTTGGACACACCAAGAAGAGGAGTGATGAGAACTTAATAGAAACACCATTGAGAGTATTGAAAGATAACTTGAATCAATAATATAATCCTTCCACTTATTAAAACAATTTCATATCTTTATGATCAATCATTCTCATGTGGAGAGTTTGGTGCATTTTGTTCACACAACCATGACCCTGTTTGTCATCTTCAAGGCATTGATAGTGAATGATGGATGAAACCAAATCCTTTTGATAAAAAATTAATGGAAGGAGAAAGGGAAAAAAATAAATTATATCCATCTTATGATCATGAACTCCATGTGAAATTAAAATTAAATGGTTCTCGGGACAAAACTAGTAGTTTCACATTTAGGTACTTTATGCTCATCACATCGGGGAATGCAGGAATTTACTTGAGAATTGAGATAAAAAATCTTGTGAGTGTCGGGATCATTAAAAAATGTATTAAGGAACTATACATGATCCTCTTGATATCATTTCATCCATTTACTATTTTTATCATGTTCATCATGATTGTCCCATTTTAGCCATTTTTGCCAATCTTTCCAATTTTGTCAATTTTGAGTGTCTCGAACATGGGGAATGAAATGAGGTATCTAGATTCACATTTTCTCATAATTAATATTATTAGTAAATTCTCCAATGGATACTTACTAAAAATATAAAGTGTTCTTCCGGTGCCGTATTTAAACAAAACCATTTGCGAAGTGTTTGTTTTGTATTTTGGGCCTTGCTCCGATTTTTGAGGATTCCAATCACCAAGTTTGTGTAAATCTTAAAAATGGATATTGTTTAGCTGAATTATTTTGATGGATGTATAAAATATAATTTTTAATTAAAGTAGGAATGTAAATACTCCCCTTAAAGTCATTTTTGTAAGGATTCTAGTATCCAAATTTCATTCAATCGGACCAGGGTTTGGGAGTAATGAGAAAATTTGTATTTTGAGAATGAGAGTTATTGGGGAAAATTTGGCAGCATAAAATAATGGTAGCACATAATGGGTGAGTTAAAATTACCAAAAATTAATGATAAAAGACTAAAGATGTGTTTATACTTACCCCCTTTCATAAACCTATCTAACATATGCTTTGACTCACCTTGCTTAACCTCGGGTTAGATGGAGACTCAAACATGGGGTTGTAAATTTATAAATGGGTCTCAGACCTCATCATGTCACTTACCACATTTATTAAGGTAAAAAGGGAAATCATGGGTGTTAAAATGTAAATATTTTGGATGCATCATGAAGAAGGGGCCAAAACATGTCATGAGGGTGACTTGAAAAAACTTGTCTACCACCTCATGATATGAATTTAAGTGACACAACTCATCATCCTTATGTGGTGGAACATTATTTTTTCCCCCATATCCCTTTAAAAATGTTAAAATTTACATCACCCCCTAATAACTACGCATAGGGCTTGCTCACCATGGGAAGCGGGGTAGGTGGGGTTAGGTGAGTTGATAAAATTTTCTAACCACCAAGTTATCTTTTAAGTGACAAACTTATCCTCCTCATATGGGGGAGCACTTTTTTTCCCCATATCCCTTTTTTACTTTTTTAAAATGGAAAAATATACATCATGGGTCTCCAAGTGCGTATTTTCCAAAAATAGATGCCTTCCTTCACCGAACACTTCCTAAAATAGCCACTGATCCCATTATCTCTCCACGGGAGATAGGATTAGACTTATAATTTAAAAAATTATATGTTTTTGAATTAAAAATGGATGATTATAACATTACCACTATTTTTAGGAGCCAATTATGCCTTCAATTTTGTATTTTGGCCCTTTTTGAATTTTTCCCAAGCCTATACCACGGTGAAAGAAACTACCACCAACTTTTATTATGAGAAAAATAAGAACCAACACCTTGGATGTTAATGGGTAATAACATATATCACATTATAATTTTCTTAAAATTATAACTATCCCAAGAACTCTCATAATCCTTAGTTGAATCTTCACTAGGATCGAAGATCTTTATTGCACTACCAAGACAATATCAGTAAATATGATCCTTAGAATCCCTTGAATTTTTTTCAAAATGATTTATACATCCTTAGATTTCCAATGAGTATATTATTTCTTTACAACTCCTATCAAGGCTTCTAATATGTTTGGAACAAGTTAACTATATTTTTCAATGCTTTCATTTCCTTAAACCATGCTAAGAATAACTGTGTATTACATAAATTATTCCTAAACATGAGTTTTATTCCTAAACTTTCCTAAATCACTTTAGTGCATCTTTTATATCCTCTTCATAACTTTTATGTTAGTTGTGACTCAAAAATCATCTTCCAAGGGGTGTCCACCAGTGTGAAAAATCCTAAAAATATGACTTTTTGGGCCTACAGGAGTAATTCCTTCTTAATGGTCTTGAATCAAACCATGAATCACCTCTTTACACATGAAACACACTTGAAAATAACATTAACACATTCTTCCTATCTATTATGATGGTAACATAGTAACTGAGTTGGCCGGAGGACATGTTTACATTGATTTGTGAGAGGGATTTTAGAATGTGGGCTAGGTTATCATGACAAAAAAATGAATTTTTCATGCTAAACATTTTTCATGACAACAAACGGGTATAATAATATGTCTAAATTCAGAATTAGAATCACGTGTGATTATATTATTATAATAACCAAGAGAATGAAGTAAATTAAAAGTACATAAATTATGTTTGTTACGTGGATAAACTAAACCACTATGTATGGGGACCTAATTAATAGAGGTGTCAATATATTAAATATATGAGACAAGAGTATCATCCATATTAGAGCCATCATGAGTAATAACCAAAGTGTAAAATGTGGCAAGGGGATAATTATTCCAATCATTACATCTAATGGGTGATCATAAAATGTTGAAGGTTATACCGTATGATGAGCATTGTGCACTTGTAAAGTACATTTTTCAATGTTATAATGAGGAAGTGGATCATTGAATATTTTCAGCTTTTGATTATCATTAGTGTTGGGTGATAATATTAATTGGGGACACCATTTAGGTGGGGAACCACTTTACACCCTTTTAATGTTTTATTGTAAAAAATATTATTAAACTTATTATTATAATTTTATGTGTCAAGTTCCCACTCCACTTAATGTATAATTTTTTTAATTAAATTAATTGAAAATCTAAGAGTGAAATGGTGAAATCATGTGCAATGAATCATATACCATATTTAATAGGGTGATATCATTTTGAGATTGTATTATATTTTGGAAAAAAATTGTGAATTTTAAAAACCTTTGTAAAGTTTGGATGTTGTGTGGGACCCGAGTAGGAAGGTGGAAGTGTCAAATGAAAAATATTTCTCAATAAAGAAATTGTTTTTATATAGTGGGGTTTTTACCATGAGGTTTTCCCACTATAAATTTAGTGTTGTGTTAAAATGTGTTTTTACTCTTATGTAGTTACTTTTTACATATTTACATTTTTAAGTGATTTATATAATTACCTGTACATTTATAAACTATAGTCCTTGGCAAATACAAAGTGGTGGATGATTATTTAACTTAGTAATTTATTATTTATCCCATAATTTCTAACATGGTGTCAAAGCATTGATTTGTTTGAGTGTAAAGCAAAACTTGGAATTTTTTGGAGGGAAAATTGGTCCTTATACTAATTTTAAATCAAATCAAGATTACTAGTGCAAAAATTATAATCTAAAGTAACAATTTTTTTCTCTCATGGCACATTAATTTTTTGTTTGAAGTAAACAGGAAGGAGCCCATTAATTACATGGTTTCATTCTATAAAATAGAAAAAAATTATTCAAACAAAAATACTACAAAACTTAGTAAAAATTAAAAATTAAAATTCCCTAATATATATTTGTTTTACAAGTTTTTGCAATATACAAATAAAATAAAAAAATACAACATGTAACTAAACCCTAGATATGGAAATTATTTGTTTGACACAACCTTAATAGGTCTATACAATCTTCACACCTTAATAAATCCATTCATTAAGGTTTTGGAAACCCCATACATCATGCCAAAACCATTAATGACCCATAATCTTAAAAATATTTGCAAATAATTTTTCAAAGTGGCCATATAAGCTAAAAATCGGCCTAATAAATTAATAAAAACCTCTATAAAATCCTAAATGATTGGGTATACTTTGAATGGCATGTAATTTCTCCAAAACATCGGATAAATATGAAAAAGGATTTCTAAAAACTTCCAAATTTCCTTATATAAGATTTATATGGCCTAGATGACTTGAAAATTTCCCACACAAAATAAAATACAGTTGTATAAATAAAAATGTTTACATATCATCAAAAGATCAACCCATATATATTTGAAACAACATGTAAATGTGTGAATCTATTTGAAAAATAAAAATACCATAGTATAAAGGGTAAAAATGCCTATAGTAAACTAAATATGACATGTATATACACTATTAAATCCCCGATACAAATAAAAAAATCCCTAGTCAATATTATTACATCCTACCTTTACCAAAAACACCTTAAATAAGAAAATATAGCTTGATTTCTTCATGAATCACCTATAAAAATGGATGAAAAGCATAAAAATTACTATATAAATCAAAATATAACCTACACACATTTAGAGAGGCCTAATATTTGCCATAATAAGCCTCCATTTTTCTCTCCTTTATGTCATTCCTTTGCCTCGCCACCTTTGGAAAAACAACAAGTAAAATAAAATCAAATGGTTGTAAACAAAATTCAATAAAACCATGAAAACCTTAAAAACTTAGGGATTCCCTTTATGTATTTTTTACCAATAGTATAAAAGAAGGGAAATATCTTTTAATACATATAAGAAAAACAAAGTTATTTCATTATTTCAATTTTAATTTTTTCTATAAATCAAAAATTAGAAGATTAAATTTAAAAAAATCACTAGCTAACTCATAGAGCTAAGTAGCTCTATAGGCTAGGTCAAGTTTATGAAAATAAGAGGTACAAAGTTCAACTCCAAATCACCTACTTTTTTATTTTTTCTAAAATATTGATTTGAAAAATAATATTTTTTTCCTTTTTTTCTCTAAGGAAATTAGAATTTTATACCATTAAAATTCTATTTTTTCTTAAGTTTTTTTAAAATAATAAGAAATGCATTTAGTTTTCTAGTTTATTTAATTATATTTCAAAATTTAAGGCTTTATTCCAAGCTTAATTTTTGGCAAGAAAAGTCAATATTTTTGTTAAAATAGTAAAATAAACTATTTTTCAAGCATTTATCTTTTCTATAAAATTTCTTATGTTGTTTAGTGTTGTAGATGTTTGTATTTATCATTCAAAATGGCCAAAATTTCCAATTTTTCAATAGATAAATCACAACTAGTAAATAGAAACAAACTATAGTATTTGGTGAGTTAGGTTGAAATCCATCTTCATGGAAATAAAAGTGTGGGATCTTGTCACTGGTGTGGAGAAACGACCCACCGAAAGATAAGAAAATATCTAAAAACCCATGTACCTTCTCCCAAAGATCCCTGTGTCACCATGTCAATTCTAATGAAAAGCATAAGAGATGAGTTATTACTACATATAGGACACATGGGATCTTTTGAAGACACTTGGAAACAATTATAAGCAATGCACAAAGGAACTCGACTCTTGAAAATTATTAAACTCATCATTGAATTATTTACAACTCCCATGAAGGGGGTGAAATAATAGATAACTATTTAGCTGAAATTAAAAATATTAATGTTTAGTTAGATGGATGCAAATTTGAAATATTTCAAGATAAATTTTTTATTTTATCATACATATTAACATTCATGAAAAATTCAGAAATTGTATCTCAATTTTGAACTATAAATACTAAAACAAGACTAATTTACCCTATCTAGATACCCTGTTGTCTCTCCTAGTTTAGGGAGAATGATTCATGGAAAACTTCAATTATTATTTTTCCTGATGATGGGTCCACGTATATGACCTGAAATGTCGGTATCCAAGATTTTATATCACAATCCTCTCCAAATAAATCAATACAATGTCAAGCTATGGAAATCTCATAAAAAAACCCACTCAAGAATTGTTCTTGCAAAATCATAAACCCTTTATAATAAAAATAAAAATAATCCAAACAAAAAATAAGCTCCAAAACAAAATGTAAAACTAATCCTAATACTAATCTCATTAGGAATAGTAAAAATTTCAAGGTTAAGATCAATAGTACTTGTATAAATTCTAAAAATGGTTATAAAGGGATTGAATATTTTACAAAAACAAATAAATTTGATAAAAATTCTAAAATAAGAAGTTCAACAAAAATAATCAAAATCAAAATTTGAATCAAATTCATGACCAAGAAAAATCACAAAGCAAACTATTTCCATTTATAGTGTGTTGGTGGCTGATTTTTCCCTATTAAAATCTTGGTAGAATTTGTGAGGTTCACTAAAGTATGTTGAAATAACCTTTCATTTTCCTCATTTTTCCTTTGTTCTACAAATTACTTGGTGGTTATCTACTCCTCAAAGTCATATTTGAGTCATACTTCAACCTTGTAATGTGTATTTGCATTTATATATTAGCTTTCCCTTTGATTTTGATGGTTCGATAAAGTTACAGTGTTCCACAACATTGAATAGTAGTGTTTCACGGATTTAAGAGAATGCATTATTTGACAGGTTTTGAAACAAAGAAAATAAACTGTGGAAGTTAGAGGTTAGTGTTTAAAGAGTTAAAGGATATTCAATTTTCAAGTTGCATGTTTAGTGGTGGCAAGGACATGTTTTAAACCTTAACATTTCTATTGAGAATTTAAATTGGAGCTTTCATTTGAAGGACTTAGTATTTTATGAAGGGTGATCAAATTGTAATGTCCCACAATAATTATAAGTTGAATTATTCTGCAGGGAAAAAGGGAGGGGAACCTAGTGATTTATGGAATTTGAGAACATAAGAACTCGTGGAATTGGTTATTTCGTGAAATAAATGATGAAGCCTTCTCAAGAGAATCCGTGATGCAAGGAAAGGGTACCATGAGGATACACAATGTAAAGGAGAAAAAATTATGACACAATGAATTTTTAAATCCACCAAACACTAAGTTAGTGCTCATGGATTTCACAAGAAAGAGTTACAAAATAAGGAGATGGAAAAGGTTAAGTGTGTTGCACATATTTTTCTTATTGTAACATTTTATAGAACATTCAAAATCCATGAAACAGAGGAGAATGGTTGAAAGTGGAAAAAATGTCATGAAATAAAGAAGAAAAAAATTCATGACATGAAGGGAGAGCGTCAAGGAAATTACATATTTGTAATTTGTAGTTTTGTAACCTTACATCTTTGTAAGTTACAAAATTATGCTTCACCACTATTGGAGCTCAAAATTACACTCATCCTAGATCAGGATGAACTTGGATTTGAGGAAACATGGGATTGTCTCCAAGTTGTGGGACTTGCACTTAAGACAGAACTCTAGAGAAGGTCAACTTCCTCTACCTATTTCTACTACTAAAACTACTCCTAGGAAGGGAAATGCAACTACCTATCACTACTCTATGATTCCAAGGGACCATGGTGAGAAGGAGATGCATGAAAATGAAACCTAAGCTAAGGGGAGGTGATAGCACCAGAAAGAGGGGATGAACACTCTCAGCTAAGTGAAAACAAGGGAAAATCCACATAGAGAGGAAAGATTAATGTGCCACATTTTGAAACAACACTCAAACACTCACTTTCATGGAATGCAATAGAAAATAAATAATCAAGGGACATGAAGAATACACAACAAACCAAAAATGTAGGGGAAAGGAAAGAATATGTAATAAGATGTGAACTAGGGTAAAGAATAGACACAAAATAAGACTTTTATTTCTTTCAATAGATACATAGTTGATTACACTGGTGGAAGAGGCAAGTATACATATGTAAAGATCCATATCTGAGGCCTACAACTCAAAATGCCAAGGAAAAATTCTCTAAATAATGCTCATAAAAACCAAGAGGGTCTAGACTTTTTAAATGAGAATTATTCTATATTATATAGAAAGGGGAAGAGAAGAGGGGGGAAGAGAGGGAAACCTATATTTTCAAATCCAACCACCAAAATCAAGCAATAAATTCCTAGAAATTTTCTTATAGAACTATCAGATCCACCTCCTCATGTCAACTTAGCTTGTGGAAGAAGGAAGGAGACCAAATCTGATTAAATCAAGGTGGTTTAGCTGATTTGGATGTGTGCATTAATGATCAAAGTCATGTTTCAATTTTTCCCACATACCAAATCCCACCAAAATCTGATTTTAAATAGCCTAGAATGTAGCTTGCATCAACAAATTTCCAATAAAACCAAGATTGCATGAATCTTATCTTTGTAGTAGAAGTTATGGTGATTTGAAATTTGTAGTACAATATGAACATGCAAAACATGTGTCATGATCTCGGTCACTTAAAAATTCAATTGAATATCTATTTTTTTTGTGTTTTTTTCCACATGTCTTGTATTCATTTGATGTAAGGATTCAATGCATAGTTGGCATGTTATGATAGGTTGCATGTTTTTACTTTATCTAACTCATTCCCAAGAGTGACACGTAGAAATCAATGACTCATGTAGAAGGATTACACACTAAGTGCATGTGTAGAATCAAGAGGCACGAGAGGGATGAATGTAAGGTTTGTGAGCACAAGTAGTAGAGTATGCAATGAATGGTAAAAAGGTGTTTATTTGTAAAGGTATGCAAGGGAGATAAGAGAAGTGCACAAGATAAGGATGCGTGGAAGAAAATTCAAGAAGGAAAAAGGCATGAAAGGAGAATGCATGTGTAAAACTAGACATGCCCGAGACTTAGAAAAATGTGATGCAAGTCAATAGGTGCACGCAAAATAGATGGGTAGTGGCTGGGGAAGGAAATTAAATGTGCGAGTAGTATGCGCAAAGTGGAAATGGAAGGAGATATAAGAATAAAAGAGGAAAGGTGGAAGTACATGGAAGGAAGTGAGGAGAAGGAAAATCACAAAGAAGAAGCATGAAGGGCACGTGAAGAACTGTAACCATGCATATGTGCCAAAGTATAAAACCAAGAGAACACACAACCCAAAAATCTAATGCCAAAGCTAGAATGGAACTATAAGTTTTCTAAATAACTAGGGTGGTTATTTTGGAAAAAAATTGGTAACACTTTGGGGCCATCTTCCTACTAGATGAAGGAGACTAGTTTCCTTAAAGCATCCATTGGGCATGGAGTCAGCCTAAAAACTAAATATTCTGATCTAAAACTTTGAAGAATGCCCGGAAGTCACTTGAAGCACTCGTCTCGAACTCGGCTGGAATTTTTCTCTCAATCATGAAGATATTCTGACTTGAACTTATGAGAGTGGAAAAATGTTGGGAATTTCCTCTCTGAAAACTAAACTTCCATCCCAGAAACAACAAAAGTTTGCACGCAAAAGAAAGAAAACAACGCTAGAAGAAGCACGCCAAACAATAAAAAAATAGCTAGGTAAAAAATTAAAATCATACATGTTCCAAGGGGAAACATGTAGAGTGTATGAAAGTACTTATTTTTCAATAATAAAATCTAAAGTAATCCTATTCTAACTAGAGGCAAAGGAAGATAACACAAATCCTGATACAGGTAGAGAGAAGTAGTTGTATTTCCTTATAAATTGAGATCAAGTAACTAATTTTGAAATGAACATGGTCTTTAATAATAGTGAAAAATGATCTTCCAGTTGGTTTTCCACCCTTCTCAATAAATTACCAACAATAAACAAAACAAATACCTCCTTTATTTGTTCTATATTTGGATCTCAGAGCATTATTATTGACCTTTGGTGCATTGAATCTCTTCCTTGTGCTCTGAAATGAGCATGAATGGTGGAAACTCTATTTTTAGATCTAGACTAGCCAGATATCTGATTGGGTAAGGGTTGATCCTTGTTGTTTACCCACTTCTTTGAAGTTAAATCCCACATATGGGATCATCATGCATATTTTCCACTTGAAGGTAACTTTTTACAGGCTGGATTTTGCTCTATTTTACCTCAACAAACAATATGACTTCTTCAAAAATACATCCTCTCGATTCTAACTAACTTCCCTTTGAAGTATATTCCCTCCTTTTTTAACTTTTCACAATTTCATCCTCCCAATCAGAGTCATGCCATTCTTAAATTATTCTATAATCATCAAACATGATGAGATAGGTTGGGGATGGTACATAATCGAGGACTAATGGGTTAAGTGTGTTATTAGATAGAGGGGACCCTAAGCATATGGAGGGGTGGGAAAAGGAGGAATATGACTCCTTAGGCCAGCCTGAATGAGACTCTTCTTAGCTAATTAGCAATTTCAATTTCCCGTGAAGATTCTTTCCTCTTAGAGTTTGGATCAATACAACCAAATCATCATCTAAGGACCTTATGTAATATAGGAATGCCATACCTTCGAGGTTCTAAATTCTTGAGTGTCAAGTCCTTGTGAACCTGATGTTGAAGTCTCAAATATATTCTATATAAGTGCATTGTATTACATGAAGGTGTTCCATGAGGAGGATGACATCTACATTTTCCTTGAACTGATTTTAGAATTGTTCTCGTAGTTGATCCCAAGTGGAAATGGATTTTGGAGCCAAACTGATGAACCAATATTTTTATCTTCCTCTGAATGATATAATAAGAAGCTTGGGGAAAACATTTTCCTCAATTTCATTATGAATGGAACATTGGTTTATTGTGTCTTATATGTGATCAATAGGATATTGATCTCCATTTCCATGAAAGAGAGGAAAATTTATTGGGGTTATTTTGGGGATATCATCACACTAGTGAAAATGGAGGGGAGAAGAACTGAAATGAGATAATAGAAGAGATCCATAAAGATCCATGAGTGAAGTGGAAACATAAAAATGGATCTGAAGGGTGAAGGAAGTGAAGAAATGGATAACATGATGAAGGGAAAGGTTTGCAAATGAGATAATGGGTTGGTTTGAATCAATGGAGTCACTAGATGTGCTTAAAATTACCTCCAAAGGCTAGATTTCATAAAGAAAACATCGACTTGGTGAAGTGTTATAATTTTCATCCTCCTGTGTGCACGTCAACATCATAAACTAACTATTAGTTAGCTCTATGCATGTTAGATCCACCTTATTATGTCTATTCATGCACAAAAATTGTAACTATTATTTTGCACACGTCACTACATGCTTCAATTTTGTATTTCTTTAATGAAAAATCATGCATGGACTTCTAAAATCAAGAGATCTCGATGTTGGAAGTCACCATATGTGTTAAAAAATGACTCCGAATGTTGAATCTCAATAATAACACATTAAAACTCGCTTAAATGAAGAAATATAAGCTATCAATGTTGGTCCGATAAGGTGTGCCAAAAACTATCAGAGATCAAAATTTCAACCATCTCGATCAAGGTATGAACTAGGGATTTAAGGTAACATGGGACTATCTCCAAGTTGTGGGACTTGAGCTTGAAATATGCCTCCAGAGAAGATCATCTTGTTCTACCTATTTCTACTTCTAAAACTACTCCTAGGAAGGAAAATGCAACTACCTATCATTACTATACAATTCCATGGGACCAGGGTGAGAAGGAGATGCATGAAAATAAAACCTAAGATAAGGGGAGGTGATAGCACTAGAAAGAGGGGGATGAACACTCTCAACTGAGTGAAAACAAGGGAAAATGCACACAGGAGGATAGACGAATGTGACACAATTTGAAATAGAACACACACACTCACTTTTATGGAGAACAATAGAAAAGAAACCTATAAGGGACATGAAGAATGCACATCAAACCAATAATGTAAGGGAACAATGATAATATGCAATAAAAATTGACCTAGGGAAGATAATAGACCCAAAATAAGACTTTTATTATTTCCAAGAGATACATAATTAGTTAAAAAGGTGGAAGAGGAAAGTATCCACATGCAAAGAGCCATATCTAAGGTATACAACTAAAAATTCCAAGAAACAATTATCTTAGCAAACCAAGAGGGTCCAACCTTTTCAAATGAGCATTATTCTATATTATATAGAAGAAAGGGGAAGAGAAGAGGAGGGAAAGAGATGAAAACTCAGATTTTCAAATCCAACCACCAACATCAAGTAATAAATTCCCTACAAATATGCTTGTATCATCAAATATGCCTCCCCATGTCATCTTAGCTTGTGGAAGAAGGAAGGAGACCAAATATGATTAAATATGGGTGGTTAAGTTGATTGAATGTGTGTATTAATTATATGAGTTACATTGAATCCTTATTTTCCACCTAAAAAATCCCACTAAAATCTTATTTTGAATATCCTATAATGTATCTCATGTCAACATCTTTCCAACAAGATTAGGAGCACATGAATATGAGCTTTGTAGTAGAATTTATGCTGATATGAAATATATAATACAAGATGAACACACAAAAAATGTGTCATCATCCAGTCGGGTTGAAGGATTGGTCTGACTATATATTTTTTTATCTTTTCTACCACATTCCATGCATTCATTTGAATTACTAGAAGGATTCAACATGCAAATGGCATGTTCTAATAGGTTGCATGTTATGCATTTTATCTGACAAGTTCCAAGGAGTGACACGTGACACTCAATGACCTGGAGCAAAAGGATTGCACACTAAGCACATGCGCGAAGTAGGAGGAAAAAGAGGGAATAATGTAAGGTCTATGATAATGCTTAAGAGAGTGCACAATGAGTGGAAACAAAAAGGTTTATATTTGTAAAGGTATGTAAGGGAGAGAGGGGAAGTGCGCAAGATAAGGATGTGTGGAAGAAAAAGTGCAGGAAATTGCATGAAGGAAAATGTGTAAAAGGAGAATGCATGCACAAATGGATACATGTCATGGAATTAAAAAAATGTGATGTAAGTTAGTAGGTGCACATAAGATGGTTTGCAGTAGTGACCGAGGGAAGGAAAGATAATGTACAAGGAGTTCACGCAAAGAGGAAACATAAGGAGATAAAAGAATAAAATAGGAAATGTGGAATGTGTCAAAGGAAGTGAGGAGAAGGAAAATAAAAAGGAAGAAGAAGAAGGGTTCGTGAGGGTGTGTGTGAAAACTACAACCATACATATGTGCCAAAGTATAAAACCAAGAGTGCATATAACCCGAAAACCCGATGCCAAATCTTTAATGGAACTATATGTTTTCTAGATAATCAAGGTGGTTATTTTGAACAACAACCACCATAAGAAATCAAAGGTGGACACATGGTAATTTTAAGGAACTGTAAGGAGGAAATGTAGTTTAACATTTTATATTCTTACAAAGCTTTGAACCGCAAAATCATTCCTGTGATGACACTAGACTTATTTTTTTCCATAAATTTTTTTATCAAGAGGTCTAGTTGACATGATACCAAGTGTATTTGAAGTGTCTTTCAAATAACTTGAAAAAGGAATCAATGGTGGAAATAATTGGGAGATTTCAATTGCAAAAGTTTGGAGCAATTTTTATCAATTTCACAAATCATATGATTAAAATTTTAGACGGGGATGTTATGTTTGATCCCTCTTCACCTCATGATGCTTCTTGAATGACATATTCCTCTCCTTTCCCCACCAAAACAAAGGATGATGATCAAAATAACAAGAAGTGAACATTTGGCAGTTCCCTCTTCATCCATCTCCCATATTATGTAGGAAGTCAATGATTTGTAGTATAAACTTATCCTTAGAAAGTATGCAATGGTTCCTTGTAATTAAAGGCACCTCACTATACATTTTTCATAATTACAATTCTTCATAGGGAATTTAGGAATATTATTTTAGGAATTTTTTTAATAAAAGTGAAGGTCTATCTTCACTTTTTAAGGTTTGGTTTAATTTTCTAAATTTTGGGGTTGTGCTAAGGTGATTACATGTGTACAGTCATTAGTAGGATTTGAGAGCATGTTCATGTCTCCCTTGTCAAGAAAAAAATAGAGGATCATTCTTCTATGCTTAAATATAATTTTTCTTAGTGTAATTTGAGGTAGAATTAAGAGATCTTGTCCTTTGTTTGTAAATTATGAATTTGTTATGTTAATAAACTATATAGAAGCATGTTTCAGTTCATTGTTTGGATTGGGTTATGAATAAATGTTTTCTTGTAGTGTTACCTTGCAACATTTGTTTCAATTATAAACTTCCTTTTTGTAATTTCTAGGAATGAACATTTGCTGCCTTAGGGTATCCTTGGGTTTTAGGGTTTTGACATGGTAAATACATGAATATTTAGTCTTAATTGTTTGTGATAAATTTTAGGGATTGTTTTGTATTATTTACATAGATTGGGTGTCCATAAAGGAAAATAACCTTTGAAGGGTCATATTATCTTGATTTTAAATTTGATTGCATTATAAGATCATCAGATCAAGATGGTGAATGTTGTGGTTTTTTCCATTAGATTCCAATCCCCATTTTCATATCCATCAAATTTTTCATCCATTTTTATTTTAATGTATTTTCCTACACTGCAGATTTCATCATCTTTGCATATTCAACATGTTGTTTTCTAGCAAACCATATCATATTTACATATTTTGAGTGATTTTTCCCGATTCATAAATTTTAGCATCTTAAACATCATTTTAATCCAAATTATTAGTACTACCCTCTCGAATGATGTTTTTGATCACAATATATCAATTTTAGTGTCTTATGTCCGAATATTAAGTGTTTACATTGTTTTTGTTACTACTTTGTTGAGTGAGCATTGTATTTTGTGGCTACACTTGACTCATAATGACATATCAAAACTTTTAGGGGATTGAATCATAATAAACCTCCTTACCCTTCAAGCCATCATTTGGGTTCTCTCACCTTGATTTAGGAAGAGTCAAAATCAATAGGAAAGTAGCCACATCCTTTGTTCAAGTGACTCCTCTCATTCCAAGAATCATTCATGTAAAAATGGTACATATATCCCCTACTACAAATGACACATCATCCATCTACCATTATTCTTTTCCTCTATTTTTTGCACTTGAATCCAATTCTTCTTTGGGTGTTAAATTGGGAAGTAACATGAAATATGTGTCATTATTAGGGACTTGAAGTAAAATTTATTAGTTCTCAAGGTTTAAGATGGATTTAAGTATATGTACCTTACTTTGTTTTATTTATGGTTTAACAAGGGTTTATCAATTCAATATCTGTTTGTTATTTTTAGAGTATGAATTTAGTGCATTTTCATGTTTATCTATAATTTTTAGAGTGCAATCTCTAGTGTCAACTCCATTATGAGTTTTGGGTTTGAGCAATGTTATATTATTTGTTGTATTTTGTTAGTGAGTTCACATTTACAAATCTAGAAGGATTGAGATATTCGTTTAGAAAAAACCCTAATAAAGAGACAATTCTTTAGTTGGATACATTACATAAAAAGGAGAAAAAATATTGGAAACCATTGGTTGATCAAATCTCTCAAGGAAAGAATTTACAATTATCCAATCTTGGTAGTTATTGAAAATTATTTGATTTCTTATTATAAGTTCGAACCCAGCACACTTGTCTTCCAACATCATATTTTATTTGAGAAAACTTTTGATCCTAAGACTACTTAGGAAGCTCCTTTAATAAATTTCCACAACAATATCTCTATTCCTCTATTTCATAGGACATATGTTCAAAACCTTGTTGATCCACTTGTCAAAAATCTAGTTGAGCATAATATGAATCATCCTTCTCCGTGGGAACCTTTTAAAGTTCAAGCATTTAGACCTATTAATTTATGGGACGTGCTTAGATATTTGAACAAGGTCCAAAATTAAGTTAGAAATAGTTCTAAAGGAAAAATGTTATTTCTTGTGAGAAATATCTGAATTTATTTTAGAATATTATTTATGACTATGAGATAGAATATGAGGATTTTTTCTTGAAGTTATTTGTGACACCTTAGAGGAATATTCTAGAGAATGGATCAATTCATTACCTCATGAGGGTATATAATTTTTAGAGGATATGATTAATGCATTTAAAATTCAATATGGTGATATAATTGATCCTAGATTTATTCTATCTGAATTTGAAAATATCAAGAAGAACCCAAATGAATGTGTGCAATATTTCAATAGTAGATTTAACAAGACTTTGTAAAGATCGTCAGCCACTTTAATGAAAAGTAATGAATCATGCATATAAAAATATTGTGATGATTTTGATAAGAAGGAAACTTATTACCTAAGAGATAAGGCCCATGTTAATCTCAAGAAATATTTTTCCATGGCCATATAAATTGAGAATAATATTAAGGTTGCTGGTAAACCTCCCAAAAGAGAAGGGTTTAAACTTGTGAATCCTTAAAAGTAACAAAATACTAAACAATCCAACTTAGAGGATACAATGAAGAATTTAGCGGTTACAATCAAGGAGATCTCTTATAAGGTGCTAGAGCATATAAGGGACTTTCTATGGGCCCTGAAAATCAATAAAAAACTAGTTTTCACCTCATGCAAGAGGAGATGATAGAGGAAAGAGACGTATGGGTCAAAATGATAGACAACAAGCACCTAGAGATGATAAGGGAGTTCTTGATCCTTTAAGTGCTATAGTATCGGTGTAGAAGAAGCTAACATCACTGATTGGTGTCAAAAATACCTTTTGCCTCATGATCCTTATGGATAACTTATTTTAAATGAATATATTTCTCATTTTGGATCCGATCATGATTTTGATGTTGATTTTATGCTTGATGGTATTATGATTTTTGAACGTGGTGCTACCTCCACAAATCTCATATGTTCCAAAACTGTAGGTTTCTTTTGGAAACTTATCAAAAAGATATGTTATCTTCCCCTTGAAGTTGATGTTGAAGTAGATATGGCTCAATATTTTGAACTTCCCAATCATGATTTTGAATACCTAAGAGCTTTGATGATTAATAAGTATGATGGGGGTCCCTTCAATGGAGGATAGGGAGTTGTTGATCAATGCAGAGTGGCTTGGGAGAATGAGTATAAATTAAGAAGTGAAAAACAAAATATCATTTCCTAAACTTCCAAGAGTAAGATGTCAATATCAACCAATGTCCCAAAATGTTCTCTACAAAAAAATTCCATGTAGAAACCCTATCGAGGAACCAAACCCTAGTATGGATTCTATTGTATCTATTTTAAAGAAATTTTTACCATCTGAAAAATTAGTCACTCTTCCTCTTAGTACCCATATTCCTAACTACACTATTTGAGATGTGGAATAAGTCCTAAGCCAATTTAAAATCATTATTCTTTCGATATAATTTCTTAGAATCCCTTAACATATGCACCTGGAAGTTTAAGTACTTAGGATTATGATGGGATGTTGTGTTCTTCAATCATTTAACTAATAGATTCTTTTTCTAGTTTCATTATAAAACAAGGTATGTGTGTCCAAGGTTGTATGTAATGAAAATTTATGTAACTCAATTGTTCGGTGGTTCATTTTTGGGGGTTTTGGTTTTATGCCTCTCTCTGTCTCTCAAATTTAATCTACGAAAATGTAATGCTAAACTACTGAAACAACATTACTGTAATGAAATGCATTTAATGGAAATACTTTGCTAGAATTGGAATACACACACCAAATCAATATAACAAAATTAAAATAACACACACTCTAAATTGAAATGACACAATCAAAATTGAAATTGCATGAAAGGAAATAACACACACTGAATAGAAATTGTAGTAAAGGAAATAAGTAATTGCATTCAAACTATAACTTATCAGAAACCATGAGCATGCATAAACGTAAAATCCTCTAGTCTCCTTGGTTGAGTGGGCCCTTTCTCTTCCTTGGGATAGAGGTAATCTCAACACCATAGGATATTAAAAAAACATCTAATATATTGATTTAGAAAAGTTCCATAACATACTCAGTACATAACTGGAAAATAGATACTAACTATTATGAACCATACTATAGATTACCAACATCAACTAACTACTAAATTTTTCTTCAAGGAGATGTCTATATAGACATAGTTAGTTACACATCATGCCAAAATTGTAGGCACTAATTTATTCCACTAAAAACCTATTAAAGTTCATTAAATCCTATGGAATTGCTAAAAACAAGATCCATGTTTATAGGTTGTCAATGGAAAAAGTATTCCATGATTGCACGATGACTCTAGACTCGGACTCCTTGATTACAATTCCCAGCATTGGCAGTAAATGTCCACTATTATCCTACACATGTCACCACATTTCACTCATAGAGGTGATTAGTGGGAGGTTCTATGGTAAACAAGTTGCATGAAACAAAACAAGAGAAATGCATTGAACTTACTAGGATATAACTATATAAAGCATCCCCATGCACTAATTAATCATGTTTAATGACAAATCAATAAGCACATAGATGATATAAACAAGTAAAATAATGCACTCATCATCTCCCCTACACTTTACCTATTGCATGTCCCTATGCATCTCATCTTTTCCCTTCCCTAAGGCCAAGTTGTTGTGCCATATCATATTCCTCAAACTGATCTACATATTGTTTCATGGTTCCTTTGCATCCCTGATTGTTTGAAATAAATTCCACCCAAGATTTGAAACTATCATGTGACTAGGCAACATTATTCTTTCAAGTAGTAATCAGATTTAGGAGAAGAGGTGGCCTCACATGTGTTCCTACCCACTCATCATTGTATCCCTTGTCATTTTTCTTAGAAAACTACCGAATTATCATAACCAATGCATCACCCTCCATATACACCAAATGATATTCTGAGGGGAGATAAATCACATCCTTTTTAATGGAAAGTTTAAGGTATCCCACCTTCTATCACAAGCGTGCCTTGCATCACCAAAATTCTATTGACTATAGGCCTCAAAATCCTGCACACATTTCAGTAGAATATTTGAAGTATTTTCCTAATAACAACCTTACAATAAAGTGATCGAAATTTTTCTTCATGGCCACATCATTGTGATGGGTAGGCCTAATGTAGAAACCTATGGTGCAAGTTGTTTGAGTGAAAATATATGTTTCTTCACCCCATGTAATTTGGTTCCTAAGAAAGGACTAAAAGGCCTTCAACTAAAAATCTCCCACAAATAGATTAATAAAGAAATCAGGCACATTGGTGACCAACATGTTGTGGAGGTAAAATTCACACAGTTGATTTTGTATCTCAAGGGTACTATTTTGATAAATTGACAAAAAGGTTTTTCCATCAGGAGCTTCATGAGGTTCTTGACTGCACATTCTCATTAATTTCCAAGCATAGAATTGCTCTTGGACAAACATGTTATAGATAGAAGAAGGTTTCCTATAGGCAGAAGCTTACAAGCCAATGGAAAAATAAAGTATAAAATAGATTCTAACTTCTTATTCTTATTTACACTGGCCTCAATCTCCTCTTTTAACTTTTTATTTTCTTTTTTAATGCTTTATTCTAAAGAGATAAATGATTTAAATCATCCCATACTTTAAGGCCTATATCTCTTTGTCTCTTGTGACTACTAGCCTTTACCTTCAAAGCAAGTAATTTCCCTCACTTTTTCTATAGTTCTCTGTGTAAATGTAGTTTGAAAAGATAAGTTGGTTTCTTGCATACATTTTAACTTTTCCTTCAGGAAGGAAATTTTTCCAGATAACACCTCATTACATCATCTCCATGTGATTCTTGTCCTGCACAATCTCCATTACAACAATGATTTTGACACCAAGGTCTATATATCTAGTGTTGAAGGCATTTCGGAGCTCTTGACTCAGTTTTTGGCGCTGCAAAAATATCTAGACTATGTGTTGCAAGGATATTTGTTGTGAATATATCATCCTTAGATTGTTCATTAGGGATAGTCAAGGTACTAACCTCTTCCTTCTCCTCCACAATGGGAGTAGAATCTTCATGAAAAACTTCTAGCTAGGAAACTTTAGGTCTCTGTAAAGTACAAGACCTTCTTGGCCTCAACGAAATAGAAGAAGGAACTGGTAAAGTGATTTTACCCTTAGAATTTTGTGGCATAGAAGATGGACTATCCTGACCACCAGGTTCTTCCATAGTATCCTATGAAGGGTGAGGAGCTGATTCAAGCTTAGGTTGAATGATGGGAGATGGTCCCTTCTTGATTTTATTTTGTTTAGAACTCTCCCCTGCACTTATTTGTTTGATCCTTCTCTTGGGTTTGTAAAAAACTTGATGTGAACAGATCAATTGAATAAGCCTTGGATATTTCAATGCATCCTTACCATCTATATTTTTGTATTTTTTCCCACTTTAATGATTACATCAGCTAAAAATTAAGGTAAATTTACCGTGATTGTAGGGTTAATGTGGCCTTTCTTTAAATGAGTTAAAATCTTCAATGAATCCCCTCAAAGCACATATGGTATTCCATCATAGATAAAGTATTCGTTGACCCATTTAGCAACTTACTTCCAAATACTATGAAACCTTTCCTACTTAATCCCCTTCTGAGTACCATATGAAGTGAGGATAACTTCTGAAAGATATTTTTTGTCCTCATGAAATAGGAGAATTAGGTATTTAATAGGATCATTTGTCACAACCTTAACACCAAAGTCTGGTAAATTAGATAGGTCAAAAATAACTTGACTACTTATTTCTACTCTTTTCCCCCAATTTGTGAGTAGGTGGATTCAAAATTTATCAGAAACTCATCAAATAAATTTTCATCGAAGCCTTCAAATTTCCTAATAAATTCTAGCTAGCTAGCATCATAAAATACCTAGGAAATTGTAGCATTCTAGAGTAGTGGGTCTAGAGAGTTTGGTTCAGATTTATTCTTCTACCCCATAGTATAGACAAATTTAGACAATTGTGTAAAAGAACAATGTTGTGTTTGAACTCATAGAGAAATGACATGAAGTGTTTGGCGAGTGAAAATTTGAAATATACCACATTTTTTTAATTTCCTTAGGTCGGTGCAAAATTGGCAACATGAAACGTTGACAGGACCAAGTTCCCATGGGAAGTTTTAATGCATGGTATGGAACACACCCCATCATATTGAATAATAATGCCACATGTCCTTCTTATAAAACATATCATCCCTTTCTTATAAATTCGACACATGCGGTATTGGTGCTAATTCTGTTTCATTATGATTCATGACACCCCACTCCACATCACAATATTTTGAATGATATTACCAATAAATGCATTGAAAATTGTGTATTTATTTAATCATGCTAAGTAAATGTGATGGGGGAGTGCTTTAAAATTTAATATCCATATCAAGTAAAATTCACTTACCCTTGCTAGCTCAACTTCCCGATATCCGTAGATTTCCACATCTTGTGCTCATAGAGAAAATGTGAGTAGTGTACATTCTAATAATAGACATGCCCACCTTTATTGAAAGCATGAAACAAACAAAACAACTACAATCTAAGGGAAATAAGATTGAAATCATGATCATCTTTCTTTATTCAAATTTAAAAATGACTACTCATGATGGGAAGAGCCAGGCTCCTCCACTGAATCCATTTCCTCGCATAACAACATATATTTGTTGAAGGTTTATTTATCTAGAGGATGTTGATACATCCTTAATCTATGTCCATTCACTAGAAGATTTCTTCTATCTCCATCAATCAGAAAAAATCTCATAGAGTCATTATCAAACACTTGTTTGATCTGGTATGGTCCCAACCATCTTGTCCTCTCACTTGCCTTTGAACTATTGATACTTTGAGTCAAAAAGTAAGACCCAATCTCCCTCATTGAACTTCCTATATTTGATATGAGCATCATGCCAATATTTTCTTTGATGTTGAAGAATATCAGTTTGTTGTTGTGCCTCCATCCTCATTTCATCCAACTCGTTTAGTTGCATTACTCTCTCATGTTGTGCTTCATCCAAATTGATGCCAACTTCCATTGTTTTCCTCCAAGTCTATAATTCAAAATCAATGGGTAATAGTGGCTTCTTCCCATACACTAGTTCATATGGGGAGAAACTAGTAGTGGTCTTCTAGGTTATATTCTAGGCCTAAACCACTTGGAGTTTTGGTACCCAATTGTTTATGTCTGCATTGACAACTTTGGTTAAAATATTCTCTAGCTCTTTGTTTGTAACTTCTACCTGCCCATTGGATTGGGGGTGATATGGTGATGACTTCCGATGCTTGATTTGGTAGATCTACAAGAAATCCTCTATTATGTTAGATAGAAATTGAGGTCCCTAATTAGATACAATATCTCTAAGGGTGCCAAATCTCAACATAACCATGTTGTACAAAACTTCAGCTACGACATTTTCATTGGAAAATGCCATTGCTTGAACCTCGGACAACTTTGTGATATATTCAATGCACACCAATAAGTACTCTTTCCTGGGAAAATTTTAGCGGAAAATATTCATAATTTGGCTAAAAGTAGGAATTTTGGAATTTGAATTTGGTTATTTTTACGACCATGGAAATGACCACGTTTCACCCAAAAATTCCACAAACAAAATTATATCCCATACGAATAGCCAATGGATATCTAGTCCCATCACATATTTTTTTATTGAATCACCATGTAATAGATGGGTTAGGGTTTTAAAACATTATTAGATTGCCAATAAATCTATGGAACCTTCTTGTTCATTTAGTCTCATTCGTTGAAATGTTTAGGAATTTTTATGAAATTTGATTAAATTTTCCATATATATATTATGCACACACACATAGATCTATATTGGAAACCGTTAAACATTTAGAAAATTGAAAACCCAACAGATTAAAAACCCCTAACTACCTAAGAAGATGCTAAAACTTCGATAAGCCTCAACATATGAGGAGTGGCCAAGTGTCACCCATTCTAGGAAATTGAGTGTAAAGATATATAAAAGAAGCCCCAATACCCATAATTGAATATTGGGGAGACATGTGGTGGGATTTCGGAAAGCCTCAAGGGAAAGACATTATGTGGATTCTAATCTTGTGGAATAAACCAATTCAATAAAGTTTTAGGTCCATAATTAAGCAAGGTAGAGTGATAGTTAGGGAACTTATGGAAGACGTCCATTTGGAGATTCACCAAACTAGTTTTAGGAGATTCTCCATTTGATCTATAACTATTTTTATATTTTTACCATTTTCACCGAACCAACAAAACCAGTTATAAAGACACTCGCTAAAACTATGAAATTGGTTACTGGGACATTTTCCATGATTTCTATAAGATTTTTTCGAGGGGGTTCCTTAAAATTTTCCTTTCTCTTTCCCAAACGATGGGGGATCAAAAGGTCAAATGAAATCAATACCCACTTCTCAAATGGTCCTAAGACCAACCGAGGATTGAGAGGAATTTCCATGGGATGTAGAATTTCCCATTCTTTGACATACGCAACACACTACCACACGTACTTCTTGACAGTAATCAAGAAGAGAAGGATAGTAATACCCAACTCCAAGGACCTTGTGAATTGTCCACTTCATTGAGTAATGTCCTCCTCCAGGCTCATCATGAAAATCTCTTAGTATGTCATATACTTCATCCTCATAAACACACTTGTGAAGAACCATATCACGAAACATTTAAATAAAATTTTGTTTCACCATTTATATGTTGAGTTATTTTTAACTAATATCTTTCTTTCCTTATTAGTAAATTTCGGTCATCAAACTTGAACTCCGTGTCTCGATCTGGAAGAACCAAGTCATTTGTGACAACAATGGAGCTGTCCCCAATTTTTGGGACCTTGTGCACTTGAGATAGATCTCTTAAAAGGTTGGCTCTCTATCTAATTCTACTACTATTGCTGAAAGGGAAAGATAAGCTAAAAATGCCAAGGGACTAGGGATAGTGTTAGAGTAGGTATTTACCTTAGCTCATGTTCACCTAGGTACTTTATTTACCTTTATCCTCACCCACTTATGTGTGTGGATATTTATTTTATCTTATTTAGATATTAGGAGATATCTAGTTGTTAGGTATAGTTCTTTCCTTGATCTATGGTATTGACTAAATCCTTGATGTCTAGTTCTCTCCTAAATCTATGGTCTTACCTAGTTCTTTGATGAATAGTTATTTCCTTGATTTATGGCTTGATCTATGACCTTGACTAGTTCTTAGATTGTTATTCCTCGCCTATTTAAGCAAGGCCCATTCTTAATGTATTGCATTGAGTTCCATAATAATATATGATATTATTGCTCATTTATTTGCAAAGGTTTATGTAAAGTTATTCTAGCAAATTGCTTTCATCTTATTGATCATGGTGTGTGATTAGCATCTGTGTTCTTGGCTTGGTACGATCTTGTCAACATTCCTTTCGGATAGAAGGATAACATGAAAGGAAACTACACTAATAGGTGATAGCACCAAAAAAAGAGGGATGAACACTATCTTTCTAAGAAAAAAATTAAAGCAATTGCATGAAAGAAGGCTAGGCACGTGTAACACTACGAAAATGTATTTACCAACTTAGTTTCATGGGACACAACTAAATAAGGAGCTACAAGGATGCAAATGGCACAACGAGCACATAATGCAAAAGAAAGGCCAAAAGAAGGAATACAAACTCATTAGGACAGAAAGTAGTCATAAAATGATAATTCTATTACTTATAGAAATGTAGAGAGCTGTTAAAATAGTGAAAGAGGATGATATCCACATGTATGAGCCATATCTAGAGGTCTACAACTTAGAATACAAAAAAATAAATCCCTTAGAAAAATTCATAAGGATCCAAAATGTCCAACAATAATATAATGAGCCTAGCTCTTACATTTCTGAGATGAATCCATGGAAGAAGAAGAGAAGGAGTGAAAACCTAAATTTGAAATACAACCACTGACAAGAAGCATTCAATGCCTATAAATCCACCTACAAATTTTTCAAATACATTTCCCGAAGTGTGTTTGGTGTTAGTACCCAAATTTTCTCTCCTTTTCAGTTTGAGAATCATCAAAGATATGGTGTGAAGCTTGAAGATAGATAAATCATGATGTATGTTGTTTTGTAGCCAGGATGTGATCTAGCGGCACTCAGATTTGTGGAGAGATGGATAGCACTCAAATAGGACTTGATCTTTTCCTGACTATTTTAGGTTGCGCTTTTCAACCAAGGTAAACGGACCTATTTTGTAACCCTCAGATGGTAAAGGAGATGAAGATATCCCTCAATTTGTACAAATAGTATAAAGGGGCCTTGGGAAAATATGATCAACACTCCAAATATGACTTTCACAAGTTGTCACTTCCAGATTATGGAGATACTTTCAATGCAAGGCAAGGGTTACTGAAGACATTTTGAAATCTTGATCTATTCTGCATACTTTAGAAATTGTATTTTGATCTTTTGTGTGTATACAGGTCAAAACATGGGTAGTATGGGGTGAGATTAGTTGTTTAGAATCATTTTTGGTGGGATATTGACAAGAAAAACTTGACTATGCTAGATCTTTGACAACCTCTACAACATTTGAACAACTATTAGATAAAATGCTTCAAAACAATCAGGATGTTCTTTCAACTAGAAGAGATACACAAATGGAGGCCTAGGTTTTCACTCTTCACACAATATTTGGGACCTCACAAAAATCTTGAGTTAAAGGACTTAATTAAACATCAAAATCTCTGATCAAATCACGCCTAAGGTACCCCCAAATGATTACAAGCAATATCTATCAATAAATGAAGGTGAAGTGATTTTAAACTACTTATTTTCAATGCCAGATGAAAGCTCTTCTGACAAATAAAATTATAAATTCCACTAAACTATTAATAAGTACGAGATCTATGTGATTCCTAAAGATTTCAATGCAAGATTGCAACAAGGACAAGGAAAATTGTTTATAGACATTTAAACATGATAACATAAATCATATTGCCCAAAATAGCATAGATTAATTCAAAAGCTTGTTAGATTCATCAAATAGGGGAGATTTTTAGGAACAATATCAAAGATGTATGATGGCTATACACTTGTAACTAACTCAATATGAATGAAGATCTAACACGAGAAGACATTAACTAGGTTTTTTTGGAGGTTTCTCGAGAAGATGAGCTTCTCTCAAAATTTTCTTGTGATTTTAAATTTCTCGACCCCTTCGCATGTCTAAAAACATGCATTATATAACATTTTTACATTTGATCCTTCTTTCCCAAGAAAAGAATATCCTATGGCATCTTAGTTTGTTACAAATTCATCATGATTCGCAGATAGGGACATTTAACATATTTGTAACAAAAGTTGCCAGGTGTTTCAAAAAGGTGAATCATTGAGGATTTTTGCATCATTATCCATTGTGGAGGCACATTTTTCATCTTCAAAGCATGCATACCCACTTCCTTTCATTATTTCATCCATTTCCTCCAAAATCGACTCTACAACTTTTGGATTTTATATTTCACATTTATAGACAAAGTTACGACAAAATTTATGCCAAAAACATCTCTCGATATTCAAATTGATCCTCAAAACCCATTGCATTGGTCCTTGCAGGCACAAACAACACAAATTTGCCAAAAATTTGATCGAAATCGATGCAAAAAATGCATTTCCACACTTCTTGGAAAAAATGGTAGCCAAATTGAAAAATGCACAGTTACCATTGATTTTCCTTTCTCCCTTCAATCTGAGCCCTCCACATGTCACAATGTGATTGGAAATGGGTTTGGGATCGCTTTTGACATTTTAACACTTTTTGAAAAATGTAAAACTTTTACATTTTTCTCTGCCCCTCCGCCCTTGAGATTTGACATTGACACGTGGCACAATATGATTGGATCTAGGGTCATGGCTTAGTTTTACACATTTTGCCTCTTTTTTGGAAAAAGGAAAAATTTCAATTTTCCTTCGCACTCTCGTACCTCCAATTTTTTCCCTGCCACATGTCTCCCTTTGACTCGTTACGGGGCCACACTTCAAATTATCACTTCAAATCATTTTTAAAAAAAGGAAACATTTCCTTTTTTCCTCCGGTGGCCCACACTCCCTTCTACCCCTGATCTTGCCACATGTCCTCTCTTGATTGGCTCGATGGACCCACGACCTTTTTCACAACTTTTGCTCCCTTTCGTCAAAAGAAAAATTTTCTAAGTCCTTCGCCAACCTTCCATCCCACTTTTGATGAAAACATGACACATGTCCACCTTTGATTCACTAAGGGTTTACACTCTGAAGCTGCCACGTGTTCCATTCTATTTTTAGCGAGCCTGCACTTTGAAGCTACTACGTGTTCCATTCTGATTCGTTGCGGGCCCTAGGCATTTTCTTTTTACTTTAACTCTTTTTTCCAAAATGCCTTAAGGCAAAAAAAGACCCACCCATCTACCTTCACTCTCGCCACGACACGTGTACCTCCTCTAGGGCTGCGAAATTGCAAGGGCAACTTGCACTTTTTTCCAAAACACAAAAAATGTTAAGTTTTTGAGAAAACCCACCAAACCTTGTCTAATCACAAATGCCCACATAGGATAATTTTTTGAGCTATAATTTGACGGGAAAAGGGTGCCCGTATGACCATCAAAAAATGTAAAAATTTCCAGCGATGCCCTAGAATACCAAAGATGAATTTGATGGGAAAATGATGCCCGTCTAACCGTCAAAACACGAAAAATGCCAGGATGCCCAAAATCAATTTTTTTCTTCGTGGGTGAAGAATTTTTTTGATCAAAAGACAAATGGAAAGTGTTTTTAGGAAATTTACGACCATGGCAAGGGATTTTGAGGGAAAATAAGTATAAAACAAACAATTTCGAGCTCCAAAGGCCAGGAAAACATGGGAAAAATGGAAGAGGCATTTGAATGGGCAAAATTAGGGAAAAACATAGGGAAAACTTAGAGATTCCTTCAAAATGGTGTAAAAATGGAGAAAAAATGAACTCAAAGCATTCAAACGTAGATACAAGTTGTTTTTTCACCAAATGTGAAGGATGGGAGAATCCAAAGCCATTTTTTCTCAAAAACAGGGCAAAAATGCACTTCTCCTTAGCAAATTAGGGCAAGGTAATGAGTTTGCAAACAATCCAATGCACAATAATGGAGCTACAACTTCACATCATTGATTTCATGAGGAAAAAATATTTCAGAGCATAAAGAGCAAAGGGGAAACATGGAAAAATAGAAGAGGATCAAAATGGGCACCAACATCGGCTCCTGCTCGAGGATGGGCACTCCCAGTGAGTGCCAAAAGAATAAAAGTAGACCAAGTGCCAAAATAATCCATTGGGAAAATGGATTCATGAGCCGTGAGCCACCAAAAACTAGCTGAGAAACTGAAAAAAATGGTTGTCACACACCAAGGCAAACCACAAACCGATTAAACATCAAAAACAAAGCAAAAGCCAAACACTATACACTGTACAAGTGGTGCATACCTCAAATTTTGGGATTAATCCAAGAAATGCTTCAGATGTCTGCCATTAATAGGTATTTCAAGAAATTCCCCATCTAAGTCCTTGAGAAAAAAGGTATTTTCACCAATTCTGATATCAATGGAGTAAGGGCCCATCCACAATGCATCAAATTTACCATGTTTTCCCTTATCTTCATTTCTGCTATCCCACAACAAAACCATATCTCCAACATTGAAAGTGCTAGAGTGACCTTCTTATCAAACAACCTCTTCAACTTCTCTCTAAACCGCATGCCTTTGGTGGGATGCTCTTCTTTCTTCATCCAAAGTTAAACAATGATTAATCCTTGATTCATATGGACTTACCTCTTGATCTTCAAGTTGTTGAACAAAATGAAATGAAGATAATTACAGATGTAAGGGCAGTAGAGCTTGAATTCCATATAACAACTCAAATGGGATCTTACCGGTAGCTCTTTTGGCAGTGATTCTATCAGCCCAAACTACAAATTTCAGTTGTTCACCCCATTTTCTCTTGTTTAGCTCCAAGGTTATCCTGATGATCTTCAACAAGTTCTTATTGTTGGACTCATCTTTTCCATTCCCTTGAGGGTTTTAGTTTGAAGCATAAGTAAGATTAGTTCCATACTCCTTGCACATTGCCATCAAGGGTTTAGCTCTAAAGCACATGGCATTATCAGCAATAATTTTTATTGGCACACCAAATCTACATATGATGTGATTTAACAAGAAGTCCATAACAACTTGGTGTGTTGCTTTCTTAGTGGGGATTTCTTCTACCCACTTGGTGAAGTAATATGTGGCTACAAGAATCCACTTATGTCTAGCACTAGAAGGGTCTAAAATCTCACCAATGAAGTCTATTCCCCATTGTTTGAAAGGATCTTCAATTGATATAGGATGCAAAGGAAGGGAGCCTGAAGCTTTCATTCTTCCAGAGAAATGCTAGCAACTTTCACATTTTCTAACCAGCAAGGTTACATATTTGAAAAGAGTAGGCCACCAATAACCAACTCTCAAATTTTATTGTGTTGTAACCCTTCCAGCAAAGTGTCCTCCACAAACTCCCCCATGGAAATCACTAACTACCTTGGGAGCTTCATCTTCAGTTATACATTTCAAGAGGACACCTTCAGGGTTCTTCCAAGCCAGCCCAAAGTCAATGATGATGTATTTTTTAGAAGCCATCTTGAGGGATATTTTCTAATTTTTATTCAAATGATCATGGTAGTATAGGTGTTTGAGGTAACATATTACATCCTTGTACCACTCAGAACTTACCAATTTCTCAAGAACATATGCCCTTTCTTCCTCTACTTCATTCACTTCAATTGTCTGTAGGTTTCTCTCAACCATAAGCTTAGCCAAGCCCAAACCTCTTACCAACTTTGTGGTTTGGATTTCCATGTCATACTCCTGTAGTTTGTTCACCCATCTACATATTTTTCTTGAGATCTTCATCTCTGATAAGATGTCTTTTACCATGGTGTGGGGAACATAAGCAACAACTTTTGAACTTAAGATATAAGGCCTAAAAACCTTTGTTGCTTTCACCAAGGAAAATTCTTGTTTTTCCATGATTGTGTATTTTAACTCAGTAGCTTGTAAATCCTTGCTAAATAAGGCAATAGGCCTCTCAGCCCCATCTTCATCCTTCTGCAATAAAACAGATGCAATGGTATTTTCAGAAGAAAAGGAGAAGATTTGGAAAGGCTTCTTGTAATTCGGAGCTGCCAAGACAGGTGCATGTTTCAATGCTTCTTTGATTCCTTCAAAAGCCTAAATAACAGCCTCCTCCCATCCGATAACTTGGTCTTTCTTTAACATTCATGTTATAATAAGAGTCAATTTAGCAAAATTAGACACAAAACTTCTAATGAAATTGATCTACCCAAAGAAGGATTGGATTCCCTTCTTTATTCTGGAATTGGAACCTTGTTGATTGCTTTTACCCTCTCGTGGTCAATCATGACACCATCCTTTGAAAAATATGACCAAGTAGCTTGGCATTTTTCACACCAAAATGACACTTCTTTGGATTGAGAGAAATTCCATATTCTCTACATCGATCAACATTCTTTCTAAGTGTCGCAAGTGATCTTTTCTACTCCTTGAAAACATAGTCACATCATCCCGATAAACTACAATGAAGTCATTTATGTAACCATAAAAATAAACATCCATTTCTCTTTAGAAGGTAGCTCCAGCATTCATGAGACCAAAAGGCATTCTTACATAAACATGTGTTCCCAAGGAGTGGTAAAGGCAATTTTAAATCTTTCTAACTCCTTTGACAACAACGTGATTGTAGCAGAGAAACAATCCAAGGTGGACAACAATTCAGATCTAGTCACTAACTGCAGCATGTTTTCCATGTTTGGCAAAGGCTAATTATCCTTCAATGAAGCTCTATTCATATTTCTAAAGTCTCGCACAAAATCTGATATCTCCATTTTTCTTTTAACTAACTAGCACAAGGTTTAAAACCCAAGATGAATACCTTGTGGGATGAATGATTCCTCCCTCATTCAATTTCTTCAATTCATCTTACATCTTCATGGAGAGGAGTGGATTAATTGGCCTCTACTTTTTTCTGAATGGTTTGGCATTTATTTCAATAGGAATCTCATGCTGAAACAAGTCTTCTTTGTATGCTTTCAGCTCTGAATAAGACCAAGCAAGATAGTCTTGATATTTCTTCAATAGTTGAACATAGGATTGTTTTTCCTCTTTATTTAGATTTCTATCCAACCAAATCTTTCTTGGTTTATCATTATTTCCCAATTTATTCTCTTCCGCATCTCTTGAGGTAGACATGTTTCTATTGATGATGCAATCAACATTGTCAAAATTTGACTCAAGTGCAA
Source organism: Taxus wallichiana var. yunnanensis (assembly GCA_018340775.1). Classification (NCBI taxonomy): domain Eukaryota; kingdom Viridiplantae; phylum Streptophyta; class Pinopsida; order Cupressales; family Taxaceae; genus Taxus; species Taxus wallichiana. Next base: position 547,121,869 of record CM031237.1, on the reverse strand, counting down.
CAAGACCTCTAGGAATGGTGTTAGTTTTCAATTGGATGATATCCTTTCCAAACAAATTCTCTCTTCCTTCAAGAACACACACCATTTTTTCCCAATCAATATTTTGATCTACAAACTCACCTTGATTTTGTAAGAACCTTTGCACTTAAGCATCATCATTAAACACTTGCCAATGCTTGATGTTGTCAGGGACAAGCTGACCTAGTTAACACTTCAATATTATACTCACAATAAGGTGAAATAGTGTAATTTCCAAATCTTGACCCCAACACTACCAAATTTTCAGTAGTAACATTGAAAATTTTGTCATGATGCACAATGTTGAAGGAATCAAACATCTCAATTAGATCCCAAACTACATGTTTGTACTGTTTCATCTACTGATTTTTATAGCATATAATTTTCTTATTTGTTTGAAATCTAGCTCTGAATATCCTTTTTTAATGATGTCCTTGACACCATCCTTCCATGTAATTCTTAGACCCAACAACAAGGCTTCATACTCAACAATGTTGTTAGTACATTCAAAATTAAGCTTGAAGGAAAAAACAAACTCTTCCAAGCTAGGAGAAATCAGAAGTATACCAGCACCATTTCCAAATTTGGAGCAAGCTCCATCAAATAGAAAGGTCCAAGGAGAACCTACCTGTTCAAGGAACTTTGAATGATCCATCTTTTCTCCTTACCATCAACAAACCCAATAAAATAACCCACATCAACATCAGAAAATAATACTTGAAGAAGCATTGTTTGGATCCTTAATTAGATGAAACATCTTATTTTCTCCATAGAGATTGACAAGGATTCCTTCAATGAGAATATTGGAAAAATAAATGTCCATTTGAACAGTCCCACCAACACTTGCAGCCCACTTTCTTGACAAAAGCATACCCCATTTGGAAGGGCAATCAATAATCACAATATTCAATTTTAAATTCCTCCTAGGATAAGATGCAAGCCTGCACCACTGCGGACCCTTCACACAACCAACTACTGAAACTTCTCTTGAGTCCATAGTAGTACACTTTCCATAGGATTTTTCACTTTGATATATAACTCATTCATGACCTCTAGAGGCATGACATTGCATGATGCACCGGAATCAAATATACAATTGTGAAGTAGTCTATCCTTTATGATCAAAGTTGTAAAGAATGGATCAACATTCAATTAGGAATCAACCAACGATGTCCCCAAGTATACCTCAAGTGTTTCTCCAATATCCTCTACTGATGGTAGTGTTTCAATGTCTTCAATGATTTGAGGAGGAGTTTCAACAATGTTTATATTTCTTCTTGGGGTACTTCTTTCTTCTTTCAAACCTAAGTACTCAAATGCTCTCTTCTTATGCTCAGTAATCCTAATAAACTCAATGATTGGAACACTCACTTTGATTTGGCTCAATACTTGGGCTATGTCATAGGGGAAATTCTTTGGCAAGGCAGCATTGGAATGGAGACAAGTAGATTCACTAGATGTTATGGAATTCTTGGCATCTTGGGCATGAGGACTGTAATTTTTACTTGGGACAGCAGAGCTTTTGGCAGGTGCTTCTCTTCTAGAAGCTTCTTTGGGAATACTTGTAAGTAAGGGAATTTTAGGTTTGGCTTCACGCCCAACTCCCTTAACAACTTTTCTCTCCTAGTTTTATACTCTTTATCTTGAGCCACAACAACATTCATTAACAATTGTCTATCTTCCTCTAAAGGGATACCACCATCATACTTTTTAATCATCAAAGCTCTTAAGTATTCAAATTCATTGTTAGGAATTTCAAAATCTTACACTACATAAACTTCAAGAGTATGAGGGGGAAGAAAGACTTATACCCATTTGATGCAATCCCAAAAGGTTGTAGCTGTCCTTGCACTTATTACCTCAGTTGATGTTGCTCCTTCTTGTGAGCTTGAAGAACAACCCACCATATAGATATCATCATCAATACCATCAATATTATTAGCTTCACCATCTTTTGGTCCACTTCACATGGAGGATGGGGAAGAAAACACCTATCACACCAATCAATATCAGCAACTTCCTCAACAACAACAACCCTAGCAGTTAGGGGATCAAGTAACACTCTTCCTTCATGTGCTTGAGGATGTCTATTTGCAGATCCCATGGGTCCTTTCCCTCTATCATCATATCTCTGATCACCCCTAGGATGATTGGAAAAATTTCATGGTTCTATGATTTTTGCTGACCTTGTGAAGTCTACCCATTCCCTTATCATCTCTTTCCAACTTGTAGGAAATCTCTTTAACATCCCCCCGCCAAAGTTTTCACCACTTCCTCCAAGTCTACACTCTTTCTTGCTTGAGGCTTGTCAGGGTTTATCAGCTTTACACCATCTCTCTTGAGAGGTTTCCCAATTTCTTTGATATTATTTTCAATCTGCAGTGCCATGGTAAAGGCCTGCCTTAAATTGGTAGGGTTCTTGTCTCTTAGGTAATAGGCTGCCTTCTTGTCAAATGCATCTACATATTTGATCAAGCATGACTGATCACATGGCCTCAAATTAACTGACAACCTTCTCAAAGTTTTTTTAAACCTTGTGTTGAAGTCATGAACTGATTCATTAGGGTTCTTCTTGATATTTTCAAATTCAGACAATAGAAACCTAGGATCATTTTTGTCACCATATTGCAATATAAATGCATTGTTCATTTTAGTTCATGAATCAATAGAATTATCGTGCGTGAGCCTTGTAGAGCATCCTCCTCTAGTGTGTGAATGAACAATTTAATATACACATCTTCATGCTCAATCTCAAAGTCCTCCATCATATTAATAAAGAGTTTGAGATGTTGATCACCTGTTATGGCATTATTCCCTTGGAACTTTCGCAATCTACTTCTAACATATTTTGGGATAGAATTTGGGTAACCATACATTCCTCTAAATTTTATAGGACCAAAGGTGATAACAAAAAATGGAGGTCTAGGTGAGCCATTATATTTTGAGGTGGTGATCTTGGAGGAGAAATAGAATGATGACGAGTGAGAGGTATTTGGGGCTCAAGAATGTGGTTCACAAGATTGGTATTCTCTAGGTGATAATTTTCTTGGAAAGTTTTAATAGAATTGAAACACACAGGTGCATATTGAGAAAAGAACTCACCAGGTATAGCAGAATGACCTTCACTAGTTGAAGTAAACAAGTTTATGATAGGATTTCTTGAATTAGAATCACTAGAAGAAGAGTGATAATCCTCTACTAAAGGCTGATCTATCTCACCAATGGATATTCCTTTGCTTGATGTCTGACACTCAACAACCTTCCAAACTTTTCTTTCCTCTAAAACTATCTTTCCCAATTCTTGAAATAACTTTCTACTTGGGTCCCTCCTAAAGAGAGATATTCTTCCTTCCATTTTTGCAGAGATTAGCAACACCAAAAAAAATGACAGAAAGCTAAGACAATGGTATTTATCAAGATAAAAATAGCATGGAGTCACCACTAAGGAACTTTCACCCTAGTTGTGAAAATGCACTAAAATACTCTATCAAATACCTATCAACACTAAAAATCTTGCCAAACTTTATAGATCAGACCTTCCTTTTCTTGAATTTATCAACCAAAAATGCAAATGAAGTGCAACTACTACTAGAAACTGATAAAATTACAAGCATAACTTATATCTTCACTTAATCCTTACAAATTTGATTATAAAATTATGCTTTAACAATATATTTGCATGCATAATTTGTAAGAAATATTACCAAGGTTTGAAATGTATCCAAATATCTCAAATATTTTCAACTACCCGGCAACAACATCACCGGTGTTGGTACCCAAATTTTTCTCCTTTTAGTCCGAGCAACATCGGATATATGGCATGAAGCTTGAAGACAGATAGATCATGATTTATGTCATTTTATAGCTAGGGATGTGATCTAACTAGCACTCAAATTTTTGGAGAGATGGATAGCACTCAAATAGGACTTGATCTTGTCCTTACTATTTTAGGATGTGCCTTTCAACCAAGGTAAGAGGACATATTTTTAACCCTTAGATGGTAAAGGAGATGAAGATATCCCTTGATTTGTGCAAATAGTATGAAGGGGCCTTGGGAAAATATGATCAACACTCCAAATCTGACTTTCACAAGTTGCCACTTCTAGATTATGGAGATACTTTCAATGCAAGGCAAGGGTTACTAAAGACATTTTGAAATCTTGATATGTTTTGCATACTTTAGCAAATGGATTTTGATCTTTTGTGGGTATACAAGTCAAAACAGGGGTAGTATGGGGTAGGATTAGTTGTTTAGAATGATTTTTGGTGGGATATTGACAAGACAAACTTGACTATGCCAGATCTTTGACAACCTCTACAACATTTGAACAACTATAAGATAAAATGCTTCAAAATAGTCAGGATGTTCTTTCAACTAGAAGAGATACACAAATGGAGGCCTAGGTTTGCACTCTTCACACAATATTTGAGACCTCAACACAAAATCTTGAGTTAAAGGACTCAATTAAACATCAAAATCTCTGATCAAATCATGCCTAAGGTACCCCAAAGGATTACAAGAAATCTCTGTCAAAAAATGAAGGTGAATTGATTTTAAACTGAATATTTTCAATGCCAGATGAAATCTCTATTGAAAAATAAAATTGTAAATGCCACTAAAGTATCAATAAGGATGAGATCTATGTGATTCCTAAAGATTTCAATGCAAGATTGCAACAAGAACAAGGAAAACTATTTATAGACATTTAAACATGATAACAAACATCATATTGCCAAAAATAACATAGATTAATTCAAAATCTTGTTAGATTCATCAGTAGGGGAGATTTTTAGGAACAATATTAGAGCTATGTGATGGTTATACACTTGTAACCAACTCAACATGAATGAAGATCTAACACAGAAGACACTAACGAGTTTTTGGAGTGTTTCTCGGAAGATGAGCTTCTCTCAAAATTTTCTCATGATTTTAAATTTCATGACCCTCTTGCATGTCAAAAACATGCATTATATAAAATTTGTTACATTTGATCCTTCTTTGCAAGAAAAGAATATCCTATGGCATTTTAGTTTGTTATAAATTCATCATGATTCACAAACAGGAGGACGGTTAAAATAATTGTAACAAAAGGTGCCATGTGTTTTGAAAAAGGTGAATCACCGAGGTTTTTGCATCATTATCAATTGTGGAGGCCTATTTTTCATCTTCAAAGCATGAGACCCCTTCCTTTCATTATTTCATCCATTTCCTCCAAAATCGACTCTGCAAATTTTGGATTAGATATTTCATGTTTTTCGATGGGTTAGGGAAAAATTTATTCCAAAAAAATCTCACGATCTTCAAATTGATCCTCAAAACCCATTCCATTGGTCCTTACATGGCACAAATGACACAAATTTTCCAAAATTCGATCAAAATCGATGCTAAAAATGCATTTCCACACTTCGTGGAGCAAAAAGGTGGTCAAACTAAAAATGCACAATTACCATTAATTTTTCTCTTCCTTCAATCTAATCCCTCCACATGTCACAATGTGTTTGGAAATGGGTTTGGGATCACTTTTTGACATTTTAACACTTTTAAAAATGAAAAAAATTTACATTTTTATCTACCCCTCCACCCTTAAGATTTAGCACTAACACATGGCACAACATGATTGGATTTAGGGTCGTCTCAAGCTTTTACACATTTTACCTCTTTTCGAAAAGGGAAAAATTTCAATTTTCCTCCACACTCCTAAACGTGTCTCCCTTTGACTTTCTAAGCCATGCTTCAAATTTCACTTCAACTCATTTTTACAAAAGGAAACATTTCCTTTTTTCCTCTAGTGGCCCACACTCCCTTATGCCCCTGATCCTACCACATGTCCTCTCTTTACGCCCAATGGACCCCAACCTTTTTCACAAGTTTTTCTCCCTTTTGCCAAAAGCAAAATTTTCTAAGTCCTTCACTAGCCTTCCATCCCGCTTTTGATGAAAACATGACATGTCCACCTATGATTTGCTAGAATACCAAAGGTGAATTTGACGGGAAAATGATGCCCGTCTGACTATCAAAACACAGAAAATGCCAAGGATGCCCAAAATCAATTTTTCCTTCGTGGGTGAAGAATTTTTTGATCAAAAGACAAATGGAAAGTGTTTTTAGGAAATTTACGACCATGGAAAGGGATTTTTAAGGGAAATAAGTATAAAATAAACAATTTCAAGCTCCAAAGGCTAGGAAAACATGGGAAAAATGATAGAGGTGTTTCAACGGGAAAAATTAGGGCAAAACGAAGGAAAACTTAGATATTCCTTTAAAATGGTGCAAAATGGGAGAAAAAACAAACAACTCAAAGCATTCAAATGTAGATACAAGTTATTTTTTTACCAAATGTGAAGGATGGGAGAATCCAAAGCCATTTTTCTTAGAAATAGGGAAAAAACACACTTCTCCTTAGCAAATTAGGGCAAGGTAATGAGTTTTCAAACACCCAATGCACAAGAATGGAGCTACAACTTCACATTATCGATTTCATGAGGAAAAAACATTTCAGAGCACAAATAGCAAAGGGGAAACATGGAAAAATGACAGAGGATCAAAATGGGCACCAACATCTTACATGTTAGAGAAGGAAAGGTGGTGGATCATATGAATCGGTGGTTGAAGCAATCAAATCTACTCATTAATGCCCAAAAATACATTCTCTCATTACTCACCTAGAAGATCCACCAAGAATTTAAATTTTAATTTCTAGCATTATAGCCCATGTAAGAAGATATTGATTGACACTAGGGCATGCCGATTTGAGCTCGTATAAAAATATATGACTATGAGAATAATTTAGAGTTGTCTTGCACGTAAGACATGTGGAGCGCATGGATTGACTGAATAAATTGGCCAACCATTCATTTTATTTGTCATTTCTACCATGTGTCATTCATTAGTTGGTTTTCATGATTGGGCTCCCTATTGGTGCATTTTTTCTGGTTATGTGTGGCACACTCAAGCATGTCAAAGGATGATGTCAAAGCCGGAGAGGGCATAAAGATAATGTGCGTGGAATAATGAGGCATGGGAAGGAGGCAAAAGGAAGGCTCGCAAGGGGAAGCTGGGACAAGGAGGAAAAGGAAAAGGGAAGAAGGGGAAGTGTGCAAGGGCCCGTGAGGAAGAGAAGGGGGACATGTAAGGAAATGCAGCTAAGGGAATGTGCCAAGTGAACTTGAGCACATGCAACCTTGCAATGGAGAATTCAGAGCCAGAAAGTGTATACAAGTTACCCAAGTGATTGGGAGAGTTATTTATATAATAGTTTTGGTGACTTTTAGGGCCTATCTACCTACTAGATGAATGGGATCGTGAGCAAAAACATCCATTGGGTATGGATTCTCGTTAAATAATCATGAAATTTTGATCTGTAGCTTTGAAGAACTACCCCTAAAGTCAGTTGAAGGATCATTTCTTGACACTATTCGAATCCCGTAAACCGCTAAAATTACCGACATCTGGAAGAAAAAGAGGAGTGCACGCATGAAGCACATGAGAAGAAAGAACTATGTACAAATAAATAATGTGTGCAAAATTCACTTAAGGGAATTGAAACTACTCTAATATATAAAAATTAGGCAATACACTTAACGAAAAGGTTTGAGATAGATCCCATTTATTGGGATTTGTAGCATGCCTCCATCAAGATGAGTTAACTCAAAAGAGCTAGCTTCTTTGCGCAAACTTATGATGTATGGGCCACTCTAAAGTTCATCAAACTTTAAACGGAACCTTGGTTTAGCTCTATCAAGATCCCATTTTAAGACTAAGTCCTCGAATTTGAAATCTTGAGGCCTAGCCTTTTTGTCAAACCATTTATTTGTTGCTTATTGATGCTGCTCTAACCTAATCATGGCAAATTTCCTTAACTCTTCAATACTAACCAACTCTACCATTCTAATTTCCCTCTAGTTAATGCCTTCAAATTCTAGTTCCGGGAAAGCTCTAATGAGTTTAACTCCAAATTCAAAGGAAGGGTAGCCTTATTTCCATAGCCAAGATTGTAAGGCAAAGTTTCAATTACTTTTTAAATTATTCTATCTACCTAAAGTGCGCACAAGACCTCTATATGCCACTTATTTTGGCTAATGTGCATTTTGTGCTTCATAATCCTTATCATATTCTTATTTGTTGACTCTGCCAAACCATTTCCTTGACGGTAATAGTTGGAAGAAGTCTTTAGATATATTCCTAGATTTAGAGCCCAATTAGTGATTTTTGTGCCAAGAAAGGCTTTTGCATTATCAGATATAATGGTTTGAGGAATGCCAAACCTTATGACTATACCTTTGATAAAGTCAAGGATGACTGACTTGGTTGATTCCTTGAGTGTGACAACTTCTATCCATCTAGTGAAGTAGTCCATAGCTATCAACACCCACTTGTGTCTAATGCTTGAAGGTGGATTGATCATACCTATGAAGTCGAGACCCCATTATGAAAAAATGTTGATCCATTTGGATTAGTTGGAGGGGAACCACTGCCAATATTTTCTTTCCTATAAAGATAACACAATCTTTTCATTTTGTGATCGAGTTATTTGCATCTGCAAACAAGGTAGGCCAAAATATTCCTTCCATTATGATCTTCATTACTATAGTTTTGGTAGAAAAAGTGTCCACTAGAGAATATATCATGGAATTTTGTGAACACTTTTTCAGTTTGCATGTCATTGATACATCTCTATAGCATGCCATCAATATGTTTCTTAAGGATAAGTCCATTAATCAAAACATAAGGGATAGATTGTAACCTCAAATGTCTTATCTTTTCCTTATTCAAACCAAGAGGGTATGCATCTTTGGAAAGGAATGTGGTCATGTATTTCATCTAGTTGCACATGAAAGGGTCTCAGTATTCTTCTTAAGTTTTATGCACATGAGATCCTCATCCAAAAATAATTAAGTCTTAGATTCATTGTGCGCATCTTCAGCAAGTTGTTTGTAGAGTATACTACCTCTTACTAGTTTTTTGGCTTTCATAGTCACATCATATTCCATGATTTTAGTCACCCATCATACTCTCTTTTCACTGATCTCTACTCCCATGATGAATTCTCGACAAAAGAGTGGGAGACTAACACCTCCCGATATGATTTTTGGCAAGAAAAATTTTGAGTTTCTTGAGCATGCACATGATGGTGAATACCTTATTCTCCATGTGATTGTATTTTAATTCATAATCCTTCAGCATTTGGCTGAAGAAAGCCACTAGTTATTCCAATCCTTGTCCATTTTCTTTTGTTAGGACAACAACAACACTCACATCAATGCCATAAGCATAAAGGATGAAATCCTTTGAGTAATTCAAGTTGATGAGTGTTGGTGCACATGAAATTTATTTCTTGATTCTGTTGAATCTCTCTCTTCCTTTTGTTTTCCATCTAAAGGCTATGTCCTTTTTGATCATCAGGGTGATGGGCTGAACTAGACCTAAAAGTTAGGAATGAAGCACCTAATGAAATTGATCTTACCGAGGAAGGATTGCAAGGCCTTTTTGTGCACCGGTAGGGAAAGAGATAAGATGGTTGAAACACGCTCAAGATAAATTACAATGCCATCCTTGGAAACCATGCTACCCAAAAGCTTGCCCTATGCCACAACAAAATTGCATGTCTTGGGGTTAAGGGATACCCCAATTTTTTTGCATCTCTTAAATAATTTCTCTAGGTACACCATATGATCCTCACTCTACTTTGAGAAGATGGTTATGTCATCAAGGTAAACCAAGATGAACTCATTGATGTAACCTTTGAAGGAAATGTCCATGACACACTGAAATATAGCACTTGTGTTTGACAAACCAAAGGGAATATTTTGATACGCATATGTTCCCCACTTGGTTGTAAAAGTTGTCTTGAATATATCCTCTTCCTTAACCAGGATCTGATTGAAACCTGAATACCCATCTAACATTGAGAATCTTTGCACGCTAGCCACAGTCTACAAAATATGCTCCATTGAAGGAAAAGGATAATGATCCTTTAGAGATGCCTTGTTTAAATATCTGAAATCAACATAGAGTCTGATTTCACTATTCTTCTTGCACACTAGAACTAGATTCATGACCCAAGTAGAGTACTTGATGGGAAAAATAATTTTCACCTCAATGATTTTGGATAATTCCTTTCTCATGAGGGGATCTATCTTTGGATTTACTAGTCGCTGCTTCTATTTTATGGGATTGATACCAAGATCAAGGTCAATGGAGTGTTGAGCAACACTTGGATCAAAACCTTTGAGTTCTTTATAATCCCATGAGAATATATCACTGTATTTTTGACAGAGAGAGATGAAGGCCTGATTTTAATTGTGTGCAAGTCTTATTGAGAAGGAACTCCTTTCTACACATAATAGTGACTCGGGGGTAGCCTTGTTATGCGGCATGCATATAATTTTCTTCACCCTTGAACTCATCATCAAGACAAAAAAATTTCTCTAAGGTGACCAACCCTTTAGGAAACTTATTTGACTTTAGTTGAATCACTTGGTCACCATAGTTGTCATGCAAGTCAGCTTACATGCTTGATGAGAACTCATCCACATATTAAATGAACTAGATGATCTGTGCATCACTTTCAAACACTTTCCAGTTGGTGTTGTTGTCTGGAATGGATGTTCTAATCACCATCTTAATGTGTTGAGTGTTTCCTTTGACAAAGTCCTCATCATTGACAACTTTGGTTAAAATATTCTCCAGATCTCTGTTTGTAACTTCTACCTACCCATTGGATTGGGGGTGATATGGTGATGAATTTCGATGCTTGATTCGGTAGATCTCCAGGAAATCCTCAATCATGTTAGACATAAATTGAGGTCCCTGATTAGATACAATAGCTATAGGGGTGCCAAATCTCAACATAACCCTGTTGTATAAAAATTCAGCTATAACATTTTCATTGGCAAATGCCAATTCTTTAACCTCAGACCACTTTGTGACATAATAAGTGCATGCCAATAGGTACTCTTTCCCAAAGGATGGGGAATCAAAAGGTCCAACGAAATCAATACCCCACTTCTCAAATGGTCCTAAGAAAAGTTGAGGATTGAGAGGAATTTTCATGGACAATGTAGGCTTTCCCATTATTTGACATGCATCACACTACCACACGTACTTCTTGACAAACTTATGAAGATAAGGCCAATAATACCCAACTCCAAGGACCGTATGAATTGTTCTCTTCACTGATTAATGTCATCCTCTAGGATCATCATGACAAGCCCTCAGTATGTCATATACTTCATTCTCAAGAACACACCTGTGAAGAACCATATCAGGGAAACATTTAAATAAAATTTCGTTACACCATTTATATGTTGATTTATTTTTAACTGATCTCTTTCATTCCTTATTGGTAAATATTGGTCATCAAACTTGCACCCATGTCTTGGATATGGAAGAAACGAGTCATTTATTACAACAATGGAACCTTCCCAAGTTATGGGACCTTTTGTACTGGATGGATCTCTAGAAAAGGTCAATTCCTTTATCTAATTCTACCGATCGCTACTCCTAGTTATGAAAGGGAAAGCTAAGCTAACAATGACAAGGGACTAAGGATATAAGGATAATATGAAAGGAAACTACACCGAAAGGTGATAGCATTAGAAAAAGAGGGATGAACACTATCTAATTTGAGTGAAATTGAAAGGAAATGCGTGAAATAAGGATAGGCATGTGTAGCACTAATAAAACATATTTACCAGCTCAATTTCATGGAACACAACTAAATAAGGAGTTTCAAGGGATGTAGAATGGCACAACAAGCACACAATGCAAAAGAAAGGTCAGAAGAAGGAATATAAACTCTTTAGGGAAAAAATTAGTCACAAAATGATGCTTCTATTATTTCCATAAATGCATAGGGTTGTTATAATGGTGAAAGAGGTTGATATCCACATGTATGAGCCATATATAGAGGTCTTCGAATCATAATATGAAAAAATGAAGCCCTTAGAAAAATGCGCAAGGATCCAAAATGTCCAACATTAATAATGAGCCTAGCTCTTACATTTATAGATGAATCCATGGAAGAAGAAGAGGAGGGAAAACCTGAATTTGAAATACAACCACCAACAAGAAGCATTCAATTCCTATAAATCCTCCTACAAATCTATCAAATATATTTCCCCAAGTGTGTTTGGCATGTTGGAGAGGGAAGGAGTGAGGATCATATCAAATCGGGTGGTTAAAGTAATAAAATATACTCATTAATACCTATAAAGATATTCTCCCATTTCTCACCTAACAGATTCACCAAGAATTTGAATTTGAATGTTTAACACTATAGCCCATGTTAGCAGTTATTGATTAATATTAGGTGTAAGACAATCGGAGATCTATAGAAAAATATATGAATGTAAGAAGATGTCGAGTCATCTAGGCATGCAAGACATGTGGTGTGTGTAGATTGACTAAAAAAATCAGCCAACTGTTCATTATATTTTTCATTTCTGCCACGTGTCATTCATTGGCTGGTTGTCAAGATTGGGCTCCTGTTGGTGCATTTTGATGGTCACGTGTGGCACAGCCACAAATTTCAAAGGATGACATGGCATAGAAAGGTTCGAAGGAGGGCACAAAGATAATGTGCATGGAAGAATGAGGCACGGGAAGGAGGAAAAATTAAGGCTCGCAAGGGGAAGATGGAACAAGGAAAAGGAAAAGTGAAGAAGGGGAAGCATGCAAGGGCTCACGAGGAAGAGAAGGGGGGAACACAAGGAAATGCAACCAAGGGAATGTGCCAAGTGAAATTGATCATGCGTAACCTTGTAATGGGGAATTTAGAGCTACAAAGTGTATAAAAGTTACCCAAATGACTAGGAGAGTTATTTGGATAACAGTAAAGTAAGCTAGAAGTTTCCCTAGTTAGGTAATTCTCAAGATCAGTAAACCATGGAAGTGAGTCAATATTGTAAACAATTGTTCATCTAGAATATGATCCTAGACTTCTTCTTCTTCTCTAAAACATTCAATGTTGAAAGGAAATAAGAAACAACATTAATCTTCCCTGGCATATCAATAATTGTTAAGTTAAATTCTTGCAACAAGAGTAAGGATATGATCATTCTTCCCCACTACTGGTTTATTCATCAAATACCTTATGGTCAAATGGTCAGTATAAACAAATATTTTGTACCTAGTAATATAATGTTTGAATTTATTCAAAGAGTAAACAACAACTAAAAATTTTTTTCCATAGTGGTGTAGTTTCTCTTTGTATGGGTCAGATTCTTGCTGATAAAATAAATGGCATACATCTGATCTTCTTCATCCTTTTGTCCAAGAATATATCCCATTGTTGTATTAGATGCATCAGTGTGAATATGGAAAGGATACCCAAATCGAGTCCTCTCAAGATTGTAAAAGGAATGATAACCAAGTTCATACCAAGCCAAGAAACAAATGATAATCAAACACTATGATCAATAAGATGAAATCAATTTTCCATAATAACTTTACATAAAACCTTTGCAAACAAATGAGCAACAATATCATATATTATAATGGAACTCAATGAAATACAATGAGAATGGGCCTTGCTTATATAGGCAAGGAATAACAATCTAAGAACCATTCAAGATCATAGATCAAGCCATAAATCAAGGAAATAACTAGTCATCAAAGAACTAGTTAAGACCATATATTTATGAGAGAACTAGACATCAAGGATATAGTTAATACCATAGATCAAGGGAAGAACTATACCTAACATCTAGATAATATCTCCTAATATCTAAATAATATAAAAGAAATATCCACACACATAAGTGGGTGAGGATAAATACAATAAAGGTAAATAAAGTACCTAGGTGAACATGAGATAAGGTAAATACCTACTCTAACTAACTGGAGTGGTGGTTAGCTTCTCTTTAATAATCTCGAAAGCCTACTAACATTGAGGAGACCATTCAAAAGCATAATATTTTATCAGCAAATAAAACATAGGTGCAACAATTTTACTAAAGTCTTTTATGAACCGCCTATAATACCCTACATGTCCAAGGAAAATCTTGATGTCAATCTAATTTTTGGCGTAGATATTTGAGTAATTATTGCAATATTTTGGGGTCGACCTATATTACTTCGGCATAAATTTGATGACCTAAGACACATCTTTGATCAACCATAATCAAACATTTTTGATGACTCAAGGAAATTTGGTGCTTCTCACATCTAGTTAATATTTTTTTAAGATTGTTCAGAGATTCATCAAAAGTGGAACCATGGACAGTGAAGTTGTCCATGTAAACTTCAACATAATCATTTGTAAGATTTGTAAAAATGGAAAAAACCACTCTTTAGAAAGTAGCAAGTAAATTACAAATCCAAAATGGTAGGAATCTATATGCAAATGTACCCTAGGGAAAAGTGAAGGTGGTTTTATTTTGATCATTAGATTCAATACTAATTTGTTTATACCCACCAAACCCATCCAAGAAGGAGAAATATTCATTACCCGCAAGATTTTCCAAAACTTGATCAATAAAGGGAAGGGGAAAGTAGTATTTCTTGTTGGATTTATTAAGTTCCCTATATTCTACACAGATTATCCATTTACCATTTTTATTGGGAAATATAACTAGTGGTGATACTCACTGACTATCAAATATAGGATAGATGAATCCTACCTTCAGCAATTTTTCTCTCTCATTTTTTACTATGTCTCTAAGTGCTGGAATAATTCTTTGTTACGGCTGTCTCATAGGTTTAACATCCTTGCTGTAGATATGGTGAGTGCAAATTCTTGATGGATCCCCTTCATATTAGTATAATCCTAAGAAAAATCTTGGGAATGCTTCCTCAATATTTCTACAAACCTAGTCTCTTTCGTTGGCCTCTAAGTTATTACCAATGGTCAACTCTTTTCCTATGTCAATAGTCACTTGCTTGGTATCTTTCAAAATAGTGATCTCTACATCAACAATTAAATAATTCAAGGGAAAACATGAGGCTAAAGCATGTGCAAAATAGTCATATTTTCAAGAGACATAACCTTGGTTAAAGGACAATAGAAATTAGTGACTACACATTCCTCATTATAAGCATAGGTTTATTTACAATTTTCATTGGAAATGTCACTTACCAAGGTAATATTATCTGTTGTGTTTAGAACAGATGGTTTTGTAGCCTTAGTTCCAATTTTTGTAGCCCGGTTCTGATTTTCATAGCCACAATGTCCTCTTCATTAGACATTGTGTATGACTCAACAATTTCTTCCATGTGATTTTTCACTGCAATGGTGGTCCAGATAAGAAGAAATCAGATGATTAGTATCTAAATAATATACCCATACATGTTCACAACCATCCACATATGGCTAGGAAGAAGGATACAATGAAATAATATTTTATTTTTCCCATTTAAAATGGTCATTTTTTCCGACCTCTGATCAATATATGCAGCAACAATAGCCAACTTGAGGGAATTCCTAAGATGACTGGATATCCCAACTTCCGAGCTTTAGGATTTAAGACCATAAAATCAATGGGATACTCCTAATATTAAACCATGACCATTACATCCTCAATCACTCCATCTGGTACAACAATAGATTGATCTACCAATTGAAGAATAGTATTGGTTGCCGTAATCATGTTAAAGATAGTAGATTGAACATATATGTTGTTATAACATTGATGGTAGCACCAAGATCCACCAAAATGTTAGATATTGAATGACCATTTACAAAAATAGTAATGACTGGACTCCCAGGATCCCCATATTTTGGTGAAATAATCTTTCCAACAACAAGATCAGCTAGATTCCCTTCCACTTTGACCATTTTTGGGTATTTATTCTTTCTTCCTGGTGTCTTTATACACTGGTCTCTAATGGTCTAGTTTAATTCAAGAATGTCCCTTATTGCTCTCAGAAGTGGGACCTCAATGTTCATATTTTTTCAACTCTTGAACTAGTGTTATTTCTTGATTCAAGTTTCCTATAATCATTCTGGAAAAGGAGCTACATGTGCATTCTTATCTTTTCCTTGATCATTCCTAGTGTCTTGCATTTATGGAACATGTTCAGTTTCTTCATTTTCCTCAGGTGTCTCTTCTTTCTCATTTTCCTTAGGTATTTATGTGATAACAATAGGAGGATGATTCAATGTTCTCCCAGACCTTAGTCACATATTATTGATAGTATTAACTTGCATTGTATCACTTTATCATGCTTCATAATTGAAGTTGTCTACTAATGTTTAGGGTTCACGACAGGTGGGATAGAATTTGATTTTGTGCTGCTTACCTATGTTGTTGATAGTTTTGTGGTGGGGCCATTAAATCTTGTTGTGGTTGTTGGAACCTCCTCTGTTGATTAGAATTCTATTAAGGTGCCCATTGTTAGTTTTTCCATGGATTTGCATTGGCTAGTGGTGTCCAACCCTACGATTATAGGGAGTCATCCATGGTGGTGGATGTGGGTAAACCATCTAGTTTGATGGTGTCTAGTCAGGATGTCCCTAAGTAGGATGACAAGCCTAGCTGGGCCATGACATCCTCATGGGTTCTAATCAAGTCAAGGGGCATACACAACCTGATTATTTGTCCTTTGAACAAAGTTTACCTCTACATTTTCTTGAGACATGGAATTTAATCCTTATTTCAACTGAGGTAAGAAAGTGTAATGGTTAGTATCATGATCAGTGACATCACAGATCAAACACATGTTTGTGACATCCAAAGGACACTCTCTCAAAGGATGTATCTTCCTGTATTTAGGGTAGTATATGTCTAGAGGTTCTTTTGTAGCACTGGTCTTGGATTTCATCCCATCTATGGTTGATGTTAATTGTGAAAATATGTTTGTTTTCATGTTATCCATTTCCTCCAAAATTTTTGAGGTACCTAGGGCAATATTGGATGTTTTTCTTTTCCTTATACCTCCTCATGTTCTAGAGTAACTTTTACATAGCTTAGTGATATTTTCCATACTAAGTTTTTGCACATCACCTCCTCCCATAAGATGGAGGGAATCCTTGGTTTCCTCATCAATTCCTTTAAGGAAAAATATCTTAGTGATTTTTGCATGTAACTCATAACCACTTCTCGATGGAGAAAGAGAAATCTATCTAGATAATCTTCTATATTTTCATCTTATTTCTACTTTATCTAGAAGAACTCTTCTTTCCTATCTTTTCCCCTACAGTAGTCTTGATATTTGTCCAAAACAATTGTCTCTATGTTCTCCCAAGAATGAATGGAGTTAGGGGACAATCCCATGAACCACCTCATAGCAGAGTCCTTGAGGGTGGAAGGAAATAGTTTGATTTTTTTATTGTTTGTTCTATAGTCATATGTCTAGAAAAGAACTTTGAATTCAAACAGAACTGATATAGGTCTTCTGTAGACATTCCTTGGAAGATAGGGAGAATGGATGGTGATATATTTTTCATGGGTGCATCCTCATATTCATCTAAGACAATGGGATAGGTAAAGGTTCTACCCAAGGGTCAGTTCTCATTATTCCCATTATCTCCCATTTTTAAAGGTTGTTTGGTTCTAAATAGGATGATGCAAAATGTTCATAAGGGATTCTAGGTATTGTATTAGATTCAGTGTCACTTTTTTTTCCCTAATTGTACTCTATTTGGAGATATTCTTTGGATATTACATGGTATAAATCTCCCTTGAATGTCTTGTGGCCTATGCATCAAGGTTGGTTATGTAAACAAGTCCTAGGACTTCTCATTGGTTGCATAGATTAACTTCATTAACACCCATAACATGTAAAGTGAATAAAATGGTGTGTTGCACTTATGGTGTCTTAAGCAATGGTGATAAAAATGATGGGTTGTTGTATTCTCCAATCATTTAACTAACATATTATTCTACTAGTGTCATTATAAAACTAGGGTTATGTGTTCAAGGTTGTATGCAATGAAGCTTTATGCAACTCAATTGTTCGATGGTTCCTTTTTGGGGTTTTGGTTGTTATGTCTCTCTTTGTATCTACTAATCTATGAAAATTTAATGCTAAACTACTGAAACAACATTACTGTAATGAAATGTATTTAATGGAAATACTTTGCTAGAATTGGAATGCACACACCAAATCAATATAACATAATTCAAATAACACACACTCTGAATTGAAATGACACACTCAGAATTGAAATTTCATGAAAGGAAATAACACACACTGAATAGAAATTACAGTAAACGAAATTAGTAATTGTATTCAAAATGTAACTTATCAAAAACCATGAGCATGCATAAATGTAAAATCTTCTAGTCACCTTGGTTAAGTGGATCCTTTGCCTTCCTTGGGATGGAGGTAATCTAAACACCATAGTATATTCAAAAAAAAATCTAATATATTGATTCGAAAAGTTCTTGTTGTGGAAAATCAGCACCACCCCCTGATGATGATCGGGTTTCTAGTTTGATCATACTAGCATCTAGTGTGATTTCACAACATTGAATCCTTTCCCCAAGTGTGGGACTTGCAAAATGAGAAAGGAATCTCCAGATTAGAGGTTGGTTCCTCAACTCCTCTGATCAACTATTTTACTTGCACAATTGCAGAGGTTTAAACTCCTAAATCTACTCTAAATTCCAAGGAGACAGAGATAGAGAATGCAAAAAGAAAGAACTAATGCTAATAGGTGATGCACCAAAGGAGTTGTAGACACCTGATGCTGCATGAAATACACAATCCACAAGGAAACACAACACAAAACATGCACAAATTCTCAAAATGTAATGAAAGATCAAGAAAGCAATGATAGATATATGAAAGGATTGAAGGATTTTAATCACAGAACATATATCAACATCTCAGATCCAATACAGTACATTACAGTGATCCAGAGGCAAGAAAAGGTGCTGCATTACATGGAAAGGTAAAATTTCTTCACAAATTCTACCAAGGAGGAAGAAAAAGGAAGTTGTAGAGCTGAAAAAGTGTCTCTCCTTTTTGCAAAATGAACTCATTTTGGCTTTTACAGTGCAAACCACGACCCCAGGAGAGAGAAACATGGGAAAACATGCAAGGGGTTCAACCATTGACCAAAATTCCATCAAAATAGCATGGGCACCCTGATCAGACCCATTCCCTGACATTTTTAACCATGTTGGGAGAGAATGAGCCATTCTTCATTAAAAACGGTGGTTGAAATGTCATTTATGTCCATGACCACGTGCCAGAGGAATTTCTTGATTTTATCTCTCCAAACTCCACCAAAATGCAAAATTACCCAGAATCTTGTAGATAATTTTACCATCTTTCCATTGATATAAAGAACGTGAAAAACCGAGCTCTGGATCGAAAGATATGGCGATTTGAAGTTTTAGGGAAAAACAGGGCCAAATCGGGTTGGTGGGAATTTTTTTTGAATTTTTACCTTTTTGGTCATTTGGAAAATTTTTCAAAATTTCCCATGCCCCACCACTCTAGGTGCCACGTGGTGGCATCTCATTGGCCTGCGGGCCTTTCAGGGAAATTTTTTTCAAAAAACTCCGCCGAGCCATAACTTCAAAAATACATGGAGTTAGGAGGAAAACTTTACCTTTCTGGAAAGTTGAGAAAGAGCTCTATCCAATGGTGTCATTTCTAGAAGGTTTTGAGTGCCTGAAAAGAAAAATATTATGACTGAGGCACAAGAGAGGAAAAATGAGAGGAGTTAGCCACAAAAAATGAGTAGGGGCACATTTTGGATAACAATTTTGGCGACTCAGAGGGGTCATCTACTGTTGGATGAAGTTACCAGTTTCTGAAGCATCCATTGGGCATGGAGTCATGAGTTGTAGCCTAAAAACTGATCTAAACTTTGAAAACCTCCTCTCTGAGCCACTTGGAAACCCACTGAAATGGACTGTGCAAGAGCAAAACCAGCACCACAAAAACTATGTACAAAACTAAAGGTCATACATGCTCCAAAATGGAACATGCAGAGTGTGCACAAGCACTTATTTTACTGAAAGCAAAACTACCTATCCTACTCTAACTGGAAGCAAAAGTGGGCTAAACAAACCCTGCAACTGGTTGGGAGAAATAGCTTCCCTTTCTCAAAAGTTGCAACCATGCAACTGATTTGGCACTGAACATGGCTGATTGGATGAGTGGAAAATCAACAAGAAGCTGGTCTTCTACCCAAATCATCAAGGTGTCAACTGAAAACAAATCCAATACCTCTTTTAGTTGCTCTGCATTTGGATTGAAGAGGTATGACAGCTGATCCTTGGTACTTTGTAGCTCACCCTCATGCTTAGAAGCAAGCATGACTGGTTGTGACTTCTCCTTTGACTCCAATGAAGTCAAATACCTTATTGGGCAAGGTATGATCCATTTGATATGCCCATAGCTCTGATTTTCAACTCCAAAAATGGAGTCTTCTTGTAGACCTTCTTGGGTGGGTGATGTGGAAGCAATGGTAGGACTTTTCTGCCCTTTCTCTTCCTTCATGGCAACATGGAACTCTTCTATAGTGTGCAACTCCTCGTTATTGATTGCAACATCCAATGAAGTTGCTTTTGCATTGTTGTTACCTGCTGCAATACATTGTTGGCTTTGGAGCTCCTCCATTGTAGCTTTTGGAAGATCAAATTCTTCCAGCTTTGATTCAAGAGGCATGTTGCAAACTGTAGGTTGTTGTCCTTGAACTCTTTTGTCCATGGCAGCAAGTTCTTGTTGTTGGAGAATGAATGGTGAAGAAGGAAACATGGTAATTTCAGCTAGCTCTTCATCTAAACATTCTTCTAAGTCTGATGGAAAATCAAACTCTTGAATGTCTTGCTGCAGCAAAGTCTCTCCCTCTTGTATGGTGGCCTCCAAATCTGCATTTTCTTCACCATGTATAACTTCATTTTCAAACATGAAACTTGTCAATCAAACTCATCCCAAAAATCAGATTGTTGGAGAGATGAAGTGGGAGAGAAGCATGAAATTTCTTGTGCCTTTTGCTCACAATTTGGACCTGTTTTGTTCACCTCCATAATGGCTTCATCAATCAAATCAGCCCCTTCAAATGAAAGAAAAAATGTATCAATAATGCTTCCTTCTTCTACTATTGTAAAAACTGACTTGACCTCATCCATTTGCTCCTCAAAGATGGGGTTTTGAGATGGTTTTCCTTCCTTCTCGATGGCTGATTTTGTAGTGCAAACTGGATCAGCATTTTCTTTGGGCAAAGTGCCAACATGGACACCCAACTCATCACCAACAAACTGCTGTTTTTCTCGCTTCACTGCTGTTATAAAATCAGCCTTGTTTTCCACTTGTTCTCCAACTTCAACATCCTCTATTGGTTTCACCATCAAAGGGATTTTGTAATCCCAAATTTAAGAGCCCAACTCTTCAGACTTTGAATTTCTTCATCCTTGTTTGGCTCTTCTTTCTGCTATTGTTTTCCTTGATTGGCATTCTGATTTTTATCCTCCCAACATGGATTTGGGAATGCAAGAGGAGAAGTGGATTGTAACTCAATTGATTTTGCAATTTTTTGTGGTGGTGGAGGAGGTAGGAACTCTTGTTTCTTTGGAGGGAATGGCTGTTTGGAAGGGAAAAGGACAGAAGAATTGAGATGGGGTGGAAGACTAGGGAATGGAGAAATGGATTCAACACTTGGGACAACAGATGGAGAGTTTAAAACTTGACACTGCTGAGATAAAACAGATTGGGAAAGAGGGAGAGAAAAGGCATGAGATGGTGTGCTTACCTATTGACAAGGTTGTTGAATACTCCTCTCATACACCTTTATTCCTTCAGTCCACTTTGCAAGCAATGGTAGTGTTGTAATCATGAAGTCTAGCTTCTCTTGAGGGTTGTAATGCCTTGGAAAAGGTCCCACCCATGGACAAGGTGCTCTACAACCGATTCTAAATGCTTTCATTTGTGCTTGAGCCCTGGATTGCACCATGTTTACCTCCATCTTTTGGATTTGTTCCAGCAGATCTGCATTTTCTTCTTGACTGCCCTCACAACCAACATACCCTTGTGCTTGACATGCTTCATATCCAAACTGACTTTGGCACTGCTGCTCATATGGGTAGACATGCTGATTTTGAATTTGATCAAAATGTTGATTTGGAGGATTTGTAAAACATGTTGGAGGTGTGATATACTATTGTTGTAAATGTGAATTCCATGATGGAAATGAAGTCATGATTGCACAACTTCATGGAATGGAAAAGAATGAAAATGATGGAAAGAAGAATGGATGGAAATGAATGGAAAATAGGTCTGCAACTTAGAGAATGAGTTGTTTACCAGATGGAGTCGCCAGATGTGCTTTTGAAAGTGCCTCCAAAAGGCTGAATCTTTAACAAGAACACACCAACCTATCAAAGATAAAGTGGAAGACCTCTAAGGTCCCACCGGGTGTGCCAAAACTATTGTGGCAAATCAGCAGCACCCCCTGGATGTTGATCAGATTTCTAGTTTGATCATACTAGCATCCAGTGTGATTGCACAACATTGAATCCTTTCCCCAAGTGTGGGACTTGCAAAATGAGAAAGGAATCTCTAGATTAGAGGCTGGTTCCTCAACTCCTCTGATCAGCTATTTTACTTGCACAATTGCAGAGGTTTAAACTCCTAAATCTACTCTAAATTCCAAGGAGACAGAGATAGAGAATGCAAAAAGAAAGAACTAATGCTAATAGGTGATGCACCAAAGGAGTTGTAGACACCTGATGCTACATGAAATACACAATCCACAAGGAAACACAAGCACAAAACATGCACAAATGCTCAAAATGTAATGAAAGATCAAGAAAGCAATGATAGATATATGAAAGGATTGAAGGATTTTAATCACAGAACATATATCAACATCTCAGATCCAATACAGTACATTACAGTGATCCAGAGGCAAGAAAAGGTGCTGCATTACATGGAAAGGTAAAATTTCTTCACAAATTCTACCAAGGAGGAAGAAAAAGGAAGTTGCAGAGCTGAAAAAGTGTCTCCTTTTGCAAAATGAACTCATTCTAGCTTTTACAGTGCAAACCACGACCCCAGGAGAGAGAAACATGGGAAAACATGCAAGGGGTTCAACCATTGACCAAAATTCCATCAAAATAGCATGGGCACCTGACAGACCCATTCCCTGACATTTTTAACCATGCTGGGAGAGAATGCGAGCCATTCTTCATTAAAAACGGTGGTTGAAACGTCATTTCTATCCATGACCACGTGCCAGAGGAGTTTCTTGATTTTCTCTCTCCAAACTCCACCAAAATGCAAAAATTACCCCAGAATCTTGTAGAGAATTTTACCATCTTTCCATTGATATAAAGAACGTGAAAAACGAGCTCTGGATCGAAAGATATGGCGATTTGAAGTTTTAGGGCAAAACAGGGCCAAATCGGGTTGGTGGGAATTTTTTTGAATTTTTACCTTTTTGGTCATTTGGAAATTTTTTCAAAATTTCCCCATGCCCCGCCACTCTAGGTGCCACGTGGCGGCATCTCATTGGCCGCGGGCCTTTCAGGGGAAATTTTTTCCAAAAACTCCGCTGAGCCATAACTTCAAAAATACATGGAGTTAGGAGGAAAACTTTACCTTTCTGGAAAGTTGAGAAAGAGCTCTATCCAATGGTGTCATTTCCAGAAGGTTTTGAGTGCCTAAAAAGCAAAATATTATGACTGAGGCACAAGAGAGGAAAAAATGAGAGGAGTTAGCCACAAAAAATGAGCAAGGGCACATTTTGGATAACGGTTCCATAACATACTCAGTACATAACTGGAAAATTGATACTAACTGTTCTAAACCGTACTGCAGATTACCAAAATCAACTAACTACTAAATTGTTCTTCAAGGAGATGTCTATATAGACATAGTCAGTTACACATCATGCCAAAATTTTAGGCACTAAGTTCTTCCACTAACAACCCTATTAAAGTTCATTAAACCACTAAAAACAAGATCCATGTTTATAGGTTGTCAATGGAAAAAGTCTTTCATGACTGCATGATGGCTCTAGACTCAGACTCTTTGATTACAATTCCCAACATTGGCAGTAAACGTACACTATTATCCTTCACATGTCACCACATTTCAATCACATAGGTGATTATTGGGAGATTCTAGGGTAAACAAGTTGCATGAAACAAAAAAAGAGAAATGCATTGAACTTACTAGGATATAACTATATAAAGCATCCCCATGCACTAATTAATCATGTTTAATGACAAATAAATAAGCACATAGATTATATAAACATGTAAAATAATGCACTCATCATATTATATGAGGATTTAGTTGCAGAAAAATATAGCCTTCCTCTTACTACTGAGAATGAGATTGAAGAATATCAAGAAATTATTGAACCTACCCCTTAAGTGTATTTAGGCATGTTCTTAGTTGAGAGTTAATTGGATCTTGATCATTTTTACACAACATTGATGGTTAATGGTTGGCTCTTACACAATTACATGTTTGATTTTGGTGCATCTTGCAATATCATACCATTAGTAGTTATGAATGAGCTTGGGATAAAGATATTTATTTCTTATGGGAGATGTTATGCAATGGACTCAAGAGAGGTGCATGTGGTTGGTTTTGTGAAGGGATTGTTTATATAATTAGAAACTCATCCTGGTAATTATTTAACCATAAATGTTATTGTGGTTGATTTTCTTCCAAAATGGGGTGGTTATTGTCAAGAAAGTGGGTTGTTAGTGTGGGTGGTAGTGTGTAAATGGACTTATCATATGCTACCATTCCTTTAGAGGAAAATTTGGTAAATTTTCATAGGGAAGAAAAGTTAATGCACTTTATTGAAGACCCCATGAATGCATCCTATGAATATTTGATCTTGGCACATAGTTGGAAGACCCTAATGTTCCTTGGACAATGTTTTTGTATGGAGCATGCTCTAACTTTGGTAATGGGGCAGGAGTAGTTTTATTTTATCCTAAAAAAGGATCCTTTAATTTAACATCTACACTATGTTTTTATTGTACCAATAATATTACAAAATACGAGGAAGTCATACATGGATTATAGATGACTTAGACGTATGGAATTAAGAATTTAAGTATTAAAGGGGACTCTGAGTTGGTTGTGAAACAAAGTAGAAAAATATATGAGACAAGAAATTAGAGATTGAATCAACATAGGAATGAATCTTAGTACTAAATTAAATTTTTGATTCCTTTAATATTTTATATCCTGAAAGGATTCAATATGCACTCTTGATAAACTAGTAGTGTTAGCCTCACAATATGATAAGGATGTTATGGCCCTATATTTCCAATTTGAATTTGTTCAATGATATTCATAACACCTATATCTGAAAATATTGAGGATTGGAAAGTTTTTGATATTGAAAGTCACATCATGAAATTCCTAGATTGTGAAGCCAAGCTCTCTAATAAATTGATTAATCTAGAACCCATGGTGGAAATTTATGAAGGAAAAGAAACTATGTTTGGAAATGAAATAATTTAGTTAAAGAGAAACACAATTATAAGAGTGTTATTCATCCTTGAATATTATTTTGATAATGTTGATATAGTTATGAAAAAATATACCCCTGGGACTAGATATGTGATTGAGTGCAATTTGGGAGCTTGCATTAGAAAGGTTTGGCTAGGAAGAAATTTAGATCAAAGTGAAAAACATGCATATACTAAACTTTTGAAGAAATATAAAAATTGTTTGGATTGGTCATATTTTGAATTGAAGGATTATATGGAAGATCTATTTTAGCATGTCATTCCATTGGAGCCTATAATAAATCCTTTTAGGAAAAATAAAAGACCAATAAACCCCATCCTTTCCACAAATATGCAAGATGAACTCAAGAAACTTAAGGATGGGGGAATCATTCAACCCACTAGGTATTCATCTTTGGTTGCCAACTTGGTCCCAATTAGAAAAATAATGGTGACATCAAACTTTGTGTTGATTTCAGGAACTTGAACAAGGCCTATTTGAAAGATAACTACCCCTTGCCTAACATGGACAATTTATTGCAAAAGGTGACAGGGTCTGAAATTATTTCTACTTTAGATGGTTTCTCAGGATACAATCAAGTGGTGGTCAAGGAATCTGAGCAATATAAAACTACCTTCACCACTCCTTGGGGAACTTATGTCTATGTTATAATTCCCTTTGGCTTGATGAATGTTGGTGCCACTTTTCAAAGGGCTATGGATGTTGCATTTTTAGGTATATTAATGATTTTATTTGGTTTATCAAGATGACATTACAATTTACTCCAAGAAAAGGAGTGATCATTTAGAGCATCTTAAGAAGATCCTTATTAGATGTAGAGAGTTTGAAATCTTTCTAATCCCAGGAAACACAACTTTGGTGTAAAAGGACAAATTATTGGGAAATATTGTGGCATGTGAAGGAGAAATGATATATATACAATGAGTTTAATCTATTAATAAGGTGTCTATTCCTCAATCAAAGAAAAGTATTCAATATTTCTTTGGTCAGATCAATTTTGTTAGAAGTTTTGTATCCAAATTTGTAGAGATTACCTTTCCTATTACAATTATGTTGAAGAAATATCAAACTATAAGGTGGGGGAATACACAATACAAAATGTTAAAGGAGCAAAGGATGCATAAAATATTACCCCTATTTTGGCTAGTCTTGATTAAATAAAGGATTTCAAATCTTCTCCTTTGCATCTAAAAATACTATAGATTTATTTTTGCAAAAAAAATATGATGATGGCCATGAAAACCAATTTCTTTCTTTATTAAGGCCTTGCAAGTCTCTAAATTAAATTATATTATAATGGAAAAGGAGGATTTAGCTTTGGTAAGAGCTTCCAACATATTAATACCTAACATTTTAAGTTCAAGGATGATATATTTTATACCACACACCATGGTCAAAGACATTTTAACACAAATGGAGACATCCAAAAGATATGTAAATAGGTGAAAAAACTTTAGAAGTTTGGCATGGACATGCAAACCACCAAATTGGTAAGGGGTGTTGGTTTAGCAAGATTGATTAATAAGGATAATTTTTAGATGTTGGAAGTAAACCAAGATGTTGCTGATATTGGTAGACCTCTAGAAAAGGTACTTTATTATGATTGGTATAAGGACCTTGTTTATTATCTAAGGAATTTGAGTTGTCCTTATGATTTAGGTAAAAATCAAAGAAGAACATTAAAATTGGTTTTCCAAAAATATCTCTTGACTTGTCTTAGGTCCTGTCTTGAAAAATCATTAAGGAGTCCTCTTGAGATGTATAATTGAAGAAGAGGCTCCCAAGTTGGTAAGTGAATTTCATGGAGGAGTATGTGGTGGTCATTATGCTACAAAGGTAATTACTCATAAAATCCTTAGGGAAGGTTATTGGTGGTCATCCTTGTTCAAAGATGTTTCCCAAATTGTGAGGAAATGTGAGGATTCTAAATGTTTCTATAGAAGGATGAAAGCTTATAGATCCCTCTAATTACAACCTATTTTAGTTAAATATCCTTTAAACAATGGGGGTTAGATTTCATTGGTGAAATTACATATGCATCCAGTGTTGTACATAAGTGGATATTGGTTTCCACTGATTACTTCACCAAGTGGGTGGAAGCAATCCCTACTAAGAAGGCTACACATCAAGTAGTCATGGAATTCTTATTGAACAATATCATATGTAGGTTTGGTGTTTTAGTAAATTTTATTGCTGATAATGTTATGTGTTTCAAAGCCAAACCTATCATGGAAATGTCTAAATAGTATAGGAAAATATCACTTATGCCTCATATTACAATCCTCAGGAAATGGGCAAGTTGATTTAAGTAATAAAAACTTTCTTATAATACTTAGAAGAAAATTAGAGGTCAATAAGAGAAAGTGGGGTTGAGAAGCTGAAATTTTAATTGTGAGATGATAAAATCAAACCCAAGAGATCCATTAAAAATCCCATTTGAGTTGGTGTATGGCACCCAAGTAGGTATACCTCTCCATTTGTAGTTATATGTTTATCAATTCATGCAGCAATTGGGAGATGAGGAAGGATTTGATCCTTATGCTACAAGGATTAACCAAATTTTTGAGCTTGATGAGATCAGAAGAGAATCTCATCAGAGACACCTTAGATTCAAAGAAAATCTTAAGAAAATATTTGACAAGAAAGTTTCTCCAAGAATTTTCCAAGTTGGTGATTTGGTTTTGTTATGGGATAGTAGACATGAAGACAAGGGAAAACATGGAAAATTTGAAGCTCTTTGGATGGGACCTTACTCCATTGATGTTAGAATTGGAGAAAAACATTTTTCTTAAGAGATTTGGATGGAGAGATACTTGAATTTTCATGTCAATGGTAAGCATCTCAAGTTATTAATGGATTTAATTTGTCTCGGTGGTGTTGTTATATAGTTGATATTACTTTGTTTTTTTGTTCCCTTTTGGTTTTGTATGTTTTTCTTTTCATTTTTGTCACTCATGTTGGTTTAAAATGCACAAAAACTAGGATCTTTGTTATTTGAATCCTTTCTCAATAAATAGGCATCTGGTCTACCTCTCATGAGTTTTTTGTGGTCCTTTGGACACCCATTAGGGGTGTCCATCCCTAAGTTTACAACCAATTTTGGTACTTTATTTTTTCCTGTTAAAATCTTGGCATAATTTTTAAGGTTCCTAAAGTATGTTGAAATAACCTTGGAATTTTCCTCACTCTTCCTTTGTTCTTGAAATTACTTGGTTGTTCCTTATTCCTCAAATTTATATTTGTCTCATACTTTAACCATGTAATGTGTATTTTCACTTACATATTAACTTTCCCTTTGGTTTTGATGATTCCATAAATTTACAAAGTGTTTTATGGCTTGAATAGTAGATTTTCACAGATTATTTAGTATTTGTAGGGTTTTGAATCAAAGAAAAGAAACCACAAAAGTTAGAGGTTATTTTAGGAAAGTTAAAGTAAATTCAATATTGGAGTTGTAGTTTCAATTATGATAATAACATGTTTTAAACCTTAACATTTCTATTGAACATTTGAATTGGAGCTGCCATTTGAAAAACTTAGTGTTTTATGAAGGGTGATTAAATAAAAATTTCCTATGGGATTTACAAGGTGAATTATTCCGACAAGGGGAGGTGAACCTAGTGCTTCACGAACTTATAGAACATAATCATTCCATGGAATTGGATATTTTTGTGAAATAAATGATGGAGCTTTCTCGAGAGAAGCCAAAATGTAAGAAAAGGGTGCCATGAGGATCAATAAAGCAAAGGAGAACAAGTTAGGAAGTGATAAAGTTTAAAAGCCTCTAAACACTAAGTTAGTGCTCATGGATTTCACAAGTAAGAGCCGTGGAACAAGGAGATGGAAAATATTAAGTATAGCGTATATTTTAAAAAGTGAAGAATTCACGGTGTTGGAAAAATTATTTGTCAAGAGGAAAATTTAGTGGATTTCTACCAACAATTTGGGACTAGGTCCCTATGCTTGAAACATAAGAAAAAGAAATAGAGGAATTTTGATCACTTGTTTCTAGAGAGAGTATGGGAGCTAGTAAAAATATCAACCATCCTTTGAAATGAGTAGGTTCTCTCAATTTATAGTTTTACATTGCAACTCTTCATTTACCCCCCACATGATTGTTCATATTCCCATCACAATTGAATTTTCACATAACCTCGGAAACACAAAATAAGTCCCTTTTTATAATTACAAATGGTATCTTCTACAACATGATGTGATACTTCTCCTCTATAGATGTTTTAACCTTTTAATCCTTCATCCTCAACCCGGAGGCCTTCCCCCTCTTGATTCTCATGCTTCTACTTTTCCTCCTTCTACTATTCCCCCGGAAAACCTACCATCCTTTTCCCTTGGACTCCACTCCTCATGTTCCCAACCCGCCTCCCTAGCCCCCTTTTCTCCTATTTTCACACCACCAACATTCTGTCTCTACCCCTTCTTCCTCCACTCTTCCTTCTTCCTTTCCTTCTACCTCCCACCCTCCCCACCTTGCATAACATATATCATGAGATTTCTTGTGAAAACACTTTAAAGGAAAGTCTCCTTCTCATTTCTCTATGGATATTACTCTCCTTCCCTTTCCATTTAGGGGGGATGTGAGGGAATTCTTGGCCTAATTTAAATGGATAAGAAAGCCTTTGATTCCCTAAATGTAGCAGATAGTAGGTACATAGTGGATCTTGAGGGTAAGTTCATCTGTAGTAATAATTAGGTCAAGGAACTTAAGGAAAATATTTGAAAGGGAGAAGATAAAAATGACATGAAGTTGGCTAATGACATTGGTATGAGAGTTTCCATGATTGAAAATGAGTTTGAAAACACTAGAGACAAGAATTGTGATGTTCTCTCCATTCTTAAGGGAACTATTAACTCTCTTTCACTCATTACTAATCACCTTGAAGACCACAAAGTGAAGGAGATGTTTAAGAAGAAAATATACCTCAAAGAGATCAATAGGGGCCTTGTTAGCATCAAGAAAATTTTCCAGAAGATAATGAAGTAGAGTTTGGGATACTGGCTCTCTTTTCACTGTTGGGTTCTTGTTGAGTTTTTGTGGCATCAATGCTGATTTTTGTTATGTTTTTGTTGACTTTTGCTAACATTCTATTTTATTTTGGATGCTTATTCACCTGGTATCTTGTCACTTTATTTTTTTCTCATGAGCTTTGTAATGTACTATCTTGGATTTGGCCTCCTTGTAACTAGGTAGGATCCCAACAAAAAAACCTTTATCCTTAATAAAAATAATTTAAAAGGGAATTTTACATTACACAAATATTTAATAATCACCTTAGTGAATAAGACAAAAAATTATGATTTTTATAATGAAAAATTAGAAATGGGGTAGAGAAGAGGAGAAAGAATGAATAGAGAAGAGAAGGAATGCTCCAAAGCATGGATGAGTATGCCTCTGTCTTTGATGAATATCTACTCTAAAGAAGTTTAAGATTACAATCTAACCCTTTATGACCCTCCACATTGATGCAGTGATGAAAATATTTGATGAATATTTTTGAACATTTTTCCCTTGGGAAACCTCTTTTGAATGATCAACAATTGTATCCCATCACGATAAGTGAGAAACACTTGATCACTAGACCACTGTAGACAATGAAGGATGTCTTCACACACTTGAAAAACCATGAAAAAGCTACCATTCCTTCTTGAAAATCATTCATATGAATGAGAACTTGAAACAATTTCTTGTACAATGCAACCATGATGATTTTCTCTGCCTCAAGGACATTGATGACCAAAATTAGGAACCAATCCATATGAGTCACAATTCATCTTTCATTCCTCTGCAAGCATGAATTTTTCATTACCATTCTCATGAGGAAATCTCTAGAGAGATGGTCACCACTTAGTGATAGGTGGAGATTTATAGGAACTTCCAAAATTGGCATTTCCTCTTTGAGACACCATATGCTCACCACACCAGAAATGTGGGAATCCGCTTGAAAATTGAGCGAGAGACCTCTATGAGTACCAAGATCATTTGAGAATGTGTGAAGGACAGAAATGTGACCAATTTTAGCCCATTTCACCCATTTACTATTTTTAGCATGTTTCACATGGGTGCCCATTCTTACCATTTTTGCCAAAAAATTCCAAATTTGCCACTTTTGAATGTTTTGAAGTTGAAGGAGTGTCTTGAGATACCAAAAAGTAAATTTTCCTTAGAATTATTATGGTAGGTACTTACTAAAAATAGAAATTGGTATTCCCAAAGTGTCGATTCAACGCGCTTGCAGAACTTTGACATAATTCATTTCAAGGCTTTGCTCTAATTTTTGAGAAATTCCAATCATGGTATTATTGTAGATCTAAGAAAAGGTGATTTTTGCTGGAAACTTCATGTGGATATAAAAATACATGATTTAATGAATTAGGGCATAAAAATACTATTCTTAAAGTTTTTTTCACGAAGAATCCAAGGTTAGAATTTCATGTCAAATGGAGTTTGCGGGCATGAGTTATGAGAAAAACTTGGTTTGGGAGATTAGGGCACAAAAGAGGGTTTTTCCATGTTTGGATGTCATAGCCAGATTTAAAAAGTGTTTTAATGGCTTTCAAGGAGGTTTTTTATTTTTAAGTTGTTATTTTGAGTGGTGAGTGGTGGTGAGCATGAGTGAATGCATTTATGGAGTGGGAGATGGAAGGAGGAAGCACATGAGAGTTAAAGACTTAGCCATTTTTTTGGTTTTTGATCATTTCCTCATGGGCACATTTTTTATGTCCCAAGGGGATGGGATAGATGGGACAAAAAAGTGGGCCTTCAACCTAGATTGACAAGTAGAAGTATGTGATTTATCTAGAGAAGGATAGAGAAAATAATGTGAAAATATCCCATGGCCGAGACTGGTCATATGAGGAACATCGGAAGAGGATTTATCTTGGGTGTAATTTTTTGTCCCAAAGGGACAAGATAGTTGGTTCAAAAAAATGTGCCCTCACCACAAGATGAAAAGTGGAGGAATGTGGTTTTCCAGGCGGAGAGGCAAGTGGGTGGAAAAATTGCGTGTTAAGCCTTATCGTGGTCACATGATGAACCAAAGGATAAATTTTCTATGGGGCACAATGTTTTATTCCAACTATCCCATGGGATAGGACAATTAGTGCAAAAAATTATGCTTCAACCTCGGTGACATGTGTCCACCGAAAATTTTCTAACTACGAGAGAGTACCTTGAGGGAGAGCTTGAAGATGAAGTTATTGGAGCTCATGGAGGACATTTTTAACACTCATTTATATTATTTTGACTCTAAAAATCATTTTGAGAGGAATGGGATGGGTCTCATGATCTAATTATTCTTGAAACACCCTAAAAAATAGACTTTTTTTCTTGGGACCGTAAGGTGTGCCTGCCAAAAATAGACTATTGATAGAATCAATTTAGTATTATGAAAAATATAAAATCGCCATCATTTAGAGTATTAAATCCTATTTCCAATTGTATCTTTTCTAACCTCTAACTCTTTACAAAGCTTCCATAATTATCTTTAAGTGGAAGCTCATGTATGAAGCACCTTCACCTTTGAAAATTGGATTCCACTAAAATTTTCCCTAAACCTTCAAATATTCCCTAAAATTTCCTAAATAACTTGAAATATGATCTTATCTCCTCATTACCACTTCCCTGTTGAATTGGAGCCTTCAAATCTATCTGAAAGGTGCACATCTATCCCTGGAAATGCTAGAAATAGCCTTTTTAGGTTTATTAAAGAAACTACCTTGAGAAGCACTATATCGGGAGATCGTCATGATTTTCTTTTCAAAATTTTATCTCATTTCACCAATTTAATATGTTTAGCATGTTTCACATGGGTTCCCGATTTTTCCAATTTTTCCACTTTTGAATGTTTTGCACTTGGAGTGTATTGAGATACTGAGAAACCAATTTTCCTCATACTTACTATTTTTCGTAAGTTATGTGGAAGGGAATTTCTAAAAATAGAAATTGGCATTCCTGGTGTTGGATTCAAATGAAACCTATTGCAGAAGTTTACATAATTAATTTCAAGGATTTGCTCCAGATTTTGAGAAATTTGATCACCAAATTGTGTAGATTTGAGAAAAGGTGATTTTTTTGGCTATAAAAATATATGAGGGCATAAAAATACTCTTCTAAAATTTGATTTCACTAAGAATCCATGGTTAAAATTTCATGGAAAATGGAGTTCGAGATCATGAGTTATGAGAAAAACTTAGTTTGGGAGAATAAGACACGAAAGAGGGTTTTTCCGTGTTTGGATGTCATAACCACTTTAAAAAGTGCAATAATGGTTGTGAAGGAGGTTACTTTTTATTTTTATGTTATTGTTATCCAAAATTCACCCCTGTGGTTAATTTGATAACATGCATCAATATTCAAGTCCAGGTGAGATAGATTGATTCAAGGCAAAAATCATGTTTCTAGGGTCCCTCGGCTTTTTTCTAACTCTCTGTCCAAAGAGAAGAGCAAGTTCTAAGAAAAGGTGAAAAAATTGCAAAAATCAAGCCGGGGCCAAAAATCATGAAAATTGGCTAAGTCCTAGTCCAGATGACCCTGGGGACAGTTGAACGTCAGTGGCGCCAACCGCCGAAAAGCCTCGGGTGCCCTGGGGCAAAGACTTGGGAAAGTTGGGTGGGGACGCGGCAGACGCGAAAGGGCGAACCGCCAAAGGTAAAAATAAAATTGACTAATCTGCTATGCGGAACAGCGAGACATCCGGGCCATGAGGATGTGAAGGACACGAACCGCCGGATTAGCCGAAACATAGAACTTTCACACTGGGACAGTTGGGACAAAGGGACGCGTGGGACGTGGAGAGTCGAAGGAGCCGAGAGCCAATCAAATCACGCCATGTGTCTTCACCTCAAAGAGGGACAGGAAGCCTAAATTAGGCGAGATCGGAGGAATTTTCCCTGCATTGGGACAACCGAGCCAAAGGGACGTGAGGGGACACGAAAAGGCAGAGGCCGCGGATGAATCAGAAACGCCACATGTCACAGGAAAACGTCCAAAATTTCAAAGGGCAAGGTTTGAAGCGTTGGCCTGAACCAATAAAAAGTGGACACGTGTCCTAAGGAGAAGGGGAGTGTGGAGCTGGGAGGAATTAGAGAATTTGGCAAAAGTTTTGGCCAAAAACTAAAAGGTAAAGGATGACCCCGCCCCCGTCCTCCAACAGATCATGCCACGTGTCCCAAGTGGCGGGACGTGGGGAAAAAAATGGGAAATTTTCCAAAATTACAAAAGGTCAAGACTTTTAAGGAAAATCCATGGGTAAGGGAAGGAGAGAGAATTGCTCATCCAATCAGCGCCCGACATGTGTCGTCCAGGTGGCGGAGCGCGGGAAAAAATTTCAAAACCCATTTTTTCCTGTTTTGTGCCCTAAATCTTCAGATCGCCATATCTTTCGATCCAGAGCTCAGATTTGCATGTTCTTTATATCATTGGAAAGATTATAAAATTATCTACATGATTCTAGGGTCAATCTTGAATTTTGGTTTAGTCTAGAGAGAGAAAATTAAGAAATGGCACTCGACACGTGTCCATGGGCGTAAATGACATTTCATGACCAAATTTAATGCAGAATGGGTCGCACTCTCCTCCAATTTGGTCAAAAATGGTAGGGTATGGGTTTGTAAGGTCCTCCATGCTGATTTAATGAATTTACAGTCAATGAGGAATGGGCTCCCATGTTTTTTACATTTTCTCTCTCCTGAGCTCGACCCATGCAATGTAAAAGCCAGATTTGGCTCATTCTAAAGGGGGAATACTTTTTGGCATAGCAGACTTCTTCTTTCACCTCCAGCAAGTGATTGTGGCAAGAATCAGACCTCTTCAAAGATTGTAATAGTTTTTACCTCTCTGAGGTTGTAATGCAATGGTTTTGACATTGGAAATGATAATGCAAGCTTTGTGAATGGGTTTCGATCCTTTGTTTGTATTATTTGCTTCATTTCGATCCTAAATTATATCTTATTAGCCTTTGTATGTTTTATGTTGCAATATTTTGTTTGTGTCTATTTGCATGACAAAAATATTCATCACTCCTTTTTTTGCATCACCATCTTTAGTTAGTTTCAATTTTTGCACTTCTATCCCTCGTCTCCTTGCAATTTAGAGTAGGATTAATATCTCGAACCTCTCGTAGTTGTGAAAATATAGATCTAAATCGGAGGAGTTTGAGGAACCAGCCTCTAATCTAGAGATTCCTTCCTCGGTTTCACAAGTCCCACACTTGGAGAGAGGTTTCCATGTTTTACAATCACACTGATGGATGCTAGAGTGATCAACCTAGAAATCTGATCAACATCCGGGGGAGGCTGCTAGAGGTCTCATTTTTATTACAACAAAGTTGATGTGCATCTACTGCAATTTTCTTGCTTGAAAAGAGCTATTATTTGCATATCTGGCGACTCCAAGGGGAAGAATCAACTGGTTTCAGTAGTGCAGGCCTAAAAACTCATGAGAAGAATCACCACAAGGTCAAGAGTTGGAGAAGAAGAATTGTTGTTTGAATACTGCAATTATCTCCAAGAAGAAGGTAAAGAGGAAGAAGGATTCAAAGGTCTCCATCTCCACCAAACAGAACTCTCTCAACTCCTCCACCTGGTAGGCCTTTCATTCAGTCAACAAGGGTTTTAAGACCAATTAGAATGGCACAAAACAACCCCTACATCAACTTCACAGGCAGCAGCCCACTTGCCCTCAATGCACAACATCCATTCCTATTGTAGCCTTGAAGAACATTCCGTACTTCACTGGAGAAAATCAGACTACTCCAAGTGATCATGTTAAAGATATTGCTAACCTTTGTGCAATCCATGAAATCAATGAAATGCAAGTGGCTGTCAAGTTACTGGCATCTTCATTCAAGGGTAAAGCATTGTAATGGTTTAGGAGCCTTGGAGCTGGTTCTATCACAAATTAGAATCAGTTGTGTATAGCACTTCATGAGCAATTTGGAGAGAAGGGAGACAACTTGTCTCTTTTGGAGCAGTTGACAACCATCAAGAGAGCTCCCAATGAGTAGCTGACCGATTTCAACTTCAGATTTCAAAAGACTTGGGAGAGAATTCTAGTGGCAGTCAGGCCAATAGCAGAAGGTGCTTTTCTCTACTATCTCAAAGCTCTAAATTCTGATATTTCTATGTTGATTCAGTCCATGGGAGGCATAACTATCCCTATGGCTTATAGCATTGCCATTAGGGCTGAAAATTGTTTAATCCAAGCTGGCAAACTTTCCCCTAGACCTCCCATGCCATTGTTTCCAAGCTTAGAGAGTCCAAACACCAATCAAGCACCTAGTTTGGCTCCTTCTCCCACTCCTAGAAATTAGAGTTCAAATGAAGCTTCCACTTCATCTCTAAGTGCCCCAAATGAGCTTCAAGAAGTCATGAAGAAATTACAAAACCTAGGCAATGAGCTGGTTACTCTCAAGAGGCAACAGGCCCAAAGTTTTAGACCTTCTTATCAACCCCAAGCTCAGCCTAATAGGAAGCCATACCAACCACAAAGGCCACCTAATCCAGTTGCAAATATGAATCAAACAAGGCCTCCTACCAATAGACCATTTCAACCTTATAATCCAAATGCCATATCTGCCTCTAAGGCATTGGTGCCAACACAAAACAACATTGCTCAGGAGTATGATTGGTGTTTTCCATGCAATGAGCCTCATAACCAATCCATGTGCTTCAATGGTGCTTTAAATCAAGCATTAATGGTGACAACTACTGATGTGGAGGGTGAGGGTAGTCAAGGAAACAACCAACAACAAGAAACATTGCAACAGCAATCAGCCCTAAATGACACCACATTGGTAAATTGGCAAGTAGAGGATTTTTGTGGCATGAACCAGGTAGTTTCTCAAGGTGTTGCAGCCAACACAAGGTCAAAAAGGAGGAATTTGGGTGAAGAACAGCCATTAGCCCCAACCAATCCACGACCTTCTATGGTTCCACAAGTGGTTGGCAAACAAAATCCGGTTGTAAATGCACAAGGGCAGCCAAGAACAGCCCCTAGGCCAACTCAAATACCAGTTGTTGCTGCCCACATGCAAGGAGTGAATGTGCAAACCAAGGGACAACAAAGAGATCCTTCATCACCATTCAGTATCATTGATCAGATGAAGAAGACAAATGTTAATATATCAATGTGGGAATCCCTATCTATCCTAGGCAAAGAGATCTCTTGTAAGCTCGCCATGAAGGATCTGGCAACTTTGAATCAGCAAGTTCAGATGTGAGACAAAGTGCTTACAAATGCTGCCCAGCCTGAGGGAAATCATGGAGGAAAACAAGGTAAAATTTTGAAACCCCCTCCTTTCTATGTTTCATTGATCATTGGAAATCAATTAGTGCATAATT
Organism: Taxus wallichiana var. yunnanensis; assembly: GCA_018340775.1. Classification (NCBI taxonomy): domain Eukaryota; kingdom Viridiplantae; phylum Streptophyta; class Pinopsida; order Cupressales; family Taxaceae; genus Taxus; species Taxus wallichiana. The sequence goes on along the minus strand of CM031237.1, from coordinate 547,084,098 downwards.
GCATGATAGACTCGGGGCAAGTAGCTCGGTAATGCCTAACCAAATAGCTGATCAGCTAGGGCTCCGAGATGAAACCATATCCAAAGGGGTAGTGCAGCTAGATGGGATAGTAGTAACAAAGTTGAGGTGATTAGAAACTTGAGTCTTACCTTACATGCATGTCCAAATGTTGTTGTTTTACAAGATGTATCACCATAGACCTTCCACCACTCTTTGCCCTATGCTTGTCAAGGACTTCACACCAAGATTGGGTGATATTTGTCTGCTGATTGGTCACACATGCTGTTCAGAATGAGGTATGGAACTAAGGCTACAATCAGGTCAGAACCTATTGCAAACTTCCATATTGAGCCTTACACTCCAAGTCAGATTAATGCCAATTGCTCAGCATTTGATCAAGAAGATCACCCAAGCACTGATGAGGTTGACACCAAGGTTGGAAGCATCCCAGATCTAACTCTTGATGAATGGGCAAACAAGATACATGCATTTGATCCTTATCAAGAAGTGGAAGAATCTGAGCTAGGGGTCTATTGCATACACGAAGAAAATCAGCCTATTCCTAGCATCACCAAGCCAAACCACAAGGATGACAATGAGGTATGACAACTGTTTTTTGATGGATCAAGGAGTAGACAAGGTGCAGGAGGTGGAGCTATGCTTGTTTCACCTCAAGGAGTAAAGTACTATTTACCTTTTAGATTTCAGTTTACATGCTCCAATAACACTACTGAATATGAAGCCTTGGTGCAAGGGATGCATTGGGCAATCAAGAGAGGAATAAAGAACTTGCAAGTCTTGGGTGACAGTGAATTGATTGTAAATCAGGTCAAGGGACAGCATGCTGCCAAGAATGATCTACTCAGGTGCTACAAGAACAGGGTGTGGGACCTCATGGAATATTTTGAGGGTTTTGGCATCAAATCCATTCCTAAGAAAGAGAATCAAGATCTTTGATAGGCTTGCAGCAGTAGGGGCAGCCTTTGACATTGTGGAAAGCATTCAACAAGACAAGGTACAACCAAACATCCACATGATTGTGAGGCCTTCAGTGCTAGATAATAATGTCAGTTGGCAAGTGTTTGAAAATGACCAGTAAATCATCCATTTCTTGCAAGAAGAAGCTGAGTTCTCAGCCAAGAATCAAGAAAGATTGGAACAACAGTATGGTGACCAAGTGGTATAGCTGAGAACTAACAAGCTGCCCAAGGGACTTATCACTTTGGAGTCCATTTTTAACCCTAATGACCAGTTTAGAAAGGAGAAAGAAAACATTCAGGTCAAGAGAGAGGATTCAGTATCCATCTTGGTAGAAGAGAACAAACCATTGCAAATTGGAAGGATGACAACTGAACAAGAAAGGTATGAGTTCATACAGCTGTGTCAAGAGTTCCCTGACATGTTTGCTTAGAGCTATGAAGACTTGAAAGGTTTCAATCCCAACTTAGCTCAGCATACCATCGAATTGGATCCAAATACTAAGCCTGTCAGGAAGAAACAAAGACCAGTCAATCCACACATGGAGCCTCTCATGAGGAAGGAATTGGACAAGCTGATTGAGTCAAGGATCATATTCCCAATCAAGCATTCTAGTTGGGTTGCCAACTTAGTTCCAGTCAGAAAGAAGAGTGGAGATATCGGTGTGTGTTGACTTCAGAGACTTGAATAGAGCCTCTCTCAAGGACCATTACCCACTCCCTTCCATGGAGAAAATCTTGCAAGTTGTGGCTGGCTCCGAGAGGTTTTCACTACTTGATGGCTACTCAGGCTACAATCAGATTATGGTGAAGGAAGAGGACCAGTTCAAGACAGCCTTCACAACCAAATGGGGAACTTTTGCATACAGGAAAATGCCATTTGGGCTGTCTAACGCTGGTGCTACCTTCCAAAGGGAAATGGACATGGCATTCAAAGGTTTGATTAACAATGTGGTGCTGATTTACCTTGATGATATCACTGTTTTTTCCAAAAATGCAGCAGACCACCTCTCTCATTTGAGGCAAGTCTTCTGAGGTGGGAGATTTCGAGTGTCTTTGAATCCTAAGAAGTGCATCTTTCTTGCACATGAAGGAAAGCTCCTTGGCCATATTGTCTCCAAGGAAGGATTAGCAATTGATCCAGAGAGGGTTGAAGCCATAAGAGCACTACCATTGCTAAGCCACAAGAAAGCCCTTCAGAGTTTCTTGGGAAGGATAAACTTTGTTTGGAGGTTTGTCCCAGATTTTGCAGCCCTTATCAAGCCCATCACCAAAATGTTAAAGAAGAGCATGGATTTCAAGTGGACAGCAGAAGGAAAGGGGAGTTTTGAAGCAATCAAAGAAGCCATCTCCCAAGCACCAACTCTCATCAACCCAAACTTCTCCAAGGATTTCATCCTCTATGCATTTGGAGGTAATGACACTATTTCGCCATTTTGGTACAATGCAGAAGAAGGATAATGATGAGCAGCCAATTTTCTTCTTCATCCGGAGCCTAGATGACTATGGGGTGAGGTACTCTTTTATTGAGAAGCATGTACTTGCAAAGTAATCAAAATCTTGAAAAAATTCAAGCATTTGGTCTCGAACAACAAGGTCTAGTTGCTGGTCTCACACGTTGGGGTTAAGGACTTCTACTCAACAAGTATTTGAATGAGAAAAGGGCAGGTTGGATCACCCATGTCATGGAGTATGACATTGAGATCAAGATCACCAAGTTGGTAAGAGGGAAAGGATTGTGTGAACAAGCTGGTTTTGGGGAAGAAAAGAGAAGTATGCAATGAAGAAGAGGTTGTTTTGACATTCCAGACAGCGATGAGCCAAGTGGAAATCAAGAAGAACATGATGTTGCCCCCACTCCTTGCTAGACCCAAGGCATTATACACTTCTAGGCATGTGCCTATGCCCTCCGGAGATGAACAAGACCCAAAGGAGACACTTTAGATTGCAGCTGTCCCGTATGCCATTGTTGATGGAGTTTTGTTCAAGAAAGATGTGAATGGAGTGTTGCTAAGGTGCATTAGCACAAATTAGATTCAAAGGGTGTTGGAAGAGTTCCATGGTGGACCAGCTAGTGGTCATTTTGCACCAAGAGTGACAGCTCTAAAAATCATGAAGGCTGGTTATTATTGGCCTAAAATATTGTGATTGCTATGCATGGAACAAGAGGTGTAAGAATTGTGCATTCTTCACAGGAAAAGAGAGACTTGCTGCCCTTCCATTACATCCAATCTCGGTTGACCAGCCATTCATGCAATGGGGTTTGGACTTCATCGAGTCATTAATCCCAATTCAAGCCAAGGGCGAAATGGATTTTGATGAAATGACCACGGACTACTTCACCAAATGGACAGAAGGTAGCACTCAAAGAGGTAAATGAGTCTAGCATCTTAGACTTTTATGAGGGGATAACAACCAGATTTGGTGTACCTGCTACAATAATCTCTGATAATGCATTAGCATTCATTGGATCTAAGGTGACTGAGTGGGCTGTCAAGAACGGTATTTACCTAAGCACTTCATCAAACTATTACCCTCAAGGTAATGGCCAGGCCGAGTCTACAAACAAGAACTTGTTGAGGATCATTAGGAGGACTCTTGATGCGAATCGAGGTCTTGGCATACTAAAATCGAAATCAGCCTTATGGGCTGATAGGATAACTCCCAAAAGATCCACAGGTAACTCTCCATTCAGGCTTGTCTATGGAAGAGAGGCAATCTTTCCCATGTCACTTGAGTTGCCAACATTGGAACTCATGAAGCAGCTGGAGTTGCTTGAATTTGAGCCCATGGAGGTGAGGTATGCAGAGTTGATGGAGTTGCAAGAGATTAGAAATCAAGCATCCCAAGCAATGGAAAAGGATCAAGAATTGATCAAGAAGACCTTTGATAGGAAGGCCAAGGATAGATCCTTCCGAGTTGGAGATCTAGTGTTGAAATGGGATGTGGATAGAGCAAAACCAGGAAGGCATTCAAAATTTGATGCCATTTGGAGTGGCCCATATATGGTCACGAAGTGCAAGAACAACAATGCTTTCCAATTGGACTCATTGATGGTGAAGAACTGCAGATTCTAGTAAATGGAATCTATCTCAAGCGTTGCTTCTAGAGGAAAATTCACTACCTTGTAAATATTAGATTAGATTTTCATTCCTCTAAGTGCTTGTGCACATTTTTTTTGTAGGTTAGTTTTGTTTTCCCTAAGTGCTTGGGCACATTTGTTGTCCATGGAGATGCTTTGTAGTACTTGCTTCCATTAGGTGATATTCCATCTTCCTCCTTGCACATACCGAGTCAGTTGGGGTTCTAAATAGAATATTTGATGAATCCATGCCCAATGGACTACTTGTGCAATCGGTAACTTCACCTAACAGCAGTAACCCCGCAAGTTGCCAATTTGTTATTCAAAATTCACCCCGAGTTAATTTGATAACATGCATCAAAATATTCAAGTCCGTGTAGATAGATTGATTCAATGCAAAAATCATGTTTCTAGGGTCCCCTGCTTTTTTCTAACTCTCCGTCCAAGAAGAGAAGAGCAAGTTCTAAGAAAAGGTGAAAAAATTGCAAAAATCAATCTAGGGAGAAAAATCATGAAAATTGTCTAAGTCCTAGTCTAGAAACCCTGGGACAAGTTGGGACGTCGGGCGCGAACCGGCCGAAAAGCCTCCAAAGCGGCCTAAGCAAAGACTTGGGATAGTTGGGCCGTGGGGACGCGCGGGACGCGAAAGGGCGAACCGGCCAAAGGTAAAAACAAAATTGACTAACTAACCTTGTGCAGTAGAACAAAGTTGGGACATCTGGGCCGTGAGGACGCGAACCACCGGATCGGCCGAAACAGAGAACTTTCACACTGGGACAGTTGGGACAAAGGGACGCGTGGGACGCGGAGAGCCGAAGGAGCCGAGAGCCAATCAAATCATGCCACGTGTCTTCACCTCAAAGAGGGACAGGGAAGCCCGAATCAGGTGGATCGAGAGGAATTTTTCCCAGACAGTTCGGGACAATCGGCCAAAGGGATGCGGGACGCGAAAAGTCGGCAAACCCGCAGACAAATCGGGAAACGCCACATGTCACTGTGGGAAAACGCCTAAAATTTCAAAGGGCAAGGTTTGAAGCTTTGGCCGAACTAATAAAAAGAGGACACGTGTCCTAAGGAGAAGGGGAGTGTGGAGCTCTGGGAGGAATTATAGAATTTGGAAAAAGTTTTGGCCAAAAACTAAAAGGTAAAGGATGACCCCGCGCCCTGTCCTCCAACCGAGATCATGCCACGTGTCCCAAGTGGCGAGGGACACGGGAAAAAATGGGAAATTTTTAAAATTACCAAAGGTCAAATATTTCAAGGAAAACCCATGGGTAAGGGAAGGAGAGAAATTTCTCATCCAATCAAGGCCCGACACATGTCGTCCAGTGGCGGAGCGCGGAAAAAAATTTCAAAACCCATTTTTGCCTCGTTTTGTGCCCTAAATCTTGGGGATCGCCATATCTTTCGATCCGAGCTCAGATTTGCACGTTCTTTATATCATTGGAAAGCCTATAAAATTCTCTACATGATTCAAGGGTCAATATTGAATTTTGGTTTAGTCTAGAGAGAGAAAGTGAAGAAACGTCTCGACGCGTGTCCATGGGTAGAAATGACATTTATGACCAAATTTAATGCGAATGGGTTGTACTCTCCTCCAATTTGGTAAAAATGGTAGGGTATGGGTTTGTAAGGTCCTCCATACTAATTTAATGCATTTACATCAATGAGGAATGGATTCCCACATTTTTGTATGTTTTCACTCTCCAGGCTCGACCCATGCAATGTAAAACCCAGATTTGGCTCATTTCTAAAGGGGGAATACTTTTTGGCATAGAGACTTCTTCTTTCATCTCCAGCAAGTGATTGTGGAAAGAATCGGACCTATTCAAAGGTTTTAATAGGTTTTTTACCTCTCTCGAGGTCAGTAATGCAATGTTTTGACATTGGAAATGATAATGCAAGCTTTGTGAATGGGTTTCAAATCCTTTGTTTGTATTATTTGCTTCATTTCAGATCCCGAATTATATCTTATCAACTGTGTATGTTTTATGTTGTAATCTTTGGTTTGTGTCTATTTGCATGACAAAAATATTCATCACTCCTTTTGGTGCATCACCATCTTTAGTTAGTTTCAATTTTGCACTTCTACCCCCTGTCTCCTTGCAATTTAGAGTAGGATTAGGATCTCGAACCTCTGTAGTTGTGCAAATATAGATCTAAATCAGAGGATTTTGAGGAACCATCCTCTAATCTAGAGATTCCTCTCTCAGTTTCACAAGTCCCACACTTGGAGAGAGGTTTCCATGTTGTGCAATCACACTAGATGCTAGAGTGATCACCAAGAAATCGATCAACATCCGGGGTGTTGTGATCCTGCAACAACAGCTTATTATTTTGAGTGGTGAGTGGTGGTGAGCATGAGTGAATTCATTTATGGAGTGGGAGATGGAAGGAGGAAGTACATGAGAGCTAAGGACTTATCCACTTTTTTGTTTTTTGATCATTTTTCTCATGGGTGCATTGTTGGCATGTGGTCCTAATATGTGTTGTCATTGATGCAAAACCACATTAATGACAAAGTGAATGTTTCATTTAGGTCATATGATTTTTTTCATGGTGTTAACATGATTTTTTATATGTATATTAGTTAATACAATGGGATTCAATGAGGTGTGCTTGCTCTTGCAAGCCTATACAGGTACCTAGGAGATGTAGCTTGGTAGTATGATCTTCTTAGATGCTTGGGAAGTATGTTGACATGATGGATAACATGTTTTGAGGGTTCTTGAGCACTCACAACAGTGGCATAGTGCAGGTACAGGTGGTTCACTAAGTTACAGGTGCTCATTTGGAGATGGTATAGTAGCTTGGAGGTGTGACAAAGTTGTTTGGAGCTATATGAGGTATGTTTGGGTCATTTGCGCAGAGGTTTCATGTGAGGATCTAACATAAAAAACATAGGTAAGCATTAGTTATTGGAGATATTTGGATATGAAATTCACATTCTGATGGTTGTATATGTTATAGGGATGATTCATGATTCTCTCATAAAAATTTTAGGGTCCCATGATGTGTATTTTTCTATATATGACTTATTTTGTGAGACAAGGTGAAAAGCTAGTGTAATTCCATCTCAAAGTTCAACTTCAAATGCTCTTTGTGAATATTTTTATTTTCATGGGACCTTTTGGCTTTCAGGTATGCTTCTAAGTTGATTTTAGAAGCTTTCTCAAAAATAATGAGGTGAGTTGATCATCAGAGTTTTTATGAACAAATGTTAATAAGGTAAAGTGGTCTAAAACCCTAGTTAAACCCCTCGACTAGAACAGTTTGCAGAGAATGAAGTATACTAACCCATTTTTATTGGTTCATTAAAATTTATGATTGGATGTTTTAGAGGACTCCTCATTCTTTCCATAAATGTCTGGTTGAGGTCATGGTGATGAATGGGCCCCACCTATAAATAATAGTTTTACGAAGAAGAAGGTTTTAGGATACATTAGGCCAAAGGAGTAACATGAAAAATTGATGTTACATGATTAATGGAAGTTTATATTGACTTAAATGAATTTTAAGATAAATATCATGCATATATATGGTGTTTTGATGTCCAAACAGGTTGACTGGTCAAATGGTAGTTTTGGGGTCTCAAAAACAAGGTCCAGTAAAATGAGCATAACTTGAGCTATAGGTGGAGTTTTGAGATGGTTAAAAATGTTTTGAAAATCATATTAAGATAAATTTCCATTTATTTATGGGTTTCCTCATGATCAGGTCATTTGACATGGTTTCCAGAGAATTATTTGGATAGGAATATTTTTGGCGCTTCAAGCAAAGCATGTGCATGTGTTGTGATAGAAGTTTGATGTTATTTGAAGCATAATATGTATTGGGTGATTATTCCTATCATTTTTAAAGTGAATAGGGTTGAATTTTTCTTCAAATTATTTTATGAGCTAACATTTGGAAATAACTCTTTTGATAGGTTGATCTGGTGAAGGCAAATGTAGCTATGGATTGACGAGATGGATGTTTCATGACTTATAACTTGCTTATAAGTGTTATAAAATTTATTAAATTTCCATTTAGTGGTCACATGACATTATTTGGTTTAGTATAAGTCATTTGGTGGCATTATGAATTTTCCAGTGTCTTTGAAGGGTATATGAAACACTGTTTTGAGATTTGTAAAGGGAACTGGGCCAAGTAAATGAAATAATTTGATTTTTTGATGGCATGTGACCATTTATGAATGTATTATGATATTTTATTCATATTTAAGGGTTTTGGGTCATTAAAAGTATAATTTAATGTAAGGGAATTTTAAGAATGTTCCTATAAGCTTTTGAGCCATTTTTGGCTTATGTAATGCGGGTTTTGGCTAGGCCAACCTAATTGGGTCACTTATGAATAGTATATTTTAAATTTTAAATTTTTCCTTGATTTATGGGTCATATGAAAAAGAGGGAAAAGTTTGTACCTAAATTTGAAATGTGGAGAAGCATATAAAATCATGTTTTGGGTGTTTTTTAGAACTAGTTGTGCCTAAGTGAAGTGTGATTGTAGGTGTTTGTGCATGATTTTGAGCTGAATAATTTTTTTAATTTTGAGAAAAATTAGATGACATGAAAGAAAGATTTTTATGATTTTTTGAGCGTTTGATGAACTTGTTTTGTAGAGTGTGATCACCTAGGGTTTGATTGAAGAAGTGCAAGCTGAATAAGAGGTATCCATCAGTTGTGGCATAAAAAATAAGAGATCTACACATAATAAGTTGGTTGAGTTGGTGTTTAATAATCTTGGGGCATTGTAAACTCCTTGTGGATTTCGTGCTTCACAAAATTATGGTGATCCTTGTAGGTTTGGTGCTCTTTGTGGGGTTGGTGCCTCACTAAATTTATAAACCTATAAATGTAAGATTGTGTTTCAATGGGTTTTCTTCCCCTTTATGTTTTCCCACTTATATCTTGTGTTCTTGAGTCGTTTATTTATTTTCATGGTTACATGCTTTATTGATGGTTTATGGTGTGCACACATAAAGTATTGAATAAGTGGTTATTGTGATTAAATGTGTATGATATTTTGAGTTTCAGATCTGAAATATAATTTGAAGTTTTTATAAGGACTTATTCAATCCCCCTCTTAGTCAATTGTGCTTCTAAAAATTGGTATCATAGCTAGTTCTTTTTGCAAAAGTTTGACAACTTGAAAGGAGATCCTTGAAGCACAATATGGCTAGAAGAACTACAACTGGAAATCCACCATTGTTTGATGGAGTAAATTATAGTTTTTGGAGAATGAGGATGAAGACTTTCATCATGGCATAAGGGTTTTATGTTTGGGTTGTAGTAGAAAAGGCTTATGTTCCTCCTACTAACTCTCCAAGTACTAAGAAAGAAAAGACTGATTATACCAATAACTCAAAGGATTTCAATGCAATCCTAAGTGGACTTGGAGAATCAAAAATGGGAAAAGTGATGCACTATAAGAATGAAAAGGAGGCATGGGAAAAACTTCAAGTTCTTTATGAAGGTGACTCAAAGGTAAAATTACAAAACTTCAAACTTTTAGAAATTAGTTTGAAAGCCTTAAAATGAATGATAATGAGTCAATTATTGCATACCTTATTAGAGTTTATAAATTTTTGAATAACATGAAGGATTTAGGAGATGAATTTAAAGAATAACGTTTGTTTTAAAAGGTTCTAAGGTCTTTGACTTCTAAGTTTGATTATAAAGTTTATACTATTGAAGAGGAAAAATATCTAACCACTTTGAAACTAGATGAGTTGCATGGTACTGACTGCTTATGAAATGAGGATATGAGACTCAAAACTATCCAGAAAGAGATTGCATTCAAATATTAAATGAATACAAAATACAAGAAGGTAAGGAAGGATGATACCCCTATAGAGATTGAAGATTAAGAGATATTTTCTATGATGGTTTGAAGATTAAAGTAATTTTTTGGTAATTATAAAGTTAAACATCCATTTAAATGTTTTAACTATGGAGAAGTAGGAAATTTTGTTGTTAAGTGTCATCATAGACATGAGAAGGATAATGATGATGTTGAAGATCATGAGGAAGAACCTAAGAAGAAAAACTAAAAGTTTGGCAAAGGTAAGAATAAATTTAAGAGGTAAGTAGTGGTGTATCAGACTTTGAATCTAAAACTAAATATGAAAGCATAGAAAATGAGGCCTTATTCATGACTAAAGAAACTATGAGGTCTTTAGGTGATGGATCTTCTTTATTAGGGGATTTTATTTCTGGTTATGGTAACTATTCTGATAAGGAATGTGAAGATGACTTGGATGATCTTGAGAGTGTCAAAGGCAACTTGAACAAGCTAAAAAAGAGAATCAAAAATGACTTTTTAGATTAAGGAATATGAAAATCAGTTTCATAAATTGGATGAGAAATATGTGGTTGAGTCTACTAAACTAATTGAAGCAAACAAGTTACTAGAAGAAAGGTGAAGTTTCTTGTCTCTAACCTATAGGAAAAGGAGAATTTGTGCACTAACTATGAACAAGATATATATTTTTTGAGGGCTGAGCTATTAGAAATCAGTAAGAAGACTATGTCCTTGAAAAAAATTGAAAAGAGTGTCAAGGATCTAGATGACCTACTTGGAAAAAAAGATTTACAGATGATAGGAATGGTTTGGGCTTCAAAGAATAGCCCAAGGAAAAATAAATTAAGAAATATGTTGGTGTTGTAAGAAAGGAATCAAATAAGCCTATTGTGAAAGAAAAAAATAAAGTGGCACCTGTTAAGAACAATGAAATATCAAGACCCATTATACAACCCAATGCTTCAAGGTATGAAATAAATTTCAATGGTCATTATTTTACTTGTAATGATTTTGGTCATAGAGCTAATGAGTGTAGAAGATATCCTAGAGATGATCATCCTTGGAGAGACAATAGAAGTATGTTTTTAAAAGGATTATATGCTATAATTGCAATGAACAAGGACATACTGCTAGGTATTGCTTACATGATAGACCTAGTCAAAATGAAGGACTAAAAAGGAAGAACTCATTTGTTTGCTACTATTGTAATGAGATTGGTCATGTGGAAAGAGTATGTTTTCATGCTTATTCAAGAAAAAGTAAATGAATCAAAGGCCTAGAGTGTATGAGAACAACTTTCAAGGAGCTAGAATGTAAGGTAATGACTCTAGAAGAACATGGGAGCCAAGAAAAGACAATGTTGTCCCATCAAGAGAAATTGACATTGAGAAGAGAACTGTAACAAAATTTTCATATTAGAGAAGAGAGGATGAAGGATTTTTACAGGTTCCCAAGAAGGCTTGGGACCTCTTCAAGACCTTCTTTTAGGTCTCTATGGAGCTTATATGCCTTCACTATGCTTCTTGAAGGTATATCATTGCATATGAAGCATATAGGTGAGGGGAGCTATATCTAATTCATTATGTTTCTCCTTCACAAGTTTAAGGTATGTGTGTGTATGATCCTCATAGTCTTGTTTTGGTTCATGATGTTGGTTCTTGTGCAAAAGTCTTGTCAATTAGTCTTGCATCTTTGAGTTGCACTTGTAAGAAACTAATGTGGTATGTGCATGATTTCTCGGGTGTGTAACTCATATGTGGTGAGTCATGAATGGTTTAGAGTCATCTTGACATGTCTCTATGTGATTTTTAATGGTTTTAGTGGTATTAATCATCTTTCTCATGGTATTTGTGTTCAAATATGGAGTGTTCTATCACTATGTACTATGAGAGTTTGCACTATCTTATCTGAGTTCTTATAAGGTTATATGGATTTTTAATGAGGTATAAATGGTTTTAAAAGTGTGAAATACTGTAATTTATGTTTTTGAAGTCACATTGTGATCAATTCATTGAAAAATGGGGTGTCTTGCATTCATATTAGGTGTGTTTTCAGTCCTTAGGGGTTATGCTATGTCTAAGATCTGTGAGATTCTCTTGTTCTTCTCGAAATGAGTTCTTCAAGCATCTATATCTCTCCAAAAGTTGTAGTATCTTTAAGAAGATGGTGAAGGTGATCAAGTGACTACTTGATCAGTGTTTATGGAGAGAATGGCTCATTGTGACCTAAGTTGCTCAATATAAGGTAATTTACAAGAAAATTGAGTTACTACAAGTATGTGAGTTGTTTTTTTATGATAGATACTAATTGAAGGAGGTTTTCATCATGTTTGAAGATTCCATTGCAAGGTGTTACTACTGGTTTGGAAGTGACATGAGAAAAATTTAAAAATATTGGTACTTCACTATCCCCGACTAGTTTTACACAGTCATTTTGAGTGGTAGAGAGGGAAACTCATTTTTGGAGGTCGAAATGGAAGAGTTAGGAGCTAATATTTTTTTTAAAATATACTAGGATCATAGGGATAGATGATGTAAATTTTGGAGCTCCAAGTATGTAAAATTATTTACTTATGCATGAAAGTGTTGAAACTTTTCTCTTGTGGCCTAAAAAGTTAACAAAGTGTTCTTGGTTTACAAAGTATGTCTTCAAGATTTGAAAAGGCATAAGTATGAACTTTATGAAGTGTCTAAAATCATATATGAGGTGATACATATAGTATACATCAGTTTCTTTGGTTTCTTAGTTGTTCTGCATCATGATTTATGCTAAAAAGTCAATTCTATAGTACATTGGCAGTATTGATGGTGTCTCAGGTATGGAAGATGGTTTCCATTATTATTGATATGTGTCTTAGGGTAATTACACTAATTAAAGTGTTTCAAGATGCTAGGAAGTTCATTTGGTGATGTCATTAGTTGATATGTGCTAGTGGGTGTCTTTTAGTGCTCCATGAAGAAATTGATCACCTACAGGTTTAGAAGAGGTAGAGCATGTTTTTCTCAATGGTATGACACATGTTCCAAATTTCATTATCATTAGAAATAAGTATTTTCTTACATATATCTATGGTTTTCATGTGGTGGTAGTAGATGGAGTTCTTTGTTCTTTCAAGACTTGAAAACTTATTCTTGCTCCAAAATAACATCCTACAGTCTTGTAGGAGCTCATGTTTAACATGGTGACTATGGTGTTGAAGTTTAATGATTTTTTTCAATCCTCTATATGAGCCTTACATGATAAATGCATATGGATAAGTGTTTTCATGGGAAGAAATGATCAAGTTGGATCAATTTGTTGTCTCTTGACCTCTAAGTGAAGGCTGGGATAGTGCTACAGTGCCCTCGAGACAAAGTATTGATTGGTAAGAGGTTGTAGTTTTTATTTTCATGAAAGGGAGAGCTTGATATAGCTCACTATGCAAGAGCTATAAGTATTTTAGAAAGATATTTTATTTCCTTCTCAATGGAGGTTTGATAGAGATACATTTTATTCCTCTAACATTATCAAGTGTTTTTACAAGAGAAATGTTGTTCAAGGTAGTCCTCCAAGAGTATTCATGGGATTGAAATGGTGTTCTTAGGCCATTAGGTGATAAAAAAATTCTTCCCTTCTTTTTTCATGTTTGTAATGGTATGTATTGGATTATATCATTCAAATACGATTGTAGAAGACTAAAAATGTTGCTTAGGGACTGTTAAAAGTTGAAAAGGTGATTTCAAGACATGGTAGCAAGGTTAGTTGCTCTATTTTATGCTCTTGAGCTAGTATTTGAGGCATTATGTCTAGGGGGAGTGATAGTTTCTTGATTCAAATCATGGTTGACCTGTAGTTGGATGTTGAAATTGGTCAAAATTGCTCTAAGAAGTCTATTTTGGTCTCATAATATTGTTCTTGGTGTGAAGAGTATGTTTATGCCTTGTATTGCATGATTTATGCCTAGAGAAGATGGATTATTAACAAAAGAGGTGGTTTAATGCTTTGAGATGCATGAGACTAACATTATTGGCATGTTAAAGGTGTTGATGCCCCTATTCCAAGATTACTATAGTGCCCTTATGAAGCTCAAAACAAGGTTATAGAAGAAATTTTTTCTTTGCATGCCTAGGAGGTTAGAAATGATGTTTTTCCCTACCAAGGTGAGTTTATGATTATTTCATGTTGATTGATGATGTTCAGATGTTGGAAGTGCTTGTTCCAGGGGGAGCATGTTACTTACATGCTTGAAATGAAGATAAGAATCATTTTTGTGCAAAAATCAAGAATTTGAGCTTGTTTAAGATCTTTGGTTGATGTTTCTAACCAAAGCATGATGGTATGAAGATGAGGTAGGTGAAGAAAGTAAGTTGCAAGTATGCCTTTGTCATTAATGTAAAAAGGGGAAGAATTCTAGGATGTTTTCCATCAATTAAAAAGGGGGATTATGTTGGCATGTGGTCCTAATAGGTGTTTTCATTGATGAAAAAACACATTAATGAAAAAGTGAATGTTGCATTGAGGTCATATGATGTTGTTCATGGTGCTAACATGATGTTTCAGATGTATATCAGCTGATAGAATGGGATTCATTGAGGTGTGATTGTTTTTGCAAGCCTATACAGGTACCTAGAGATGTATATATATTGGCAAAGATGAGCTTCTTGGATACTTGATAAGTATGTTGACATGATGACTAGCATGTTTCGAGAGGTACTTGAGCACTCACAATAGTGGAATAATGTAGGTACAGGTGGTTCACTAAATTACAAGTGTTCATTGGGAGAATTTATAGTAGATTGGAGGTGTGACAGATTGGTTTGGAGATATATGGTGTATGTTGGGTTCATTTTAGAGGTTTCATATTCAATTATTGCTTTATTCCAATTGGCCCTATCTTTTACAATGAGGATCTAACATGCAAGAATAATAAGTCTTAGTGACTAGAGAGATTGAGATATGGAATTCACATTACAATGATTTTATATGTTAGAGGGATGACTCATGATACTCTCATAAAACCGTAGGTGCCCATGATGTGTATTTTTAGCCAAATATGACTGATTTTGTGAGATATGGTAAAAAACTAGTGTAATTTCAGCTTGAAGTTCAACATCAAATGATTTTTGTGAATAGTGTGATTTTTCATGGGACCATATGGATTTCAGGGATGCTTCTAAGTTAATTTTCTAATATTTCAAGAAAATAATGAGGTCATTTGATCATCATGTTTTTATGAACGAATGTTAAGAAGGTAAAGTGGTCTAAAACCCTAGTTAAACCCTAGTTAGGAGTAGTTTGCAGAGAATGAAGTATAATGAACTAGTTTTGATTATTTCATCAAAAATTATGAGTGGATATTGTATATGAATCCTCATGATTTCCATAAATGTATGGTTGAGGTCATGGTGATGAATGGGCCCCACCTATAAATAGTAGTTTCTGAAGAAGAAGGTTTTAGGACAAGTTTTTCCAAAGGAGTAACATGAAACATTAATGGTGCATGATGAATTGGAGTTTATCTTGATTTCAATGAATTTTTGGAGCAATATCATTTGGGTACATGGTGTTTTGAGGTCCAAATAGGTTGACTGGTCAAAGGGTAGTTTTGGGGTCTCAAATAGCATGGTCCAATTAATGAGCATAACTTGAGCTACAAGTGGAGTTTTGAGATGATTCAAGTTGTGTTGGAAATTATATTAAGATATATTTCCATTTATATATTTATCTCATAATTATGAGGTCATTTGACATGGTTTCTAGAGAATTGTTTAGACAAGAATATTTTTGGTAGTTCAAGGCAACATGTGTTATGATAGAAGCTTGATGTTATTTGAAGCATTATATGGATTGTGTGATACTTTATATCACATATAAAGTTAAGAGGGGTGAATTTGGCATATAATGATTCAAATTTTAGGTCTTGAATGTATGTATAAATAATTTTATGAGATAACATTTGGAAACATATTTGTTTGGAGGTTAATCGTAAGTGAAGGAAAGTTAGTTGTGGATTGAAGAGATGGATGTTTCATGACTTATAAATTTATTATAAGTGTTATAAAGGTTCTAAAATTTCCATTTAATGGTCACATGACATGTTTTGGTTTAGTATAAGTCATTTTGTGGCATTATGAAGTTTCCATAGTGTTGAAGGGTACATAAAACAACTATTTTGAGATTTGTAAAGGGACTGGGCCCAATAAATGAAATAATTTGATTGGTTGATAAAATGTGTGATCATTTATGAATGTCTTAAATATTTTATTTATATGTAAGGTTTTTTGGGTCATGAAAAAGTATACAATTAATGTAAAGGAATTTTTAAGAATGTGCATATGGGGTTTTGAGCCATTTTTGGCATATGCAATATGGGTTTTAGCTAGGCCAACCTAATTGGGTCACTTGTGACTATTATATTTAAAATTTTAAATGTTTCCTTGATTTATGGGAGGAAGAAAAGGGGGAAATTTTTTTCCTAGGTTTGAAATGTGGAGAAGTATAGAAAAGCATGTTTTTGGGTACTTTTTGGAACTAATTGTGTGTTTGTAAGTGGAAATACCTACGTGAAGTGTGATTGCAGTTGTTTGAAAATTATTTGGAGATGAATCAAGTGTTTTGCAGGTTGAGAAAAATCATAGGACATGAAAGTAAGATATTTATCATTTTTTAGGTTTGATGAGCTTGTTTTGTGAAGAGTGATCACCTAGGGTTTGATTGAAGAAGTGTGAGCTGAATAAGAGGTATCCATCAGTTGTGGAAGAAAAAAATCAGATATCTACACATCATAATGTGGTTGAGTGTTTAATCATCTTGGGGGGTTATAGCATCCTTGTGGATTTGGTGCTTCACAAAATTTTGGGGTTAGTGCTCCTTATAGGGTTGGTGCTCTACTAAACTAGGGGTTGGTGCTCCTTTTGGGGTTCGTGACTCACTAAATTTAGAAACATATCAATATAATATTATGTTTTAGTGGATTTTCTTCCCCTTGATGGTTTCCCACTTATACCTTGTGTTATGAGTTGTTTATTTATTTCATGGTTACATGCTTTATTGATTGTTTATGGTGTGCACACATAAATTATTGAATAAGTGGTTATTGTGACTAAATGTATATGATATTTTGAGTTTTAGATATGAAATATAATTTTAAGTTTTTATAATCACTTATTCACCCCCCTCTCAGTAAATTGTTCTTCTAACATGCATTTTTCTATCCTAACTATCCCAAATGGGACGGGATAGACGAGAGAAAAAAGTGGGTCCTCACCCTAGCTTGAAAAGTGGAAGTATATAATTTTTCTAGTGGAGGAGAGATAAAATCATATGAAAAGCTACCTGGGGCTGAGATTGGGTTATATGAGGAGCCCAGGAAGGGGATTTCTTTGGGAGAATTTTTTTGTCCCAACTATCTCAAAGGGATAGGAAATTTGGTGTAAAAAAATGCACCCTCACCACAACATGACAAGTGTCAAAATGTGATTTTTTGAGGTAGAGAGGAGAGGGGGCTAGAATAATAGCATATTGAGCCTTCCCGAGGTCATATTATGAACCAAATTCTAAATTTTCCATGGAGATTTTTTTTTCCAAATATCCCATGGGATAGGAAAATTGGTGAAAAAAAAGTGTGCTTCAACCTTAGGCTGACATGTGTCCACCTGAAAATTTTCTATTTGCGAGAGCGTACCTTGAGGGAGATCTTGAAGATGAAGTTTCCAGAGCTTCTAGAGGATATTTATGGAATTTATTTATATGATTTTAAATCCAAAAATCATTTTGAGAAGAATGGGATGGGTACCATGATCTAATTCTTCCTAAAACACCCTAAAATAATTTTTTTCTCTGGACCCCAAGGTGTGCCTACAAAAATAGACTATGGAAAGAAGCACTTTAGTCTTATGAAAAATATGAAATCACCATCATTTATAGAATTGAATCATATTTCCAATGGTATCTTGTTTTACCTCTAACTCTTTATGGAGCTCTCAAAATCATCTTCTAAAGCTCAAGCACTATTTTGAATTGCAAGCTCCTTCACCTTCAAAAACCCACTTTCACTGAACTTGTCCCTAAACCTTCAAATCTTCCCTAAAATTTCCTAAATCACTTAAAATATGATCTTATCTCCTCAATAACACTTCTTGATGAATTTAATCCTTTAAATTTGTCCTAGAAGGTGCACACTTGTCCCGAAAATGCTAGAAATAACCTTTCTAGGTTCACTAAAGAAAGTGCCTTGAGAATCACTATATCAGGATAACTTCATGAGATTGTTTTCATATTTCAAGCACATGGTGGTATTATAGCATATATGATAACTTGTAGGATTGATATAGGCCTGACAATAGGGGGAATTGACCTAAAGGATTTCTCGGGAGGGTTTACAAGAAAAAAATTTTTTTGACAATAAGGTAAATTTGTCATGTTTTCAACTTGAATTTTTCCTTGCAAAAACAAATGACAATAGTTGGCTTTCATTTGGTGAATTATTCTAGATTTAAAGAAGTTAGAAAAGGATTAAAAAAAGCTCCATAATCTCAATATATATAACTTGGATCGGTGCCTTATCCATTGGGCTTTACAAAGACTCAATAGAAATAAGGATATCTTGGAAAGACGAACACACACACAACTAAAAGGAAACACACCACACATGGAAAGGAAAAAAGCACAACGGGAAAGGAAAATCACACATCCTAAATTCACCTATGGTACATGCAGGGGAGAACCCACTTTCGCTGAAGTACTTTTCTCTTTTTTAAAAGTTACCTCTAAATGGGTAACATGGAGTGATGATATTTTGTGAATTTATTGACTAGTTCAAGAAAGTATCCTCCTTTCCTCAACTTATTATGAAATCCAAGCACTTTCATGACTACCTATATACTTGGGAGGAGTGATCCTACATGACCCCTTTTATGCTCATAGATTTTCTTAGAAATTCCATTGTTCTTACTATCTTGGGAATCAATCTCAGATTTAAAATTGCCTTTTGTATTCCCCCACACTACTGATTTCTCATTTTGCATCTCATCATTTCCCCAAGGATGATTTTTGATTGAATTTATTGAATTTTCCAAGTGTTTCTCTTTTCCATGTTCATGCAAGGAATTGAATTCATATTTTTGTTCTATTTCATTATGAGGTGTTTAGACATTGAATGAATAATCAAACATAAAATCATACCTATCTTACATAGCCATAACATGAGTCAAAATTCCAATACTTAGTTTGTGATTTTCTCGTACCTTCCGTCACTTTCAATATTTCTTGTATAGAGTGTTTTTGTGAAACTACTAAAATATCACCTTTACATTCTTTTGAAGAACCTTCATTTTGAAATTCAAGGCAATAATTTAGAGGAATTGACTCATTATCCTAAATCTCATTGCATTATGCTAATTATTTTTCTAGGGGATCCTCAACTTTGAGGACCTCAAAACTCTTAGTTTCAACTTTTTCATTATAGAAAGAGCCTTCATCTTCGAATGGAAAGAGAAAAATTCAATTTCATCATCATACACATCAATAATTACCTCAAGAGGGACATCATTTTTTCACCTTGATAGAATTCATCATGACCTATTTTTAAATTGGTTGAGAAGCCAACACTAGATTCAGAATTAGATTCATACCTATCCTACAAATTCATGGCTTACATTAGGAGTGTAAGACTGAGATGAGAGTCTTTTTTTTTCTTCTACAATTCTTAGCATTTTTTACACTGATTCTTATTTCAAAATTTCAAAGGATCATTTCAAGTTGGATTTTCTTCTTCATGGATTGCATGATCAAGAGAATATTTATCTTTAAATGTGAATGATAACACCTCTTCATCATGGGTAAACACATTAGCTGATTTCTCATCTTAGAAATCATCAATAACCATTTCATATTCATCATGGTTTGCATCATCCGGAAACTTGGGACTATCCTCTTGTAACTCAATATTTATCCATACTTCTCCATGATCAATATCCCATCGAAAAGGAATTCTTGGTCCTACTAAGATTGGAATCTCATCATCCTCTTCGATATTATGAAATTATTCATATACCCGCTATCTTGGTACAAGATGTTAGCTCTTGGATTTCTGACTTTTGCATTGTATATCTCATCTTCTTTGTTGGAATAAAATTTTCCATATATCCCTTAACCATAATGGTTTCATAAAACTAGTTCATTTGGAATTTTCCTCCCAAGTTTCAGTAGAATCTTCTACTTAACAACATTCTAAATGAATTTGGGATGTCTGCTACCAAGATATTGAATAACATCTTGTCCTAAACTCGGTAAGAGCCACCTATGAATATTTGACCTTCCATACAAGTGGGACTTCCTTTGACTCCATGGATTAACAAGATCCACTATCCTAAGTCAAGGTGAGTCTGAGGGCATTAGAAACCTTTATGGAAATTACAATTTCATGGGAACCTAAGTATATTATATAATTGTTCAATTAGTATCCTCTAATGAGAAGGAGACATAGAAAGTATCAATATTATCGGTTTCTAATGCGCTCATAGCAAACATGTTATGCGATGGAGGTGTAGGTGGGGTTGGTAGTAGTCCTTTAGAACTAGGAGTCATAGTATTTGCCTTTGAACTAATACCCTTAATATGATGGATAAGCTTCTTGAAATTTTCAAGATGAGTCCACAATTATTCAAATTTGGAAATCGGGACTTTGGATTTTTTCACATGTTCTATGATATCAAAAGGAAAATATGTATACAAGGGGGATGAAGACATTTCTTTTAAAGTTAGGATAAGCTTTGAGTGGGAGTAAATGTTCAAAAAGAAGAGGCTGATTTTGAAGGTATATCTGGAACTATTGAAGGAATCAGTTTTTAGGAGTATAATTAGGTTTAGAAGGATCATTGTAAGACTTACTTGGAATAGTAGGTTACCTCTTACTTCTCATGGGATCCGGTTTCAATAGTAAAAATTCTAGGGAGGGAGGAAGTGGAGATCCTTGACTAATTATTTTATTTTTTAGATTCACCACAACATGATCTTCAACCTTCTTATTTTTTGAAACAGTGGGGGAAGAATATTTTTTTAGACTAATAACGGTGAATACTACCACACATGAGAAACTAGGTATATCTTCTTCATTGATTTGTAAACTCTCTACTTTTGAATTGTCACAAAATCAATTAAATGTTTTTTCTAATTTCAATTATAAAATGACAGAGATAGATAGTGAAGGAATTTTCTTACGCATAAAATCAGCAATTATAGAAAAGGAAATAATATAAAATCATGAACACTAACAATTTTTATCCGGAAACTTACGGAGGAGGAAAACCAATCGGGAAGGAAAACTCTCTTTCTTCCCACTTTTTATTGGAAAATTCAAATAAGAAGTACAAAATTTACAATAAGTATGAAATAGAAGTATATAATATCTCAAAATTCCTTCTAATTACTTGTTTTCTTTCCTTAACACTCATTTCTTCTACAAACACAATTCCAGAACTAATAATTCCTTTCTCACTTGCTTTCATGCTTCGATAATAAAAAAATATCCTTCATACATGTATTTATAGTCTTTCTCAAATCCTCTTGTACACTGGAGGATGGGAAAGGTCATGGAGGAGAAGAGACACAAAAAAATTCCAATTCTGGGACTGTTCATTTCAAATTTTATTTTTGTGTCTGGAAGTGTCATGACTATCGCCTAGTTCAGATGGTAGTCATAGGACCACCTCCTGGTAGGGTGGTGGTTATAGGACCTCCTCCTGGGTTGGGTGGCAATTTTATAACTACCCTCTCTACACAAAGTGGTGGTTCTATTAACATAAATAAAAACCTCCATTTCTTCATTTTCCTTCTTTGGTGTTGGCTGATCTAATGAATTATAGTCATTTTTCATCCCTATGGATCACACCTCCCCTGCATAGGATGATTTTGGTCCAAAAAATCTTAGTGGGGGAGTAGATGAGGAAATAATTCCCTCACTTTATCCTTTGAGTACCACTAGTCCTACCTTGGTGCCTTTCCTTTCATTCTAACCTATCAAGACTCATGTGGACCTCTCCTAGTCTCTCCGACCTCTACTTTGCAGCACTACTACATCCTCCTCCAATTCACCTCGTGAGTCCAAGCTGCAATCCTCAATGGAAGGTAGCAACTGTAATCCTTCATCTTCATCTAACATGGATGGCTCATATAGGTGCAAGTTCTCATAGTTTACTACTGAGTACATCCTCATAAATGACAAAAATCAAGTGGAAAGGCATTTTCTTGAACTGATCCAATATGGTGAAGGGTCCATATCATAGTGGCTTGAGATTTCATACTTGAACTTTTAGTCTGTCTCTTACTAAAGTAAATGCAAACTCCATCTCCAACATGAAGCTTATGTTCTCTCCTATGTTGTTTGTGCCTAGCCTTGTACTTGGCTTGATATTTCTCTAACTATTATTTGAATTTGAGATGGATTTTTTGGATCCTCTCAATGAATTTTTTTCTCTAGTCACCTATGTGTCTCGTGTCTCCTCCTCATCTTACTTCCCAACTGCTATGTCCAACAGATTTATAGGTAGATATCCCAAGCATGCTTCAAATGGTGACTTCATAGTGGATGTGTGTACTACCCGAGTTATAGGAATGTTAAATGTAGGCTAAGGACTCATCCCAAGTCCTTGGGTATTTGATATTATACCCTCTAATCAACTATACCAAAGTCCTGTTCACCACCTCTATCTATCCATCTATCTGTGGATGGAAATTTGTACTCCTCTCGTAACTTTGGTATCCATCTTATACCAAAAAGTAGTCCAAAACTTCCCCAATAACTTGGAATTCCTATAAGAAATAATAGACTTTGGAAAACCAAAATGCACCCATACATTATCAAAGAAAAGATCTTTTGCCTCATGTACTTTTACTATCTTTTTACATGACATAGGAATACACATCTTACTCAATCTATCAACAACAACATAGAGATAGTCATGACCATGTTTAGACATAGGTAATCCTCTTACAAAATCCATAGAAATGTCCTCCCATGGACGATTAGAGTCTTGATAAAGGCATATACAAACCCTCTTTCCTAGTCTTACATTTTGGTACAACAAATTTTACATCCACGTATAAATTTTGATACTTCTTCTTACATATTGGGCCAATAACGTACCTTTGTAAGTGGGCAAGGGTCTTACCAAAACCAAAATGTCTCACTACTTTTGAGGTATGTGTTTCCCTCATCAATAAAATTCTTTCTTATTTAGGCACACAAAGCTTCCCCCATCAGTAGAGCAGCCCTTCCTTGAGATAAAAATATTCAATCCCAATCCTTTCAGCCCCTTGGGACTACAACTGCTGAAATGTCACCCCAAATTCTCTCTGTCTAGGCATATGCCTCTATGTAATCTTCCTTCGTGAAGGTCTCGATTTGAGAGATAGTGGCTAAGTAGAAGAACTTATCTTGTGTTGGCAGCCTAGACAACATGTCTACCACTAAGTTTGTACTACCCTTCTTGTATTTGATCACCAAATGGAATGTTATCCAAAATTCACCCCTCAAGGTAATTTTGATAACATGCATCAAATTATTCAGTCCCGAGCAAGTAAGATTGATTCGAGGCCCAAAATCATGTTTTTCGGGGTCCCCTCGGCCTTTTTCTAACTCTCCCATCTAAGAAGAAATCCCAACGAGTTAGAGAAAATGGAAAAAATGCAAAAATAAGGTTGCAGGACTGTTTTAAAGCATTTCGGGTCTGAAGGGTTCGGTCGCATCCGAGGTTAAATCGTACAAGCTTGGGGCCGAAAAAGCAAGAAAATCGACTAAGTCTTTTGTCCCAGAGCGACATGGGATAGTTGGGACGTTGGGACGCGAGGACGTGAAAATTTGAAATAGCGAGAAAGCAAAGAAAATCATCAAGTTTTTGTTTAGCGCGGTTTTGGGACAGCGGGACAAAAATACGCGTGGGGACGGAATCGGGCGATTTGCAAGACGATTGCAGTCCATTTCGGGCGGTTCGGAGATATAGGCGATCCACGGGACAGCGGTTGGGACAAAAGTACATGCAAGGACGCGTGGGACGTGAAAAGGTGAAAAGGCTGCAAATAGGAACAAGGAAGCCTGAATCGGCCGATGCGGGAGAATGTGTCCTAGGAAGTGGCGTAGAAGAGGAGTTAGAAAATTTTCCAAGTTTCGGTCAAAGTTTTCAAAGGTAAAAGTTTTGGCCCGCTGCCCCACCATCGAATGGAATCTTGACACGTGTCATCCAAGTGGCGGAGTGCAGGGGGAAATGGGAAATTTTCCCAAAGTGAAAAATGCCAAATTTTCAAAGGACAAAGTCGTCCTCGGCCTGAGCCAATAAAATAGTGCCACGTGTCCAAGTGGCAAAAATTTTAAGGAAGGGCCCGAAAGAAATTTTCAAAGGATGAGTCCACAAATGAATCGAGAGCCGACACATGGCATCCGAGTGGCAGAGCATGGGGGAAATTTTGGAAAATTTTCCAAACGACCAAAAAGGTAAAAATTCGGATAATTTTTCCCGCCAATCCGCTTTTGAGCCCGTTTTGCCCTAAAACTTCAAATGGCCATAACTTTTGATCCAGAGCTCAGATTTCCATGTTCTTTATATCAATGGAAAGCTGGTGAAATTCTACATGATTCCAGGGTCAATCTTGCATTTTGGTTCAGTTTGGAGAGAGAAAATCAAGAAACGTCTTTGGCATGTGGTAATGGCCAGGAGTGACGTTTCAACAACCAGTTTTAATGCAACATGGGTCGCATTCTTCTTTAGTATGGCCAAAAATGTCGGGCATAGTCAGTAAGGATGCCCATCTTGTTTTAATGCATCTTCATTTGATGAGGAATGGCTCCCACATTTTTACATGTTTTCTCTCTCCTAGGCTCGACCCATGCATTATAAAAGCCAGATTTGGCTCATTTTTCTAGGGGTTGCTCATCTTTTCTGCTCTGCTCTCCTTTCTTTTCTTCCCCAGGGTTGAAAATGGAGTTTGAACCTCCTCCCCTGCTCTGTAATGGCATTTTTTTCCTTTTACCATTAAAATGATGTTCTGTGTAAACTTCTGGAGCAACAAAAACGTGTTTTGTGATGCATCTGTCCATCCTTGCTCATTTTTACTTGTTTTCTTCTTGCCTCTCTTCATTGCAGGTATTTGTGCACGTTTAAATGTTCATTGCAAGGTTGGAGCTATGTTCATAGTAGTTTTGATAGATGTTCAGCATTTTCCTTCTCTGGTGTATCACCGCTTTAGTGTAGGCTTTCATTTTATGCATTCTCTCTCCCTGGTCCCTTGGAAATTTAGATTAGCATAGTTTCCCTGCATTAGAGTAGATTGTGGCAGGTAGTTTAGGAGCAAGAACCAGCTTTCTCTGGAGATTCCTCTCTCATTTTACAAGTCCCACACTTGGAGAGAGGTTTCAATGTTGTGCAAATCTTTGGATGCTTAGAATGATCAAACTAGAAATCGATCAACATCCAGGGGGTGCTGCTGATTTGCACTAACAGAACTATTGAAAGATCCCCATCCATTTGTAGTTCCTTTCCTACTATAATTTAGACTATGCTTGCAAAATCTTTGCGGAGAGGTTTTTGGTTAGTGTGCACAATAGTTTCTTTACCCAACAAATAATGCTTCCATTTTTAATTTCTGAACTAGTGCACACACTTCCTTATCATATATGAATATCCTTTAACTATTGAAGTAAAGTTTGAGAATGATAGCATATGGGTTTACCTACGAAGAAACAATTGAACCCATAGCATAATCATTGACATATATTTGTACTTCAAAGGGATGCTGTAAATTAGGAAGAGAAAGTACTAGATCATGACAAATCTTGTATTTCAATAACTCAACGGATTTTTCTTATTCCTTACCCAAAGTAAAACCCTTACTCTTCCGACCACCTTTGTGTGTAGAGGTGTTGCAATCATGAAGAATCCCATAATGAACTTCCACTCATATTGTCTGCTCCACAAAACTCCTAGTCGTTATGTCTCTTGTTGGTGTTGGCCAATTGGTGATGGCTTCCTCCATCTTTGGATCCACTCGTAGCTCTCCTCCTCAACCACGTGCCCAAGATAGACAAGTAATGTTTTTACAAATTCACATTTCTTCATATTACAAAGCGATTGTTTCTCCGAGAACTTGCAAGACTTACTACAAATGAGTTAGGTGTTCCTCCCATGTAGCACTAAAAATCAAGATATCATCTAGATAAACAATGACACATGAAGCTATGAAATCCCACAATACATCATTCATCAATATCATAAATGTAGCGGGTGCAATGCATAAAACAAATGGAACTACTAACCAATCATACAAAACTTGTTTTGTCTTGAATGAAATATTCCATATATCCTCCTCCTTCATTCTAACTTTGTGATAACCTCACTTGAGATCCAACTTCATGAAGACTTTGGCATTCTAAAATTAGTCCAATAGATCATCTATGCGGGAAGTGGATATCTTTTCTTTATGGTGATCTTTTCAAAGTGTGGTATTCGATGCACATTCTCTAAGAACCATCCTTCTTTGGAACCATCACAATAGGTGAACCATGTGGTGAGGTGCTCATACATATCACCCTTGGTCTAGCAGTTCTGGAGTTTTTATTTACTTCAATACTTTCTAGCAAGGATTTCTATACAACCCGATGTTTGGTAGAGGGGAATCTAGCAAAGTTGAATCTCATGCTCTACTTCTTGATTTGGTGGTAACCCACTCTAGGAGCCTTAAAACTTCCTAAAAATATTGAATAATACTATCCAAATCCTCTTTCCCTAGTTAGAAATATCTTAAAATTATATCTGATCTTGTTTATCCTTTAACAAAAGTAAACAAAACTGATTATGATTTTCCTGAATAAGTCATTTTCTTTGTTAGCACTCACCATAGTAACCCGTGTCTTATGTTGGTGTGCCTGGATGTTGTAGTTGATCCCATCCTTGACCCATCTATATCATTTTTCCCTTTTCATAAATATAACATCCCTTATATACAATTAAGGACTCCCAAAAACAACATCAAAAGCATCAAGTGGAATAACATCAGCTTCCAATACATCAATATACTAGGAATTTATCCCAAACTTGACCTTACATATTTTTTTACCTGAATTTCAACACCCTTCTTCACCCTACCCAAAGGATAAGGGTGTGGATACTCATAAGTATCAAGATAAATCTTCTTTACAACTGCTTTAGAAATAAAATTAGATTGAGAACAAGTATCAACCAAAGCATTTACCTTAGTTCTCTTGATCTCGGATTTTGATCGGAATAGTCTACTCATCTCCTCTTCCTAGTTGTTCATGTTGGTTTCTATGCATCCAAACCTCTCATTTACATCGAGTCATCTTCAATTTCTACCTCCCTTTTGTATTTATAGCTTTCATGGACTTCTTTGAGTCCTTGATTTGGTTCTTCGGAATAACTCTAGATGAAACTTCCAACATGTAGCGTCATTATGACCATTTATATCATAGTTCTTAAAAAAATTATTTAGATCTTTACAAGTATTTAAAGTAGTGTTAGTTTGTTTACCTTTCCCTTTCCACTTAACCTTGTTACTTGTTTTCCCATGTTCTTTCTTCTAGTGATTTATCAACTACTTTACCCTTGGCTCTGCTTATCCTTTCTTCTTTTCATCATCTATGTAGTATGTATGCACACATGCCTTGTTGAGATATTTGGGCTTCATGGAGATGAATTTTCTTCGAAGGTGAGTGTGAATTCCTCCCAAGTACTTATTTAGAATATCCTCATCCTCGAATTCCATGTTTAGTAACATGGTCTACCTCTAAAACTCGTAGTATAGTCATGCACACTTTGACCATTATCTTGTCTAAAATACTACCATTTAATCATTTGGTTAGTCTTATGGCCAATAGGATAGAAGTTAGCTATAATTAATTCTTTAAATTCTTGCCAATATTTCATAATAAGATGTTTCTTCTTTTCACAAGTGGTTAGATGGGTTTCCCACAAAACCAGAGCATGTCCCACAATTTTGAGATATGCATAGGTGATCCTTTATGCCTTAATGACATTATGGATGCTAAAGTAGACTTCTAGTTTTTTAACCATTTATCAAGCAACTCGCATCTACTTGTCCTTCAAAGCTTTTAATTTCAACTTTTGTCTCAACTTAAAAAGGATAATGATCAAATTTTACCTTTTCTCTTACATTTGAAGTCTCTTCTTCACGCTCTTCCCCATAATCTTCCTCATGGTGGCTCCTCCCTATGCCAAACTTTTTGGATAAGCCTCGAACCATTGATTCCATGGATTCTTGCTTAACAAAAGCCGTATTTTGTAAATTGCAAGTTATTCTTAACCTCTAAACATCCTATCCATCATGGTCTCCAACATCTCAATTCTACGGACCAAGTTCTCTTCCTCTATTTTTCCTTGAATTCTCTATTTCCACTTCCTTGTAGAAATATCTAGATCACAAGGTAAATCCTCTTCACCTTTAGATCTCGTCACTATCATACAAATCCAAGAATGAATACCACAGTCTTGGATACTTGTTAGCTTTTATACCAAAATTATCTGTAAAATCTCTACTTTGGAATCATTCACAGAATCACAATTAAACATTGTTGTTCTACTTTGATTAGAAAATAATAGAGATATCTAGTGATTGAATTTTCTTATGCTTAGAATCAACAATTACAAAAAGGAAATAATATAAACTCATGAACACCAACAATTTTTATCCTGGAAACCTCCAAAGGAGGAAAACAAGTCAAGAAGGGAAAACACTCTTTCTTCCCACTTTTTATTGGCCAATTAAAATAAGAAATACATAATTTACAATAAGAATAAAATAGAAGTAGATAATATCTCACACTTCCTCTCAATTACTTTTTTCTCCTGCCTCAACACTCCTTTCTTATACTGAGACACAATTCCAACACTAAGAATTCCTTTCTCACTTGCTTTCATGCTTTGATAATAAAAAAATCTCCTTCCTACATGTATTTATATCCTTTCTCATGTCCTCATGTGCACTGGAGGATGGGAAAGGTCATGGAGGATAAGAGGCATGGACAAACCTTTCTAATTGGGATTGTTTGTTTCAAATTTATTTTTCTATCCGAAAGTGTTAGGAATGTCGCCAAAGTGCGTAACGGCGGTCACGGGACCACCGTCCCTGGCTGGGCGGTAGTTATAGGACCACCAGAAAACTAGTTAGGTAATCTTATATCTTGAAACGCACTAATGGAATCTATGAATCTAAGGCAAAGAAGGCCCTCCTAACCTAAATCGGTGTGATAGATTGGTCGGTAAGGATGACTGCTCGAAGGCTCCAATCAATATCGAGCTCTGGCGTGATCGATCTATAGGTTGTGGGATATGGGGAAAATGACCTGGAATTGTTTCGTGTATATCTCCAGATAGGGTCATAAGATGGATGATGGATATATAGTGGATTCTATGGGTGATTCTCTGGTCTAGTCAGAAATCCTTAGCTTTGATTAGCTATTATGTCTAGTGAGGATAATTGTGTGATAATGGTTGGTGGAAGTGGAGAGGATCTAAATACTAATGTGTGTAAACCAAGCATCAACGTCTGATTGACTGTGGACTCGTTGGGTTGTGGGATCTGTGAATCACAACCGTAAGTTTGTGGTCATTGTGGACCTCCTATGGTCATGTAGAATTAATCCTAATCCCTAATATCCAGTAGTCATATGCCTTTTTGGCCTCTATATTTAGAACTAAAAGTTGTGAAACCTTCTCAGAGTACCTTACAGGTGTTGCAACTTGAATTCTTAAGCTAGTGTCTATGTCAGTGAGAATATCTCCTGCATCTGGCTATGGGACCAAAGGATCACAACCGAACATTTTCTCTCTTTCAAGCCCTTCTACAGTCATGCGGATATTTATCTAGGGTAATCTGTAGTTTGGCTGGTTTGACCAAAATGTATGTGCTTTGTCATCTTCTATGTTTAATCCTCTTAGCTATGGCTGATTTCTTGTAGGTCTATTGTTGTTTGGAAGACTTGGATTCTAAGATTTTGGTCTATATCAGTTATTGCTGTAACAAGATTGGGTTGAGGCATGATTGGCTCGAATACGTATTCTCTGGGCTCTCTAGGTCCGTGATTGTCATACAAAAAGAAATAAATCTAACTAAAGTAAAGTAGACTAATTATGCAAAGTATATCTACATATATATATATATATCTAAATCTAATTGAAAGAGAAATTATTTAATATATCTAGAAAGTGACAACTAAACTAATAACAAAATCAAAACAAACAAAGCAGCCGAGTATAGCTACTTTCCTGTGCTAGTTGTAAATCTATTCTAAATAACCAGATAACTGATCTAATCTATTTGAAAGACCCCGATCTTACCTCGAAGTGAGGAATGAATCATAGTTTCTAGAAACTATCAATCCCCATGACTTCCCGAGCAATATGAAAGTGAGATTAACTGAAATGAAATGATTGACTACTCTATTTGATATGTTTTAACTAGAACTTTTGAAAGCTTGAACCTGGATTTTGTAGAATAGTGGTGAATCGGTTGTGTGTGGCTTTGTCCCCTCAGTGTGGTCTCCTCGTTCCTTCGTGCTCACGTGAATCAGAAAAGTGTGTGATGTTAGCATCAATAGAAGTAGGTATTGAAATAATGGTAGCTTTGGATGTAGACTGAATACAATGCGAGTAGGAGAGGGATAGCGCAAGAGAACAGAGCTTGGCTTATGCAATTCCTAGTGGGATTTATTGCGAGTCATACAACATAAAACATCTAGAACCTGAAACTATCCTTTTTGATGAACAAAACCTGCAACTTTAATGGCTTTAGACTAAAAATGAAACTATCCTATCTCAATTGATTGTATGAAAACAATAATAACACTAGCACAAGAAGATTATGTAGCTTCTAAACAACAAAACAACACTAACTATGCATGCAACAAATAAAACTAATACAATTCCTAAGCAAGAACTGAAAGACTAAAATTTGAAATGAGAGAATGAGAGGAAAATTTTGAGGGCCATTTGCTTGAGAACCAACCAGCTATTTATAGAATTCCCATTTACCCAAAGGTGAAATCCAAATTGAACTCTTTTACAATAAACAATGGAGAAACACTATTCCAGGGAACCAAAATCATAAATACGAGCAAAGGCGGTGAAAAAAGCTGGTAAACGTTGAAATTTTACGTGAGTCGTGATAAAAGGAATGTTCTGGAAAAATGTGAAGGACCACCAAGAGCGGTGGCGATTCTGGACCGCCACCCACAGGCGGTCCGAGACCACCGCCAAGTGAGGTAGGGTGGCGGTTTCGTCACTGAAGACCAAAAAAGCAAAGGAAAAGAGGGGAAAAGAGAAAAACAAAGCACGCGAGGGGCTAAGTGGGGCATGCGGGATGTTAATGTACACTTGGAGAGATTTTGGATCCGAACACCTTGCGAGGAGACCTGTATCATCATTGGGGCATGTGTAACATTGTTCGGTGGTGCAGTACCCTACAATTTTGGGTACGTACATATTGCCCCCTCGGAGAAGCATTTTAGCCATGAAGAGGCATAAAATGGTGGGGTCAGTATGGCGGTCCCGAAATGGGAAGTTAGAAATTATACGACACGCCCATGTGTCGAAATGATGCCATCAAAATTCCCGCTACTACAAAATGAAAAGAGGACTCAAGTGCGAGATAGATAAAATAAATGAAAAATAAATACTAAAATAATATGAAAAATGAGGACTTACCATTTTGTGGGGATAAGAACTTACCTCGTCGGTGCTCCAAACCTGCGAAAAGGGCATTCAAAATGAGTCAAGATCTTTATATATGTAAAAATGGGCCCATTTTCCTATTCATTTTACATGTGTTGATTTGATTGATTTTGAGCTTGGGACCCACGGTGATGGTTTTTGATGAGAGTATAGTCAAAATGTTCGTGATGAGATAGTGATCATGCCTCTCGAGTGGAACATCGACCCGCGAGATCACAAGTTAGTTCTTCTTGATTTAACGTTTTTACCCCCAAAATGTTAAAATGATGAAATCTTTGTCATGGGGGGATTATTTTTGAAAATGTCAGTGTTAATAGGGTCACTTAGGGGGGGCGCCTAATGGGTAGGCTTTGTTTTAGTCAAAATAGTCATTTTTCATGTTTTTAGGCATTTTTAGGGCACGTGACCCATTTGGAAATTGGGACACGACCGCCGCCTGAGTAGGGTGGGTTATGAGGACCCGCCGCCCAAGGTGGTGGTTATGGAACCACCGCCCTGCTCAGGGCGGCGGTCCTTTACAGAACACCAAAAAATCAGTGTTTTGAGCCAAATTTTGCATTTTTAGTATTCTTATATGTTTTAATGATTTTTCAATGTAATTTGAATACTAACTTACTCCGTTTTGCATGTTTTTGGGTGTATGTAGAAGAAGGAGGAATATATCAGATGGAGCGAGAGAGAGAGAGAGAGTGTGATTGGCTTCCAGCAGTGTTGGATGCACTTTCTCAGGATGAGCAGGATACTCTTCAGAGGGCCGCATATTACGTATATCACGGGTCCCTCATGTGCACCTTCTAGTCACATACTTTGTGACTTGTTTTCATATTGGGATGTTGATCGGAACACTTTCCGATTTCCAGGAGTCAGGGGTGAGTGGACTATCACCTTGGAGGATGTCTACCACATCTTGGGAGTCCCGATCATTGGGAGATGACTCACACTTGAGACAGCGGGGTCGCGGCTCAGATAGCTCAGTGGGCTACATACATGGGAGACATAGTTATCTCCACTGGTTCGAAGAAGGGGGTGAGGGTCCATTCCATTCCTAGCTTGCCTATCCCTTGATTCATCAGGCTATTATGGGGATCCTTGCCTCGAGATTGATCGGGGACAAGGGAGGGGACACTTTACTCTATTGTTGGTCCCCTATTATTGCACAGATTGAGGCACATGGCGGATTTATGCTGGGAGCTGATATACTTGGGACCACCTATCATGATTTATACGGGTGGTTCACTTACAAGGACAGTCTTTGAGCCATCGACCCTAGTTATGAGTTGGGTCTATGAGCGTATCATCCCTTATGGGAGAGGTGTAGAGGTGGCGGATCCGGAGCTATGAGGGCAGCTAGATGGATACAGAGATGTCGGTGCTTAGAGCACCCCACCAGCCAGTTGCTTCCCTGACTACTGATGATATGGAGGCCACACCTTATCAGGCCATGGTAGGGTTGTGGGGCGAGGAGACCCTCACTTTGATTTCTTGCTCTACTACAGGGCAGCTTGTGGATAGGACGGGGAAGGTGGAGACACACCCTTTGATTGAGTGCCTCAGCAGTTTGGCCTTCCTTACGTCGGTATGCTCCCCCAGTGGTGCCAGTGTTCAGATCAGTTCGGGAGGCTAGGGGAGGTCCTAGAGGCCGGGGTTGGACTGTTGTTACTCCTGGTGTCCCTATTAGCTAGGTGGGTAGTACACGTGCTCGAGGAGAGCCGGTGCTCCTCGGGCACCCTTACTTGATTCATTTGCCCGCCCTTCCCATAGCAGTGATGACCCCATTGATATAGACTTTGAGTCTAAGGAGTTCACAGGGGGAGAGACGGAGGAGGAGACCGAGGATATGGAGGTCAGTGAGTCGGGTGGAGAGGAGGACAGTGATCCCGAGTGGCATGACACTCAGGAGATCTTATAGGCTGAGAGGGTAGAGCGAGTGTGGAGAGGGTGACTCTAGTCTCAGAGGAGCCGCCCTCTCAGGACATAGGTGGGGAGGATGAGTCCGTAGTAGGATGTTATGTTGCCCCAGGCACGGAGGAGGACATCAGTCAGTGGTGGCATCTGTGGTAGGCTTGATCCTAGGGATCCCTCTTGGAGGCCCGGAGATCGAGTGAGTTATCACCTTTCTCTTAATATTTGTTTTTAGCTAGGATTGTCTTAGTTGCTATCTCTCCTTTTGTTCATTCTTGGTTTTACCTTTTGATCATTTTCTAATTCACTTTTCTCCTTTGCTTGCAGAGACTGCTGATGAGTGGCGAGACCTGATTCGCTAGGTATGCACGATACCCTGATGATCCCCATGGAGAAGACTCACGCGGAGCTATCCGTGGATGCAGGGGAGCCTTCGGTATCTGGTAGGCATATGATGTCTTTTCCCCTATCTGGCATGTGGCCAAGATGGTGACTACCCTCTGTACCGAGTTGGCCGGGTATAGGATAGTAGAGCGCTGATGAGGAGTCGCTCTCATAGCGAGGCCACAGCTGCTCCTCGGGACCGTGAGCCCTCGGTGCATTCAGAGCAGCCGGCGTAGCCGAGTCCTAGACGTGGTCGTGCACCTTCAGAGGGTCTCATAGGGGTTGAGAGGCCACTTGGCTCTCTTAGATTGTTTATATGATTTATTTTGTATTTCCCGGGCTCATTGAGCATTTTGACCATGCCTAGCGCATGATGGCATTGTACATAAAACTTGATATATATATATATATATATATTCTTTTTGGATCAGACTCTTGGTATCTAGGATTTTGTGATTTGTTTCCACATGTAAATTATAATGTTGTTTTTATATGCTTTTCAGAATGTATGCAAATGGAGAACAAATGATGTGAATGCTTTCTTTCTTTTTGTATTTCGTGATGCTGATATATGATAATGTAGACACAATGTGATCTTGAACTTTAGCTTGCATAAGCAATTTTTTCGGTACTTCATATAGTTTTGACAGAATGTGATGATGAACCGGTATGATGAGCTAGATGTACTTGCCCCATTCCTAACTCCACACAACTAGTAAGAT
Organism: Taxus wallichiana var. yunnanensis; assembly: GCA_018340775.1. Taxonomy (NCBI): domain Eukaryota; kingdom Viridiplantae; phylum Streptophyta; class Pinopsida; order Cupressales; family Taxaceae; genus Taxus; species Taxus wallichiana. The sequence continues at coordinate 547,049,495 of CM031237.1, read as the reverse complement.
GCGAGGGCTCACCACCGAGAGCTAGAAAGGGCACAAGTTATGAAATTTGTTGAATGGTAGTGATGAGAGATAGACAAAGATTTGGTGGAACCAAATTAGGATGCTACAAACCTACTCTACTCAAGTGACTCCATAGTTTAGAATGTGACTTGCTTTGTGGTTTATCTAGACTTAGATCCGTAGATGGCCACATGGTTGACAAAATCTGGTTTTGGGGTTTTGAGCTCTCTTGGAATTTTGGACATCTGATTCACTTGTTTTTGACTCAAGATTTCAAAGGTTTATTTGAATTATTTTTGCTTATGACCTTCAACACGTTTATTGTCAAGAGAGAACCCCTACACCTTGCCCCATGCTTCTAGTAGGAAGCATGGGCTTATCACCATGGACAAGGCATAGGTGAGTAAGGGCATTCCCATCCTTTCCCAACCCTACGTCACTAGTAAGAGAGACGTAAGCTCATCACCGAAGGTTGGTAGGGCAAGGAAATGTGTAAAAATAAAATTTTTTGTTTGATCTATATTTGACTTATTTATTTGAGCAAAATTTAGTATGTTCTTATTTCCAAAGAGATATATATATGGGATAGATGTGACACTATGAAGCTTCTAGAATAGACCATAGGCAAGACACCTATCCTAGGAAGAAACAAAAGTGAGAACAAGCATGCAGGCCTTGGTATGGCTACCATTAAGACTTTGTCATATCTAGCTTTAATTGATGAAATGATTTTGAAATGGTTGATGATGTTATGAAAATGAAGAAGTATGATTGAAATGCTTCTACCAATACTATCAGAAGTTTGTAATGAATTGCTTGAGAATAAGTTCCTTGATCACAAAATTTTATGAAATGAGTGGACAAAATGAACCTAACTACATGAAGATGCAATGTAGATATAATTATACAAATAGTGTTGGTAAACTTATGCATATAGAATCATTTAAGATGTAAGGAATTGACTATTTCGTTGAATTCCTCACCTTCCAGTGTACATAAGAGATATGCACCATTTCCATAGTCTTTGTGACTCGGTATGGGCCCAACCATTTGGGCCAGAATTTCCTTCCTTCACCGGTCTTCTTATCGATCCGAGTTGTCTAGTCTTAGAACTAGATCTCCTTCATATATTTCTCATTCATAGACCTTTTTGTTATATTACTGTTGGCACATCCGGTCAGCATAGACTCTATGCCATTGTTCAACATCTAATTGGCCTCATCTAGGCTTTCTAGTTGGGAGAGACGTGCTTCTCTATAAGCTTCTTCATCCAGAATCCCTTGTAGTGAGATGCGGAGACTGGGTATTTCGACCTCAAGTGGGAGAACTACTTCTACTCGAATACCAATGAGAAAGGAGTTTCTCCTGTTGGTGTTCTTATTGAGGTTTGGTGGGCCCACAAGGCTGGATATAACTTTAAATGCCAATCTCGTTTGTTTTCTTTTACCATTTTAAGGAGAATAGCTTTCAACGTTTTGTTTGTTGCTTCAGCCTGCCCATTAGCTTGAGGGTAATATAGGGAGGTTATATGATGGTTTATTTTAAATTTACTGCATAGCTCATGGACCTCATCATTCTTAAAGGAAGTGCCATTATCTGAGATAATGATTTGTGGGACACCGTACCTATAAATGATCTGGTTCAAAATGAACTTGGTGATCATGGCACCTAGTACAGTGGTAAGAGGCATAGCCTCTACCCATTTGGTAAAATACTCGGTGGCGTGATTATGAAGTTATGGCCATCTATTGATGAGGGAGAGAATTTCCCTATCAAATCTAGGCCCCATGTAGAAAAGGGCCATGGAGTTGCGATTGGTTGTAGAGCTTGTGCCGGCATGTGAATTTCGTGGGAAAATTCTTGGCATTTATGGCACTGCGTACAAACTCTACTGCGTCGTGTTCTAGAGTGGGCTAGAAATAGCCCATCGATGTATTTTGTGGGTAGTGGCATGACCTCCAAAATGGCCACCACATATTCCACTATGGGATTCGTAGAGAATCTTCTTGGATTCTTTTGTGTCAACACACCTTAGAAGCATTCCATCGAAAGCCTTACGATAGAGCACTTGTTCTATAATAACGTATTTAGCTATGATAATGTGTAACCACCTTCTTTTTTGCGGTGTAGCACCTTCTGGATATGTATGGTCCATGATATAATTAATAATATCAGTATACCAAGGACATTCAGAGATGGGAGGTCTGGTTTTGATGTAATATATGCATTCATCGGGAAAATCTAGATCTACTAGATCGCCTCCATCTAACGGGTTGTCGGCTAACCAATCTGCAATGATTTGTCCCTTAATGGACTTTTGGTTTACAAAAGTTAATTGAATTCACCCATTAAGGTTATAAAGCATCCAACCTTTTTAGACAAGGACCCTTGCGTGAGGAAAGTTCGTAAATGGTCTGTTTTTACAATGACCCTTGTTTCTTGGTTTAGCATGTAATGTCTTAAGTGTTTGGTTGCAAAGACTATGGCAAGGCATTCTCATTCTTACTGTATAACATGTTTCATAATCGAGCAACATTGGCTAATGAAATAGATCACGCGTTCTCGTTTATTGTCATCTTCTTGAGCCAACATGCTAGGCTAGCGAGACATCTGTAGCTCGTGAATATAAGATCAAAGGATGATCTGGTCTAGGTGGCATTAACGTGGGAGGAGATACAGCAAGAAGCGTTTAACTGCTTGAAGGCCTCATGGGCATTCCTTTGTCAAATAATGCAGCAATCTTTTTCAACAAATTGTTGATTGGATGAAAAAAAAACTCAAGTCTGGGATGAATCTTCAGATTGCAGAGCTTTTCGAGAAATGATCTAATGCAGAATCATTTGATGGTGGGATCATCTCAAGAATAGCCCGGATTTTGGTTGGGTCCACATCGATCCCTCATGATGATATAATGTAACCTAGGAGTTTCCCTCTGTCACACCAAATACACATTTTTCTAGGTTTAGTGTGACTCGTATTCGATCAAACGTGAAAGGATGATGCGGAGCACTTCGGGTGATCACAGTGCTTCCTGGCCTTGGCCAACAAGTCATCTACATAGGATTCCATGATTTTATGAATAAGATCATGAAATATGTATGTCATTGCCCATTGGTATGTAGCGCCAGCGTTCTTGAGACCGAATGGCATAACAAGCGTAGCAATAAGTTCCCAAGGAGTTATAAACGTGGTTTTGGCTTGGTCTTGTTTGGATATTCTGATTTGATTGTATCGAGAATCCATCCATGAGAGACAAAAGCTCAAATCAGTTGTTGCATCAATGATGATGTCAATGGATGGTAACGGGAAGTCATCCTTGGGGCATGCTTTGTTAATGTCTCGAAATCTATGTAGATGCGTATCTTCCCATTCTTTTTAGAATGGAATGATATTAGATACCCACTGAGAGTAATCGACCGGTTTGATGAACCCTACTTGGAGAAGTTTCATTACTTCTTCCTTTACCATGAGAGCTACCTTGGGTTTCATTGGTCTTGATTTTTGTTTAATTGGCTTTGCATCTGATTTGGTGATGAGGTTATGTACCGCGATGTGTGGTGTAATTCCCGTCATTTCTTTATAATTAAATGCAAAATCCTTTTGATGTTCTTTGAGGATTGAGTGTGTATTTCTATTTCTTCTGGAGTTAACGAAGATCCTAGTTTCAAGATCTTTGGTTCTTCCTCCATTCGATGTTAATATCAATTGTTTCTTGATTAAAGAAGCGTTACCTTCTTCAAACTCAGGCGGGGCTGGAGGTAGTTCAGATCTTCTCCATTCTCTACCATGTATATGTCGAGTTCCTTTTGTGGGGGAAGCTCTATCATGGGATTTCCAAAGTAAGAAGATGAATGTGGGATTAAGGACAAATCTACCACGTGATGGGTGAGATGTAACTGCATAGGTGTTTAAGTAATCAAGAGTGGCTCTATCATTGTCAATGTGATCTAAGATAGTAGATGTATTCTCAGCTATGTTTGTTAAAAGAGGGTTTTTGACATTTTCTTTACTAATGGTTCGGTATGAAGGGATACCATGAAATGGGTGTCTTCGACTCACTTTGTTTGGAGTGAAACGTGAAGTTGAGGTTCTTTATCGAAATCTGAGAAGATTTTGTTCTCGTGGGATTGCTTTCAATTGATATGAAGTCAAATTCTTTGCTCAAATCTAATACTGTTGTTTTGTAGAGTTGTAAGTGTTCAGCTCTAGTCTCATACACCTCAGAGACTTGGTTTGCTACTAATTGTGAGTCTCCTAACACTCTGATGTCATTAACACCGAGCCTCTTAGCTATGATGAGGCCAAGGAGGAGGGCTTCGTACTCAGTGCCATTGTTTGTACATTTGAAATTTAATTTAAAGGTGAATGGTAGGATCTTTCCTTTGGGTGAAGTAAAGATCACACACGACCCCATAATGACATCTAGCTCCATCGAAATGGAGAGTCCAATATTTAGTTGGGAAGATGGATGTTGGGACATTTTCTATGTCTATTTCTTCTATTTTGGTTACTTCTACCATGCAGAGTTCCTCTGCTGGAAGAGAACCAACTCCTAGGGTATATCCCATACCTACAGAATCAAATGGTAGGAAAATTGGTAGATCTGTTCTAGCAATTTGACAATTTTTGTAGTAGTTCCTAATGATACTGTTTCTACAATGTTAGCCTCATCCTTGAGGGCTGGGATATTCTTGATTAGGTTCGTAACTTCTAACTCCATTGTAGGTATCAACTTTTCTTCTGGTTTTGAGTCGGTTGGTTTATTAAGTTGGTTTGTTGGGAGTTCAAACTTAGAGTGAACACTGGCCTTTTCTTCAGGTTCACTAGGTGTATATCGAATGGTTTGGATCACCTTTTGCTATGAATATCTTTCCTAAGTGCAAGAATCTTATTTCTTGAAATAATGTAGAAGGGATTGCCTTCATACGGTGTATCCATGGTCGGCCGAGGATCATATTATAGTTGGTTTCCCGATCTATAATATAAAACTCAGTTAGGATTGTTTTGGGTCCTAAGGTGATTGGTAGTATTATAGTCCCAATCGAAGTGGCTTTAAGGCTATCATAGCCTCTTAGTGTATTCTTCGAGTCGTGGAACAATTTGTTTCTCCATACCCTAGCTTTTGAAGGAAAGAGAAGGGGACTATGTTAACTGCTGCCCCATCATCAACCATTGCACGTTTAACGTAATTGTTATAAACCCACACTTGTAAATGTAAGGTTGGATCACCTCTGTGCAATCTCAGCGTCTGTTGGCATTTTGTTTATGTCGAATATAAACTCGGTATCCCTATCGGCTGCCCTGGAGGGTGAATATCAAAGTCTATATGGTTTACTTGTGTTTCGGGAGGTGGAGTGATGTTAATTAAATGACCTAAACCTAATGCTTCTAAAAGAGCAGCCCTATGGGTAGGAGAGTTCTTCAATAAGTCCAAAAAGGAGATGTGGGAGAAGGTTTTGTTAGGTCATTAATTAAATCATAGGCACCTACGGGTTTTACTAATGTTTGTTGAATGTTATCTGTCTCTAGCGGGTAACTTGGATTTGGCTGAGAGGAATACTCTCGTGTCCTTGTTATGGCTTCCACGTGTAGCTCGGTGTCTAACTCCACTAAACCGACTATCTTGGGTCGTGGCTGATTTCCTAATTGCGGTGTGATAGGTGGATTTAGTGAAGTCGAGGCTTCATGATCATTGTTTCCTGTCATTCACACCCTTGTTCATCCCATTTGGATTTAATTTGTTGTTATTGTGATTTGGGAGTGGATCATTGAAGATCTTGAGGGGTGCATTTTGAGGGGAGACTGCTCCCATGAAAGTATTTGGCACTAGGTGATGTAGGATCTGCTAAGAACATATCTATGAAAAGTTGTCTTTGTTCCTCTGGAAAACGTTGCATGAATTTATTGTAATCATGGAAAGTTCTAGTGTCATGGCCTCGAATTTTGTGGAAACCACAATATGAGTTAGGATTGTAATTCCTAGGTTGTTGGTTTGGCATGTGTTGTGGTCCAAAACTCTGATTAAACTGTTGACTATTAGGATTAAAGTTTTGCATTTGTTGTCTTTGGTTTTGGTTTTGGTTTTGATATCCAGTTGAGTTTTGACTTGGACCCTGTGTTTGGACCCACCATTGTTGTTGTTGTTGTTGTTGTTGTTGTGGATGATTAAAATCCACTGCATTGATTGTTGGGGTAAAATTGTTGTTTCGTTGATTGTTAACGGTGGTGGAGTATTTACAACATTTGCCTTTTTAGCTTGGTCAGTTACTCCATCTATTGTCACTCCGTGATTTTTTTAAGGATTTTAGGTCCTTGATTGGCATTTACTGTACTAGGATAGGTCGTAGTGTTTTGATTGGGGATGATTAACCTCCCATTTGTTCCATACGTCTTGCAACCGCTATCTATTGCAGCTTGATCTATTCGGAGGGTGCTCTCAAGTACTTCATCGTAAGTTCTTAGTGGGAACTTCTGGACTTCTTCCTTTATCTCTCTACTGAGAGAATGAAGGAATAAATCACATAGTTCCATCTGATCCATGTTTGGAGCACTTGCGAAGAATAAAGGACTATACGCCATCTTTGGATGAAATGAGCAACAGATTCATTGTGTTCTTGCTTAATATGCAAGAATTCCCTGATTCTGTTCTCAACAATTTGTTCATGTCGAATGCCTTGATGAACTCTGAAATGAGTTGTTTAAATGAATGGATGGAAGCTTCAGGTATTCTGTAATACCAATCGAGGGAAATGCCCTCTAAAGTTTTGGGGAATATTTTAGCAACAACCCCATCCCAAGGGAGTAGTTCTCGAATGGCTGTGGCATAGGCCTTGATATGTGCATTCGGGTCTCCCTCCCCTTTGTATTTGGGAAAATCGGGAAGAGGTCTTGGAAGCATGATGCTTCGTATAGTGAAGTCTAAGGGCTCTTTCAAATATTCTGAATAAGTTCCTATCGCATAGGTTTTGACCATCGATGGTGCTTGCTGAGGGGGTGGAGGTGGAATGGGTTGTTGGTATGGCGTAGCGTATGCATTTGTAGGGACATAAGGAAATCCTTGTGGTTGAGAAAACATGCCGGGAGAAGAGAACATATCTCCTTGTGGTGATTTGGAATACATGTTTAAGTATGGAGGAGTATTGCCCAAGAATGGATTATTTTGTACTAGACCGGGAGGTATCATATTTTCCACCGGAGTGGCATTAGAAAACGTGGTTCTAGTTGGCGTTTGTTGTGAATACTGAGGAGGCATGCCCAATGTGCCTATTCTGTGAGGAGGTCTACTTGGCTAGGATGATGTGGAGGGTTGGGGATTCCTACTTGCCCAAAATATGAATTTTGATTTTCTTGAGCAAGTTCCAACCCTCTAACCTTTTCAGCCAAGGCTGAAATGACCTCTATTGGTGAAGACACAGTATTTTTCCTTACGGGTGTTTGTTGTGTCATTTGAGGCTGCAAAGGGGTATGATACCCACGCTATGAATTGGTCGTTATCCTGCCAAACTTCACCGAGGGCATTTCCCATAGGTGGAGGAATGGGGGTGTTTTCCTGGAATAGGGTATCAGATTGTACTTGTAAGCTCCCTACTGGTGGATACATGTTTTGGAAGTGTTGCTCACTTTTAGCGAAGCGTGCTAAGTATTCCTCATCTAAAAAAGGAGTGGGTCTGACTGTCTACTGATTTGTGGTCTGAATAAGACCGAGGAGATGAAATAGATTCTCCAGTAAATGTCATATTATTAGAGCCTGAAGGCTCTGGTTGTTGTGTACGTTGATCGAACTCCTCAATTCGGAATGAAGAACTTGAGCTAGTTCTTTGAGGGGGAGTTTGAGATGATAAGTAATTATTTGAATATTATCAGCCCATGTAGAAAGTGAGGGTGATGGTTGTCTATTTGTTTGACTATAGCTTGTTTCAAGACCTAAAGAGTGCCATATGCATGAATCATATGCATATATATATGACATATTGGGGGGTATATGAATACCCAGATGAAGAATAATGGGAAAAGAAGGTGGATGTGAAGGTGAGGTGGAAAAGATGAAAGAATTGTTTGTTTCAATCGGGAACCAATGAAAATGAAGGCTAAAGAGAAAAGATGAAAAATTGTTTGTTTCACGTTGGGTTCACCAATTTTGTACGATGGAAAAGTGACAAGTGAGCATGGGAATCTACAAGTAACTCTTCCTCGCACCCGACCTCCCGAGGTCATGTGCCAGAGACAGCCGGTGGGGATGGAATATACGTGGGGTATAGGAAAACTAGTTAGGTAATCTTATATCTTGACATGCACTAATGGAATCTGTGAATCTAAGGCAAAGAAGGCCCTCCTAACCTGAATTGGTGTGATAGATCGGTCGGTGAGGATGACTGCTCGAAGGCTCCAATCAATATCGAGCTCTGGCGTGATCGATCTATAGGTTGTGGGATACGTGGAAAATGACCTGGGATTGTTTCGTGTATGTCTCCAGATAGGGTCATAAGATGGATGATGGATATATAGTGGATTCTATGGGTGATTCTCTGGTCTAGTCTAGAAATCCTTAGCTTGATTAGCTATTATGTCTAGTGAGGATAATTGTGTGATAATGGTTGGTGGAAGTGGAGAGGACCTAAATACTAATGTGCGTAAACCAACATCAACGTCTGATTGACCTATGGACTCGTTGGGTTGTGGGATCTGTGAATCACAACCATAAGTTTGTGGTGTTGTGGACCTCCTATGGTCATATGTGGAATTAATCCCTAATCCCTAATATCTAGTAGTCGTATGCCTTTTTGGCCTCTATATTTAGAACTAAAAGTTGTGCAATCTTCTCAGAGTACCTTACAGGCATTCTGGCAACTTGAATTCTTAAGCTAGTGTCTATGTCAATGAGAATATCTCCTACATCTAGGTTGTGGGACCAAAGGATCACAAAAAACATTTTCTCTCTTTCAAGCCCTTCTACAGTCATGCGGATATTTATCTAGGGTAATCTGTAGTTTTCTTGGTTTGACCAAAATGTATGTGCTTGTCATCTTCTATGTTTAGTCCTCTTAGTTGTGGGCTGATTTCTTGTAGGTCATTGTTGTTGGAAGACTTGGATTCTAAGATTTGAGTCTATATCGAGTTATTTGTAACAAGATTGGGTTGAGGCACGATTGGCTCGAATACGTATTCTCTGGGCTCCCTAGGTCCCGTGATTGTCATACAAAAGAAACAAATCTAACTAAAGTAAAGTAGACTAATTATGCAAAGTATATCTACAATATATATGTATCTAAATCTAATCGAAAGAGAAATTATTTAATATATCTAGAAAGTGACAACTAAACTAATAACAAAATCAAAACAAACAAAAGAGCATGAGTATAGCTACTTGCCTGTGCAGTTGTAAATCTATTCTAAATAACTAGATAACTGATCTAATCTATTTGAAAGACCCCGATCTTACCTCAGAAGTGGAGAATGAATCATAGTTTCTCAGAAACTATCAATCCCCATAACTTCCCTGGCAATATCGAAAGTGAGATTAACTGAAATGAAATGATTGACTACTCTATTTGATATGTTTTAACTAGAACTTTTGAAAGCTTGAACCTGGATTTTGTAGAACAGTGGTGAATCCGATTGTGTGTGGCTTTGTCCCCTCAGTGTGGTCTCCTCGTTCCTTCGTGCTCACGTGAATCTAGAAAAGTGTGTGATGTTAGCATCAACAGAAGTTGGTATTGGAAATAATGGCAGCTTTGGATGTAGACTGAATACAATGCGAGTAGGAGAGGGATAGTGCAAGAGAACAGAGCTTGGCTTATGTAATTCCTAGCGGGATTTATTGCGAGTCATACAACATAAAACATCTAGAACCTGAAACTATCCTTTTTGACAGAACAAAACCTGCAACTTTAATGGCTTTCGACTGAAAATGAAACTATCCTACTCAATTGATTGTATGAAAAAGTAATAACACTAGCACAAGAAGATTATGTAGCTTCTAAACAACAAAACAACACTAACTATGCATGCAACAAATAAAACTAATACAATTCCTAAGAAAGAACTGAAAGACTAAAATTGAAATGAGAGAATGAGAGGCAAATTTTGAGGGCCATTTGCTTGAAAACCAACCAGCTATTTATAGAATTCCCATTTACCCAAAGGTGAAATCCAAATTGAACTCTTTACTAATAAACAATGGAAAAACACTATTCCAGGGAACCAAAATCATAAATACGAGAAAAGGTGGTGAAAAAAGTTGGTAAACGTTGAAATTTACGTGAGTCATGATAAAAGGAACGTTCTGGAAAAATGCGTGAAGGACCGCCCCGAGTAGCGGGTGGCGGTTATAGGACCGCCGCTGCAAAGGTGCAGCGATTTCGCCACTAAAGACCAAAATGCAAAGGGGGAAAGAGGTCACGAGGATAAGTGGGGCATGCGGGATGCCGCCCTTGGAGAGCTTTTTAGGGTGGCGGTATTTTCGTAGACTAAAGACAAAATGCAAAGGAAAAGAGGGGCAAGAAGAGAAAAACAAAGCACGCAGAGGCTTACACTTGGAGAGCTTTTCAAAGGAAATATTTAAAGGGATCTTTTATAATGAGATAATAAATCCCTCATAGTCTCCTTTTTCATTTGAACTAGAACCTGAAAATATTTAGTGGATTTGAACATTTCTTCAAAACTAGTTTTGATTTCATCCCAACTAGTGATGGATCATCATAGAAGATGGGTTATCACGTATAAACAATATCACTTACACATATTTGTTCTTATGGATTTTGCAAAGCCTCAAAAGTGGGATCAACAATTCCTCTCAACCTATTCAGCTTGGTATATCTTCTTTTAGCTAGTTTTTGGAAAATATTTCAATGAGAATATGAAAGGAAACTATGGAATACAAAGGGTCACTTACAGGAATCAATAGTGGGTTTTTCAATGATGAAGTTCCATTTTTATTTTTATGGTTTTTTGAATATATACTTTTTTATTATGTTGTTCATATATTAGGTGCATATATGCTAAATCTACCTTACGGTGAGTTCAAAAATTTGGTGAAATAATTTTTTGAGAGGACAAGTTAGTGTATTTATACCAACACTATGGTATTAGGTCCCTTTTCTTGAATGGGGCAGCTTGATTTATTGAAAACAAAGAAATTATATACACTATTATATAAACGGGGGTGGTCTTTCAACTGGGGATCACACAAGGGTACTTCCCTACACTGTGGAAAATTTCTTGTAGAAACTACAAGGGATGAAAAATTTAAAGGAAAGGTGTGAAGAGAATAAAAAAGATAGGTTTTTGTAAGATAAATAGTATAACATAGTTTATTGTTTCAAAACCAAAACATTATCCATGAATTCAATGAGAATACACCATGAGAATCAACAAGGAACAAAATACACAAAATAAAAAGTATTAATGCATGAAATTCAACAAGTACATTGCTCATGGATTATAGTTGAGATGGAGAGGAAACATAAGCAAAAGAAATAGAGGAAATTTGATCACTTGTTTCTAGAGAGAGTATGGGATCTAGTAAACAAGATTAATCATCCTTTAAAATGAGGAGGTTCTCTCAATTTATAGATTTACATTGTAACTCTTTGTATACCCCCACATGAGTGTTCATAGTCCCATCACGGTGACTTTCCACATAACCTTAGGAAACAAAAAAAATATATCTTTTTTATAATTGTAAAAGGGACTTTTACATTGTACAAATATTTTATAGTCACCTTAATGAATAATAAAAAATTCATGATTTATTACAATGAAGAATTAGAAACGGGGTAGAAAAGAGGATAAATAATAAAGAGAGAAGAGAAGGATTTCTCAAAAGTATGGATGAATATGCCTTCACCTTCAATGAATATCTACTCTGAAGAAGTTGAAGATGAAAATCTGACCCCTGATGACCCTCCACACTGATTCACTGATGAAAATATCTGAAAAATACCTTTGAATGCTTTTCCCCTTGGGAAAAATATTTTTGAATGATCAACAATTATAGCCCATTAGGTACATTGAGTGAAGAAGTGAGAAGCACTTGATCACTAGACCACTATATAAAATAAAGGATTCATTCACACACTTGAACAAACCATGAAAAACTACCATTCATTCTTGACAAATCATGCATATGAATGAGAACTTGAAAAAAATCTTGTACAATGCAACCATTATGATTATGCCACCTCGAGGACATTGATGACCAAAATTAGGAACCGATCCATATGATTCTTAATTAATCTTTCACTCTTCTACAATCATGAATTTTTCATTACCATTCTCATGAGGAAATATTGAGAGAGATGGTCATCAATTAGTGATAGGTAGAGATTTATAGGAACTTCCAAAATTGACATTTCATGTTTGAGACACCATATGCTCACCACACCAAGAAATGTGGGAATTGGATTGAAAGTTGAGTGGGAGACCTTTGTGAGTACCAGGATCATTTGAGAATGTGTGAAGGACTGAAATGTGACCACTTTTATCTCATTTCACCTATTTACTATTTTTATCATGTTTCACATGGGTGCACATTCTTACCAATTTTTCCAATTTTTGCCAAATTTGCCACTTTTGAATGCTTTGCACTTGAAGGAGTGTCTTAAGATACCAAAAACCAACTTTTCCTCAGACTTTCTATTTCTAACAAGCTATGTGGTAGGTACTTACTAAAAATAGAAATTTTTATTCCCGGTGTTAGATTCAAAGGAAACCGCTTATAGAAGTTAACATAATTTATTTCAAGGCATTGCTCAATTTTCAAGAAATTATAATTGCGAGATTGTTGTAGATCCGAGAAAAGGTGGTTTTTACTACAAGATTCATGTGGCTATAAAAAAATGAATGAGGGAATGCAAATACTCTTCTTGAATTAATTTTCACCATGAATCCATGGTTAAAATTTCATGGCAAATGGAATTCGTGGGCATGAGTTGTGAGAAAAACTTGGTTTGGGAGATTAGGGTATGAAAGATGTTTTTCCGTGTTTGGATGTCATAACCAGATTTTAAAATTTCTTTAATGGCTGCTAAGTAGGTTTCTTTATTTTTAAGTTGTGCTTTTGAGTGGTGAGTGGTGGTAATCATGAGTGAATGCATTTTTGGAGTGGGAGATGGAAGGAGGAAGCACATGAGAGTTAAATACTTAGCCTTTTTTTGGTTTTTGATCATTTTTCTCATGGGAACATTTTTTATCCTAAGGGGATGGTACAAAAATTTGCACCCACACCCTAGCTTCACAAGTTTGCAGTATGAGATTTTTCTAGTAGAGGAGATAGAAAAGCATGCAAAAAGATCTCGAGGCATGAGATTGGTCATATGTGGAACCGAGAAGGGGTTTTCTCTTGGGCACACTTTTTTTTCCCAATTATCCCAAAGGGATAGGACAGTTGATACAAAAATATTCTCCCTCACCCAAAGTATGACAAGTGGTGGATTTTTGTTTACCGATATGGAGAGGAGAATGGGTTGGAAAATAGCATGCGAGCCTTGTCGGGGTCACATGATGAAGCAAAGGATAAATTTTCTATGGCCCACATTTTTTTGTCCTAGATATCCCATGGCATGGGTTATTTGGTGCAAAAAAATATGCTTCAACATCAAGTGACATATGTCCACCTGAAAATTTTCTAACATGTGAGAGCATACCTTGAAGGAGAGCTTGAAGATGAAGTTGTTGGATTCGGAAGAATTTTTGGTACTTATTTATATTATTTTGACTCAAAATATCCTTTTGAGGGAATGGAATGGGTCTCATGATCTAATTACTCCTGAAGCACCCTTAAAATAGTATATTTATTGGGATTACATGGTGTTGTTGCCAAAAATTGATTGTTAAAAGAAGAACTTTGGACTTGTGAAAAATATGAAAGCACCATCATTTAGAGAATTAGATACTCTTTAAAATGGTATATTTTGACCTCTAACTCTTTATGGAGCTCTCGAAATCATCTTCCGAAGCTTAGGCACTATTTTGAATTGTAAGCTCCTTCACCTTTGAAAACCCGCTTTCACTAAACTTGTCCATAAACCTTTAAATCTTCCCTAAATTTCATAAGCTAATCAAAATATGATATAATATCCTCAGGAAAAATTCTTGATGAATTTGAGTCTTCAAATTTGTCTTGGAGGGTACACACATGTCCCGGAAAGGCTAGAAATAGCCTATCTAGGTTAGCTAAAGAAGCCTTGAGAAGAACTATATTGGAAGAACTTCATGAGCTTATTTTCATCTTTCAAACACGGGAAGGTTATTATAACATAAATGATCACTTGGAGGATTTGGATAGGCATGACACAGTAGGGGAACTGATCTAGAGAAGTTCTTGGGAGGGTTTATAAGAGAACAAATTTATAATAGGGTAAAGTTTTCATGTTTTCAACTTAAATTTTTCCTTGCAAAAACACATGACAACACATGAAGAGTTAAAAAATACATGGAATATAGGATAATGGTTTTAATTGAAAAAAATCACGTAAGAAAGAAGCATACCTTTCGCGGTATGGAGGGAGAGAGTTAACAAAATTACATATTTATAATTTGTAGTTTTACAACATTGCATATTTGTAATTTACAAAATGCTCCTTTTCCCCCACTACAAATCAAATATGGAAACATGGTAGTTATTGATATTTCATATCAAAATTAGTTTTGTTCTATTTGGGTATTGGCATGCTTCCTTTACACCCAAATACTATGAGGTGTGCAATGGATGGATTATGATTCAACCATACTTCATGTGGTGTTACTGCATCAAGAGAAACTATGGGCACTCTGTTAAAAAAATATACCAATGTATTTTATGCTTCTACCCAAAATTTCCTCACTAGTCTAGAATCATTGATCATACAATGTACCATCTCCATGATAATATCATTCCTTCTCTCAATAACACCATTATGCTATAGTGTGTATGGAGGATGAATATGTTGGTGGATCCCATGAGCATGTAGGTATGATTTGAACTCATTATTGGTGAATTCCCCCCTTGACCTGTGTGGAGAGATTTGATACAATGAATAGTCTCATTCTCTACATCCATTTTGAAATTTTTGAAGTTCTCAAAAGTTTCACTTTTCTTGCAAAGACAAAATATCCACATTTTTCTTGAATAATCATCAACACATAACATGAAATATTGAAATCTAGAATTATTAGGTTGCATCGGATTAAAAATATATATATAAACCAAATCAAGCTTACCTAGAGCTTAATAAGAACTCTTTTGGAATGAAGATCTGAATTATTCACCCACTAGGTAGTGAGAACACTTATTTGTATATTTATTGAGAGATGGTAGGCCTTTCACCATGTTGTACCATCAAGATATTCAAAACTTATGTGACCAAGTCTCTGATGCCACAACTATGTAGAGTAATAAATAGTAGGCACTAGTGCCTAATAATCCCTATATACAAAGTCAAGCTCAAACATACATCCCACATTAGAGGCTTTTGCAACAATTTTCAAGCCTCAGAGTTTTCTCAAATATTCAAACACACTTTGTTACCATAATGGTTATCAAATTTAATCTTTATATTATGATCTAGAAGCTGACTAAATGATAGTAAATTCTTTGTTAAACCAGAGACATATAATACATATGTTAATTTATAATTTCGTGAACCAAGAGGTACGTAAATCTTCCCAATACCATGTACTATGTAAGAATAATCATCACCTCACAAAACATGGATTTTTGAAGGTGTGCCCCTCATGGTGATAAACTAGTCTCTATACCAAGTCATGTGTCGAGTGGCTCCCAAATTAACATAAAAAATAGCACTAGATGATGTTGATGGTTCATTAGAACAAGTAGTGTACAATAATTATTCATTTTCTTAATGATCATCTTTCTCAAATACATTTCCTTACTAATGGGGTTTCTTTCACTAATTTTCCTTATTTTTACCTTGTTTTAGTATGACTATCCCGATGAGATTGTTGATGTTTAGGTCTGAATTGCTTGATGAACCTTTCTTTTATGTATGGAATAGACAATATTTCAAATAATGTCCTCTTTTACAAATAAGACATTTGTTATTTTATTTGTCCCCTTATTGATGTTGTTTTTAGGAATTTTGATAAGAATGATCTTTTCCTTTTCCTTTCTGATGAGAAGATAGTGCTTACTCCTCTTTATCATCTTTGTTGTACATTACTTCTTCTTGTTGCAATAGATTCACTAGCTTGTCAAAAGTAACCATCTAATCTAAAAAATTTAGTGTTGTCACAAAAAAGTGGTAAGAGGAAGGAAGTGCTCTCAGAAAAATGGACATGAGATTTGTATCAGTAAGCTCCTCTCTCAGGGCTAGACGTGAAGCCCTCAATTCTGAAACTCTCCACAAGAATGCTTTCACTTTCTCATTCAGATTGAATTTGAGTGTATGCAATTAAATATACAAATTAAATATTGTGTTCTTGTTTTTGGCCTTATACACGGTTCTTAATTCATCCCATACTTCTTTGGTTGTTTTTCATCTCGAATGTGGGGTTACACATCATCGTCGACATTGCAAACAAGATTATGAGTTTGGCATTCTGATTGGCCTTGTCAAAATTTATTTATTTTACTACATCATCTAGTGATCTAGTTGTGGAACCATTTACAATAGGAAAAATCTCTTCAAAATCGATTTGATTTCATATTTTGGTCTTCCATGTGGTATATTTTTTTCCATGGAGCGATTCTGAAGTCGGAAAGAATAATTTTAGAGCATTGTTTTCCATAGTGGGTGGTTAGATAATTCCCAACTATATGGCTTGTTAGCACAAAACAATGTATAAAAATATGAATTTACAATATTTCACGTGATTGTGTGGAAAAGTTGATGGGTAGGAAAATTGATTTTATTTTTGAGGCCCTAGTGGCCTTGAAGCTCAAAATGGCACAAAAATTGAAAAATAGCAATAAATAGCTCAATTTGACCCTTTTGGGTACCACTTATTTGGAAAAAGTTGCTCATAATGATTTTTTAAGAAAAGTAGGAGAAAATAATGTTACACCAAAATTAGGTTTTTCTCCGTTATTTTTAGGATGAGGTTTAGATATGACTAGGGGTTTAGTGGATTTTTCTCCCACTAGGTTTACCAGTCACTACTAAAACTTCCACCAAAGTCAAATATGTATATAATGTTGTGGGTTGGGGAGGAGTTGACCCAAGGATCATTTTTTTCCAATACCATTCAACTAGCCACCAAACCATTCTTCATGCATGTGTAATAATGTGAGAAATTTGAATTTAAACACTAATCAAATTCACTAAACTTTTTGAAAAAGATGTATCACCATCCTATTTGACCACATGGCGTAATCGAGATGCAATGGTAATTTAGGGCTAGTAGAAAATATAGATCTTCTAATTGATCTAGATGCCTTTGTATTTATTAATTTGAATTTTTTTAATTTGGCCACCTATGTTTTCCAAGTCTCTAACTATGTTTTGCTCACCACTTTTTGTTTTGACATAGGTATGAGATGTATTGAATGACCCAATCCAAAGGAAATAGGTCTTGGGTGAGGTTGGGGTATCACCTCACTTGCCAAGTCGTTGATTCACCTTAGCAATCAAAACCATCGTAACTTGGTGGAAGTGTTGATCAAAATAATGGGGATGGTTAGCTCAAACAGGATCTTTCTTGACTCGGTGTTGAGTACTCACCATTTTACAAGCGAGGGGACTTCGTCAAGAAAAAACCAATCAATGCACCCCTAACTCACCCACAATGATCAACCCACTAGCTTATCTTAGAGCTCGATGTACCAATATAAAGCGGGCTCGGTAGATACGTGTCAATTCTCTAGTATAACCAATGTGATAATTAGGCGTGGACACTAGGGGTTTTCTTGAATGCAACACAACTTGGCTTCAAGCTAAAACGTTCAACAATTAAATAAAAAAACTCACCCAATATAAATTTTTCTTTTGTTACACATCTTGCCAAAGAACTCATTTGGAATGCACAACCAACTCGGTCATAATGTGGAACTCCTTAGAGAGCTTGGTATGAGTAAAGACCCCAATTTTTTTAACTTATGAATGTATGGTTTTCTTATAAAACAATTTTTTTCTCAAGATGCAATAAAATTTACTGGTGTAGGATCCACCATGCTAAAAAAATCTTTTCAAACACTTGGAACTTGAAATGGTGGTTGTGGGGATGCGGGGTGGGTCTTAGAAACTCTTGGAGGCAACACAAGCTCTCCACGGAAGCATTTTTATTCTCTAATACCTCTTAAAATATTCTCTAAAACCTCTATATAACCTTCTTCTTACATAGGATCCTTAAATCCTTTCTCGAATCCAAATGCCGAAGACCGAGAAACAAGGATGAAACTATGTATAATTTTTTTAATATGAAAAAGTATATTACATCCAAATTACAATGCAATAGAAAAGTTGCAATACTTATTGGTATTGAACATCCATATATAGACAAGTAGGAGGTTGCACATGTGTAACAATAATCCTAATAATGGATACAAATCACTCACGTGTTCACAATATAATATAAATGGTTGACCAAAATATCTCTGCAAATAGAGTGACACAATGGATACTACACTCCAAACATTTTGATTTTGATCCCCTTCCAATTTCTCTTTTTCTACTTACAAATCAGCCTTCACCACCTATTATTATTTGTCCTTGGCCTCCTCCAAAGATTTTACTAGTAGAGGGATTTTCTCAATTCCAAATTTTAGAGACAAGCTCACCAAAAAAATTCATTTGTTCTTTATTTGGCTCTTCTCCTTACAATTCCTCTTGACTAGTTTTTGTATTTCATTCCCATATGGATTTGGGGAAGTGAGAGGAGTGGTGGGTGGGTTATCAACTAGTTTTTCTTTTTGGTGGCGGATATGGTGGAAGAGGTTTGTAATTTTTTTCATGTGGAGAGGATGGATTCTGGAAGGGAAACGGAAGATGAGGTGGAAGAGTGGAAGATGAAGAAGGGGATTCCATAGTAGGTGCAGCTCATGGTTGGGGATTTTGGTTTTGGTTGAAATGATACATATTGGGATGAAGGAAAATAACTATGAGAAGGTAATGTAGGGTCTCGGGGTCTCGGGGTTCTAGGGATGCGGGGTTGGTCTTGGAAGCTCTGGAGGCAACACAAGCTCTCCTGGAAGCATTTTCTTCTCTAAGACCTCTTAAACTCTTCTACAACCTCTCTACAACCTTATTCTTGCACATGCTCCTTAAATATTTTCTTTGAAACCAAATGCTAAGGACTAGAATTAGGGAGGCAACTTGTGTATAATTCCATTAATATGAAAAAGTAGACTACATCTAAATTTCAATGCAATAGAAAAGCTACAATACTTGTAGGTATTAAACAACTCTATGCGAGACAAGCGGGATGTTGCATGGTGTAACAATAATCCTACAAAATGTTATAACAAACTCATGTGTGCACAATACAACAATATAAATGGTTATAAAAACATAACCATATAACAATAACATAAAACTACTTAGTTACCTAAGTAACCAACAAGTTACCATAATAATCCACAATTACCTACATAGTAAATGCATAAATTACTAAGGTAAACTATGTTTTACCTAACAATTACAAGTGCTTCATAGGGAATATTGGGAATATTCTTTTGGGAAAATTGTTATTATAAAAGTGAAGTTTTATCATCACTTTAGGGGTTCGAGTTTTTAATCACACAAAAGTTGTACCCTCTACATGATCATGAATGAACATCAGAAATTTTGGGTAACATGGGATTGTCTCCAAGTGTGAGACCTTACAAAGTGAGACAAGCCTCTAGAAAAGGTTGGTTCCTTCTGTCTTATCCCACTACAAACTAACCTACAAATTTAAAATGTAACTAAACTGATTCTAAACTAAAAATTTGTAGGGACCAAGGCGGATAAGGGGGGAAATGGTGCAAAATAAAAGAAGGTGATGTACCAAAGCTAAAACAAGGTTCATATCGACTGTAGAAATAAAAATGCAACCACATATGCAAGAATCAAAGAGAAATATAGAGTTTTACAAGATACAAGTGTTTATGAAAATTCACGACTCCCCGAGAATGGCTGAATTTGAATGCGGCATTCGCGTGATTGCACAATATGGAGCTATCGTAAAGTTTAGGACATTGTGAATAAGAAAGCTCTCTAGAGAAGGTTGATTCCTTCTCTTAACCTACCTATCATGAATACTCTTAATGCAGAAACATCTACTCACTAACCCTAAACTAATTCTTCAAAGAGGAAAAGAAAGAAGGATGCATGAAATAAACCTACACTAATAGTGGTGATACACCAAAAAAGGAGTTATGATCACTTCCCCTAGCCTACAAAAAAATGAAAGAGATGAACCTAGAATGGGTGGACCTACACCAAAAACTAAATTACATCTAATACATCATTCCCGAATGAGAACAACACACCAAAATCATGTAATAACCAAGGAAATGCATAGATTAAGAAAGCACAATGAAAGGTAAGATGAATACAATAAACCATGAGAGGTTAAAGAGATCAACACAAACATAATCTTATTGCTCCATATGAATATACAAAATACATTGTTGTAGCAGAAAGAGGCATGAAGCCATTATATATCTTGAGAGGAAGGCTTGAAGCCCCAAGAAGAAATGGGGTGCATGGGAGAAGAAAGTGATCAAAACATTTTCATGTGCAACCCCTTACAATATTTATAGGAAGAAAATGAGGAGAGGAGAGAGAGGAAGAAATCCCAAAATTTCTCTAAAACCCATAAAAATCTTTGTTTAATCTACAATGAGTGCTTGGAGATCTCCAAAATATTTTCTCCATTAATGACCTTTCCTTGTAGATGAAGAAACTAAATGTGATTACACATGGGTCTATTTTAGCTCATGTAGCTCCATGATGACTCCACCTTTTCACCCATCTCCATTAATGGTCTTCACCTACCTAGGAGAACTATTCATTTTCCTAAATTTTGGAGGTCCAAAACCCCTAAAATCCTTAAATCTGATGTTTTCATGTTGTAGATCTCCTCTTCACCTTTCGTTGATTTGGACATTTATGCAAAATGGACACCTCAAGATCAAGTTACAACATTTTTAGGTTTAAGGGTCTCTATAATTTTAGGGTTCAAAAAAACATATGAAAAACCCATTTCTTGTAATTCCATTATGATTCCACTACAAATATTTCCCTCTCATCTTTCCGAAAACTTTAATTTCACGAGGTTTAGACACTTGAGCTCAAGTTATAGCAGTTTTAGTATATGGGGGTTTGGTGTTTTCTAGGCTCTACAATATTGCTTTTACGAGTTGGCTCACCAAGTAGCTCACCGAGCTACTCAACAAGATGGGTGTTTGAGTCATTTATTTTTGCATGGTGAGTTCCATTTTATTTCCCCCATTGGACAGGGTTCCCATTTTCCCAATCTCACTTTACCTCCATGTTGCATGGCTTTGACTTGGTATTCACACCTTCTACCTTAAACGAGCCCCTGTTACATAACACCTCCATTGCATTGTTTTCCCCATGGGTGTCAAGCTAAGCTTTCACTACCATTGAGTTTATTTTGTCCTCTTCTACTCTTGGCTTGGCACATGGGAAAATAGTTTTATATTGGATTGACCACCCTTCAAGACCATCTCTCCATCAAATAATACATCTCGGGCTCATTACATGCACTCAACATGGCACGATATATCGGAACCCCTGCTCGACCCCAAAACTAATTGTATTTCAAACATTTCCCTTTCATGCTATTAAATGTTATTGCTTCGAGGCTCTAAACGTATTCATCCATTGCTCGGCTAAAATAGCCTAAGCCCTGAATATCTAAAGTCTAAATTTTGGAATTTGGACATTGGCCCACCATCATATTGGAAACTTGGTGCCTCAAACCCCAAACTCAACCTCTAAAGGACCCCACCCTCAAGTTCCAAAGCCACACACCTCCGAAGTCTGAAATTTTGGACTTCAAATTCTTCCACTTTTAGGATCCACCAACTTATTGCTTGAGAAAATGATGCCCACCGAGCTCCGAATTTGAATCCTCTAAAAACAAAAATTATTCAGACTTGAGTCCATTTGATTTACACTTCGCTCATTTTGACTAGTCTCCCACCAACCCCGATGCCATGGCAAAGTTGGCCTTAGTTTATCTAATGCTAACTCCCAAAATATAACCACGAGATGACATGGACTTAATATTTTTCACCAATTTCTTTGATGGGGTGGCCCTCAAGTGCCTTGGTTCATTTGTTCCATGTGTTGATCCTCTATGAGCATGCCTTGTTGACTCTACCATGCCTTACAAGCCATGTTTTTCCCACCGCGAGCTCTATGTGGTTTTGTATTAGACGCTCTTTGAATTTTTCCCCACGGATCTGCATCCTTATTGTGCCTCACTCAATCTCTTCAACTCACCTAGTGTTGACTCCCAAACTAAGGCCGACCTCCAACTTCCATTTCCTTTTCTATCGATTAAGCCATCTAGTTTCTCTCTCTTTATGAGCTTACATGTAATTTTGGCTACCCTATTCATGATTTCCCACTTCCTTGATGTGGAAATCTCATCATTTGGGTTGAGCCAACATTATTCTTCTACGTAAAGAGTCATCTCACTGGGTTTCAAGTTTTCCCCCAAGGGAATTGCTCGATCCTAAGTTTGATTCTCATTTGATCTTGTTGGGAGATCCTTGAGTTTTTTGAGTCCAGGAGCCACCTGGTTTTGAACTCAAGTCCCATGAAATTCAAATGAGTGATATCTTCTCTCATCTACCTTGGAACTCAAACGGTACTTTTCCAACTTTTCAATAATTTGGCTCAATTATGGGTGCGTCTTTACAATGGTTCGATCCCTCTAATTTGGCTCATTCAAACCATTCTACACTATCTTTTTTCTAGCTCAGTTTACCATCATGATTGAGCTATTTTCTAGGGCTCGACCTTTTGACGTTCACGCTCCTTGTAAGCTCCCCATATTTTCCTTTGCGTTCATCAAGTTTTGAATGATCTTGACCGAGATCATATCACCTTACCACTCCTTTCCATCACAAGAGATAACCGAGCTACTCGGTGAGCCCTTTCCTTGCTCGATGCCGTTAATGGGCAAAAATGTAAAAAAATTAATCTCAAGGGTCCGTTCTTGATGTTTTTGGAATTTTCCCAAGCTAGAGCCTATTGGGGATGAGTAGGGAATCTTATAGACTCAACAAAACTTTACCCATTTTACTTGTTATGGCCTGATGTGGGCCCAAGTTGGATAATTTTTTGCTTGGGGGTAAAAATAGTCAGCAATTTGGTGATTTGGGGACATCTTCCTGTTAGACGATCTTACACCAAGTAGCCTTAGCATGTCCATTGGGCACATAGTCATTGTATACCCGCAAACTGATTTGAATATGATGAAACTGAAACTTGGAGGCTACCTACACTTGTTGAACCTATCTCACTACTCGCACTCTCAATTTTTTTAAGAAAACTTAGAAATAAGTTTTTTGAGAGTAGAAAATTACTTTGATTGAAGATTTTCACATTTTGCTCTCTGCAACCTTGTTCTGCAAGATTGAAATGGATCGTCCTAAAACTTTATTCTACCAAGTATGAAGCACAAAATTGATGATTTCTTGGCATGCATTGCACACTGTAGAGTTTTGAATAAGATAATTTTGAAAGAAATTACATCATGGAACTCTATTAAATTTGAATTTTCTCTTTCTTCTTAAAGTTCCACTCTTCGGTATGATGTTGGAGGTTACTTCTTGATTTGGAAAAGGAACTTGGAAGTTCACCTGTAATTGATCTTAAAGGACTCAAAGAGTGATAACTTAGTAAGCCTACCCTTTATCATTGGTTTTAATTTCTCTGCATTTGTTTTATTTTGAAATATGCAACTGTTCCTTACCAAGTATGAACTTCTTTCCACATGCGGGGTCTATTGAAACATCATGTACTATGTTGGAGCAAACACAAACCAAAAAATATGTACAAAAATAGAAATCATACATGCCCAAGTAGACATGCAGAGTGTGCAAGAGAACTTGTGATGCTGAAAAAATCCTACTCCTACCCTACACTAACTAGAGAAAGAGGAAACTTTCAAAAAAATCCCACCACTGGTAGTGCAAAGTAGTCTCCTCTTCTTAAAACCTACAGCCATGGTGATGATTTGATACTAGACATGGTTTTGATCATGAATGAGAAATTGGCGTAGCAGAAACAGCTCACCTAGATCATCGAGGTATTAGTTGGAAACCAAACAAACACTTATTCAGAATGATTCACCTAGGGCTCTGGAGGTGTTTCAACTAATGTATCTAATCCTTCGCACTATGAAAATCACCCTCATGTTCGGAGATCAACATAATTGATTTTGGAAACTCTGGTTCTAGCTCCAATGAAGCTAGGTATTTGATAGCACATGGCATGAATTTCTGAATGTACCTGTTGTTCTAAGTTTCAGTAAGAAAGTCTTCACATAGACTATCCTGGAAAAGGTGATTGTTTGTTATTGGATTTCCTTTTTCTTTCACATCTACAGAAAAATGAAGCGTCACCTTAGAGAATAGTATGGAATATATGGTCTCCTTATGCTGTTTTCCCTTCATGGAAATGTAGAACTCCTTAATCAAGCATGTTATTTAGAAGATTCAATTCCCCAATCTTGGCTCAAGAGTACTCTTATGAAGGATATGTTGCTCTTGCATGTGATCCTCTTTGATAATGGACCCTTGTACTTAGAAGGTAGATGATGAAGGAGAAAATTTGATGATTTCCACAAGATCCTCCTCATTGAAGTAATCCTCCAAGTCCGATAGATAATTCACCCCCTCATTATCCTATTGTGCCGAATCAACCTCCTCTATAGTGTTTTCTATATTTTCAACTTGATCAATATGGTTCTCTTAATCCTTGAACATGAATTCTAGGATTTCAAACATATCCTCTAAATCATAATCTGAGGGGATGAAGTGCAAGAAGAACTTGAATTTTCTTGCATGACATGCCTTAAACCGGAATCCTCTAAACCTGTTATATCCTCTTCCTTAGCATAAATGTGATCCTCTTCTTTGGATTTGAAGCTATTTGTCCTCCTACATGTGTTGATTTTTAGCTGATTTTTGACCAAAAATATTTGAAAATAGAGTGCCATCATGGATACTACACTACAAACATTCGATTGTTGATCTCCTTCTAATTGATCTTGCTCTAATTCCAAATCAGCCTTCACCACCTACTCTTCTTTGTCCTTAACCTCCTCCAAAGGTTTGACCAGTAGAGGGATTTTCTTAGTTCCAAATTTTAGATCCAATCTCACCAAAAGTTTTTTCATTTTTTATTTATTTGGCTCTTCTCCTTGTAGTTCCTCTTGACTAGTTTTTGTATTCCATTCCCACATGGATTTGGGGAAGTGAGAGGAGTGGTGGGTGGGGCATTGTACGTACCCAAAAATGTAGGTATTGTACTATCAGAAAGAGGTTATGGAAACCCCAATGATGATTTAGATATCTTCACAAGGTGTTCAGAATCTAGAAAAGCTCGCCAAGTGTACATTTGCACCCTAGAAAGCCTTGTCTAGATTTTGCATGTTTTTTTCTAGTCTTTGCCCCCTTTTTCTCTACATTTTATCTTTAAGTTACATAACTACTACCCTACCTTGGGCAGAGGTCCTATGACTATAGTTGAGGATAGGGTGACAGTCCTGTAACTACCTCCTACGCAGGAAGCAGTCCTATGTGCATTTTCTAGAACATTCTAACTATTTCGTCAAACGTAAAAATTCAAATTTCTATATGCATTCCTCAACAACGAAATCTCACATTTAAGTTTTGGCCACCTAGTAAATAGTGTTTTCCCTTTGTTTGATAGTATGAAAGTTCAATTTAGATTTACCCTCTAGTAAATCCAAATGCTATAAATACCCAGCTTACTTTAAGACAAATGGCCCTTCTCCTTATGTGTTTGATTATTCAATTTGTTTGAAGTTCTTGCATGAGTTTCAATAGTTTTATATTTTGCATGAATTATCAGTCTCTCATTTCTAATTTAGATTTCATTTGATCTTTTTCCTGCATCTTGCTTCATTGTTGTCTTATATAATCAGTTTAGCATAAGATAGTTTCACTTTTAGATTAGAATCCATCTTAGAGTTGCAAGTTTTTGCTGACCATTTTTTGGTCATCATAAGTATGGGGAATTTTAAAAAATTTATTGGCTAACATTGGGCATTTCAATTACAGATTATAGATATCGAGTTCATTAAGTTGAGTTGATTACAAATGAAGGTGATTAATTAGAATTTGACACTAGAAATGTTGTCCCCAAACAACGAGCTGAGTACATGAATGGAAATATATCATTTATCGTCATCAAGCTTCACAAAGGATCATATGAAAACTTGATGAGGGTAAACGTATTGCAGTTTATGCAATCAACTAATCATTTCAAAATTGCATTCATAGTTGCAAATTTCAAATAATCAGCTTCACTCTATTATGTCCATCTCGTCATTTTTATTACTTTGCATTCATTAAAGTTGTTTATGATTCATGAAATTACATCCATCTATACTACCATAAAATGTTACAAGTGACTCCTTTCCTGCTACTTACATCAAGAAAGTACCACCAACCAAACAGTGACAATAATGTCTGAATGTAAATAGTATGAAGGAGTCAAAATGAAGAGCATATGCTTAATGTCAAAAACAACATACAAAGAGGAATATCTCATTAAAAGGTTTCTTACTCGAGTTAAAGGTATTTATTTTGAGTTAATATCTTATATTAATTCATTTGATTGAGATATTGAGTTTCTTACATCATTATACAATCAAGAAAAATATGAATGCAGAAAGAGATAGTCAACTCATTATTTCAATTTAATGCTTTATTCATAAGAGATCACAAGTTTTCCCACACAATCCGTGGGATATGACTAAGTAACAACATCATATACATGGAAAAGATAATATTACATGTGCTAAAGAATAGGAGTAGAGGAGTAAAATTAAACCCATCATTGTCTTTTTATCTTCTTTCCCACCCCGCATCATCTGCATCTCTAGCTTCATCTCGTTTCATCTTCCACTTTCATCTCCATCTTCTTTTCACCCACCTCGCAAATAAAGAGTAGTACTATCAATTTTGAGCTCGGGTACATTTTTATTCCTATACACCTGTTCTAAAGCAAATACATATTCTAAGTTCAATGCATATAATGGTACTTGAAAGAAAGAAATACATGCAAATGACACAGGACAACTCAGGGATATAAATAGGCTTAGCGG
The DNA here is from genome assembly GCA_018340775.1 of Taxus wallichiana var. yunnanensis. NCBI lineage: Eukaryota > Viridiplantae > Streptophyta > Pinopsida > Cupressales > Taxaceae > Taxus > Taxus wallichiana. Next base: position 547,022,243 of record CM031237.1, on the reverse strand, counting down.
CGAAGTAAGAAAGCAGAGTGCATAAAGAGAAATCGGTGGAGAAAGTAATTGAAAAGTAGAATCTGAAATAGATTATAAAAGAAACAAATGTGGAGATGACATGAGAAAGAAGTTGAAGATAGTTCACAAAAGAAGAATGAGGAAGAAATCAAAATCACATGGATATAAGAGAGGCCAAAAAAAAGCCTATATATTTCTAACTTATTTCGAGTTTTACAGAATAGTTGCAACATGGAATGAAAAAGATCGGTTTTAAGCTGGTTAACAAAGAAGCAAGATTCTTGGTTACTTTCAAGAGAATGGAAAACAAACATCATTCCCATATTGTTTACGAAGGAAAGAAGCATCGAATAAGTCGGGAAGGAAATACTTTTACAATTCAAAGCTAAAAAGTGTTAAAGGAGAGAGAAAAACAATTATTTTGAAAAAAAAAATCTAGATTCTCCCCTTGTAAAAGTAGATTTTGATTTAAAATAGAATTTAAATACATGCTTTATAAGCTATCCGAGCTTCGAAAGGAATGATAACGATCAACAAAGGTATATGTTTCATCATTACAAGGTTGATATTATGATCAAATGAAACGTACATGTATTTCTGAAGTTCATCAAGTTACAGTTTTTCAGAGTTCAATTTATTTCCAGATTCAAGTGTGAATCAAAAGCCAAATACTTCACAATTTTCCAAAGTTACAATAGATCAAGCAAAGCAAGCATGAGCGAGCTCGGTCAAGTGAGCAGACAATCCATAAAAGAAAAGGGATTAGGTTCTTCATTACAGAGAGTGGAATACAATTTTGCTTTCAACAAAGGATCGGTCAAACAACTTCCGAGAAAGTTCTATCAAACTTGAGGTACCCATGCTCATAACGATTCTGATTACTAATCACGTTAAAGTTTCATCAGTCAAGGATAAAAGAATAGTAGAGAATTTGAAGACCAAACTTCATCAAAATGAATAGTTAACATGACAACATCCAAATGGGAGTCAAGAATATGAAGTTATAGAAGTGAAAAACTCAAGAACAATGATCAAGTAATTAAATTTGACATACCCAAGGCCGAGCTCGAATAGGTAGAACAAAAATCATTTATGGTCAAGTTTCAATAGATTGAGCTTCAAAGCTTGCATTGCAAAATTGATTTAAATAAACAATTACGACAACAAGAGGTGAGGCCTTTAAAATATGCATCTATAGAAAGGAAAAGCAAGCACCCGAGGAAGAACTTAAAATAATTAACGAAGATCACATATAGTTAGGTTTTCAAGAGACCGAACCACGTTTTTTCAAAGCAAGAAAATGTATAGTACATTTTAGAATATTTTTCTTTTCCATATTAACACTTGAGAAAATCAACAGAGTGCAAGAACTCACCATCAAAACCACCATGTTTCCTTCAAAAAATTACGAGTTGGAGAAAATTTTCCATGGCTTTGCCACGATGATCAAAAAAATGTGAATGAGCTCAAACATAACCATTTTTCCTCATAAACCCCAACCAACTCAAAACCTAACCCGAGTTAGGTGATCAGACGGATGCAATTAAATGGAGGTTAATCGAATGGCCCAAATCAAGTCAAACATCAAACCATGGTCTAGATGAACCCCTCAAATCTGACGGCCAAAGATTAATGGCAGAGATCCAACGATCCCTTTTAAAATCAAATTCAATGCAATGTACAGCTCAAATCGATGGTTAGAATTATAGCAGAAGATCAATGATCAGAATTCGCTGCCACCCAAAGTGATAAGGGCTTCATAAATGCCTTCAAGATCGACGAACAGGGTTAAACATGCACCTACGTAATCAACGGCCAAAACCAACATGCCATGGATCATAATTAATATGCCAACAACTGATTTTAACTCCTTCACAGGCCAGATCGATGTCAAAGGACTGAGCACATCAACGAACAAGAGTATGCCAAGTGTCAAACATTACACAGTCACCGCCCCCTCCAGATATTACCAAATATAGTCATGGTGGCCCCCTTAAAAGGTGGTGGAAAATAAATATAATTTAGCCACATACCATAGTCCCGTGCCATATGCCAAAGGGAAACATGAATATATGTAAAGGGGGGCATAAGGTGGCCAATAACCCAAAAGTAATATAATTTTCATGTGCATGGGGGCCAAACAAACAAACAATTTTATATGCATGCCTAATGCACTAGACTGCCAGAAATAGACTTTCCATGCACCATGAAAGGACAGAACAAGTGTCAACATCAAAGATAGATCAGCATGTTGCATGATAAAGACTTACATTACAATCTATATTTGTAATTATTTTATTAGTTTTCCTTTAAATAAGAGTCAACTTTAGTTTGACTATGTATTTGAGTGATGCTCATGGCCTTGAAGCCTTTTTGTAATAGATTATTATTATCCATAATAAAAATAATAAAGGGATAATAATAGATCTAATGGGTGAGTTCACTCTTAGACCTATTTTTAGGAAACACTTTTGCTATATATTGTCTATGATTACAAACACAAGGGACCCAAAATATTTGACAAGAAAGGTTCATAATAATTTCTATAAGCTTTTGGGAGAACCCGAAATTCTGTAGTGAGCACCTATTTGATGCAATAAAGTTGATTTATCCTCCATTGTGTGTACAATTCGAAGTGTTTCTTTGCTTAAGTAACTTGTGTAAGTGAAATTCATCTTTCCTTTACTTTTTTTCCAATGCAATTAACCTCTGATTTGCACTATAAGTTTCTCTTGGTCTGATTAAGTGTGTGTTTGTTGTAGTCCTGTTTTGAAAGTGGTTTATAACCCTCTCACTTTAGTTGTTACAGCCATTTACACCTTCTTCAGAATCACTTAGGCATTAATTATAGAAGTTCTTTGAAGTGACAAGAACAACTTTATCAATCATTAGTGTGTGTATGCAGAATAGAGAGATCCAACAAATATCGGTGCATCACCTTAGTTAGCTTGTATTCAGTATTACTTTTTGCAAGTATTTATTCTCTTTTCTCACAAAGAAGAATTTGGATAGTGATTTACCGAGGGAACCAGCCCACTCTGGAGGCTCTCTTCCATAAGCAGGTCCCACAACTAGAAGAGTTCCCATTGTATCAACGGAGTGAGGAATAGCTGTAGTTCCTATTGCATGTTCCTTACATCGGGTGCACTCTTAGATTGATAAAAAAATTGTCACAAGATATAGATCCCGAGAATTCTTGGCATATTTGCGTTGTATCCTGTGATAAATCATGCTAGGAATTGCATAGTCAAGATCTATTCACTTGCACTATCCCTCTCTTACTTGCATTGTATTTGGTTTATATCCAAACCTGCCATTGTTCGGAGTATCTTCTTCTGCTGACGCTATCACACTCACACTTTTCTAGATTCATGAGAACACGAAGGAATGAGGAGATCACACTGAGGGGACAAGTCATGACACAACTAGATTTATCATTGTTCGTAAACTCCAGGTTTGAGCTATCAAAGTTGTAGTTACAATATATCAAATAGAGTAACAAATTATTTCATTTTAGTTAAAGCTCACTTTTGATATTTAGAAGCTGTGGGGAATGATAGTTTCTAAGAAACTATGATTCATTCCTCACTTTCTGAGGTAGGATTGGAAGTCTTTTGATTAAACTAGTTAGTTATTTAAATATTTAGGATAAATTCACAACTGCATAGGCAAATAGCTATACCCGGCTAGCTTGCTTGTTTTATATTTTGTTATTAGATTAATTGTCCATTATCTGAATATATTAGAATATCTACTCTTTTAATTTCATTCAAATGCGCATCATTGAAAATAAAAAATAAGAGAAATATAAACATAGTGTAGATATAGCTTTCATGGTTAATTTCTCAATTTAGTTAAGTTACCTTTTGTATAAAAATTATGGGACCCAGAGAGCCTAGGGAATATGTATTCAAACCAGTAGTATCTCAGCCAAATCTCTTCACAACGTTAACAGATATAGATCAAGGGCTTAGGATTCAGGTCTTTCAAATGACAATAAACCAACAAGCAATTAGTGAATAATTGAGACAATTGAATATTGAAGACAACAAAGCATACACATTTGGTCAAATCAAACCAACTATAGATTGCCTTGATAGGATATCCACATGACCATACAAGAACCCAAAAGAAAAAATATTTGGATGTGATCCATTAGTTCCACAGCTAGATACGCAGGAGACCTTCTCATCGACATAGACACAGGGTTACGTATACAAGTTTCTAGAACACCTATAAGGTATTATGAGAAAATCACACAACTCCTAGTACTAAACATAGAAGTTGAAAAGGATTATGACCATTGGATAGTCAAAAGAAGAGATTGATTCTTCACATGACCATAACAGGTCCACAACAACCACAAACTCATGGTTATGATCCCCAGGTCCCACAACCCAACGGGCTTGCAAATCAGTTAAGTATTGACATGGTACCGGTTTACGAACATTGGTATTTAGATCCTCACCACTCCCACTAGATATCATAACACAATTTTCCGTATTAAACATAGAAGCCAATCAATCCAACATTTTTTGGGCTAGACTAGAAAACCACCCATAGTTTATTATAAATCCACTACACCTCTCATTACCATTTTCCATGACCTTGTCTGGAAATATACACGAAGCACCTACAGGCCATTTTCCATGTATCAACACCAATAGATAGGATCTCGGTAGATCTCGACATTGATTGGAGCCTCCGAGTAGCTATTATATCTGAACGATCCATTACACCAATTCAGGTTAGGAGAGATTTCTTTGCCTTAGATTCGTAGATTCCATTATTGCGTGTTGAGGATATAAGATTTCCCAACTAGTTTTTGTATCCACATATATTCCATTTCCACCACTATCTCAGCACGACCTCGAGAGGTCAAGTATGAAGAAGAGCTACTTGTAGATTCTCATACTTGCATGTCACTTTTCTATCGTACAAAATTTGTGAACTTGACATGAAACACATACACACTCTTCCAATCCAGAGTCGATTCCTACTCATTCTTCCAATTGATTCACTTTTCATCTTCTCTACCTCATTAGCCTTCACATCAGCTTCACCAACAAAATTGGTGAACCCGACATGAAACAAACAATTGTTCCCCTTTCATTTTCATTTCTTTCATCCATCTTCACTCTTTCCCATTATTTCTGGGTATTTATATACCCCCGAATATGTCGGGATATGATGCATATGACAGACCTCTCTCAGGTCTTGAAGTGCATTATGGTCAAACAAATAGACAACTATCACCCTCACTTTCTGCATGGGCTGACAACTATTCAAGTAATTACTTGTCATCACAAACTCCTCCTCAAAGAACTAGTTCTAGTTCTTTGTTCCGAATTAAGGAGTTGGATCATCTCATAAAAATGCAACAACTAGAGCCTTAGGCTCTAACAATATGACATTTACTGAGAGAGTCCATTTCATCTCCTCGGGTTTTATTTAGACCACAAATCAGTAGACAATTAGATCCACTCCCATTTTTGGATGAGGAGTATTTATCACGTTATGCTAGAAGCGAACAACACTTCCAAAACATGTACCCACCTATAGGGAGTTTGCAAACACAACCCGATACCCTACTCCAAGAAAACACCCCCATTCCTCCACCTATGGGAAATACTCTCGGTGAAGCTTGGCAGGGTAATGATCAATTCATAGCAGGGTATCATACCCCTTTACAACCTCAAGGTGTACAACAACACCATTAAGGCAAAAACATTGTGTCTTCACCAATCGAAGGTCATCTCAACCTTAGTTGAGAAGGTTAGAGGATTGGAACTTGCTCAAGCAAATCAAAATTCATATTTTGGGCAAGCAAGAATCCCCAACCCTCCGCATCATCCCAGCCAAGTTGACCTCCTTACAGGAACAAGCACATTAGGCATGCCTCCTCAACATTCGTATAACTATCAACAACAAACACCAACTAGAACCACATTTTCAAATGCCGCTCTAGTTGAAAATATGATACCTCCCAGATTAGCACCAAACAATCCATACCAGAGCAATGCTCCTCCCTACTTAAACATTTATTCAAAATCACCACAAGGAGACATGTTCTCTTCTCCCGGGATGTTTACTCAACCACAGGGATTTCCTTATGTCCCTGCAAATACATATGTTATGCCATATCAACAACCCATGCCACCTCCACCCCTCAGCAGGCACCATCGATGGTGAAGCCTATGCGGTAGGGACTTACTCAGAATATTTAAAAGAGCCCTAGACTTCACCATATGAAATGTCATGCTTCCAAGGCCTCTTCCGATTTACCCAAATACAAAGGGGAGGGAGATCCAAATGCACATATCAAGGCCTATGCCATGCCATTCGAGAATTACTCCCTTGGGATGGGGTTGTTGCTAAGATATTCCCTAAAACCTTAGAGGGTATTGCCCTTGATTGGTATTACAGAATACTGAAGCCTCGATACACTCATTCAAACAACTTGTGTCAGAGTTTATCAAAGCTTTTGATATGAACAAATTATTAAGAACAAGAATAAGGGAATTCTTACATATTAAACAAGAGCATAATGAATCCATTGCTCATTTTATTCAAAGATGGTGTACAGTTCTCTACTCATCAGCAAGTGCTCCAAACATGGATCAGATGGAACTATGTGATTTATTCCTTCATTCCCTCAATAGAGAGATAAAGGAAGAAGTCAGAAGTTCCCACTAAGAACTTATGATGAAGTACTCAAGAGTGCTCTCGAATAGATCAAGCGGTAATAGATAGTGGTCGTAAGACATATGGAACAAACGGAAATTAATCACTCCCAATCAAAACACTATGACCTATCCTAGTGCCGGAATACCAATCAAGGACCCAAAATCCTTAACAAAAACCATGGGGTTACAATAGATGGAGTAACTGACCAAGTTAAAAGGGAAAACATCGTAAACATTTCACCACTTGTTAACAATTATGAAATAACAACTTTACTCCAACAATCAATGTAATGGATTTTAATCATCCATCATGACAACAACAACAACAACAATGGAAAATCCAAACACAAGGTCCAAATTGAAACCCAACTAGATATCAGAGTCAAAACCAAAGGCAACAACCTCAAAATTTTAACTCTAACAACCAACAACCTTAATCAGAATTTTTGGGCCACAATAGGTTTCAAATCAACAACCTCTTGAAACTATAATCCCAACTTGTATTGTGGTTTCCACAAGATTCAAGGCCATGATACTAGGACTTTCGTGACTACAATAAATTCATGTAGTGTTTTTAGAAGACCAAAGACAACTCTTTATAGATATGTTCTTAGCAAATTCTGTAGTACCCACACCAAACACTTACACAGGGGTAGTTTCCCTCAAAATGCACCCCTCAAGATCTTTAACGATCCACTCCCAAATCACTCTAACAATAATAGGTTAGATCCAAATGGGACAAACAAGGGTGTTATGATAGGAAATAATGATCATGAAGCCTCAACTTCATTAAATCCACCGGTCGCACCCCAATTAGGAACTCGACCACAAACCAAGATAGTTGGCTTGGTAGAGTTAGATACCAAGCTACCCATAGAAACCATAACAAGAACATGAGATTATTCTTCTCAACCAGTTCCAAACTATCCATTAGAACTAGACAACATTCAACAAACATTGGTAAAACCCATAGGTGCTTATGATTTAATTAATGACTTAACAAAGACCTTCTCTCACATTTCCTTCTTGGATTTGTTGAAGAACTCTCCCACCCATAGGGCTGCTCTCTTAGAAGCATTAGGCCTTGGTCATTTAATTAACATCACTCCTCCTCCTAAAACGTAAGTAAACCATGTAGACTTTGATGTCTACCCTCCAGGGCAGCTAGATAGGGATACTGAGTTTATATTTGATATAAGCAAAATGCCAATAGATGCTGAAATTACATGTAGAGGTGACCCAACCTTACATTTACAAGGTATGGGTTTACAATAATTATGTTAAACATGCAATGATTGATGATGGGGCAGTAGTTAACATAGTCCCCTTTCACTTTTCTTCAAAAGCTAGGATATGGAGAAACAAATTGTTCCACAACATGAAATACGCTAAGAGGTTATGATAGCCTCAAGGCCACTTCAATTGGAACCATAGTTTTACCAGTCACCTTAGGACCCAAGATGGTCCTCACCAAATTTTATATTATAGATCGGGAAACCAACTATAATATGATCCTCGATCGACCATGGATACACTACATGAAGGCAATCCCTTCCACGTTATTCCAGGAAATAAGATTTTTACACCTAGGAAAATATTTGTGGCACAAGGTGACCCAAAACCATTCGATATACACCTAGTAGACTTGAAGAAAGACTAGGCATTCACTCTAAGTTTGAACTCCCAATGAATCAACTTAACAAACCAATCAATTCAAAACTAGAAGAGAAGTTGATACCTACAACAAAATTAGAAATTACAAATCTAGTCGAAGGCATTCTAGCACTCAAAAATGAGACTAACATCATAGAAATGGTATCATTAGGGACTACCACAAAAATTGTAGAATTACTAGAGAAAGATCTACCCATTCTCCTACCATTTGATTCTATGGGTATGGGATACACCCTAGGAATTGGTTCCCTTCCATCAGATGAAGTTTGTATGGTAGAAGTAACCGAGGTAGAAGAAATAAACATGAGGAATGTCCCAACATCCATTTTTCCAAGAAAATATTGGACTCTCCACTTCGATGGAGCTAGATGTCATTTTGGAGCTAGGGGTAGGTGTGATCTTTACTTCTCCCGAGGGAAAGATCCTACCTTTTGCCTTTAAGTTAAACTTTGAGTGTACAAACAACGGGGCTGAGTACGAAGCCCTCCTCCTTGGCCTTATCATAGCCAAAAGGATGGGTGTTGATAACATTAGAGTGCTAGGAGACTCGCAACTAGTTGCAAACCAAGTCTCTGAGGTATATGAGACTAGAGCTGAACATTTACAACTCTATAAAATGGATGGTATTAGATCTAACCAAAGGATTCAACTTCATATCAATCAAAGCAATCCCATGAGAGCAGAAAACCTTCTCAGATTCAATAGCAACCTCAGCTTCCCGTTTCACTCCAAACAGTGAAATGGAAAACACAAGTTTCACGGTATCACTTTGTACCGAACCATTGGTGCGTAAAATACCAACAAACCCTACTCTGACACATATAGAAGCTGAGAATGAGTTTTCTATCCTAGATCACTTTGACAGTGATAGAATCACTCTTGAATATCTAAACACCTATGTGGAGCTACATCTCACTCATCACATAGTGGATCTTTCCCTAATCCCACATTCCTCTTCCTATTTTGGAAATCCCATGATAGAGTCTCCTCCACAAAAGGATCTCGATATCTATGAGGTAGAGAATGGAGAAAGTTTGGAACTACCTCTGGCCCCACCTGAATTTGAAGAAGGCAACACTTCCTTAATCGAAGAAACAATTGACATAAACATTGGAATGGAGGAAGAACCAAAATTTTGAAGTTAGGATCCTCATTAACTCCAGAGGAGATAGAAATACATACTCAAATCCTCAAGGAACATCAAAAGGATTTTGCATTTAATTACAAAGAAATGATGGGAATTGCACCACATATCACGGTACATAATCTTGTCACCAAACCAGATGCAAAGCCAATTAAACAAAAGTCAAGACCAATGAAACCAAAAGTGGCTCTCATGGTAAAAGAAGAAGTAATGAAACTTCTCCAAGTAGGATTCATCAAACCAGTTGACTATTCACAATGGGTATCTAATATCGTCCTTGTTCTCAAAAAGAATGGGAAGATACGCATTTACATAGACTTTTGGGACATTAACAAAGCTTGTCCCAAAGATGACTTCCCATTACCATCCATTGACATATTGTTGATGCAACAACTGGATTTGAGCTTTATCTCTCATGGATGGGTTCTTAGGGTATAATCAAATTAAAATATCTAAAGGAAGATCAAGCCAAAGACCACGTTTATAACTCCTTGGGAACTTATTGTTATGTTGTCATGCCATTTGGTCTTAAGAATGCCCTGCGCTACATACCAGTGAGAAATGACATACATATTTCATGACCTTATTCATAAAATTGTGGAATCCTACGTAGATGACTTGTTGGCCAAGGCCAAGAAGCGTTGTGATCACCCAAAAGTACTCTATATCATTCTCTCACGATTGATCGAATATGGTGTCACATTGAACCTAGAGAAATGCATATTTTGTGAATAGAGGAAAGCTTATGGGTTACATTATATCATCACGAGGGATTGATGTCAATCAGCCAAAATTGGGTTGTTCTGAAATGATTCCACCATAGAGAAGTCCAGTATCGATCATTTCTTGGGAAACTAGGTGCAATTGAAGGTTCATTCTAGACTTAAGTTTTGTTGTTCATCCAATCAACAATTTATTAAATAAATATTATAGCATTGATTAGAAAAAGAATGTAATGAGGCCTTTGAATCAGTTAAATGAAACTTCTTATTATCTCCTTTCACATTAATTCCTCCTAGACGGATCATCCTTTGATCATGTATTCATGGGCTATTGATGTCTCCCTAGCCTACATGTTTTCTTAAAAATACAATGATAAATGAGAACATCCATTTTCAATTTCATCAACATAACGAAAAACCTTGATTATGAAACCATGCTATACACGGGAAGAAAGAGAATGCCTTGCCATAGTCTTCAAATAACAAAACATTTAAGGCATTACATGTTAAATCAAGAAACCCAAGGGTCTTAGTAAAGATGGATCATTTACTTGACATTCCTCATGACTAAGGGGTCTTTATCTAAAAAGGATGGATGATTTATAACCTTAATGGGTTAATTAGAATTAACATTTATAAACCAAAAATCCATTAAATAAAATCATTTTTGGTTGCTGAAAATCCATTAGATGGAGGTGATTTGGTAAATTCTGGACTTTTGGATGAGTGCATATACTTTATCTCTAAATAGATAAGACCCCCATCTCTACATTTTTTTATTTACTCGACATCGTCAATTTTATCATGGACCATACATACCCTAAAAAGGTGCCACATCATTAACAAACAAGGTAGTTACGCATTATCACAACTAAATATGTTATTTTAGAATACATTCACTTTTCTCTATAAGAAATTATTTCGATGGAATACTTTTAAGATGTTTTTAATAACACTTTTGACATTTTAAAAATCCAAAAATATTCTTATAGATCCCATATGGCATACTTTAGGCAACATTTAATTGTATTTTGACTACTCACAAAATACACGATGGGCTATTTCTAGCCCAATTTGGAATCTTATGATGTCATAGATTATGTGTGTAAGTTCCATAAATACCAAGAATTCTCATTAATGAGATTAGAACATGTCACGGGAGACAATTACAACCAATTCGCAACCCCACACTAATTTCCATGTGGGGCCTATATTTGATCAGGGAAATGATCCCCTTCAAATGTATGGCCTTAATGTTTATAATCATGGCCATGAATATTTTACCAATGTAAGAGGCCATGCCTCTCACAACTGCATTTCATCTATCCTGCAAATCGCTAAGTTCATTTTAAATTAGATATCATTTTAGAGTACATGTCCCGTAGATGAGAGAATTCCATCTCATATAATGGCACATCCTTTAAGAATAAAAAGGTTTATGACATTACATGTTAAATTCAAGATAAAGGGTCATCATACCTCTCAGATATTACCCTCAAACATTCTCAAGATGAAGTCATTTATCAAAAAAACAAAAACCCAATCATAACCTTAATGGGTGAATAAGGAGAATTAACATAAATTGGAAATTTAAAATTAAATCATTGACCTTGTGGGCCCATCAAATCCTCAATAAGAACATCAATGGTAATCTGGAACTTTCCCCCTTTTCATATAGTATTTTCGAAACTGGTTCCCCTTGAGGTCTACATGCCCCCAACCTCCGACATCACAAATTTTTCATGGACCATAGAACACCTATAGAAGGAATGCCACATCAACAAAGAATGAGGCCAGGATGGACATTATCAATGACTAAATATGTTATCTTAGAACAAGTGCTCTATATAAACAAAAAGGTCTTTAAGATCGAAGAAGAAAGAACAATATGAGGATATTTAATTCTAAGACTGGGATAGTGGAGGCCACTTTGGTGGTCACTACCATTGCTCACAAAATACATTGGATGGGCTATTTTGGCCCACTACTCGAACATGATAGATTTGTGTGAAAAGTGCCATAAATACCAAGAATTCTCCCATGAGATTCACATGCCAGCACAAGCTCTACAACCAATCGCAACCCCATGGCCCTTTTCCATGTGGGGCCTAGATTTGATAGGGAAATTATCCCTCATCAATAGATGGCCATAATTTTATAATCACGGCCACAAAATATTTTACCAAATGGGTAGAGGCCATGCCTCTCACCACCGTACCAGTTCTGTAATCACTAAGTTCATTTTGAATCAAATCATTTGTAGGTATGGTGTCCCACAAGTCATTATCTCAGATAATGGCACATCCTTTAAGAATGATGAGGTCCATGAATTATGTAGTAAATTCAAGATAAACCATCATACGGACCTCTCTTTACTACCCTCAAGCCAATGGACAAGCTGAAGCCACAAACAAAACATTAAAAGCTATTCTCCTCAAAACAAGTTAAGGAGAACAAATGAGATTGGCATTTAAAATTATACCCAACCTTGTGGGCCCATCAAACCTCAATAAGAACACCAATAGGGCAACCCCTTTCTCATTAGTATTTAGGGCAGAAGTGGTTCTCCCGCTTGAGGTCGAAATACCCAGCCTCCGCATCTCATTACAAGGGATTTTGGGAGAAGAAGCCTATAGAGAGGCATGCCTCTCTCAACTAGAAAGCCTTGATGAGGCAAGATAACATGCCAAATAATGACATAGAGCCTATGCTGACTAGATGTGCTAGAAATATAACAAAAAGGTCTACAAATGAGAAATATATGAGGGAGATCTAGTTCTAAGACTAGATAGTCGAATTGATAAGAAAACCAAAGAAGGAAGAAAATTCTAGCCCAAGTGGTTGGGTCCATACCAAGTCATGAAAGACTACGGAAATGGTGCATATCTCTTATGTACACTAGAAGGTGAGGAATTCAATGAAACTATCAATTCCTTGCATCTTAAATGGTTTTACGCATAAATCATCAAACATCACCATTTATATATTATATCTACCTATAATTGCATTTAGTCACTTAGTTGTTTCATTTTGTTCACTCATTTCATAACTATTGTGGTCAAGGAACTTATTCTTAAGCAATTCATTATAAAGATTCTGAAAATATTGGCAAAAGCATTCAAATCATATCTCTTCAATTTTCATAATATCATCAAATGGTTCCAAAATCATTTCATCAATTCAATAGACAAAGTCTTGACAAAAAACCGTATCAAGGCCTACATACTTGGTCATACTCATTCTTTTCTACTTGGTTAAGTTGTTCTTACCTATAGTCTATTTTAGAAGCTTCTTGGTGTCACATCTATCCTTCTTACATCTCTTTGAAACAAGGATACTCCAAAGTCACAAATCAAATGTCAAGTTAAATAAAAAATGCTAAACCAAATAGAATATTTTATTTTTACACACTTCTTTGCCCCACCAACCTTCGGTGATGAGCCCGCATCTCTTCGGTGATACGAGGTTTCAGTGCCCTTACTCACCATACTTACCCTACTAGTAGCATGAGACAGGGTGTAGGGGGTCCATTCATGCAAATTAGTGAATATTAATATTTTAAAGAAAAGTATACTAAGTGAAGTTAAATATCCAAATTCCAAAGAGATCAAATCCTTAAAACCATATTTTGTCGACCAAGTTGCCATCCATGGATCTAAGTCTAGATAAACTGGAAAATAAGTTGCATTCTAAACTATGTAGTAGTTTTGAGTAAGAGTAAGTATGCAAGTCTGAATTTGATTTCTATCAAAACCTTGTCTTTCTCTCATCATTTCCATTTAGTCAAACTCATACAACTTGTACCCTTCCCAACTCTTGGTGATGAGCCCTCACATCTTACTAGTTGCATGGAGTTAGGAATGGGGCAAGTTCATCTCTTTATCACTATATATTCATCACGTTTTTCAAAAAAAGAAGAAGAAATAAGAACATTGCCCAAAGAAGCCAAAAGTTTAGTACTACAATATGTTTTCATCATCACATATCAGCATTACAAAAACAAATAAAAAGAAAAATTATGTTCAACATTTGTTATCATTTGTCATCCATTGCATACATTCTGAAAAGCATATAAAAAAAAAGATTCTAAAAAACATCTAGTATACACATGGGAAACGAATCACAAAATTATAGATACAAGAAGATCTAGATCCAAAAAGATATATATATATATATATATATATATATATATATGAATCATGTTTTATATACAATGCCATCATGCACTAGGCATGGTCAAAAAATGCTCAATGAGCCTAGAAAATACAAAAACACTCATATAAACATCCGACAAAAATCACTACAAAAAGACACCATGATCTCTCAATCCTGTGGGATCCCTCAGATGGTGCACGACCGTGTCTAGGACTCCTATTGCGATGATGCTCTAAATGAACTAAGGGCTCACGATCATGGCTAGTAGTTGTGGTCTCACTGTGAGAATGGCTCCTCCTCATCAAGCACTCTCAATAGTCCTATATCCAGCCAACTCAGTATGAAGGGAGGTCATGATCTTTGCCACCTTCCAGACAGGGGCAAACACATCAGTATGTTAGAAAGGTTTGAAGGCTCCCCAGTCCGTAGTAAGCTTGGCTCGAGTACCCTCCAAAGGGAGTAGCAAGGTGTCCACACACACCTAGAAAATCAAGTCTCGCCATCCCTCAGCGGTCACTACAAATAAAAAAGAGAAATAAACAAGTTAGAAAATTGTCCAAAATAAGGTCAAAAACAAACAAAACAACAAAAGAGGAATATCAACTAAACATTTCTAGCTAAAACAAAATCAAGAAAAGAGTAGTAACTCACTCGGATCTCAGGCCTAGGTGGGATCTCTAGGATCTGCACCTGCCACTGACATTGCCGCCATTGATTGTGGAACCTCCCCCAAATCTGGAAAGAAATGACATCCTACCATGGACTCATCATCTCCCCTAATGTCCCGAGAAGGAAACTCCTCTGAGATCAGGGTCACCTTCTCTGCACTCTCCTCCGCCCTCTTGGCCCTCAAGATATCTTGAGTGTCATGCCACTTAGAGTCGCTCTCATCATCATCCATCCCCATGTCTCCCACCTCCGTCTCCTCTCTCTGTCTCACTCATGAACTCCTCAGAGTCTGAGTCCACATCAATGGGCTCATCTCCCTCTCCACTATGAGCAAGACTGGCTCCGATATGAAGTAAAGGTGCTCGAGGAGCACCGGCTACCCCTCGGGCATGAACCACCCACCTAGCTACAATGGGAACTCCAGGAGTGATCATGGTCCAACCTCGTCCTCTAGGACCTCCCCTGGCCTCACGAACAGACCTGTATACTGGCCCCACTAGAGGAAACATATCAATATAGGGGAGGCCAAACTACTGTGGTACTCTGTCAAAGGGGTGGATCTCCAACTTCCCCGTCCTATCTATCAGTTGACTGGTAGTATAGTAGGCAATCAGTGTGTGTGTCTCCTCTCCCCATAACCCTACCATGGCCTGATAAGGAGTGGCCTCCATGTCTGTAATAGTCAAAGAAGCCACTAGCTGGTGTGGCGTCCTAAGTATAGTCATCCCTATCCACCTCGCTACCCTGACAACCCCGGGATCCTCTACCTATACACCTCTCCCATAGGGAATGATGCGCTCATACACCCAACTCATAACTAGAGTAGGGTGACTCAATGACTGTCCCTGTAACCTGACCACCCTATATAAGTCATGATAGGTGGTCCCAAGAATGTCTGCTCCCCAAGCATAAACATGGCCATGTACCTCAATCTGTGTGATAATGGGAGCCCAACAGTATAAGAGAGTATCTCCTCCCTTGTCCCCAATCAATCACGAAGCCAAGATACCCATAACAACCTAGCAGAGCACAGGGATAGGAGAATCAACAATGGAACGGACCTTCACCCCCTTCTTCGAGCCCATGGAGACAACAACATCTCCCATATAGGTGGCCCACTGAACCATCTAAGATTTAGATACTACTGTCTTGAGAGACACTGCCTCCCAAGAATCGGGACCCCCAATATGTGATAAACATCCTCTAGGGTGATAGTCCACTCACCCCTAACTCCTGGAAATCAGAAAGTGTTCGATCTGCATCCCAAGTATGAAAATAAGTCACACAATATGTGACTAGTAGGTGCAACATGAGGGACCTGTGCAATCCTCCAAATGCCAGCCCTCTGTAGAGTATCTCGCTCTGCCTGAGTAAGTTCCTCTAACACTGTTGGGAGCCAATCACACTCCCTCTCTCTACTCCATTTGATGTACTCCTCCTTCTTTGCATCCACCCAAAACAGAGAAAAAGAGTAAGTTAGTAACATAATCCAACTAGAAAAATTATTAATAACATATAAAAATGTCAAAAATGTAAAGAAAATTGAAAATTACATCTTTTTACATTTTGTTTGAAACCACCGCCTTGTGCAGAGCGGCGGTTTCCTAACCACCACCTTCTAAGGTGGTGGTCATGTAACCACCGCCTTATGAAGTGGTGGTCTGTAACTACCACCATCATAAGCGGCGGTCTCATGACCACCGCCACCATGCAGGTGGCGGTCCTATCCCGAATCGCCAAATAGCTTAAAGCCCTAAAAACACTTTAAAAAAAAGAAAAAATGCACCATTTTAATTGAAATAAAGACCTACCCTATGGGCACCCCCCTAGAGACTCATTTAAGACTAACATTTTCAAAAATAATCCCCCAAGGAAAAATATTTCAACACTTCTACATTTTAGGTTTGAAAATGATAAATTGAGGAGAACTAACTTGAGACTTTCATGGGTTGATATCCTTCTCTCGGAGGCATGATCACGATCTCGCAAAGAGATTTTGACTACACTCTCGTTGAAAATGGTAACCATGGGTCCCAGAGCTCAAAAACAACCAAATTGACATGCATAAATGAATAGTAAAATGAGTTCATTTTATATATATAGTATTCTAATTTTGTTTTGAGTGTTCTTATGCAGAGTTGGAGCACCGATGGAGGTAAGTTCTTATCCCGCGCAAATGGTAAGTCCTCATTTCATATTAATTTAGTATTTATTTTTGATCTATTTTATCTATTTACACTTGAGTCCTCTTTTCATCTTTTGAGATAGTGGGAATTTGGATGGCGACATTTCGACACACGGGCGTGTCAAGTATAGCTTCTAACTCCCCATTTTGGGACTGCCATACTCAGACCCACTATTTTATGCCTCTTCATGGCTAAAATGCTTCTCCGAGGGGGCAATATGTACGTACCCAAAAATGTAGGTATTGTACTACTGGAAAGAGGTTACGGAAACCCCAATGATGATTCAAATCTCTTCGCAAGGTGTTTAGAATCCAGAAAAGCTCGCCAAGTGTACATTTGCACCCTAGAAATCCTTGTCTAGATTTTGCATGTTTTGTTCTAGTCTTTGCCCCCTTTTCCCTACATTTTGTCTTTAAGTTACAGAACCGCCACCCTGCCTAGGCGGCGGTCCTGTAACCGCCTACCTACACAGGGTGGTGGTCTGTGCGTGTTTTCTAGAATGTTCCGATGATTTCGTCAAACGTAAAAATTCAAATTTCTATCTACATTCCTCAACCACTAAAGCTTGCATTTAAGTTTTGGCCACCTGGTAAATAGTGTTTTCCCTTTGTTTAATAATAGAAGAGTTCAATTTAGATTTACCCTCTGGTAAATCCAAATGCTATAAATACCCAACTTGCTTTCAAACAAATGGCCCCTCTCCTTCTGTGTTTGATTATTCAGTTTGTTTGAAGTTCTTGCATGAGTTTCAATAGTTTTATATTTTACATGAATTATCAGTCTCTCCTTTCTACTTTAGAGGTCATTTGATCTTCTTCCTTTCATCTTGCTTCATTGTTGTCTCATACAATCAGTTTAGCATAAGGTAGTTTCACTTTTAGATTAGAATCCATCTTAGAGTTACAGGTTTTGTTTGTCACAAGAGATAGATCCCAGAATTCTCGGTGTATTTACGTTATATCCCCATGATAAATCCTACTAGGAATTGCATAGTCAAGCTCTGTTCACTTGCACTATCCCTCTCTTACTTGCATTATATTCGGTTTATATCCAAACCTGCCATTGTTTGGGTATCTTCTTTTGCTAACACTATCACACTCACACTTTTCTAGATTCATGAGAACACGAAGGAACAAGGAGATCACACTGAGGGGACAAGTCACGACACAACTAGATTTACCACTGTTATGTAAACTCCAGGTTTGAGCTATCAAAGTTGTAGTTACAATATATCAAATAGAGTAGAAAATTATTTCATTTTAGTTAAAGCTCACTTTCGATATTGCTAAGGAAGCTATGGGGAATGATAGTTTCTGAGAAACTATGACTCATTCCTCACTTCTGAGGTAGGATTGAAAGTCTTTCGATTAAACTAGTTAGTTATTTAAATATTTAGGATAAATTCACAACTGCACAGGTAAATAGCTATACCCTAGCTAGCTTGCTTGTTTTATATTTTTTTATTAGATTAACTGTCCATTATCTGAATATATTAGAATAGCTTCTCTTTTAATTTTTTCAAATACGCATCATTGAAAATACAAAAATAAGAGAAATATAAGCATAGTGTAGATATAGCTTTCATGGTTAAGTTATCTTTTGCATGACAATTATGAGACCCATAGAGCCCAGGGAATATGTATTCAAACTAGTAGTATCTCAACCGAATCTCTTCACAACGTTAATGGATATAGATCAAGGGATTAGGATTTAGGTCTTTCAAATGACAACAAATCAACAAGCAATTAGTGAACAATTGAGACAACTAAATATTGAAGACGACAAAGCATACACATTTTGGTCAAATCAACCCAACTATAGACTACCTTGATAGGATATCCGCATGACCATACAAGAACCCAAAGAGAACAAATATTTGGTTGTGATCCATTAGTTCTACAACTAGATGCAAGAGACCTTCTCATCGACATAGACACAGGGTTGCGTATACAAGTTTCCAAAACACCCGTAAGGTATTCTAAGAAAATCACACAACTCCTGGTACTAAACATAGAAGCTGAAAAGGCTTATGACCATTGGATAGTTAGAAGAAGAGATTAATTCTTCACATGACCATAACAAGTCCACAATAACCATGAACTCATGGTTATGATCCTCAGGTCCCACAACCCAATGGGCCTATAAGTCAGTTAAGTATTGACACTGGTTTACGAACACTGGTATTTAGATCCTCACCACTCCCACCAAACATCATAACACAATTTTCCATATTAAACATAGAAGCCAATCAATCCAACATTTTCTAGGCTAGACCAAAAAACCACCCATAGTTTATTATAAATCCACTACATCTCCCATTACCACTTTCCATGACCTTGTCTAGAAATATATATGAAGCACCTACAAGCCATTTTCCACGTATCCAATAGCCAATAGATAGGATCTTGGAAGAGATTGACATTTATTGGAGCCTCCAAGTAGCTATTATATCTGAACGGTCTATTACACCAATTTAGGTTAGGAAAGCTTTCTTCACCTTAGATTCACAAATTCCATTATTGCGTATTGAGGATATAAGATTGCCAAACTAGTTTTTCTATATCCACATATATTCCATTTCCATCGGCTATCTCGGCATGACCTCGGGAGGTCAGTATGAAGAAGAGCTACTTGTAGATTCTCATGCTCACATGTCACTTTTCTATTGTATAGGCATCAACTAGTTTTTCCTTTGATGGTGGTGGAGATGGTAGAAGGGGTTTGTAAATTTGTTCTGTGGAGTGGATCATTTCTTGGAAAATAAAAGTATAGAGAAACTGAGATGAGGTAGAAGAGTGGAAGATGAAGAAAGGGATTCCATAGTAGGTGCAGTTGGTGAGAAACTTGGGAATTGTGGTTTTGGTTGAAATGATATTGATTGGGATGAAGGAAAAGAACTATGAGAGGGTAATGCAGGGGTCTCCTGTAGACAAGGTTGACTTGCATAACATTCAATGTCCTTGATCCATCCTTCTAGTTGGGGTAACATCTCAACTATGAAGCTTAGTTTCTCCTGTGGGATAAGATAATATGGAAAGGGGCCTTCCCATGGACAAGGGGCCCTGAATCTGATCTTGAATGCCTTCATTTGGGCTGAAGCCCTAGACTGCACCATACTTGCCATTATCTTTAGGATCTTCATTTGAATCGTACATCTCCATGAGAAGAATATCCTCTCAAATCCACATACCCATGACCTCCAACAACTAGATATTTTGGCATATATCAAAACTTATTAGTTTCTTAATCATTGGGATATACCCACTACCTGATTTTGTCATAGTCCTGGATCTAGAGATGGATGGTAGTACCCTAAAAATGAATTTTGTAATTCTTGAGGATGGTTGTATTGATATGGTTGTTGCCTTAGATTTAAATCCCATGAGGAGAATGAATCCATGACTGCAAGACTTCATGAAATGGAATAAAAATGAAATAGAAGGAAAGGAGAAAATGGATGGAAATGGATGGTGAAAAAAATAAATGTTTACTACTTAGAGAGATGGGTTTGTTATCCAGATGGAGTCACTAGTTGTGCTTTACATGTGTGTCTCTAAAGAATGAAATTCCACCAAGTGCACAAAAAAATTGATGAAATGAGATAGATACCTATTTGCACACCTTGAAGAGCTCAAAAATTGTTGTGGGGTTGGATTGGTTCAGCTGTAAATGATCCTCCAAAATTGTGAAATTCCACAGTCCCTGAAATTTGACATAGAAGAAACTCCAAAATTGGAAACCTCTAAAATCCTTAAAATCCAGCAATCTCTAAAGTCCGAAACCTAAAAGGTCTCAAATCCTGAAATTACATAAGGCCCAAAATCCTAAAATCCTGAAACCTGAAATCCCAAAATTCAAAAAATCCCAAAATTTTGAAAGTTAGAAATTTGAAAATATGAGGTCACCCTTTTGAAGTTTAACCCCCAATCTATCAATTGTGAAATTTTGAGCTCATTTTGCACATTTTAAGCCCTCTAAAATTGATCTCAGACTTTGTCTCTGCAATTTGAAACCTCTAAAATCAAAATTGCGACCTACAAATTCTCGAAATGCAAGGAACCTCAAAAATTCCTTTCTTTGAACTTGGCTTCAATGTGGCTTAGATTTGTAGTAGAACCACATGTTGAAAATGAAAACTATGACTTCTTTTTGTCCCCTTCTGGGCATGCCAAAACTATTTATGCAAATTCACAACACCCCCGAATGGCCTAAGTTTAAACGGGAATTCGGCGTGATTGCACAACATGGAGCTATGTGAAGTGTGGGACATTGCGAATCAGACATCTCTTCGGAGAAGGTTGGTTCCTTCTCCTAACCTACCTCCGAAACTAATCCTAATACAGGGGACAACTACTCACTAACCTTAAACTAATGCTTCCAAGAGGACATAGAAATAAACATGCATAAAAGAAACCTACACTAAGAGTGGTGATACACCAAGAAAGGAGTGTTGATCACTTCCCCTAACCTATAAAAAAATGGAATAGATGAACCTAGAAAGGGTGGACCTACACCACAAACTAAATTACATCCAATACATCATTCCAAATGAGAAAAACACACCAAAATCATGTAATAACCAAGGAAATGCATAGATTAAGAAAACACAATGAAAGGTAAGATGAAGACAATAAACCATGAGAGGTTAAAGAGATCAACACAGACATAATCTTATTGCTCCATATGGATATACACAATACATTGTTGTAGCAGAAAGAGGCATGAAGCCATTACAGATCTTGAGAGGAAGGCTTGAATCCCAAAAAGAAATGGGGTGCATGAGAGAAGAAATGATCAATAACTTTGCAAGTGCAACCCCTTATAATATTTTTAAGAAGAAAATGAGGAGAGGAGAGAGGGGAAGAAATCCCAAAATTACTCTAAAACCCATAAAAATATTTGTTTAATCTTCAATGAGTGCTTAGAGATCTCCAAAATATCTACTCCATTAATGACCCTTCCTTTTACATGAAGGAACGGGCCGTGATTGCACCTAGGTCTAGTCTAGCTCTTGTAGCTCCATGATGACTCCACCTTTTCACCCACCTCCATTAATGGTCTTCACCTACCCAGGGTCACTTTTCATGTTCCCAAATTTTGGAGGTCTAGAACTCCTAAAATCCCAAAATCTGATGTTTCCATGTTGTAGAGATCCTCTTCATCTTCCGTTGA
This sequence comes from Taxus wallichiana var. yunnanensis, assembly GCA_018340775.1. Lineage (NCBI taxonomy): Eukaryota > Viridiplantae > Streptophyta > Pinopsida > Cupressales > Taxaceae > Taxus > Taxus wallichiana. The sequence continues at coordinate 546,999,835 of CM031237.1, read as the reverse complement.
TTGGTCATTTGTGCAAAACAAACACCTCAAGCTCAAGTTACAACATTTCAGGTTTGAGGGTCTCTGATTTGAGGTTTAAAAACCTCCAAAAACCAATTTCTCATAATTCTATTATGATTCCACTTCAAATATTTCTCTCTCATCTTTCCAACGACTATAATTTCATGAGGTTTCAACACCTAGAGCTGAAGTTATAGCATTTTGAGTATATGGGGGTTTTGGTGTTTTTTTGGCTTCTGCAATATTGCTTTGGCGAGTTGGCTCACCGATGATCTGTAAACTCTCTAACTTTAGAATTGTTCACAAAATCACAATTAAATATCATTGTTCTACTTGCGATTATAAAATGATAGAGATAGCTTAGTGAATGAATTTTTTTATACTTAGAATCAACAATTGCAGGAAAGGAAAGATTATAAACTCATGAACACCAACAATTTTTATGCTAGAAACCCCCAGAGGAGGAAAACCAAATCGGGGAAGGGAAAATACTCTTTCTTCCAACTTTTATTGGCCAATTCAAATAAGAGGTACAAAATTTACAATAAGTATGAAAGATAAGTAGATAATATCTCATACTTCCTCCCAATTACTTGTTTGCTCTCCGCCTCAACACTCCTTTCTTCTACAAACACCATTCCAACACTAAAAATCCTTGTTCACTTGCTTTCATGCTTCGATAATCCAAACCTCTCCTACCTACATGTATTTATAGCCATTATCATGTCCTCTCATGCACTGGAGGATGGGAAAGGTCATGGAGGATAAGAGACATAAACAACCTTTCCAATTATGGGACTGTTTGTTTCAAATTTTATTTTTCTGTCCGAAAGAGCTAGGACCACCGCCAAATACAAACCGGTAGTCATAGGACCGCCACTTTGCACAGAGCAAAGGTTTTGTTAACATAAAGACAGAACCTTTGTTTCTTCATTTTTATTTCTTCGATGCTAGCTGATCTGATTAAGTAGAGTCATTTTGGATCCCTATGGATTAACCAAGTAGCTCACCGAGCTACTCGATGAGTTGGGCATTTGAGTCCTTCATCTGCTCATGGTGAGTTCCATTTTATTTCCCACTAGATGGGGTTCCCATTTTCCCGAACTTTCTTTACCTCCACGTTGCATGGATTTGACTTGGTATGCACAACTTCGCCTTAAACGAGCCACTTGCATGTACCATCTCCATCGCATTATTTGCCCCAGTGAGTGGCGAGCTAAGCTTTCCCTACCGCCAAGTTTACTTAGGTAGGTCTCTTCGGCTCTTAGCTCTGCACACGGGCAATTTTTTTGCATTGGATGACAAACTAAGTGTATTTTAGACATTTTCATCTCAGGGGATTTTATATGTTATGCATGCAATCCACGTGGCCAACATTGACCTGCTTTGTTATTTGGCTTTGGCGCCTCAAACCCATCTCCAAAGTCTGAAATTTTCAAACTTAAGAGTCTTTCGCCGGGATCCAAGATCTAAATTCGAATTTCCAAAACCCAAATTCTTTGGGAGTCCATTCGATTTACACTTCTCTCATTTCTCCCACCGACCCCAATGCCATGGGCGAGTTGGCCTTGATTTCTCCAATGCGAGCTCCCGAACTCGCCTTTGAGGCGACTTGGCCTTAATCATTTTTCACCAGTTTCTTTGATGGGGTGGCACTCAAGTACCACTGGATCATTCGTTCCATGTATTGATCCTTCACGAGCATGCCTTCCGACTCGCTCTTATCGTGCCTTATGAGCCATGTTTTTCAACATGCGAGCTTGGTGGTGGTTTTGTGTAACATCCCCATTTTAAGATACTAGAACAAGGGAATTTTTTTTTTTTTTTTTATAACATTCTCTAGTATGAATTATAAAATTCAAACACACGTTCGAGCTTTTAATAATTTTTCTGCCCAAACAACAGAGTTTGGATCACACAATTTCTTTTTAAAACTAACGTTCCTTGTTCACATATTTACAATATGGAACACACATTCAATGCCATTCAACCTATAATTGATTCTATATGCTCAGTAAATGACGAGGAACCGCCGATCTTCCATTTTCATGGCTTCGAGTTTCATCGATCCTTCATTTCATGACTTCCGATCCTTCATGTTCATTTATGCATAGTATATTATATATACCGCTTCTTCTCATAACTGTTTTCGGTTATCGAAGTGATCCATTTAAGAAGCCTATCTGAATATCTGTTACTGATATTCATCTGACATCCTGCATCTTAAATTAAGTGATAAGGACAACGCAACCAGCACTTGCGATACTTTGGCCAAAGATTTTCACATGCTTTGCATGATCATATTCCTGGATGTGATACACATCAATGGAATACGTCCTTCACTTCACTTCACCTGTTATCTAGAATGGTCTTTCCTGGTTCCTACCAGTCCTCTCGATTTAAGGTCAGTTTTAAACTTCCAATTTCCAACTAGTAATATGAACGAATATAGAAGGCACTCCACAGTAACTAAAGATACAGACATATGGTGTCGCTCCCCATGACTCCATGTGTCTAGTTATCTTTGAGTCACTCTATATACCCGATCATACTCCTATTCCTCGCCAAGAATTTCACATTCAGCCTATGTATTCTTGATGTTTTAATTCGGGAGGGCATTGCAATATGTCACCTTGCAACATTGTGTCATCGTGTCTTCATGAAGACACCTCTTTGTCAAAGCCTGGCGTATGTCAATGTCTACGGAATCCTCCCATCGAGAGTACACATCCCTTTCAAGTGATTTGGATATGATCTTAATAATTAAGAATCAACTTTCAAAGCAACCATGCTGATCCCTTTATCCTCGCTCTCCGTCATAGTTGTATATAGCTAAGAGAGACTAAATTCCTTAGCTTGCTATGCATCTTCTCCTTCATGTCGAAGGGCTGCATTTCTCTACTTGGTTCTCTTCGTAATCATTGGATCTTTTCGGCAGACGTGATAAGTTTAACCTATTAAACTTTAACCAAGATTTTCCCAATCAGTAACTAAATTCGAATTCCACTTATTAGACGTCATTTAAACGAGGTCTAATTCCCAATAAATGTATTCATTTATTTTCCTCAACATTACATATTTAAGGTCCATTAGTTATGGATATACTTATCCCATATCCTTTATTCGAATTTAACATACGAGGTCATTGATGGAGTTCGAAAGCGAAGTTTGATTACTTGGTTAATTGATATTCCTTAGCTTCCAAGCTAATCCTCGAATACCTATCACGTTATGGAATCATATTCTTCCTAATCCTTTTTAATGTCAATTAAAAATTCATCTATACCAAGTATGAACTAATTGCACATTTCAACTTAAAAGTTGCATTTAGGTAAGAATAGATATCAATTCCCATTTAGCATCCATCCAAGGACAATTAAATAAATCCAAATCAGGAATAACATTATATTACCAATTTAGTCAACAATATCAAACTGATATGATTATTAAAATATCACTCTTGATTTGCATTCATCAATTCGGTCATAATCCATACATTTGCAATCCAATGAATGGACATTTCACATAAAACATCATTACAACTCATAGATAAAGAATATACTTTCTTCTCACAATTCCTCAAAGAGGAATAAAAGTAAACAAATACAATACATCTTCAACCAATCAAGCATCAGAAAATAGCCATGTCTTCATTCTAATCAAATTCCATCTGCAAAATGATTTGCATTAAAAGTTAGTTCAATGAATCGAGCATATTAAGCACTTATCATTAAAATGAGGTGCTTTAACTAACTCATCTCAATAAAAGAACCTCGCTTTATGAAACGCGAAGAAGACATCAATCAAGAAATAGGCACACAAAAAGAAGATCAGCATAACAAATAAACTATTAAAATATCATCACAATCAGCCAAAGAACCGCTGTCCCATTTTCCACATAACAATTATAAGTTCCAAATTGATTTGAAAAGTTTAGAAATACCATCATCTGCTGATATAACATACTGTTATCCTTTCCACACCTTTCATTAATAATAAATGCAAAGGTTGAAACTAACTGAAACATAAACCCATTACCTTCCTTTCAGTTCATGCATCATATTAGATTATGCATAAGAAAGTGCAATGCATATAGTTGCTCATATCTAAGCACCACAAAATTCATCAATAATGATTACAAATTTTCAACTGTATGAAAGAAGAAAAGATCATTTTCCAAGTCATTCATCCACATTACTATCTCCTTCCTCATGACTGTCCTAAAATGGAATCCAAATGAGACACAAATCAAGATAACAGGATTCAGAGTGAAACTTACAAAATCCATTCGAATTCACTTTCCAAGAAGAAGAATAATTTCATTCATAATCAGGATTTAAATGAAAACAAGGAAGAATTTATCGTCCTTATCAATACTTCATTTAAATCAAGCTCATATGCATATCCAAGATAGGTTAGTATATCATCGTATTTATCATAGATCCAAGGATGCATACTATATATTTACCCTTCAGAAGAAACCATAATTCTTTCACTGTATGGTAAACCAGATAAACAATTATACAATCATGCAATCAATTATTTACATGATTTTCTAATTCTATGAATGCATTCCGTTCAAAATAAAATTTATTCATTGTTGTTACCTACAGCAAGACCAATCATAATGCACAGTAGACTTCAATGCTATTTCCAGAATTCAAACAACAAAAGAGAAGAATTCGTTCTTTAACTATTCAAATAAGAAATTGACCATTTTCTTCAACTCAATAATTTTTCATGCCGGTTTCATTTCTTCTAAATGACTGTGCAAAATCAGAGACCACAAGAAACATTCAATTATTTCATTTGTACAGGAAACTCAGCACTCAGAACAATTTAAATGTCACTGTCCTCTCTACCAACTGAACTTGTAAAGTTCAATAAACCACCTGACTACTGGTTTTACCAAATAGAAGAAGAACTCCTCACCAATAAATAATTCTACCCGAATCCATTTTTCTATTCACAATGATGTACAGAACCCAAAAATGTGATTTTTCATCCAATAATACCCTTATTATTAAAAGCCGCATAGGATAACAGATGCACAACAAAGTATAATCAAAACAGGTCCAACAGCAAGACAACTTCCCAAGCATTTCCTTCTTTGCACAGCAATCCAAGTAAAATGCGTTTTCACAAAGACAATCAGAACTAAAAGGTCGAACAACATGAATGAAACACAACAAATCATCTAACCCCTTCAAATTTAAGAATCAACATGATTTATTTAATGCATGCGAATACAAGTCCACTGCGTTTTAACGATTCTACGATCTCGAGTTGTATGATCAAGTCATTTCCATACAACACAACACAACCAACCTTTCATCACAGCAAGAAGGACTGTAATCATTCATATGTTCAGAAGAGAAAACAATTTCTTTTCCAGCTTCCACGATTACTCAAAATCGTATTCGTCCATTTACATTAAAGAAGAAACACAACAATAATTGTATTACCAGCATATCCTTCTAACCGAGTCCGCATTGTTCAGATAGAACTCGAAAACCCATCTCTTAAAGTTCAAAAAGAAATGCTATTTCCTTTCAATCCCGAAACAGCAGAAAGAAAAAGAAAGAAAAAAGAAAACGTGTTACCATTTCTTCCTCAAATCATTCGTATGCTCATACAAAACCCAATGTTGTATTCATCATAATCAAACACAGCAGAAAGAGAAAGGATCTATTTCCTTTTTAAAAGAAATTTCAGTATAGAAACGACCTCATGCAACTCGTACATCCTGTACAATTGTATCACAAAAGACCATATAACAAAAGAACATTCTCACAGCAGTGAAAACAACCCACACAAAGCAGTTTCGTAATTCCTACTCCAATTCATGCAAAGACAGATCAACACAACAGCAAGAAACGATTCCACTCATATCATTTCAAACAAGTACAGAAAAATTGAATAAACCCAAAACCCAAGAGCAGGGTTGTTTTAATGAGACGTTTAAACAAAGCAAGAATTTTTAAAGAGAAGGGCTTAACATGCCTGAAATTTCTTTTCCAAAACTCAAAGAAAACTGCGCTTTCAAAAGATATTTCCTTCCACGATGACAAAGGAACTTCTCAACAATCCTTTCCTCTTCGTGCTCAAAGAACAACCTCCAATCTCCCAAGAACATTGATAAATCAAAGAACTGGGAACCAAACAAAAAACCAAATGCTAAGCAAATTCACAAAGTCCGAATCGACACAATGAAAAATCAAATTTCCCTCATACACTTTCTAAGGCAAGCTAGTCACGAGGACTCGAGAACATTTAATGCATTAAAGGCTCTACCTTTTCCTAATTTCCCACGCCACTGCCAACTTGAGTTGGCGAACTCCAAATTTCAAATTTCCCACGCAAAACCAAATTTGGTTCCATCTCCAAATAGATACCTCCGCCACTTTACCTGTCTCCGCCAAATCGCGCCTGTCCATGTATGGACTCAATAATGTCATCGAATCCCCTTCATCCTTAAAGGGTCTGTCCCCTTTAGGTTAGGATTAGTTTAAGATGTATATTAGTGTTCAACCTAGGTCATAGTTTAGTCTTAGGTTATTAGGACTTAGGTTTATTTCCCTCTTTTTGTAATTTAAAAATCCACTTAGGATAGTAGTTTAGGATGCATGATAGAACTTAGGATTAGCTTAGGATTTAATTCCTACTAACCACTAACACTAAACAACCTCCATCCAGTCTTCCAACTGACACTCACGTTAATGCTGTGCAAGACGTTCCGTCCTTTGGATCACATGCCAAGGCCACCCATTTAGCATTTCTTGCCTCATGAGGTCTCAAGTTCGACAAGACAGGTTCAAGAATCAAACCTTTATCGTTGGCATTTACGTGCCAGCTGCTCATACTGCAATCAAAGCGCGCGGTGATAACAACCTCCAGTTAGTTCAAGAGTAAATCGACAAAGCAAACACAAGAAGACCACAACATACTTTGGATCAATGGAATTGATTCAAGGTGTGTTGTCAATCAGCAACGAGAGTTTAGCAAGTATACGACAATTTTTCGTCACATCAACAAACACACAAGCACTGACATCGCTGTCCTATGCAATAAATTACAGCATGCAAGAATCCAAGTTAGCAACACATTCTCTTAAGATCAGAACATATCTTAACATGTTTGCCTTCATTTCAGCAGTTATAATAGTATGAAAAATATTCACCAAGATAACTTACAAAATTAGGGTGTTACATTTTGTGTTGTCCGCTCTCGAATTTTTTTCCTATGGGCTTTGCATCCTTGTTGTGCCCCACTCAATCTTTTTGGCCCCCTTTGGTTTTGACTCCCAAAATGAGGCCAACCTTGGACTTTAATTTTTTTTCCAGGTTGAGTTGTTTGGTTTCTCTCTCTTCATGAGATTACGTGCAAGTTAGGCTCACTCTAGTCATAATTCCACACTTCCTTGTTTTGGTGAGTTCATCATTCGATGACATTATCCTTTCGCATAAAAATTCAGCTCACTCGGGTTTAAAGTTCACCCCGCACGTGAATTTTCAAGCCCAAGTTTGATTCTCATTTGATCATGTTGCTTGATTCTTGAGTTTTCCAAGTCCATGAGCCACTTGGTTTTGAGCTCGAGCCCCACAAATTTCAAACGAGTCACTCTTCTCCCATCTACCTTGGAACTCGAACAATACTTTGCCAAATTTTCAATAATTTTTCTCGGTTATAGGCCAATTTTTTTCAATGCTTCGAGCCCTCCAATTTGGCTCATTCGAGCCCTTCTGCAATATCTTTGCTAGCTCAATTTACCACCATGATTGAGTTATTTGCCAGGGCTCGGCCTTTTGACATTCACACTCCTTGTCATCTCCCCATCATTTCCTTCGGTCTCGCCAAGTTCCTAATGAGCTCGACTAAGCTCGTATCACCTCATCACTCCTTTCCATCACACGATCTCACCGAGTAGCTCTCCAAGTTACTCGCTCAGCCCTTTCTAGCTCGGTGCCCCTTAATGGGCTAAAATGTAAAATCTTTTGATCTCGGGGTCTATTCTTGATTTTTTTTGGAATTTTCCCAAGCCGAGCCTAATGGGGCTGAGTAGGGAATATTTTAGAATCGACAAAAATTTACCCATTTTACCTTTGCCCGATGTGGGCTCGGGTTGGCTAATTCTTTTCTAGAGGGAAAAAATAGTCAACAACAAGTGAATAGATTCAAAATAAATAAAGAGGGCAAGAGATTCGCATAAAATACACTACATTTGAAGGAATAAACCACGAGCTTTCATATCACTCAAAGCATTTTCACTTGCATGGTTTGTAAAACTTGCAAAAACATAGTTACATAGTTATGGAGATATGGAAATTGTAAAACTCTAAGGAAGAGCTCCAAATCTAGTATAGAAGAACTCTTTTCATGTGCACAAAAACTTAGATATATAGAGAATGAGAGAGAAAGAGGAGGAGCCACCAAACATCCATAAACGGTCCACTTTCACCTACAAAGGACCAAATGCTATCATTTACAGTTTTGAGAATGGGCACCATTTCTCCTTCATTTTGTGTGTCATCGAGCTATATGACCAAGAATGGGCATCATTAAAAATAAATTTGGGTAGATGGAGTTGTTGAATACATAGATGCAAAAAGTGTGGTTTTCTCCCTGATAAAGCCCGTGTTTTTAGCCAAGTTGATTTTTGAATAACAAATGGAACAAAATAATGTTCCATTTGTGCCCTCCTACACCTATTTAGATGATAGTTGTGTGTTGCACTTATTATGAGTTTTTGGGAACTTTGGGTAGTGTGGAACAGCTTATATGAGGAGTGTCATTTGGGCCCGATATGTCCGACTTAGTGCATGGTGTAGTTTATGCTAGTAGGTTGGGAATGCTTAGATAATGGGTATCATGACTGCCTATAAGCTCACCATAATTGATGTAGTGACCCCTCTTCTCCTATCCTTTCATGTGCGATCGAAAAAATAACTAGAACCCGAGAACATTCCAATGGTGCCCTATAACCCCGACTTACTCGATTACACCGCCTTGATTTTCCTAAATTTGTTCGTGGTCGATCAGTGAACCTTGGGAACACAAGAATGTTCTATTAGTTCTGTGTGGACTCGACTATGTCACCTTATCCCATGTGCATTGATGTGACACCCAAAATTAACATGTAAAAGCAATTAAAACTAAATGGTTAAATTATGGAATATTTTATTTATTTATTTTTAGAAGAGTTATGAGGTCAAACATATCTTTACGTTGTTGATGGACCAACAGTTTCATGAAATACGACTAGCCTTGTTTAAGAGGCACACTCAAGCCTCACTAAATTTTATTTCCAAACTTGGACTATATGAATAGTTATAACTTATTAATTAAAATATAACATTTAGAAGTTATGAGGAATGTTTATTTCAATGTATTTAAGTTTTCTAAAATTAATGATAAGTTTATACCAAGGTGATGGTTGGGGCCTAAAGTAATATTAACTCTAAATCAAAACTACCTTAATAAACCCATATAATAATAAAATTCACCAATCAAGTCAATTAGTTAAAGAGGGGTAGGTAGGATGATGAAATGTGAACCCTATGATTAGATATTTCCCATCCCTCGATCTATGGAACCTGAAAAAACACATAATCCATTCAATCAAAACTTTCCTCATATATGTGTGTGTGTGTGTGTAGTGTTTAAATTTTTGGGGGTAAGCGCCACCCCCCCCAACCCAATTTTTTTTTTTTTGTTTAATCATTTATTTAAAATAGAATTTAATAATATATTTTATATTTTTAGTTCTTAGGTAATAAATTACCTTAGTATACATATATAAAGTGTGCGCACGCACGCACACACACACACACAGAGATATATATAACAACATTACATTCTCTCAATAAGAAATATATTTCCTTTATAATGTTATTCTTTTATTTATATTAGAATCTTATGCGTTGATTATTCTATAAATATATAATTGCTTACCATCTTGTATATTGTGTGTTTGTGTGTCTATGTGTGTGTGTGTGTAATAGAGAAATAATTGTTTCTAAGCTACTTAGTTAGTGTAGGTGTACAAGGTTATGTTATAATTTTGTATGACCTAAAATAATATATTATATCATTTCATAGTTATAGAATGGATTTCTTGACCAAAAATACACATTTAGATTAAGTTATTAAGACTTTGGTTCTCAAAATTCATTGCAAGAATGTAGACATTGTGTATGACAATTCTAATTAACTTGGAGTTAACAATAACCAAACTTTATTTTCAAGAGGAAATGGACTAATATTCAAACCTACAACTTTATAACAATGTATTTTACAAACATAGTATGAACTCAAACTCCAATAAACACAAAAGGAGATTTATTTTCCAAGCTATTTAAACTTATCACTAAATGTGAAGAAATTGTTCATTCTAGTTTACATTGAACCAGTCAATTTCTATACCCAATTTGACCAAATGATAAGTGTACTACTTTGAAAACATTTCCAACTCAAACTATAATCCATGAAAGAAATTAAGTTCCTATAGTCCCATAGTTCCTCAAAAGTTTAAGTAAAGTAAAATTTCACTAAAAACTTATTCTGTTTCATTAAATGAACTATCAAATCTCTATAAGTAGAAAAACAATATTTCCAACTCATTTCAAGTCAATAATCCATAATACAAACAATCAAGGGAAGAAGGCATAACCCAAAACTTGTAATATTACTTGACTCATTGTATAAACTTTCACAAGGTAGAACTTATACTTTCTTAAAACCAAGTTATCTTTTATAATTTTATAACTTTTACATTCACAAGACTATACATTTCAACCATCATTTAAAATTTACAATACATTGAAATGATCACGTACATTTTGATTTCAAATATCTATACAACAATGAACAATATTTATCTTTTTCAACCCTTTTTCCATCAAACAACAAAGTGTCCCAAAACACCAAAATAGACGTGAAGGTGATGTTCACCTCCCAACCATGCATTAGGGAAAATCACATCCCATTTCCCCATGAAACCCCTAACTCCCGAGAAGAACTATATAGACAACATTGAGATGAGGAAAATGAATTTTTCCTAATAACCCAACACACAACAATGTCAATTCAATCACACAAATACAAGCACAAGAGGAATTATGAGGGAAAAGGGATACATTCAAATCAATCACACACTACCAAGATTTACCAGCTTGCAAGTGCAACTAAAGGCACTCCCATACCACTTATCACTCCACTAAGGGGTTGGACAAAATTCCTTAGTGCTTCCATAGAATTAAGGAGAATGGCATCTATCCCTCGGCCTAGTTTTTCCCAAAACCCCACTTTTTCTCTCTCTACTATGACAAGTCCCAAAACCCTCTGGTTCCTCCAAAATTAAAAAAATAAAAACATTTCTTCTATTTAACATCTAATTATGCCTCCCAAATTCCCTAACCTTCTCTCATATCTACATCATGCTTGATAGCCCCTATAATGGATGAAATCAAGTAATAAAACACATGGTAAAACCACATACTACTACGGAGAGCATATGAAACACAAACATTCATTGAAAGATGGCTAAATAAATCATTAAAATGCAATAATAACATGGAAGGTACCCACCTCTTACTCATATTTTCATCTTTCCAATCACTAAGCTTCAATCAATCCAAGAGTAGTCTAGTAACATCGACCCAAGACAAAGGCTTCCTCTCAAAATGAAAAAACAAGCCCACTTAAATAGAAAAAATTGAACATCAACCCCTTAGGATGATGTCAAGTGGAAACATTCTAAGTTCCCAAGGAAAATCAAATCCCAAAAATGGCATTAAATTTATATCCATTCCCACATGGGCCAAATCAAATCAAAATCCAATTTCACCCAAAAAAACTTAAAAGATCTTACAAGGAAAAGACACGGAGAGTTAAAATGGATAAAATCCAACCACTCAAAAATAATTATCCCATATTCCACAAGTCAATACAAAATCATCTCACATGAAAATTTATTAAGAGTAGGTGGAAAGTCTTTCAAATCACCTTTATAAGGTGATAATGAGCCCAAATAGGCTTAAAACTACAAAACAAGTACACCTACCCTATGGGTAGGTGTAAGGATGGGTTTTGGGACTGTGGTACAAGTTTTACTCATCCCACACTTCACTCTAAAAAAATTTCCCCAAAGGGAAAATGCTAATTTACCAAAAAGGGAAATATTTCAACCACCCTAACCGAGGAAAAATCAACCATTGTAGACAATAAATCATGCACTTGGGTAAATTTATAGGTTGTAAAAGCATGCTAGCATTTATATGATTCCTAAACAAGAAAAGTAGTGGTTGAAAACTATCTTTGGTCTCTTTTTATTTGTATATTTCTTTTAATTTGGTCTTACACACCCCTACACCCAATCAAAACTTGATCGATTTATTTGATATGACTTCAGACACAAGTGCCCAACCAAGATTTATCTTGTATGAATTCACTATTTTTGGGTATATTTTATCTTTTGGGAATATTTTTCACATATGAGTTGCCATTCTATTTGTCAATTACGAAATTCAAATAAGGGAATCATATAAATACATAGTTCTATTTTCAAAATCAAGGACCAAGCACTAAGTATTGCTATCATCACCCAATCTTGCATTCAAAAGGCACTTAAAGCACTCTAAATCATCCATCTAACATCCACTCAAGGGAAAATGGCTGCATATTTTGCATACATAACATAGGAAGGGAAATTGTATTTTATCCCATTCACACATTGTACTACATTACTACATTCTAGCTACAACCCGCTATCAAGTGTAGCTTGCATAAGGACATATTAGGGAATAATGTCTAAACAAACACATAAGAACTAAATGGAGTCTAATATTTAGTACACCTCTTGGTTGTAAGTTCACTCTCGGGGTGACCTTCGGGGTCATTATGACTCCCCATTATGTTTTTCCCATTTTAGGTTTGATGTAGTTTGTGGGTTGGTGCAGGTGAACATCTTTGTTGTAGGTTACAGGAATTTTTAGAAATCATAGTGTGAATATTAGGCGATCAATAGAGAATAATATTGACACCCCGGTGACAAAATAGAAATAAAATCCAGAGGTTTGGTGCGAGTCATGGGTGCCCATATTTGGTAATCAATGCCAGGACACCCTTGTTCTACTATAGGCGCCCCTTTCCAGCTTTGATTCTGAGGTCTGTTTTTTACAGAGATTAATAATGGAATTGCTTTCATCATGTTCATCACTTATCTCTACTCATATCAGTTCTATATTACATGAATATCAGCTAAGTCATCCTTTCTCTATCTTTTTCTTAGGGTTTCATATTTATATCTTAGTTTTCTTGTGGCATTTCTATATTTTATCATTTATTTCAATAAGTGACTCTACAATACTTAGATTTAATTAATTTAAAATTAAATTAAATCATTTGGTGAACCCAACCCATTGCTCGAACCCAACCTTGATTATAGGAATTTTATCATCTTTTTAACATGGCTGAAATTTATCCCTCCTTTACTGATGAATACCTTCATGATCTGCAAGCTCATCTTTCTAAACATACACAAGACTTAGATTTTATTTTATTCACTTATTATGAGGAGGACACCAATATAGGTGATCTTAACCATCTCACCTATAATTTTTTTCCATTCTAATTATAAAAGCAACCTCCCAACTCTAACCTTCCACCTACTTCTATTATTCCAATGTTGTTTCCTACTGCTACCAACCATTTCACTCCACATATTTTTTCTCACACACAACAAGTCTCCTCTTCTCGGAACTCAAGATCTATATTCCTTATACTAGGACCTACAAGTTCAAATCCTTGATTACAACATTATACTTCACACTCCTCTCCATCTCTTGATTCCTCATTACTTTTTCACACTCCTTTTACACCCACCATTTTTTTATCCACTTCCTCTAAACTTCGTCACCCCTAAGATTCCCACCTTCAATGGCCATGGTGACCCTCAAGAGAATATCATAGATATTTTCATATGGAATGTATTGATTATGATGATCATTTCTATCTAAGCTATTTCCTTAGAGTTTTCAAGATTACGTGATGCGTTGGTTTTATGATCTATCTATTCATTTGGTAACTTAGTTTACACATATAGTCAATACTTTTAGTTCTCACTTTTCAATCAATATCGGCACCAAGATATCTTATGCACAACTTTCTCAAATCAAACAAAGATCTAATAAATATCTATCTCGAATATGTTTAGCATTACAAGAACAATCTAGCTAAGATGACCAATTTCCTTGTTGATTCATGATTGCAAGATATTTTTAAAAATATTTTACCACCACTTCAGGAGAGTGTTATCTTTGAGACATATCCTTCATTTGATCAATCATGTCATACACTTAAATCCCAAATTCAATCTTCTATCTATGGGAAAACTCAAATATCAAGATACTCCTTCGGCATATTCTATTAGGTGTTAAGCTAAATCAACATTCATTTTAAGACCATTGAAGCAAAGGCAATTGTAATGTCATCTATCCTCATGAAAAGATTCAATGGAAACCTCCAAAGCATAATTTCACCAAATTACCCTATGCACCTCGATTTCTATTGCCTCAACTTCTTGAAAGCAATCTAATCACTCTTCCACCGTCACTCAATCTCAATCCATCTCGCCTGGTGGTCATAATTATGATGAAAATTCTAAATGTTAGTATCACTAATGCATTGGGAATTATACCAATTTTTGCTTCAAACTCAGGCATCTCATTCAAGATCTTATTAACAATAATTCACTCAAGCCCCCTAATTTATCTACTTCTAATCAGGTCAACGATAATAAAAAGCTAAAAATATTTAATGACCCTTCTCCTAAGCATAACACACAAGCTCCTAATTCTTATACTAATCATAAATATCAAGCTATGTCACCTCATTTATCGGGGCCCCTTGATTTCCTTGTCACTTATGTTGATACATCACCACCAATAATTTCATTTTCATATCATGATTATCATGTTATATTCACTTCTAATTCATTACATATCAATGCTTCTATTAGTTCGTTACGTCATTAACATCATGATCTATCAATGGATCCTATCGATGTATACTCCATTACGCTTATCATGGATATCAAATGTCCACTACCTAATCACATATCTAGTTCCTAATTATTTCATCTATATCAATCTTCCTATTATAGTTGGACATATTACCATGCTTATGTCATTTGTTGTGGCATATTTAATCAAAAGTTGTGACATGATCTTAGGTCTTCCTTGTCTCCGCACCTCCCAATCCATTACCTCCATGAATCCTTTTTGTCTCAAGTTCATTTATA
The DNA here is from genome assembly GCA_018340775.1 of Taxus wallichiana var. yunnanensis. Taxonomy (NCBI): domain Eukaryota; kingdom Viridiplantae; phylum Streptophyta; class Pinopsida; order Cupressales; family Taxaceae; genus Taxus; species Taxus wallichiana. Next base: position 546,984,537 of record CM031237.1, on the reverse strand, counting down.
ATAAGAAATTTTTGCATTATTAATGGCATTCCACTATGAACATGATTGCCTAAACCTAGTCTTGATGACATCTTTCCACTAGTTACAACATCTAGGTCTTTTAGGCCTCTCAAATCTAAGGCACACTCTTACCTAGTTCTCTTATTCGCATAATAACCACTTCACTACCTTGTCATCCTCATTGGTCCATTATCCCACATCATTGGCTTAAGTCCCCTACTTAGGTGGCCCCTTCACGCAGTGTTCACCACCTCCTTCACCACATAAGTCTCCTTCACATATACATCATTACTCTCATACTCCACCGATATTAGAGCATCATCACATGCCTTTATCTCCTCGGATATCGGGTGAAGGGCCATTTCCCTTCAAAGTATCATTAGATAGCCTTCTATCATTATCACACTTGGGGGAAATATGATTTCTTCCCATCCCCCTCATAGGATCATTAGTTTTATATATTATATACTATCATGCTCTATGTTTCACACTTTATTTTTCTCACTACTCTTACACAACATTATACACACCTTGTATCATCATTACCCTATGATGCACTCTAGTTCCATAGTTCATACTTGACTACTAAGGGTCTAAATCTGAAATGAATATCACATCCACTACACTTACACTTAGTGATTCAAGATATATATTTCAAAGCATCTATTCTCACACAACACATTTGTTGATGACACACTCTTGTTTTATGGTTAATTCTTTGTGTTGAGCGGGCATTTATAAAAGAACCTTATCTCATACACATTTATTAGGGGCACATTTCTCCTATCATCTTTACACATTGCATACCATTCCATCACACTCATACACTTCATTTTCATATCTTGGTTACACTTACTCTTACTTGTTTATACTAATTACATGACACACTTTTCTTACTATGCTAGTTAGATACTTGATATGTCATTATCTTTATATATACACACATGCACATTCACTTGGTATTTTGGAGTGAATGCAGATTTCTTACATATTTTCACACACTGTAATGATGTTTGGAAATGTATCCTTTTCTAGTCCCAATGAGGCTCTTGGGGTCATCTACATTTCCTACTCTCACACATTACATGTGTTATTATTTCATCATATACTACTTCATATTCTTATTATCACATTACTTTATATTGATACATACATTCCTTGACATAATTTTTTATATTTATAACATGTTAATAGGTGCTTCATGTGTAGAATTTTCCTTACAGGACTATTTGCCACCATGGTTATCTAATACATTTTTCTTGATCTTGTTTTCTATTCTATGTTATTGTTTGCGGGATATGCCCTATGTCTTATATGATCATTATATACTTTGGTTGCTTCATCCCTGATTTTCTTGTGACATTGTGAGTGATGTCCCATGTTTGGAACCCACTTTTCATGGTATATCTTGTCTGTAAACTTTATTGTTACATTGTCTTCTTTTGCACACTAGCTACTTTTACACTAACACATGTTACTATCCACTTTGTTTACATGTGCCTTGGTTTCTACCATGCACATCCCCTACCCCATATATGTATCATCTTCAGATCAAAATCAGGTCATCTCCTTTGGGCTGCAATCTCCTACAAATGTCACATACACCCCAAATGAGGGAGATCAAACATTGGGTGAACAAATCACCCATAAAATAGCTCAAAGCTACATAAAAAATATGCATAGTATAAAAACAACACAGTCATATAGTCACAAAATGTCCCAAAATTTGACTTAGGTCCTTAGCACAACACAAACACTAGCTCGCATCATCGGATATTAGTGCATGGTTTCTTGTGTCCTCCCTTGAGAAATAATGTCCCGGGGAACATACGGTCAGCTTTATCGATCAACATAGTCTACACAAAGTCTTTAGATCATTTTATAGTTACACACATAGTCCTCTAATAACATAATGTATTTTATCTCCTAAATTTAGTACAATCGGAACTAATCATAAATAAATCAGACAATTGGAACAAATCAGGATGTACCGTATTTAGAATTACTTATCGAGTAGAGTCATGAAAGGTGGTTAACACTAGACCTCTCTCCCCAAAACTTTCTCTTTGGCGTGGGATCACCCAAAAATACACACTTGGCATGAAATCGCCCAAAAACTCACACGTGGTGTGAGATCTCTCAAAAACTCACACTTGGTGTGATATCACACAAAAAACTCACACTTGGCTTGAGATCACCCAAAAACTTGCATTTCACATGAGATCATCAATAAACTCTCTCTTCACAACATTTTTAGGACATATTTTATCCTTTACACTCTTATACATTAGGTGCACACTTTCCTTTACACACTTTTACATACTTATGCACATTTTTATTTGATTTATCATATACAAGACTTTGACTACATTCTTGCTCTTGTTTTGTAAATCATTCCTTACAAGAAGTAGAAATAACAAGCTACAACAACATGGTACAATGCATACACTTCACCCCTAGGGTCACTTTCCTTTCTATTTTTCACTCTTCAATTTACATCATTCTATGCTTTACTTTTCCACTCAGAACACATTTTTCCACACACTCAACATGGTTATCAAGTACACATCTTCTATCTACTTTATGTTATCAAGTATTCACTCAAAAACATAAAGTGGGGGAAAATGTAGACACAAAATGATGCACTTGGGTCCATTTCTAGATCCTAAAAGATGCTAGAATTTACATGATTCCTAAACAATAAAAATAGTGGTTGACAACTATCTTTGGCCTATTTTTCTTTGTCTTCTCACTTTTTATTTGGTCTTACACACCCTACTGCCCAGTCGAGCTTAATAGATTTATCTTGTATGGCTTCATACACCAACGCCTATCCAGACAACAATTTTCATGCGCTCATGTCCTTCCTGAGCACCCCTAACCCTTTCTTACCTTACTTTCTCTTTTTATATTTTGGGAATATTTTTTATTTATGGGCCATCCTTCTAGTTTTAAATTACTAAATTCAAACAAGGGAATCATATAAATACATATTTATGTTTTCAAAATCAATGCAAGCAATCACTAAGCATTACTATCATCACCTAATCTTTCATTCAAAAGGCACCTAAAGAACTCCAAAGCATCCATCTAGCATCCATTCAAGGGATGCATATTCTACAAACACAACATAGGAAGGGGAATTTTATTCTATTCCATTCACACATTCTATTACATGGCTACATTCTATCTATATCCCGCTATCAAGTGCAAATTACACAAGGGAATCCTAGGGAATCATTTCTACATAAACACAAGAACTACATGGAGTATGATATGTAGTGCAATGCTCATCCATAAGTTCACTCTCAAGGTGAATCTCAAGGTCGTATGACTCGCCATTCTATATTTTTATTTTTAGGTTTGATAAGGTTTATGGGCTTATATAGGTGAACATGTATTTTACAAGCTACATGTACTTTCAATGATCATATTGTGAATAATAGGTGATCAACATAGAATAATTTTGATACCCTAGTGACACAAAAAAAGCATATCGAGAGGTGTTTTTCAGTCATGAGTGTTGAGATCCTGTCATTAGTGCCTTGGCACCCTTGTCCTACTATAAACACCATTGTCCAACCATTTTCATGAGCTCTATAATTTATAGAGATTAATAACGATGCTACTTACATATTTTTCACCACTTCTCCCTACTCATATCAGTTCTAGGTAGCACAAATATCAACTAAGTCCTCTTTTCTCTATCTCTTTCTTAGGGTTTCATATTTACATCTTAGTTTTCTTATGTCATTTATGTATTTTATCATTTATTTCAATAAGTGAATGTAATACTTAGATTTGATTAATTCAAAAATTAAATTAAATCAGCCATAAATGGAAAACATTCACCCCACATGAACAATACTAAAAACAAACAACAAAAGTGATTAATTAAACAAATTTTAAAATTTTCTAAGGTCATGAAAAGGGTTAGCAACAAGTCAATATAGTAAAATTAATAAAACAAACACTTGTCACCTTACACATAATCCCATTTCACAAATATCTATGTCCCGAGTGACTTATGTTGGCTAGGGAGCTTTATGGGAGTTAGACCCCCTCCAACCTTTTAGGTGTTTTTAGTATATATATATATATATATGTTTGTGTGTGGTTCTTTTTGCATAGCCTTTGGGACATGTTCATCATTTACACACTCAATGTAAACATCATATCCACCCAAATAGATCAACCAAATAAAAAATATTAAATTCAATATAAAATGCACCAATCACCCATAAATTTTGTAATCTCATTATAATTTAAAACATACTAACCATTATCATCATCATAATCAAAATATAAAAAAAACATAATAATGAAACATAAACCATGTACGTCTATCAAAATAAACAATATATGAATGTGTCATGTAATAACCATGTTCATTAGAATGTAAGGTTAGCACCCCATGCTAACTCAATGCCACCAAGGAAACATAGTCCAAGTAAACTGTAAGTCCCGACACCCTTTGTCGATACAACATATACAATGAATCACATGATGAAAACTATAATATGGAAGGAAATATCTATCTAAACATTTCTCAAGGGAATTGGGAATTATATCCCCCTCCTCTTAGGACATGAATTCTTATTAGAAGTCATTGGAATAGGTGAGGGTACTAGACCCTCCACGTAGTAACATCCTCCCATATGAAAAAAGTCTCATCATATCGATCCCATTGTACTCGTACCTATTCTATTTCAAAACCTTGATGTCCCAGGATCTTACGCTCTAAAATTCACATTGTCTCTAAGGAAACATTGTTGTCCTCTTGCACCTATAAGGATGTCCAAACTAGAATGTGAGAAGGATCCTATAAAAATCTCCATAAAACATAAACATGAAAAACATCATGGATACGCGACAAGATAGGTGGAAAAGTGGGTCATTAGGCTATTGGTCCAACCCGATATAGAATCTTAAAGGGTCCCACAAACCGTGGTGTAATATTAGATCCCTTCCCATAATGGATAGGACTCTTATGTGGTTTAACCTCCAAGAATGCCTTCATGACCACCTCAAAATTACGGTAAATCCTTTGGAATTTGTATACTTCTTCTTCATGTCTTATGCCTCTTGAAGTCATTGTTTGATAAGAACCACCTCTTTCTCCATCTCCTAAACCATGGAAGAACCTACAACAACTCTATCCTCAATACGGTCCCAACTCAAAGGATTTCTACACTCTCGCTCATATAATTCCTTGTAATATGTCATACTAAGAGAATTGTTGTAATTTTTGTTATAGGAGAACTCTACCAAGTATAAATAATCCTCCCAATGAGACTGAAGAACCATAACATACATGCGAAGCATTTCCTCTAATACACGATTAACTAGCTCAGTATTACCATTTGTCTAAGGATGGTAAGAAGTGCTAAAATTTATCTGTGTGCCCAATATTTCCTATATCATGGTCCAAAATTTGGATGTATACAAAATATCATGATCACATATGATTTTTTGTGGAATCCCATCCAACATAACAATCTTATCCAAGTAGACTCTAGATATGGTTATGGTTGTGTAGGTTGTTTTGACTAGTAAAAATTGTGTTACCTTGGTCAATTTTTCTACCGTGACCATGATCACATCATGATGGTATGCCGAGGTGGGTAGACCAACAATAAAATCCATGGAAATGGTGTCCCATTTCCACTCTATAATTCATGCAGATATAGAATACTGAAGGATGTTGATGCTCGAATATCACTCACTTGCACTCTAAACAATATGCCACAAAGGATGTAATGTATCTTTATAACCCTACCCAATGATAAAATTGATTCAGCTTTATGTGCATCTTCTTCACCCTTGGGTGGGATGAATAAGGTACATGATGGGCCTCTCATAAAATGAATCAGTGAAAATATTCCTCTCTAAGTACATAGATGCAACCCATATGCCTCAACATTCCATCTTCCTCCAAGGTATAACCCAAAAGTTATCCCTTAAGGGCTTGTTGTGCCTCAATCTCCCTCCAAAAATATAGATAAAACCTATCTCTATGAATATGCTCTAGAATTTTCCTCAAACTTATCTCGAATAGTGAATACCATCACTATTTTCCACATGCGGCTTAGATTATTTGTAACTACATTCTCCATTCCTTTCATGTGCTCAATATCCATATAATACTCACAAATAAGCTCCATCTAAACTCCATTGATGGGAATTGATATTGAGCTGAGTAAAAATGTGATGAAGGCTCAAGTGATATGTCCTCAACATAAAGATTCTCCCTAAAAGGAAATGACGCTAACAAACCAAGGCATGAATCACTATCGTGAGCTCAATGCCATGAGTGGGATAATTCAACTTATGTTATTTGATCTTTCATGAATCAAAAGCTATCACATGGCCTTACTACATAAGAACTACACCTACCTATCAATGAAGCATTTGTACATATTGTGAAGTCCTGATGCAGATCTAAAAATGCTAAAATAAGAGTAGTAGTGAGCTTCTCCTTGAGTGTCCGAAAGGACTATTCACACTTCTCTTCCAATCAAATTCTTCCCTTTATATTTAAGATAAATAACAGGATGAAATATACGGGAGAATTCATGAAAAAATATACAAAGTAGTACCTAGCTAAACCCATGAAATTGTGCACCTCAATTACACTAGTGGGTGCTATCCAATCTATAACCACCCTAATATTAGAGGGATCGAAAGTGATTCCCTCTCCCGAAATGATGTGTCCAAAGTACTACACCTCGCCTGAAATAAGGAACACTTAGCAAGGTTCCCAAATAATTTAATCTCCCGCAAACACTACAAACCTCGAAGAATATGGTCCTCATACTCCTCTAGTTTACGTGAGAATATCAAGATATCATCTAGGAACACAAGGAAAAAATAGTATAAGAAATTTATGAACACCCCTTTCATCAAAATCATGAATACAATAGGGCATTAGTTAGCCCAAAAGGAACCACTTTGAACTCATAGTGGTCCCACCTTGTTTGAAATGATTTCTTATGGATGTCTAAATCCACAATCATTAACTGATGATATCTCAACTTCAAATCAATCCCTAAGAAGATGGTGGCACCACACATCCTGGTCAAAGAGGTCATCAATATGTGGAAGGGTATATCTATTCTTCACTTTTACCTTATTTAGTTTCTTGTAATTAATGCAAAGCCTCGATACCTATCATTTTTCTTAACAAGTATGATCAATGATCCCCAAAGGGACACACTAGGATAAATAAATCTCTTATAAAGAAGGCCCTCAAGCTACATCTTCAGCTCACAAAGCTCAATTGTGGTCATCGTATAAGGTTCTCGATAAATTGGATCTCGCCTGTACTATGTCAATATAGAAGTCAATCTCTCTCTATGGTGGCATGCCTTGAAAATCACTAGGGAACACATATGCAAAATCACAAAGGATATGGTGGTCATCCAGAGATGGCCCTAAAGACTCATCCTTTAATTTTTCACTATTGTGATGGAAAACAATTGACATCCCTTCCACATACTACACTTAAGATACATGGTGGAAATAGTACGGATAGAAAGTGGTCTTTGAATCCATGTCACCATAAACTCTGTACCAAGTTCATCATAGAACTCAATGACCTTACAAAGTAGCAATATACTTTGGATCAATGTGCTATGAGCTAATCCATCCCCAAAATGACCTCATATGAACCTAGGGGAAGAACTCATAGGTCAATTATGGTGGTGAAAGCTCCTAAATCTAGGACACACTCCTCAATCATCATTCTCACTAAAAACTTGGATCTAGTAGCCAACTACACCTCCCAATATAAACCCTTCCTAACGCCACCATTCTTCATCAATCACTAATCTAGGTGATATGAAAGAGTTAAAATACCAATAGTCAAACAAAATAGAAATAGGGACTCCTTCAATACTACATGTTACCTCAATCACTTTGTGTCCTAGTTCTTTTTTGGTGGTTATCTACCATCACATATACTATGGGATGTTCTCCCCATGTCCCCAATTATAGTCTCAAATATAGATTATTTCCCCTTGTTACTTTTCATAATATTCTATGGGCAATCATTCTTGTGGTGTGTAGGATCCCCACAAGTAAAACATTTTCCTCCCTGTCTATGAGCTAAGCCTATACCACATGTACCTCACAAAATCAAGTGGATTAGACCATATAGGACTCATCATGTATGAATTTTGTCAATAGGTTAGCCTAGTCTGTTATCCCTATTGATCATGAACCCGAAATTGGAGAATTATGCCTCTTTCTCTTTTTGCCCCATGAAAATGTTGAGAACATTGTTGTTATTGCTGTTGGGGTTAGGTGTCTATATCGGTGGTTGAAATCATCCCTAGGAGGAGGCAATACACCCCTCGATCAACTATTTATCATATCCTGAATGTTTGCTCTAGCCTTTTCCCTAGCTTGGGTATTTCCTCTATTCTCCTCGGTGATACATGCCTTTCCCACTATATCGAGAGAGTCTGCAGACAGTCTACGCCATGCATCTTTGTTCTTCCAATATCTAGGTTCAAACCCTAATAAATCGATGAATCTTAATCTTATAATCATACATGTAGTCCACATACTATAGGAGGTTAAGGAAATCCCCATCATAATATGTCATTTTACTAGTCCCTACCTCAAATCATGAAACTCATTAATTTTTTATCAGTACAAAGAGCCTCAAAATATATCTCAACCTAAACCTATCCTCAAAATCTCCTGTGTGATTATATATAAATCTATTAGGATATTTTTCTCCTCTATCCTCCACCAAACTTAAGCACCATCTTTCAATAAATAGATAACTACACAAGATTTGGTGTTGCTTGCGTGAGGGAAAAGGCTTGTAACAACTAGTCAAGCTCACTAGCCATGCCTCGGCCTAGAATCTAGTGGTGTCTCTAGTTTAAGTAGTAGGATGGAGTATCAAAATTTCACTAATATGGTTAGTTACATCCAATGACTTGGACCTAGGCCTCTTCTCTAATGGTTTCCTCTTTACCCATTGTTGATGTGGCAAACTTCTAGTCCTCTTTCTATGCTCTAACAAAACCTTCTGTCTTTAGTAGGAATTGGAGACCCACATCCTCCTATAATGGGGGTGTTGAACATTATCTACACTCCTCCACTTTCATCAGAACCTACTCATTTAGGGCCCTCACAACCTCCTACAAATCCTATAGGATCTCGATCCCTAACATCGTCCGATCCTACTTAGGTGGTGTGGATGGTCCACTCTGTGATTTCTCTACCTAGGTCCGTGTGTGTGTAATCCTGCACAATCCCACAAAAAGTTTTAGTACACTAATAAAGTTATTTAAAAATTAATTCAATTAATTTTTCGTTACCCAAAGTCTTAGTACTTCAACCTTACACTCGATGCCAAAATGTAACACCCAAAAATAACACGTAAAAGTAATCTTTGAAACTAAATGGTTAAATTATGGAATAAATTTTCTATTTGTTTATTTTAGAATATTTATTATGGTTAAACATAGGTTTACATTGTTTACGAGACATCAAAGTTTTTTGTGAAATACAAATAGCCGTTATGAAGTTGTTTATTTCAATGTGATTAAGTTTTATAAAATTAATGGTAAGTTTATACCAAGGTAATGGATAGGGCCTAAAGTAATATTAATTCCCAAATTAAAACTTCCTTAATAAACCCATATAACAATAACAAGCACCCATCAAGTTGATTATTCAAAGGGTGTAGGTAGGGGATGAAATTTGAAACCACGGGATTATATCTTCCCCTCCCTTAGATCTAGGGAACCCAAAATAAAACCTAATCCATTCAAACAAAAATTTCCTCCACCTCATTCTCATTTTACTCTCTTTTGTTTCTTGTTTTTCTTCTTTTTCTTTTGTGCGGGTTCATGGAAGGTATTCAATCTTGGGAGAGAGAGAAGGCTCCAAATATACATTTGCGAGAGTGAGATTTTGTGTGTTTGTGTGTGTGTGTGTATTTTTTGTGTGTGTGTAAAAAGTGTGTGTGTGTGTGTATACACACACACACATACTATATAATTTTTTTCATTATATTTTTATACATACAACATGTTGGTGACTTTAAAAATATATAGGCACATATGTATGTATGTATGTATGTATGTTTATGTATGTTTGTGTAGTTAATATTTTAATGTTTTGAGGGGCGTTCATGGCCGACCCACCCCAAATATTATTATATTGGGGTGGGTCGTCCATGGCCTCCACCCATTCCTTCAATATAATAAACCATGGGATCACGGTTGTGTAGGCCGTGACCCCCACCCCCACACACATATTATTTTTTTATAATTAATAATTTATTTAAATACTTTTTCTTATATTTATACTTTGTTTAAAACAAATTTTAATTATATATATATATATATATTCTTTTAATAATATTATTTCATATATAAAATTTATATATATATATATATATATTTTTTATATATGAAATATATATATATATATATATATATATATTCTTTGTAATAATATTATTTCATATATAAAATATATATATATATATAATTAGCACTTAGGTAATACATTGCCTTAGTATACATATATAGCACATGTGTGTGTTGTACACACACACACACTTTTAGTTATTAGGTAATACATTACGTTAGTATACTTATATAGCATATGTGTGTGTACACACACACACACACACACACACACACACACACACACACACAATCACATTACATTGTCTCATTAAGAAATATATTGCCTTTATAATGTTATTCTTTTCTTTATATTAGAAGCTTAAATCTTGATTATTCTAAAACAATATAATTTCTAACCATCTTGTGTGTGTGTGTGTGTGTGTGTGTGTGTGTGTGTGTGTGTGTGTGTGTGTGTGTGTGTGTGTGTGTGTGTGTGTGTGTGTGTGTGTGTGTGTGTGTGTGTGTGTGTGTGTGTGTGTGTGTGTGTGTGTGTGTGTCTAATTGTTTCTAAGCTACTTAGTTAGTGTAGGTGTCTAAGGTTTGATTTTAATTTCGTATGACCTAAAATAATACCTTATATCATTGCATAGTTATATAATTCATTTTTAACCCCAAATACACATTTATCTTAAGTTATTAAGACTTTGGCTCTCAAAATTCATTGCAATAATGTATAGATTGTGTATGGAAATTATAATTAACTTGGAGTCAACAATGACCACAATTTTATTTTCAAAAGGAAATGGACTAACATTCAAACCTACAACTTTATAAAATGTATTTTACAAACATAGTTTGAACTCAAAATTCAATAAACACAAAATGAGCTTTATTTTCCAATGTATTTAAACTTGACACTAAATGTGAAGAAACTATTCATTCTAGTTTAGTTTGAACCAATCATTTTCTTTATCCAATTTTACCAAATGATAAGTTTACAACTTTGAAACGTATTTCCAACTCAAGTTATAATCCATGAAAGAAATTAAGTTCCTATAGTCCCATATTTTCTCAAAATTTAAGTAAAGTAAAATTTCACTTAACAATTGTTAGTGCAAAATTATAACACCCAATTCACACAAGTGTGTGTGCTTGAGATCACGGTGTAATTACACAACATGGGTGTTATCTCCAAGTTGTGGGACTTTCTACTTTGAGATAGACCTCCAGAGAAGGTTGGTTCCTCTTCCTATTCTAATGCAACTACTCTAATGGAAAGAAAACTGACTGCTACTCCTAATATATCACTTCCAAGGGACCAGGAGAGGGAATAACATGCAACTAAAATGGATTCCTACACTATAGAGGTGATGCACTAAAATATAATGTGGGAATAACTCCAAAGTGTGAAGATGAGAGAAGAATGTTGATTGGAGGATTAAACTACCATCACAGTCCAAAAAAACATTTACAACATCACTTCTTTGCATACACAACAGAAATGAACTCTTGTAGGAGTATAAATAGACAAAAAACACATGTAATACAATGCAGAGGCAAGAAGAATGCAACAAATCAAAGAAAGGGAAGATAGAGATCCACAAAATTCAATCTACTGCTTCATTAATATGCACAGTCCATCATATTACAAGGAAATGACCTAGATCACCATGCAAGGAGTCCACTATGAAGGCCTACAACACTCTGGTTTCACAAAAAAAATAGCATAGTTTTTCTACTTAAGATTACCCCCCTTTTTTACAATGAGTGAACCCTTCAATTTATAGAAAAAATGGAGGAAGAGAGAGGGCATTCCCAAAATCATATTTTTTCCCACTTACAAAATGGCCATAAATAAGTGAAATGACAACATATTACTTGAAAAATCTACCCTATGTTGCCTTACATCCTATGCAGAAGGAAATGATAGCCTATGTTCATTAAATGCTCCCTCAACCACCATGGAAGTTGCAGACTGAATTGGGTCCATTTTTCACAAAATATCCCTTGAATCTACATCAATTATGTGTTTCTTGATCCCTTTACAAAGGTCTCAAAACCGTGATTCCAATAAGACCAATTTTGTGCGATTTGGTTGAGAATTTCTCCAGATGCGGCCTCTTGAGTGCAAGAAACTCCTTTGAAAAAAATTTGTGGGCTCACTTGAACTTCACGGGAATGGAAATTAAATCCTTCAGCTGAAATGAATTTAACAAATATTTCCTCCTTTCCTTAATCTTTTGCAAATCTTTGATTTGATTTGGCCATTTAAGAATGAGTGGGGTCCACTTTATTATTTCCACCACTTGTATAACCTTTGCATTATTTTATACATAGGGGTTCATATTTTAATATTATACCTTAGCCAACTCGGCACAAGTTGACTCCCATGCATCACCAAAACTTCAGTTCCAACCCTCCCTTGGAATTTTATTAGTTAGATTATGAGGGTTGTGCTTCCCCCAATGTTCCACGTCAGCATATGAGATGTTGACCTACTTTTATTGCTACGTCGACCCCATGCATTGGGTGACATTGCATCTACCCATGGTATTTACGTCACCCTTTTGTGGTATCTCCCATCATCCATGGATCTAAGCCAAATCTCAAGCTTTGATAAATCTTTTTCCACCGAGATTTACCCCCTCTAATGGATTCTTGCATACACCTATAGACTCCCTTGGAAATAGAACTTACGTACAGTGAAGATCTCCCGAGCTTGGTGGATGTCTCCCACTTTGTGATCTCACTCCCTATATTCAAGGTATCACCCTATGCTTATGTGACTCACCTTCTCAACCCTGTAACTTTATTGCCAAGTCCTCCAAGCTTGACCATTCACCCGTGGCTCTTCTTGGTGCATCCATCTTGTCAGCTTAGCTTGGTTAGAGTGAGTTTGGCATTTCCTTCTTCATTGTGTGTGGGCTCCTTCACATTTCATGTATCACTATTTTTTTTCACGGAGCTCACCCTTCATTGCTATGGGATTATCCAACACATCTGCAGGTCTTCTTTCATGTCTATGATTCATCTTGTATGATGCACCTTGCCCTTTAGGCCCATGGCTGATCTTCCAAACTCGTTGCTCCATCTTTGCACTCCGCAGAACTCCATATTGAGATCGCAATAGGTCCTCACTTCCATGGATCACCTCACTCTCAATGATCTTAAGGCCTAAGTGAATTTTATACATTTTTAGATCCTCGGAGCTTAGATAAAAAAATCTTATATGTTTTTCATTTTGTCTCCATGTGGGCCCCTATTGCAATTTCCTTGATATAAGCTCTATGTAGTCTCATTGACCTCTATCCTCTAACATTTTTTTAACCCTCAAGCACATCGGCCTATCACCCACGTGTTAGGTACTCACCTAAGGTGCATGTGGGTGTCGAGCCCCTACTTTATGTCAACCTTGTGAGAATGTTCCACCATAAATATAGGAAAGGTTTGCAAAACAAGAACACATGCATTTAATCTAACACAGAGGTAGTGGATCTAGTTCTAAGCATAAATGCTCCATGAGATAAACATAAACATCACAAAAACATAATGGAGGATAGGTTATAGGGGAAGAAACATATGCATTTGGTAAGAATAGAAAGTAAAGATACTGATTCGGGAACATATGTACCATTAATGGAAATAAACATTGTATTAAGCAAAAGAAACTAGATCTCATCTAATCTATAAACTTCTACTTTGAAACTCTATGAAATCACACAATTATGTTGTTCTACTTTCAACTTTGAAAATGAAAATTTTTCTTGAAAATTAGAGCTTAATGACTGATTATCTAGTGCTATAGAAAGGAAAATGCAGAGACTATGAAAGAATTCAAAATTCCAACACCAACAATTTTATCCTCGAAACCACCAATGGAGGAAAACCAATAGGAAGGGAAAAACACTCATTCTTCCCCTTTTATTGGTCAATTATAGACAATTACATATTATAATAAGTAGAAAATGGAGACAACAATGTAACCTCTCCTTCCCCGTATTTCTTTTTCTCTGTTTCTACACCTTACTCCTACAATTCCACTCAAAGCATGGAAGATCTCTGCTCACTTTCTCTCATTAAACTTATAACTTTTCTCTTTGATCTCTTTGGATCTCCAATGCTCAATTATCTTTCTCCTCCTTGTATTTATAGCCTTCTCCCATGTCCTCTCATGCACTGGAGAATGGGAAAGGTTAGGAGGGAAGAGACATAGTTGGGTGCTTAAAATTCACGTCCATTCATGCTCCATTCTTATTTTTATTTAGAAGTGTCAGGACCACCACCCGTGAGAAAATGAGAGGTTTCAGGATTGCCACCACTGGCTAGGGTAGTTACAAAACCACCACCCCTACATGGTGGTGGTTTTGTAATTACCACTCTACACAAAGCAACGTTTCTATCTAGAACCTTTATTTACCTCATTTCCTTCATTTTCTTCAATTATCCTTCTTGGTGTTGATGGAACTAATGAAGTGGTGTGTTTTTCGGATCCCTATGGATCATACCTCCCCTACTTAGGAGGATTTTGGTCCCAAAAATATTAGTGGGGGAGTGGTAGAGGAATCAACTCCCTCTCTTTCTCCTTCAAGTACCATTGGGTCTACCTTGGTGTCTTCTCTCATCTAACCTGCCAAGACTCATGTGGATCTCTGGTTTGCTACTCTAGTGCTACATCCTCCTTTGAGTTTCCTCGAGTACAATCCTCTTTGGAAGGAAGCTTTTGTATCTTTCCTTATTTTCATGCATAGATGGCATTAGTAGGTGTGAGCTCTTACAACTTGCTATCGTGTGCATCTGCATGAAGTATGGCCTAAAGGTTTCTTTTCCAACCTACTCAAGTATGGCTAAGATCCCAAACTTTAGTGGTTTATTCCTTCTTTTTTGTCTTTTTCTCTCAAGATGGATTATTTGAATCCTCTCCATGTACATTGCTTCTATAGTCACCTTTGTTCCTTGTATCTCCTCTTCTCCTTGTTGCCCCATGGTTAGGTCCAGTGAAATATAGGTAAATATAGTGATCGTGCATAGTGGAATTTTGTTTTTCTCCTTAAATGAGAAAATACTTTGGTGGCTTCTTCTAAAAAAAATGACAAGTGATATCCAAAATATCCGTGCTCTCAAGTCCATTTTGGTTTTCTTCTAATGAAAGTAAAAAAACTGATGATTTTCCTGAATAATTATTTGTGCTTGGTTGGCACTTACCATAGCCTTCTTTGATTTTCTCTCGGTACTCTCGGATGTTGAAACCGACTCTTTCATTCACCCATCTGTATCGGTTCTCCCTCCTTGTGAACACAACATCCCCGGCATGCAAGTAAGGGATTTCAAAGACAATGTCAAATACATCAAGTGGAATGATATCATCCTCTAATACATCAATATATTGGGTATTTATCCCAAAATGAAACTTACACTTCCTTGTAACCTATATTTATACACCCTTATCCACCCATCCCAATGGGTATGGATGTGGATAAGCGTAAGTATCTATGCGATGTTGTTCTACAACCACATTAGAAATAAAATTTGAATGAGAACTAGAATCTACTAAAGTGTTTACCTTAGTCTTCTTGATTTGGAAAAGCTTACTCATCTCTTCTTTTCTCGCTCCCCCGTACATGTTAGTGGCCATGCATCCCAGACCTTCATTTACATCCTCAATCTCCACCACTCCTTTTGTCTTCACAGCTGCCATGGATTTCTTGGAATCCTTGGTTTGGTGCTTTGGGTGTAATTTTGGATGTAAATTCCAACATGTGGTGTCAGTATGTCCATTTATTTCACAATTCTTACATAAATTCTTAGGATCTTTACAAGTATGCAAAGTAATAGTGTCATGTTTACCTTTCCATTTACCTCTGCTACTTGTCTTCCCTTGTTATTTTTCCTAATGATCTTTTGACTAGTCTCCATTTGTCTCTATTTCTACCTTCTTCTTCTCTCGCATCAATGTGATATTATTGTAAACAAGCTTCATTGAGATCCTTGATCTTCATGGAGATTACCTTCCTCTAAAGGTGAGTGTGAAGTCCTCCCAAATACTTGGTCAAAATTTCATCATCCTCCAAGTCCATATTAAGCAACATGGCATGTCTCTAAAACTCCGTAGTGTAGTCTTGCATGCTTTGACCACTTCCCTGCCTAAATTACTACCACTTAATCATCATGTCATTCTTATGGCTAATAGGATAGAAATTATCTCTAATCAAATCTTTAAAACCTTTCCAAGTACTAACAATAGGATTTTTCTTCTTCTCACAAGTGGATAGATGGGTTTCCCATAGAACTAGAGCATGAAATTCCATTTTAAGACATGCAAAGGTGATCATTTATGCCTCGGTGATAGTATGCACACTAAAATAGAATTCCAACGGTTTTAACAATTTATCCAAAGTAATTTGCATCTACTTGTCCTTCAAAATTCTTTATTTCAACTTTCATTTCGAATTTAAAAGGTGTATGAGTATATTTTACCTTTTCGCTTACAATTGGGATCTCTTCTTCACGCTCTTCCCATTCTTCCTCTTATTGGATCTTTTCGATACCGAATTTTTAGCTAGTTACCGAACCACCGAGTCTATGGAATCTTGCTTAACCAAATTCATCTTTTGCAAATCTGAAAGCTCTTCTTGTTTTCTATGCAACCTATCCATCATGGTATCTAGCATCTCAACTCTATAGACCAAGTTCTCTTCCTCCATTTGAGCTCAAATTCTCGATTTCCACTTCTTCTTAGAAATTGTTATCTCACAAGGTAAAAATTATTTACCTTTGGACCTTTTCACTATCATACAAATCACAAGAAAGAATCGAATACCATATCCCCGGATATATAATTATATCCGATACCAAAATGATCCGTAAACTTTACTTTGGAACTCTATGAAATCACACATTTATGTCATTCTACTTTGAACTTTGAAAATGGTATATTTGCTTAAACATTAGAGCATAGTGACTGATTATCTAGTTTTATAGAAAGGAAAATTTATAGAATAGGAAATAATTCAAAACTCCAACACCAACAATTTTATCCTGAACCCCCAATGGAGGAAAACCAGTCGGGAAGGGAAAATGCACTTTATTCCCCTTTTATTGGTCAATTATAGATACTTAAAATTACAAGAACTAGAAAATGGAGACAAAAATGTAACCTCTCCTTCCCTATTCTTGTTTGCTCTATTTCTACACCTTAATCCTACAATTCCACTCCAACACTAAAGATATATGCTCACTTGCTCTCATTAAACTTATAACTTCACTCTTTGATCTCTTTGGATCTTCGAATGCTCTATTCTCTTGCTCCTTGTTGTATTTATAGCCCTCTCCCATGTCCTCTCATGCAAAGTGGATAATGGGAAAGGTCAACGAGGAAGAGAAATAGTTGGAGCTTCAAATTTGCATCCATTCGTGCTCCATTCTTCTTTCTATTTAGAAGTGTCAGACCGCTGCCCGAGTAGACCGATGGTTTAAGGACCACCACCCTCGTTGGGTGGCGGTTGCAGACCACCACCCCTACAAGGCAAGAGATTCTTCAACCACCGCTCTCTTGCAGAGTGTTGGTTCTATCCAGAACCTTTGTTTACCTCATTTCCTTCATTTTATTCAATTCTCCTTCTTGGTGCTGATAGAACTGATGAAGTTGTGTGTTTTTCTAGATCCCTATGAATAATGATCCATAACAACATGATAAAACACCAAGTTTAAGTCCACAAACACAAATATATAAGAAAAGTTCCATATATTGATTAAATATGTTTAAAGTAGCCATATTACATCAAACGGGGTCATCTCAGACCATATACATCATGAATCAACAATCCAACCCTACAAAACTACTCTGAATAGAGATCCTAGCTATGCTTTCCCATTACATCCCTTGTTCAGACATGAACACATACATTTATGCCTAGGAACAACATTCTTGTAGCACTTTGTTTCCTCTCCAACTCTCTAACTCTACTCTCCTTATTTTGGACCCAAGCACTCCTTTAAATAGAATCTAGATTCACCGCCATAGTTTCACCCATGAGCAGATCACATGTATGGTGGAAGTGTGGTCCTCCATGGTCAAGTGCTTATGCCAGCTTGCAAAGGCCTCCACTAACTATAATGATCCTCCTAGGAATATTCCCTACGTGGAATATTCTTTTCTTGACCTCTAAGGCTCCAAGATGGCACCTTATCCATTCATCACACCTACTCGGGCCCTCACATGTTTCTCCTGTGATACCGCCTTTAAAATGTGGATAATTCCCCAAACCCTCTTCTACTTCTACATACCAACCTCTTCTCCGCATGCCTTTCCTTGAGCACCTTCCTACTTACTTGCATTACGCGCATATGCCTTCTGCCTTGGGAATTATTCAATTCAAGGCCCTACATTACCCCACACTACGCGTGTTATCTATCCCCAGAAACACTCTTATCCTTCACTAAAGAATAGGAGAAATGAAATAATAAGCAATTGAATAAAGAATGAATGAAAATAAGGACCCTTCTATTGCCTCATGAGGAGTGGGAAGCATTTCTTCACAAATGCTTCAATTTTGTCCCAAGCATATGCCTCACTCTACACATGTTGAAGTAAATCACCCACCAATGCGCTAACCTCATCAAAACTTAGCTCATCCCCCTTAGCCTTCAGTGTGTCCCTAATGTTTTCCATCTTCTTGCTAAGGTTTCCTAAGCGTGTCCATCCTACGAGTGACTTGGGGTATAATTCCATTAGTTTATTTTTAATAGAAACCCTCAAGGTTTAATTACCTCTGATTTCTTCTTGACCTATACCAAGATCTTATCTCGCTCCACCCTATTTCCATTTTTTTCTCTTTAAACTCCTTCAGATCCACCTCATGGCTAGTAACCAATATGCTTACTACTTTATTTATGTCGCCACAATTTCTATAACAACTTCATCAATTTGTGCCATGGTCTTCACTAAGACAAGGAGCTCGGAGCACCAAGTTATTGTCTCCCCAACCTTCAACTTTTATTCTTTCCTTCGGAATGCCATCACCTCCTCTCGCCAACTCCAATGCAATTAGTTGCCTCTCCATGGTGAGTATGTGTGTCAAGTCTTCCAACTAATGCATGGTTAACTCGTACTTCTTCTTAGGATGGGTTAGGTTCGGTGCTTTAGGATAATGGCATTTTAAATAACTTCTACCTTCTTGTAGACTTCACACACCTTGGGCTTTTCATCCCTCAGCTCATGCCTTAAGTGTGCATTGATCAATTCATTCTATTTTATTTCCCTATCACTCTCAATGATATCCTCATTATTTTTCTCAAGCTCCTCCTCTAAGACTCGTATTCTATCATTTCTACTAAAAAGTATTGCTTCCACTTCCACCGAAGCTTTGTTGAGCCCATTGCAAAATTTCTCATCTAACAACTATTGAGCATTCACAAGAGGGTTTATGCCTTTAGTATTAGTGTCTTCATCAATGCACCACTATTAACATCAAACTTGGGCTCATCAATGTAGGACTAAAAATTGAAGATAGCATTTTCCTTGTGCGTGGGTATGCACTCCCTTCATCAAAAGAAGACCAAGTGAGGAATTGGTCTATGGGCACTATGCTTTGGAAATGTGAGTGCATTACCTTGTTTTGATCATTGATGTAATTCATGGCATGTTCCAACACTACTCCTATGCCCTTTCCACCTGTGTGTGCTGCCTTGGGGACACTCACTACCCAGCTGGGATCTCCGCCCATGCTTCCATACTATTTCCATATACTTGCATTCTCCTTTGTTTTCTTTCGCACTTCATCATTATGACACTCCACTTATTACTCCACAAAGTTCTTAATGATGCCTACCACTTCCCTTTTATCATATCTTCTAATTGATATTCGGCTAAGGGTGGGGTCTTCGTGTAATTTTCCCCACTTTTCCTCACTACCACCCAGATTGTGAGCGCCTTCTTCATGACCATCTTTCTATTCATTAGACTCATGGACATCATGAACAAGGGGAATCTTACCTTCATCATGCTCTTCATCCTCCTCCATAGAATCATCACCCTTCATGCTCTTTGTCTCTTCATAATTTGAGCTATGCGCCACTTTATTCTTCTTCTTCATTGGTGACTCCTCTAACATAGGGGACTCTTATTTTTCTAGTATATTTTCCTTAACAAGAGACTTCTTCCTCCTTGTGTAGGTACTTTGTCTTGCACCTCACTCCCGTGCTACTTGTAGTTTGAATGGTTCGTGCACTTGGCATCCTACTAGCTATGGTCTCTACTATTTCTCTCTTTTCTCCCTTCTTGAACTTGAGCCTCATGTGGATACACACCCTTGTCATTGTTTTACCTACAATAGGAATTGACACTGGATTCATCATGTTTACTTCATGGGAGACATACTTCTCCATGTATGTGTGCTTCTTAGGGTAAAGTAGACCTTGGTGTAGTACGTGATAATATCGATCTACCTCACTTATATAAAATATGATCTTCTTTGATTCCTTGAACCTGTTGACTATGCTTTGAAAGTACTACACTGTGAAGGAAAAGGGTAGTCTATAATAAGGGATTTTTGTTCCATCAATCAAAGTAAATATGCCTATGCAGAAGTGTTGGTATACAATGAACTCAACCTCACCATCCACCAAGGTTGGTAGTTTCTCCAATATTCTCCATTCTACCTAGAATGCATCATGCATTCACTTATACCACTTCTCTAAGCGCTCTTTGTATGATGCAATCATCGAGTCACAAGTGTAGGATTCGAACCTCTTCATGGGGAGGGTTTCTCATCAGGGTATTCCCATACATAGTTGTTTATCCCATCGGGCACTCCAATCTCTAAAAACACAATGGTAAAGAGAATGTTACCATACATAATATTTTCTCCATCATGCATCACATATATAATCTCCTCCGTAATGAAGTCTAAGAGGTTGTAGATTTTTCCTTCTGAAATCTTCTTACAAATATTTAACCATCTCTTGTCCACTTGCATCCAATGCTCCTATCCATTTAGCTTGGTAAGTAGATGTGTGACCATCTTCATAGTTGGGTTTGTGATCTTGCTAATGTCAAAGTAGCACAAACCCTTCTTATATTCATACTCTACGGATGTCTCCATGACGGTGTCCTTGTTATCTAAATCATCCTCCATTAATTCTCTTGTGCATATAAGTCCAAAGTACTTTGAAATTAACTAGGTAGTTAGGCACATTCTTCTTCCTACAAAGTAGAAATAATCCTCATGTACACATGACATCAACCACTGGTACAACCTGTCGGGTTTACCAAAATAAGGCAACTCATAGAGTTGCAGGAGTTCGGCCTTCTCCAACATGGTTTTCACCGAGTCATCATAAAAAGGATTATCATCTTGCGTCTTCTCTCCAGTTGAATGAACTAACTCTAGAACCATATCATTTTCTATGGTATCTATTATGTGGTTATAATCGCTTATGGACATATTATGCACATGAGAAACCCACTCCATTCCCATCAAAATGCCATTTGGGTACTGCATTTTTGTGTACCATTCTTTGTTAAAACTTGTTGATACGGTGGGTTTTCCTTTACTCTTTCCCTTTCCTTCTTCGATGAAACATTAGATCCCTTCCTTGGTGCCATTTCTTCTCATTGGTCTTGGTAAGCTCTTCCTTCTTTCTTACCCTAACTCTACTTAGTCAGGCAACTTTACTCCTCTGTAAAAATTCCAAATCACATGCCCTAGCTCTATAAACCCTAACCTGGAAAGTGTTCCTTCCAAAAAATGGCATAACACCCACGAGATTCCTCCAAACACACTCCTCCTCCCACACCCATGTACTCCCTTTCCCCTCTAGTTCACAAATCGGTTGAATCTTCTACTACGCATGCAAATCTCCACAAATTTTTCTTCACAAGGATGCCCTAGTTTACAAGATCTCTTTAACATAAACATAAGGTAATAGAATAACTCACTCCGAACTTTTATTTATAGCTTTTTATTTTTCTTTCATAAACTATGATGCCACCTACAAATGTAAATACAAATTAAAGTCTGATTTTTCCAACAACATCCCCTGTGTTAGGTTGTGGAGCTAAATAGCTTCACTGGAGCATGCAATGGAAAATTGATGGAAAATACAAGAATCGCTCATTAGTTATGGGGAATCAGCATCGGTCACCCAGACCAGCATCGGTCGGTGTGTATGACCAACATCAGTCAAGCAAGGAGGAACCGACAACAGTTAAGGATAACCGACATTAGTTACCTATGTGGGAGTGTTTTAATTAACTCTCGGAATTAGATCTATTTTTAGCATTAAAGTATATCTATTGATTGTAATTGCATGGCTAAGTGCCCTAAGTTTATATACGCCTATATAAGCATGAAAGCTAGGGTTTAGAAGTAGAATTAAGAGAAGGATTGAATTATATCCTTGATTCTCCTAGATTGAGAGGATGAAGACGAAGAAGAAGAAGAGAAAGAAAGAACAGGTTACATGAAGACAAAGTCTCCATGGAAAGGAGATGGATAGAAGGAAATATCAGGTACATCTAAATGGTGAGAAGAGGGTAACATCTTCTACCGTATTTCCTTTGTATAGGCATTGTTTCATTGTAATAGCTTACATAGTATGCAAAGCACACAAAGTTTCTTCTTGTAGATCCACATGTTGGTGAGATCTTGTATTATAGATCCATGTATATCTAGTCTTGTATTGTAGATCCATGATATCATATTGTATTTTGATCCATGTAGATCTAGATATTGTAGAAGAGGTTGTCTTCATGTTTGCATAGGTTATGTGGTGATGGAGAGACATAATTACTTCTTCGTGCACAATTATAGTTTCACATATGGTAGACCCATGTGAGAGGTCATGTTGCAAATCCACATAGAGCTTGGTTGCATTTCAAAGATGAAGTAGTTCCGGGTTATGTGAGATTTTTTGTTGGTGTTTGGAGGCACAATTATAGTGTACTCATGGAGATCCATTTAGAGATCTAGAGGAGAGGAGATACTCTTGTATTGAAGAGTTGGTTTGTCTTGTTATTGTATTAAATATATGAAATATCTATATTTGGTGGATGTAGCCCACATTGGGTGAACCACGGTGCATGTTGTGTTATGTGTGTGTATTGTGTATTGATTTGGATTATTCTAGTTTATACTTCCACTGTTGTAGATTTTGGAGAATTGTTTAGATCCTATGTGCATGATTTTGTTTGTTATTAAATCATAGCACTATTCCAGATCCCAAATTCCCAAAAAATGGTATCAGAGCTTGGTTAGCTTGGTTATCTTGGTTATTTCAGAGAAAGGTTTTGCTTCATTATATTGTTAGTGGTTTATTGACAGGTGTATGAGAGCAGGGTTTGTTTTTCCTGATGTGAAGATCATAGGAAGAGATTTAATCTCAAGTGGGAGCTGGAAGAGTAAGGTTGCTATAAATTACAGTGACCAACATCGGTTAAGTGGCAACCGACATCGGCAGGGTAACCGTGGTCGGTTATAGGGTGACCATGGTCGGTTATTGGGCAGCCTAGTTTTAAATAGAAAATCACAGATCTATAGAATTAAAAAGATGTATGGAATGTATCTTATTTGTTGAGGTGTCCCTAGTTCTTAGAGGCACAAGCATGTTGGTCAAATTTCAGATCCGTTATTGAGGTATGATTTTATCTTTTTATTACAGTGCTTATATTATTTTGGCTACACATGAATGTTTGGGATTGCAAATCTAGAGTGAGAATGAGATAAAGGAGAATTTATGCATATTTTGGTGCAGTTAGATGCATGATAATTGTTAGAGAATTTAAATATAAGTAGCATAGAACGAAGACAGGGTTTCCATAAGAGAAACATGTTCTTTAGTTGAAGATGTGGATGAGTATCTTAGTGCTGGTAAGGTGATGTATTTCATCTTGGTGTAGTTTTTATTACATGTAACTATTTCTTTAAAGTTTTTGTGTAAGAATTGGGTTCTTCTTGAAATGAATGGCTAAACACAATTATCGGCTTTGGTCATAGTGGGCACTGGTTTGGTGACCTATGCCAATTTTTTTTTGGCATTGTGTTAGTACGGCAAAGAACTAACATCGGTCGTGGAACTAACATGGTCATAGAGGGCAACCAAGACTAATCAAAAACCTATTCGGTCTCTATGACAAATGAGTTTGCACATGGTTTCTTACAGTATAAGAGGGCATGGATGTGTCAGTGTCCTATTTTGGAGGTTCATGTTTCTTGCACAATGTGTATAGGTAGAAATAGTGTAGATCACTTCATGTTTGGATCAGAAAGAGGACAAAGTTGGCTTGGTTAGTCCAGTGAGACTTTGGGTTAGGTATCTCTATATGGTTCATGTTTTATTTCTTTCATTTGGAGCAACTGATATTATGTTTGGATAGTGTGCATGATTTACACCATGTTTTTGGGTGTTGTTTTGACTTTTGTTTCCTAGTTGTGTGGAATCTTGAGGACAAGGATGTCTAGTCTAAGGATGATATCCTTAATGAAAATTCATGGTTAGACACAGTTGTAGGTAACAAAAGATGTTGAGTATATAGAATGAAAAGAATTTGATTCACCTACTTCACAAGAAGTCCAAACTTCTATGATGTAGAAGTATTATTTGATAATAAGGGAATCAATTTATATTTTCTTTCATCTGGTTTTTTCTCACCGACATATTGGCTTTTGAGATTGGTGTTAGAGGCAGTGTAGGGAATTTCATGTTCAGTGGGAGCAAGCCATGGTTATTGGCATTACAGGATTGGATACATAATGCATATGCAAAGTGAGAGGAAATTGCTACTATTTAGAGTGGTAGAGGCACTAGTTGGTTTTGGAGGGAAGTTACGGATTTGTAGGTATATTGAGCTTATTGCTTTTTGATGCCACTTTGGTTTATTTTATGGGTCTAGATATCCCTATGGGATTACGGTTGATGGTTAGATTTAGTTAAGTGAAGATGATAGAGTAATTTTTTAGAGTTTTAAGGGTTAAAGGAGAAAAATGCTAGTTACTGAGAGATTTTCGGTTAGGATTAACTGTGGTTAGTCATCAGGTAATCATGTTCCGTCAGAAGTGATTAGTATCGTAAAGGGAAACCGTGGTCGGTTTAGTCATAGGTTTGACATCAATGCTTATTTACCATTTTTAGATGGTGCCCTTTTTTTTCTTTCATCTTGGTTGGTTTGTGCAGTATGTTAATGACATGTATGTTGGTATTTACACTTGGTATTAGTTGTATGGTTTAGCATGGTTATTTTTATTAAATTTGATGAGCATAGGATTCATATTCAGCTTTTGGAGTTAGTCGGTGGAAGACTTGGAGCTTCTGGAGAGCCGGAGATATGGATGGATGTATAGGTGAGTTTATACATGTGGATAGATTCAATTTTGTGAGTCTATGATGATGCAGATGTTTGATTTGCACATGGATGCCTATGAGCATGGTTTAGATGCCTTGAGCATGAGTAGGGGATGTTTGTATTTCCTCTTGATTACTATGTTACTCCTTGATAGATATGTTATCTATAGATGAATGTCTTGGACATGCTATTTGTTTATACAGGTTGGATTTGTAGATTGTAGTGTTTGGATTTCTTTGAGTTATGCAGGTGTTTGTGGATTGATCACCCATTATTGCATGTAGAACTCATTCAGGGCTATTTTTACTTGGGATCTTGTTTTCTTTCACATATTCCAGTTTGACTTGTCTTTGGATAGTTGCATTGGTGGTTGCATGAAGACATGGATAGATGGATGGAGAACATGGTTGGTTTTACAGGTATGGCTATGGTTGTAGTTGAAGCTCAGTACTTCAGTTTGAGTGGGAGATCTTGCAGGTGTGTTAGTCATGATGGCTTGGTTGCATGAGAGGTTTGGTGTTATGATTTAGTGGGAGCTTGATGTATGGATAGCTTAGTTATCATGAATCAGTAGTAGCTTTGTGTAGGTCTATGGTAAGTCATAAGTTTGTTATCTTCATTTTAGAAGATGGTTTGATCTTCCTAGTTTTATTTTTTTATTTTTTTGAGAGAATTTTTGAAGGAAATAATAGAAGGTCTCCACGGTGTATAGAGGATGGTGATGTATAGAGTACAGTGCAGGTACAGAGGTTCAAAATTTATCTCCAAGTGGTAGATTGTTAGGTTTTGGAGCTAAATAGCTTCACTGGAGCATGCAATGGAAACTTTCTGGAAAATATATAACCATCATCGGTTAAGGAGGAACTGGCATCAGTCACCCAAGACCGACATCGGTCAAGTATGATAGCATTAGTTAAGCAAGGAGGAACCGAAAAGGGTTAAGGCTAACCAACATCGGTTACTTGTGTAGGAGTGTTTTAATTAACTCTTGGGAATTATATCTATTTTTAGCATTAAAGTATATCTATTGATTGTAATTGCATGGCTAAGTGCCCTAAGTTTGTATATGCCTGTATAAACATGAAATCTAGGGTTTAGAAGTAGAATTAAGAGAAGGATTGAATTAGATCCTTGATTCTCCTAGATTAAGAGGATGAAGATGAAGAAGAAGAGAAAGAAAGAATAGGTTATATGAAGAAAGAGTCTCTATGGAAAGGAGATGGATAGAAGGAAATATCAGGTACATCTGAATGGTGAGAAGAGGGTAACATCTTCTATTATATTTCCTTTGTATAGTTATTGTCTCATTGTAATGGTTTGCATAGTATGTAAATCACATAGAGTTTCTTCTTGTAGATCCACATGTTGGTGAGATATTGTATTATAGATCCATGTAGATCTTGTCTTGTAATGTAGATCCATGATATCATATTGTATTATTGATACATGTAGATCTAGATATTTTCAAGGAGGTTTCCTTCATGTTTATACAAGTTATGTAGTGATGGAGTGACATAATTACTTCTTGGTGCATAGTTATAGTTACACATATGGTAGACCCATGTGAGAGGTCATGTTGCAGATCCACATAGAGCTTGGTTGGAGTTCGAGGAGATGTAGTAGTTACTGAGTTATGTGAGATCTGTTGTTGGTGTTTGGAGGTACAATTGTAGTGCACCCATGGAGATCCATTTAGAGATATGGAGGAGAGGATATACTTTTGGAGAGATGCATTATAATCTTGTATTAAAGATTTGGTTTGTACTCTTGTTGTATTATATATATGAGATATCTATCTTTGGTGGACGTAGACCACATTGGGTGAACCATGGTACATGTTGTGTTATGTGTGTGTACTTTATATTTATTTGGATTATTCTATTTTATACTTCCACTGCTGTAGATTTTGGGGAATTATTTAGATCATGTGTGCATGATTTTGTTTGTTATTAAATCATAGAAATATTCCATAGTCCTAAATTCCCAACACTCTACGCATTTATTTCAAAGTGCTTTCCCTACAGTAAAAATCACGCAAATAAATTCCACAACCTTCTAGCGCATGCAAGACTTCTTTTTGACAAGACTAACTTATGTGCCCTCTTTGTGTCAAAGTATGTCAACCTTTGTTTTATATACCAATTTATTGCCTTCACCTACCTCATGTTTCTCTTACACTTTTTACCCTTGTACATGGTTTTCTCAAAGCCTTTTGACACCAATCTTCTCTCATGATCACCTCTGCTCTACATGCTTTTCTAAACCCACACACTTTTTATTTTCTCACTTGGGATTCCTATGCACATCACTCCCAATACTTCTCCTTACCACATTATTTTTACAACTCTTCATTGACACCTTCCACCCCATACTAAATAGATGTGTGGTCCTCTCATGCATAAAAACCCTTTCAAAAAGTAATAGGATATCGGTGCGTAAATGCACCCGAAACAAAAAGACAAAGCAAAGCGATGAAAAAGGTAAACAAAATAAAGTAAAGCGCATTAAGGGAAATCCTAAGCTAGTTGGAAATACTACCTTATTTACAAATACCAATATGATGTGTTTATAGTAGGGCTTTATCCTACCGCCATTAAAGAAATAGGGTAACATTTTCCCACCCAACACTTGTAACTTCCAAGTTCGTAAATCAAGTATGCAAGTGATAGTGTATGGGCCCAACCAATGTACCTTGAGCTTTCCTGGGTGGTGTAGAAACTTAGAATCATACAATAAGACCATCTGCCCAACCTCAAATTTATTTTTCTTAATGTGGCTATCATGGCATGCCTTCTACCTAAATTTTTCAATTTTCTGACTCCATTGTGCTATTGTACATCTTTCATCCAACTGCATTAACTTTTCAATCCTTTCCTCAAGCACTTGTTCATCAGCTAAACCTCATGCGCATGCAATATGCATCGATGATAACATGAATTCAACCAATGACACAATGTCATGTTAAAAACCAATTGAGAAGGTGTGGCCTTGTTCAATATTTTGTAAGTAGTCCAATATGACCATAACATAGAAGAAACTTTATCATCCCAGTGCTTTCTTCCAACATCAAAAATCTTGGTCAATGTGTGACTCAAATTTTTGTTACAATATTTTGTTGTCCCATTAGCTTGTGGGTGATAAGGGGTAGTCTTGTGATGGGCCACCATGAATTCTACTAATAAGATTGTAATTGTCTCATTTAGGAAATGATTACCCTTATCACTTGTCAAACTCAGTGAGCATACATACCTGCTGATTATGTTCTCCCATAAGAATCTAGCTATTATCACCACCATGTAATCCTTCATAGGTGTTGCTTCTTCCCACTATGTAAGATACGTACATGTAATGATATAGTGTGAAAATATCCTTCACACATATGTAGAATTAGGGCCTACGAATTCAATTTCCCACTTCTCGAATGGATCTACACTGGCAATGGGCCTTAATGGAATTTCATCTCTCTTCCTTGGTTTACCAAGGCATTAGAAATGGTCACAAAGCCTTGCAGACTCGATATAATCATTGTAAATTATTTCCCATGAAAGACCGGCTAAAAGGATCTCATGCACGGTCCACATTCCCGCATAGTGCCCTCCTATAATTCTCGCATGAGTCTCTTCCATGATTATAGTGAGCTCAAGCTCTAGCATGCATCGCATAAAACCTCATCACAACTTAGCTTGTATAAGTCCCCACCAATTAACATATAGGGATTTGCACGTATAGATGACTGATTCCTCTCTAATGCCTTCATCCCTTCTAGTACCCCACCCATTCATAGGAACAAAGAAATATCTTCCAACCCGGAGGGCACGCAATACATCCGAATAATTGTGCATCTAGCATCGTATCCTCAATGCTTTGTGTGTCCTCATCCGAAGAAATTCTTAAGCAATGATCAGTCCCAAATTAATTTTCCTGGTTTCACCATAATTGTAAACTCAAACTCTTGAAATAATAAGACCCACCAACATATGTGCCCTTATAAAATGGGCTTGTTCACTAAGTACTTTAATGCCATGTGGTTTGTGTAGAAAATAAAAGGAGTTGCTAGAAAATACTACCTAAATTTTTGTAGTGCATAGATCATTGATAATGCCTCGCGCTCTGTGGTGGTATAATTTTTTTCTACTAGGGTAAGCTTCCTACTAGCAAAACACAAGGGATGGTCAATAATTCCCTCTCCAGGTTGTGCTAAGACCGCTCCAATCGCCATACCATATACATTAAAATGTACCTAAACGGATTATCCCAAGAGGAAAATGTAAAATGGGGGTGGTGGTAAGATTTTCTTTCAACATGTCAAATGCGATCTGATGTGCCTCTCTCCAATAGAACTTACTTTTTGTTTTAATAAGTCTTACAGGGGCATGGAAATCTGGGCATATCCCTTGATGAATTTCCTATAGTACCCTATATGTTCTAGGAACCCACACACCACAATTTTACTGGTAGGTGCCTCTAATCTTACTATAATAGAAAATTTTACAGGATCTACCAATAAGCCTTCTTTACAAATAATGTTTCCCAACAACGTCGAAAGGAGTGGAAAAATCACACTTCTTAATATACAGGAAATGTTCAACTACTGTATTTCTCAAACATCATCCTTAGGTTGTCACAATGATCCTTTACTAATCCATAGACCATCCAGTCATCCATGTAAACTTGCAAAAATTATGGATGAAGTCTTGAAAGGCCTGCACAATAATGCATGAAAACACAATAGGCACATTCTTCAATCCAAAAGGCATGACCATATAAGCAAAACTTCCCCATTTAGTGGTGAAAGTTGTTTTCTCTGGTCTTCCTTCGCAATTCTCACCTGGTGATAACCCGAGAATCCATTGTAAAAGAATAGATCTCTTTCCTAGCTACACCTTCCAAAATCTCTTCAGTAAATGGGGTTGGGAAAGGGTCTATGACACATACAACATTGATATCCCTATAGTCTACACATATCCTTATTCTTCCATCCTTTTTAATACTAATGACCATGGGACTTACCCACTCAAATTCCTCAATAGCCTCAATAATTCCTAACTCTATCATCTTGTCAAGTTCCTCCTTAACCTTCACATATAAATTCCTCCCGATGGGGCATGTACCATCTTTCAACTTGATCTGCATTTCTCCCAATGAAGGATGAACCCTTTTAACTCATGGTACCTACGCAGAAACAAATCTTGGAAATCACGCAGCAGTTCAACTACTTTCAAAACCTTCTAGTATGTCCAGTAGTCTCCAATAACAGCTTCCTTGGGCTCTGCTTTCGGTACCAATGTTAACCTTCTTATTTTCAAGGATTCATAGTAGGCATGTGCTTTCTCATCTACCTTATCAGGATCTTACGCATTCCTTCGAATGCTGAAAATTAAAATTCTCCATCTCCTCGCCATCTACCAGGTACACCAACTTACCCTTCTCTTTCTCCATACAGGTGCACTCAAGTTGTACTTCTTCCACCTCTTCTTCTTTAGTGAAGTGTGCCCCCAACTCAAGTTCACCTATAAACTCCAAGATTCAGTCCTTGGTCATTGCACAATCTCCCAAGGTAAGGCACTTAACTACCCACAATGCCTCATTCACTAATTTCTTAGGGATTGGTACTCAAAGTTTTGGATGATATCCACTTTCATCTCCTGCCAATTCCTTATCCGATGACGTAACTCTGAATGGATGTACCAGGCATGTGCACAACCCTGTAAGGTGGAGTAAAACTTATGTACCCATAGGGAAGGGGTAAAGCTTCTATGCCTCCCATCCAAGTTTTCTCACACTCACGAACATGGCATGAGGTGGGTCCCTTTCCATCATAGTCACAAATCGAGATGGTGCATTGCTTTAGAGAAACCTAACAGAGAGCACAATTCTCACTTCGCGTCATTCTAGAAGATTATCTCAATGTGTTTCCCACCATCGTGTTACCATTTCCGTGTAAAGTATACATAAGCATATTCCTTCTATCCACTTGTCACTTCCATTAGATGTCCATTTTGCACAAAAAGACATTAGGGTTTCCCTCCCTAGTGTACAAAGTGGCAAATTTTTTTATCCTAAGTTCCTAATTGATCATGTTTTAACAACTCTTGTCCCAATATCCTTTAGATGCCTTCCAACCAACTCGTATGTCCCATGCACCCAATTGTCATAGGAAACGCTAGTTGTATCACTTATGGATTGTGCATCATCCCATTGAATGACCCCTTCCTTTGATGGTTGAATGAACTTCGGGTCCCTGATGGTGCACACATATATATTTTTTAAGTCTTCTTCACCCAATGGTTCCACATAAGGTGCAGACCATCCATCAATTAATGAAATGACCACATGCTCCTCCTTGTTCTCAAAACTAATGTAGCCCTTATTGAAATGTAGGTTATCATTGTTTGCATAGCAACAAGGGCAATCAAGTAATGCTGGAAACTATCAACCTCAGCAATCTCTATAACCTCAAATTCCCAATAAAATTTTCCCCTTGAATAGTTATGGATGCATCTTTCAACACCCCTAGAGGCATGGCATTTGTCCTATTAGCCATGTACATCACATTCAAATATGGATGCAATGGGGGCCTTCCCATTTGATTTTATGCATCTAGAGTAAGCATGTTGACCTTCGTGCCTGTGTTAATTAATATATTACTCAAGAGCCACCCATCAATAACTGCATTAGTGTGATCTCCTTATCATAATCAATGTTGTGAGGAGGTAGGTTAGCATTTAGGACTTGTCTCTCATGCTCTAATCTAGCACGTGGTATATTTTCCTCCTCCATTCTCCCAATAGTGGGATAATTTTATTTGTCACAACATTTGACACACATCCCTAACCTCGTTCATATCCTATTGAGGAACCTCAATGTTCTTCTTCTACTCCAATTGGCGTGATTTCTCCTTTAGACACTAGATTTATCCTTGCAAACTCCTAATCACCTCCATGGTTTCTTGGTACACCTCCTTCTGGTGGGTAGGATTAGGATATTTCCCTTATATCACTTATTTTATTGTGATAATAGGCCTCTTCTTTGGTTCCTCTCGAAGCACGTGCAGCCTCAGCACATGTAGTGACCAAAACACTCTCTAGATTGGAGTTAAAGACTACCCTTGGCATCCATTGTGGGTCGGTCCTCTTTACACTCACCATCCCCATGCATTTTTCCTTCTTCTGGTTCTTTCTCATGTGGTCATACAACTCCATGCATTCTTTGTACTTGTTCTTCTTTCCACACCAAGAGCACTACAACAAATCAATTCACTCGCAATTGTAGTGTTGATCGATCCAAAATTGTAGTAGGTTCCAAGAGTAAATTCACTTCTTCCTCCTCTACGATTTCCATGGCCTCTAAATCCTCTCCAAAATCCTCTTCCACATCCTCCTCCATCTGCATGCCCTTCATAATGATGACCATAATCCTTAGAGCTACTTGCAATCGATCGATACACACTGAGATCAATGACATCATGGATTTGGTCTATCAATCTACAATGCTTAGTGTCATGGGGAGTAGAGGTGTAAATATTGCAATAGTAAGACACATTCTTATAGATTACACTCTACAACAATGGGCATCTACTTGCATCATGATCTCCATAGAAAATATCATAGTATACTAACATGGCATACACCTTCTTTCTAGGGAAACTATCCTTCATGTGCCCCTCCATGTCACAATTTGTGCACCATAGCCCACTACGAGTCTCATAAGCCAAGTTCACAGACAACTTTTCAAGATGGTTCGACATGGCCGTAATTTTGGCTTCAAGTATTGGGATAACTCGGTATTAATGCTCCTAATGGCCTCAAGCGTGCAAGGTAGCTTCAAAGCCTTATGTGGATCTCGTGAAGGTATTATGCAAAAGCACCCACCTGAATGGTGTTATTAACCCTCTAAAGAACCATTGAGCATGTTGTGAAGGATGAATATCATAATATAACTTGGATAAGAGAGTCTTGAAATATGCATCATACTCCCACACACTCTCTGCCATACCTTGTTGGATCTCCTTCAAAGGCCGATACTTTTCTGTCCAAACTTAGGAATGTGGAATTATGCAAAAACACATCACCCAACGCAATATAGTCCACCATCTTCTAGTATGGATCATATTTATGGTACCATCTATGTGCACATCCTTACAACATAGTTGTGAAAATAATTTTCCTTCCACTCCATGACAGTGATGCCCTTCGCATGCCATAGTAACTTGCACTTGTGTACATGTTCCACGACATTCTCAACACCCTTGTGATCAAGTAAGTGTAGCGAAATCTCATAAAAACCTATTGATGGTGATGTGGACCTTTCCCACTAGATCCAGGACCTTTATTCCCTCCCGTGTTTCCTCCATTGCGGATCTACTAGATCTACTAGTTCCTATCCTCTAGATCCACCGATCATCCTCCCATAGAAAGTAAGGGTCCTAAACTAGTTTCTCTATGAGTTCCCAACATCACACTAAACTACGTGCCCATAGTTTTGATACCAAACCACTCCCAAATGTGTTTCCTGTGCCACTTTTAGATGTGATACCCAAGCCTTGTGAACCATAGGTTTCCCAAATGATGTGCCGAAAAAATACCTCCAAACACCAAAAATGTATGTGTGGCCATAGATGGGTGTAATTTATAATGATATCTACATGATGTTATCTACTCACCAACACCAACTAAACTATAAATACTTGTCTCAGATACTAGAAAACCAAGCATCAAGGTTTGGTTTCCATGTGGGCTAAAATGTGCACCTATGGCTCTCCTCCTTTCTCCATACGATGAGCTCTCACCAAAAGTCAAGGGGTTTCTCTCCCATGCTTTCCAAGATGGGGTAACATGGACTTGCTCAGGTCCCACGCCCTCCGCACTAACCTCAAATGCTTCTCGTAATGTCTGTCTCCATAAGTCCATCACATAGACAACTTCATGTTGTCTTGCCAACTCCCTTTCTCGTGCTTCATTTTACTTAAGATATTTCTCCTCTCTTTGCCTCCACTATATGTCTGTCATATCTTCCACACCAACTCTCGTGCCCCATGCCTAGCGAGAGTTTAGCCAACCATAGGAAATTCTTCCAAACTCAAAGTAATAATCGGGATCTTGATGGCTAATGGAAAAGCATGCAAAAATTATCCTTTGGGTTCTCTGCAAATAACTCAAACTCAGCAACCTCCGAACAATAATAAGTTGAGATTGTGTACTCCAACATGTAACTATTAAACACCTTTCCATAAGTGATCAACAAAATGAGTCTAGGTTAGATCATAATCCCGCAACCACCGATATTCCTCATGGGTCAAAAATGTGTTTTATAGTACCAACTCATCCTTGATGCATATGTTGAGAGCCATTCATATAACTCTACTAAGAAATATTAGAATAATGTCTCATAGATCTCATGATACAAGTTCTCCTCTACCCATTTATGTACATCGAAATCAGATCTAGTACTGAACCTCTGAGAAAACTCATCCTCCATTATTTTAAGTTAGGTCTCGATGATGTCCAAGGTCAGATACTCCATCATCACACATCATTCTCACAACGACTTCAAATAGTTCCGACAATGGAACCAAAATGTAGTCTCATTTACCTCTATACTCTAATCTTTCATTTAACCCCAAGCACGCCTATCAAGTGTTGGGCCTATCACCCAAGTCATGTGTGGGTGCCAAGCCCCTCCTTTATGTGAGCCTTATAAGAATGTTCTGCCATTAATGGAGGAAACTTTACGAGAACATGAACACATGTATTTAATCCAATACTGAGGTAGTGGAACTAGTTCTAAGCAGAAATGCTCTATAAGATAAACATAAACATCATAAAAACATAATGGGGATGGGTTCCAGGTGTAGAAACATATGCATTCACTAAGAATAGAAAGTACAGATACCAGATTCAGGCACACATGTACCATCAATGGAAATAAACATGGTATTAAGCAAAAGAAACTAGATCTGATCCATAACAACATGATAACACACTAGGGTTTAGTCCACATACACAAATATACAAGACAAAGATCTATATATTGATTAAATTCATTTACAGTAGCCATATTACATCAAATGGGGTCATCTTAGACCATATACATCATGAAATAACATTCCAACCCTACAAAACTACTCTAAACAAATATCCTAGCTATGTTTTCCCATTACAACCCTTGTTCGGACCTAAAGGCATACATCTATGCCTACGGGAACAATATTCTTGCAGCAATTTGTTTCCTCTCTAACTTTCTAACTCTACTCTCCTTTTTCGGACCCAAACACTCCTTTAAATAGAATCTGGATTCATTACCATAGTTTCACCCATGAGCAAATCGCATGCCAAGTGGAAGTGTGGTCCTCCATGGTCGATTGTTTATGCCATCTTGCAAATGCCTCCACTAATTGTAATGATTCTCCTAGGAATATTCCCTATGTGGAGTATTCTTTCCTTGATCTCCAATGCTCCATTATGGTACCTTATCAATTCATCACACCTACTTAGGCCCTCGAGTGTTTCTCCTGCTATACCACCTTTGAAATGTGGCTAAATCCCAAAACCCTCTTATGCTTCCACACGTTAACCTTTTCTCTTGCGAACCTTTCCTTGAGAACCTTCCTACTTGCTTGCCTTGTACATGTGTGCCTTCGCTCCATAACTTAGTCAATTCAGGGCCAACACTCTTTGTTTTCCAATTTCACCTAGGGGTGAAATTGGATAACAACTTATTCTCTTACTTAAATGAACTATCAAATTTTCTATAAGTAGTAAACAATATTTCCAACTCTTTTCAAGTAAACAATCCATAATACAAACAATCAAGGGAAGAAGGCATATCCCAAAACTTGTAATATTACTTGACACATTGTACAAACTTTCACAAGGTAGAACTTATATTTTCTTAAAACCTACTCTTTTATACAATTAAAATAAAATCCATTCAAAATACTACATTTCAACCTTCATTAACATTTAGAATACATTGAAATGATCAAGTACATTTTCATTTCAAATATCTATACAAAAATGAACAAAACTTCTCTTTTTAACCCT
This sequence comes from Taxus wallichiana var. yunnanensis, assembly GCA_018340775.1. Classification (NCBI taxonomy): domain Eukaryota; kingdom Viridiplantae; phylum Streptophyta; class Pinopsida; order Cupressales; family Taxaceae; genus Taxus; species Taxus wallichiana. The sequence goes on along the minus strand of CM031237.1, from coordinate 546,947,782 downwards.
TCTTCCATCAACCAACAAAGTGTCCCAAAACACCAAAATAGAGGTAGAGGTGACATTCACATCCCAACCATGCAAAGGGTAAATCAAATCCCATTGCCACACAAAACCCCTAACTCTCGATAAGAACTCCATCTAACACCGAGGCAAGGATAAAAAAAAATTCCCAATAACCCAACACGCAACAATGTCAATTCAATCATACAAATGAAACATAAGAAGACTTATGGGGGAAAAGGGATACATTAAAATCAATCACAAACTATCATGCTTTACCGAATTGCAAGGAGAAATAGAGGCACTCCCATACCACTTATCATTCCACTAAGGGTTTGGGCACACGTCCTTGGTTTTGCCAAATAATTAAGGTTCATACCACTTATCCTTCCACTTGATTTTACCCAAAAACCCACTTATCTCTCTACTAGAACAAGTCCCAAACCCCCTTGGTTCCTCCAAAAGAAAAACAAAACATTTTCTTCAGTTTAACATCTACTTATGCCTCCCAAATTTACCCTACCTTCCCCCATATGCACATCACACTTGATAGCCCCACATAGATGAAATCATGTAACAAAACACATGGTAAAACCATATACTACTCAAGAGAGAATATGAAACACAACATTTCATCAAAATATGGTCAAATAAATCAATAAAATGTAAGAATAACATGGAAGGTACCCACCTCTTACTCATCTTGTCCTCTTTCTAATCATCAAGCTTCAAGCAATCCAAAATAAATCTAGTAGCATCAACCTAAGAAAAAGGATTCCTCTCAAAATGGAAAAACAAGCCCACTTAAATAGAAAAAAATCAAATATCACCCCCTTAAGATGATGCCAAGTGGAAACATCTTAAGTTCCCAAGAAAAATCAAATCCCAAAAATGACATTAAATTAAAATTCATGCCCACATGGGCCAAATCAATTCAAAATTCAATTTCACCAACAAAACTTAAATGCTCTTACAAGGAAAATAAAAGGAGAGAAAAAATGGAAAAATCCCAACCACTCAAACAATTATCCCTTAATCCACAAGTCAATACAAAATCATATCACATCAAAATTTATTAAGGGTAGGTAGAAGTCTTTCAAAGCACCTTTATAAGTTCCTAATGAACCCAAATAGGATTAAAACTCTAAAACAAGTAGACCTGCCCCATGGGTAGGTGTAAGGTTGGTTTTGGGTGTGTGGAAAAGTTTTACTTGTCCCACACTTCACTCAAAAATGGCCCCAAAGGGAAAATTTGAATTTACCAAAAAGGGAAATATTTAAATAACCCAACCAAGGAAAAATCAACCATAAATGGAAAAATTTCACCCCCATGAATAATAATAAAAATAAACAACAAAAGGGATTAATTAAGCAACTTGTAAAATTTGTTAAGGTCATGAAAATGGTTAGCAACAAGTCGAGATAACAAAATTAATTTAAAACAATCACTTGCCACCTTACACATAATCTCATCCCACAAATATCCATGTCTTAGTGACTCATGTTAGATAAGGATCTTCACAGGAGTTAGTCCCCTCCATCCTCTTAGGTGTTTTTGTGTGTGTGTGTGTGTGTGTGTGTGTGTGTGTGTGTGTGTGTGGTTCTTTGTGTGTATCCTTTTGTACCTATTCATCATCTACACACTCAATGCACACGTCATATCCACCCAAATAGATTAACCAAATAAAAACTATTAAATTCAAGATAAAATGCACCAATCACACATACATTTCATAATCTCATTATAATTTAAAACATACTCAATTATAACCATCATCATCATCATAATCAAAATATAAGAAATACATAATCCTAAAACATCAACCATGTACATCTATCAAAAGCAACAATATATCAACATGTCATGTCATAACCATGTTAGTCAGAATATAAGTTTGGCATCCCATGCCAACTCAATGTCACTAAAGAAACATAGTCCAAGTACACTATAAGTTCAAGCACCCCCTGCTTTGATACAACATATACAATGAGTCATATGATGAAAACTATAATATAGAAGGGAATATCTATATAAATATTTTTTTAAGGAAGTGGGCACTACATATTGCCCCCTCACTTTAGTTGGCTTTTGTGGGATTTTGGGGAAATCCTAAAATAGCATAACTTTTTGCTTGTTTCGTTAGTCCCGACATGGGGGTTCACTTAGTAAAATTATGGTATATCACGTTCATTTAAAGGGTATTAAAGAATACCCTTAATGTTATTTTTTACCTCTAATTATTCAATTTATAATACCCCCTCTTGTTATATTATTAGAATGAAAATACCCCCTATTTTTTCCATGTACCTTACCCATTTTTCCATTACAATTTTATTTACCCCTTTTTATTTATACCTAATATATCAAACAAAAAATATATCATGTTTCCCACTCAATTATTATTTTCTTAATATGTATTTTCTCTCATTTTGAATCCATTCAAGACCTATTACCAATTACCTTATAAATGTGAAGCTTTAATACTTTATCAATAGTTCTTCAAATAATTAAGATAGTGAAATAAAATCACTTGTGTTGAAAAGCATAATCCATCCTAGTTTTATACCATCTTATTATTTCTTGGTTAAGAATATCTTAATTGATATTTCTTATTCAAAAATATATTATAATACCACACTCCTATTGCAATTTTAAGGTATTTAGTTTTAAAACTAGGGCTCAAATATTGTAGTTTTATATTAAAATTAAACCTCCCTATCCTTTGTCCTAACTCTCTAACCTCCTCCCAATACCCAATTAAAAATATTAATAAATGAAACCCTTTCACCCCCTCATGTCCACCAGTATATTGACTTTGATTTTATCAATTTTAATTATCTCAATATAAATGAATGTGCTAAGATATTTCCTAGATAATGAACCCCCCATGGTGCCGACTTGTTCGATACCTCTCCCAAATGACCCTCCTTGTTAGTTATGTTAGAGTTGCAAGGAAGTAATGGAACAGAAGAATTCTTGAAGGTTATAATAAACCTTGATATGACTGATTGTAGTTCCCTAATCTCTTAAGTTGGCCAATATGGATATTCGGTGAAGAAATGAACCTAATAACTATTCCTTTTATGCCTCAAAACCCTCGTTTATTAAATTTGCCATTGTTTTGAGTGGGAATTTTGTGCAAAGATGGAAGTGGGGAAGTGGTGAAAGGGAGGAACAATTGAACTATCCTACTAGTTCCAATGAATGTCGACCATGCCAATTTTTCCAACTTACCCAATTTTACTCAATTCTTTGGATAATTCTTAGACCAAAGAGGCTTTGTAATAGGAAGAGTAGTGTGCAAAACATTATTTTTTCCCAAAATGTGATTAACTCCCTTCTCAAAATCCCTAGAAAGAGTGATAGAAGATGAAGGTTTTACCCATGACTTGTAAAAACACCCAAAATGGCATGGGGCTGATTTTGGATAATACTTTGGCTACTTAATGGGGTTATCTACCTACTAGATGGAAGATCAATGTCCTTGATGCATCCATAATGCATGGATTCAAGCCTGAAAAACTTGAAAACTACTCTAAAAGCATAAAATTCTTACCCCTTAACTTGTATATTCTTGCTCTTGAAAGTTTATTTCTTAGTAGTTTTGTATTATGACTTGTAAAATATCCCAAAAATCTAATATTTTTAAGGAGGGAGTATGGAGATCTTTGACTTCCACCTGATCTAGTATTTAATAAGAGTGGAAAATTGTTTAAAAATTTATCTCCCTTCCCATTGCTCAAAGTACCAGTGAGAAGAGAATGAATACCTCCTCAAGTTGTTATACATTTGGTTTTTGAAGGTCTTGAAACTGATCGTGGCATTTTTATGATCTTACTCATGTTCTAGAGAAATCATGACAGGTGAAAACTCTAAATTTGACTATAAACCGGCCTTATATCTGATTGGGAAAGAATTATTTGCAACTAATTGGATGATTCTTCAATTTTATCCATCTCCTTTGATGAAAAGCCATAAATAGAGTTGTTAGAATCACTTCCATCATCATTGTGGATGCTTGGAAACTTATGTGTACTTTTTTTTTCTTCTTTAACTCATCCTCTTCATTTATCTATTTGGATTATATCTTCTTTGAAGTCCTTAAAAAAATTGAAACAAAAATTCCACTGAGAACAACAAGAACACTATGTTAAGAACTTAGGGAAAAACAACTACATTACTAGTAAGACAATACATTTTAAATACCACTTAATGGAAGTAAAACTAATCTAATATTCACAAGGTAGAACCTTTTCTTTAACAATGTTTGAGATAGATCCCATTGACTGGGATCATGAACTCTTCTCCATCCCATTTTGATAATTAGAAAACATTGTTTGATTTGCAAGTGGAAATCATATAAGCTCCACTCCATATTATATCAAAATTTGATTTCTTACCTAGCTTGGCTCTATCTTGATCTCATTTAAGTATAATTTCTCCTTATTAAATACTCCAAGCCACTTCTTTCTGTCAAAACACTTCTTCACTTGAGTTTGATTAACCTCCATTGTTTGCGTTGCTTGATCTCTCAACCCTTATAGATCCATCAGCTCTGCATATCTGACTTCCATGGCCTCAACCTCAAACATTTAGATATAGTTAATAAGCTCTAATGATGGAAACTTAGGATATATGGACAACCTTTCTTCCTTACCATGAACTAGCTTGTAGGATGAGCTAATAGATGATCTTTGTGATTGATCCTATCAACCCATAAGGCTGATTTCAATTTTGTGTTCTATATTCTCACGTTTTCCTCCGAGATCCTTCTTATGATCCTTAAAAGGTTCTTATTTGTTGACTCATCCTTCCCATTACCTTGGGGTAATAGTTTGAGTATGTGCTCAAGTATGTTCAATTATTAATATCCCAATAAGATATTTTCATGCCAAGGAATGTAAAAGTATTATCAAATATTATTGTGGAAGGAAAAGTAAACCTGGTCACAATACCTTCATAGAATTCTAGGATGTTGGCATCATTTTCTTCCTTCAAAGAAACTACCTCTATCCATTTGGTGAAGTAATATGTGGCTGTCAAAATCCACTTATGCCCTAAAATAGATTGTGGATTGATCACTCTAATGAAATCCAATCCCCATTACATGAATTATTGATCCACTGAGGTGGGATGAAGGGATAGAGCTATTATAGTCTCTTTTCTTGTGAATAAGGCACATTGTTTACATTTCTTAACTCATGTATGAAAATATTTGAAGAGATTGGGACAAAAATAGCCACCCTTCATGATTTTAAGAGTTTTCCTTGGATCAAAGTTTCCTCCTACTTCTCCATCATGAAACTCATGCAAAACTTTCTCAATCTAATTTTCCTATTGTACCTCAATAGAATACCCTTTACATCCTTTCTAAAATAATCCCATCAACAAGAACATAAGGAATGTATTGAATCCTAAAATACCTTTGTCTTGGCCTTTTTCATGCTTTGAGGACATCAACTGTTTGGAGAAAGTGTGTTATATCATGGGTTCAATAAGGAATGAGTGAAGCATCATCTGGTTGTTGATCATGTTAGAGCATTAGGAAAACATCATTTTCAATTTGCATATCTGAAACTAGTTTCTCACACAAACCTTTTCCCCTTATTATCTTAGTTATCTTGACATCAACATCATACTCCATCACTTTGGTTATATAACTAGACTTTTCTCATTTAAATCCTTGTTTAAAAGGAAATCTTTCACACCGAATGTGACACCATTAGGTGGATCTTGTTTTTGGATACCAAATGTCTAAGTTTGATCCGTAAATAGGGGTAAATTTTTTTAACTACCCATGTACCCCTATATGAGCTTGTAAATTTTATAATCCATAGTATTATCAATTCTAATAAAAATGCAATGTAAATAAATCACACACACTACACAAAAATTGGTAATGGATTTTGGAAATTTCCTACATCTCTAAGTTTAAATGTTGAACCGATTCATTACACTTCTGATTGTAAATAGTTACAATTTACAATGAAGCTATAAATGTGTAACCTGAACCAATATAATTTACCAGTTGATTTAAAAGACTCTAAACTGATAAATAAAAGTGATCATGTACTCGATTGTTTCAAAAGTATGAATCTAAACTAGATACAATGGTGATCAAGAATCCAGTTGATTCCAAGGAATCGAACATGAAAAATAATGAAGATGAGAACTACTCCAAGTCCACCAAGAAGTAAAAACCCCCTGATAGTGACTATCGTAGAAGTACAAGTCTTCAAAAGTCTTTCTGTGATGAGAGGCACATTTGACGATGGCACCAGTAGAACTCCAAGTGTTTATACGACTTCCACAAGGTAAAACATTGTCAAAATTCATCAAAATCAGGAAACTAATATCACCATTGGAAGCATGATAAAATTATGATAATATCTCCTTTTTACACTAAGGCTTAATTTTTGAGCCTAAGTACTCTTAAAATGGTGATTTATAAAGCCTTGCCCTTTAAGCACTATGGCTCTTCCCATAATAGATTGTGTATACATATCCTAATGAGCCTATGTATAAGCTAAGTCACCCCTCATACCATAGTGGTGAGGGGAAATTTTTGCAAGTGAGTGGTTGGAGGTTCGATACTCCCCACCACCATTACAATTTGTATTGGAATTAAAAACCATAATTATGGCCTTAATTTACATGGAAAAAAATAGCACTTAAGATATTAATAAAATATTCCACCATTTAAAATTTGATCCAAATAACCATGGATATGGTGCATTTAAAATAGTATTAGGTAATTATACACCTTACTTTTTCACCACCTACCATTACCATGTGGCCTAGCTATTTGTATTGGCTCACTAGCATGGGTTATTAAAAAGATTAATATTGCCACTTTCAAGTGGCTTTTCCCTTTGAATGGGTTTATTTGTTTTGACCTTATTAGGGGTAAATTAAGTGGGAAAATAATATCCCACATTTAATGGGTGTAAATATATGTCACCTTTTAATAGGCTTTAACCACCCATTCCATATGGACATTTCTATTTTTTTTTTTTTTCAAAAAAAGATTCTAAACCATTTTACGAGGGTAAAATATAAACCCAATTTAATGTCACATGCCCACATGCTCAAATGAAAGTATGCCACGTGGTAATATACCATTTTTCCACTTGGTGCACCCTCCGCTTGTTAACTCTCATTGACGCCAATTAACCAAACTTTGACCAATCATAACTTTCACATACGGACTCGATTTAGTCCAATTAAAATGTGTTAAAAATAGCTTAACGAGATATACACAATGTTTCTAACTCTATATGGTTTTTAAATTATCCATTTATGCCACGTGTTGTTGTCTTATTAGTCCATTGACTCTTCCAGTGCGAAGCGTTGACTAGCCATAAGTTGAGCATATGAAGTTTGTTTTCCGCATTCCAGATTATCGAAGGAAATATAAATTAATTATATACCATTATATTTTGGTTTAGGGATATTTAGGGAACTCATGAATGTCCCAAAATGTCCTCCAAATCACACCTCCCGAGTAAGAAGGATTTTTTTACAAAAATTATGAACCCCGAACCTCTAGTTGTAAATAAGAGATCTACGCAAGACACCACCATATCCATAATCAAACAACTAATGGTTTGATCCCAAGACATGTGGCATCTACGCTAAGCTATTGACACCTCCCGGTAATCTTTATTTTTTACAAACATGGCCTCTACATAGAACAAATTTGGTGCCAATTGAAGAAGACACATTCCTTCACCCTTTTGCATACGACGTCTACCTCTACACATTACTAAGAAGTGTCTAATGGTGACTTTAATCTATTACATAGCTTCCACCTCTACATAGTACAAGTCCCCTAGTGATGATGACAATCGTGTGACTCTACTACATGGCCACAAGTAGCCTCTACAAAGAGTGACATTCGACCCGTTACTAGATTTCAGTCATTGATTAGCTACCATTCTACTACATAGAGTACACCTCTTCATAGAATGAATATTTGAGATGATGCCAATATCTAAAAAAAAATCATGATCCTCTGCCAAATCTAGTTATTAGAGATATGTCCAATGTACTAAGGGTGAGAGCTCCTAAAAAGGTTTTTGCACAATTTCTTATAAAATAATTTTCAATACTCACAACATTATGTGTTAGAACACAATTTTTCCCTCTGATGGGGTCTTACATTTGTAAGCATCATATGTACAAACAAGTGTACAAAAATGGTTCTTAAAATGCATTCTAACAATCAAGATTTATGCAATATAGATTTGAAAATTTGTTTACCAACCCATGCTAACGGACTTTCATCTGTAAGTATTCCCTGATCTCGGGGTTGAATTTTAAACTGGTGGTGGAGTCACAACTTCATTTACCTTTTCCACAGGCATGTATTCCATCTTTTTCTTACCACTATACTGATGGTGAGATGGATGAAGTTTTAAAAAAGTTTCCACCAAATTCCCATGCACATGAAAATGAGCACAAAATTTCCTTGTTACCTTCTTCTGAGCTAAGGAAATATGACTTTCATTTCTCACCTCTGAATGACGAGATAGAGGTTTCGATTTTCCTTTTTCCTAGAGAATGAAAAAAATTCTTCAACAAATTCCTCCTCTTCCAACATCTAGCCACATAATGGTTATGCATCCCACAAAATGTACAAGGAAACACATGCCACATTTTTTGAATATCAAAGCCAAACTTTTTAAACTAAAAGAGTGGATCAGAAGTTTTACAACCTTCATGGTGCTTATGGTAAGAAAGTGGAGGTGGAATCTCAATACCTCTACGCTGAATTTTCTTACCAACTCCTTTTTTGATGAAGAAGCACATGATTCCTACACTTAATCTTCCTATAGGACTAGTGGGGTATTCTCTTAGCTCCGTGTGGAAACTAGTCTTCCTTCGGTGTTCTTACGACATTCTCCAATATCCATTCTCACACTAGTAAAACCTAATCTTGCAAAACAAGGATGATCCTCAACCTATATTGGGTTAGAAATTCCTTGGCTATATTTTCCAATACCTCTTCCATCAAAACCCATCTTAAATAACAATTTGGATCCAATTCCTCTAATATGATTTTCAAACGAACCAAAGACATCATTACCTAAATCTGAAACTAAATGGGGAAGAAGAAGATTCCTATGGTGAAAAATTATAGTGCACTCTATCATGGTCATTACATATTAAGTAGAAGGAATGGCCTTCTTTTGATCACCACACTATAAACTGATCAAGATATCATCTTTTATTCTATCTCCTTCAACCGATAAACTTGTTCTTCGAGGGAATAGAGTTTACATCGCATGAATGCATTTTCTCCTTGATTTTTTGTTGTTGATGCTCTCGATCTCTTCTATTATTTCCCTCTTCAATTCTTTCCCCATGATTACCTGCAAACCAACTAATCCCCAAAATAATACAAAACTATCGAGTAAGAAGATCAAGCCAAATAGTCTACATTGATGGGATTAGCAAATCATAAACTGGTATCTACATGCAACTCAAGCAATATCAAAACAATATCTGATACCAACTTGATCCATAAATAGGGGTAAATTTTTTTAATTACCCACGGTACCCTATAGGCACTTGTTAATTTTATACTCCACAATATTATCAATTCTAATAAGAATGCAATGTAAATAAATCACACATACTACACAAAAATTGATAACGAAGTTCAGAAATTTCCTACGTCTCCGAGTTCAAATTTTGAACCGATTCATTACACTTCCAATTGTAAAAAGTTAAAATTTACAATGAAGCTATGAATGCACAACCTGAACCAATATAATTTATTAGTTGATTCTGAAGACTCCAAATTGATAAATAAAAGTGATCACGTACCCAGCTGATTCAGTATGAATTCCAACCAGATATAACGGTGATCAAGAATCTAGTTGATTATGAGGAATCCAAACCAAAAAATAATGTAGATGAGAACTTCCTTAAGTCTACCGAGAAGAAGAAACCGAGATGATAGTTACCATCGTAGAAGTACAAGTCATCAAGTCTTCCTGTGATGAGAGGCATGATTAACAAGGGATCCAGTAGAACTCCAAACATTCATATGAATTCCATAGGGTAGAATGGTGTCAAAAATCCTCCAAATTAGGAAAATAATATCACCATTAGAAGCATGAGAAAATTTTGAAAATATCTCATTTTTACACGAAGGCCTAATTTTTTATCGTAAGTCCTCCTAAAAGGTGATTTATAAAACTACCCCTTAAAGTACTACGGCTCTACCTAGAACAAATTGTATATGTAGACAAAAATCACATACTTTAGGAATTATTTAATCCTAGTCTCATACTAATATTCATATGGTTTTTGAGTGAAGAAATTACTAATTAACCCATGTCCTTTGGCCATTTTACTTTGTTTTTTTTCATCATTGTCGACCTCCCACATATACTCACCTAGTCATTTTTACCATTTGGCATCATTTTATCTATGTTTGGGATGCCCATTTTAGTACTAGGGTGCCCCAAGTGCCCTAGTCCCATTTGGGGTGCCCTGATCCTTTTACACTTTCCCACCACTTTTTCATAACTTTCTATCCATTTGAGCTTTCTATATTTTTATTGGTCGGCCTCTTCGAGGTTAGTTATGAAATTAGAACAATAGAACCATATAAATATAAAGTTATGAGATGATAATGAGAGAACCAATCACTAAGCACTACTATCATCATCTAAGGTTACATTCATCAAAGGCTCCATTTGCATCCATCTAGTTCCATCACAAGCCACAAGGTTGGCTCATCTGCATCACACTACATAGGAAGGAATTTTATTCTATTTCATCCACCATTTTATTACATTTATACATATAGTTATTTCTCGCTACTTTCACAAAGTATGACTAGCACAAGAGAACCTAGGGAATGATTACACACACACACACACACACACACACACACACATAGAAATACATCAGGTCTAAGATTTAGTACAATACTCGGTTAGTAAGTCCACCATCATGGTCGTTGCGAGGACAGTTTGAACCCTTCATATGCATCTTTCTTTTTTAGGGGTTTGATGTTTGTCTTGGGGTTTTGCAAGTCTTGTATTCATTTCTAATTTACATTGACATCCAAAGTAGTCCAACAACACTAATGAGACGGGAAGAAAAAGTAGACAATCATTCAACGATACCTCAAAGGAATTTGTAAATATTTTTCATAGACCATGGCACCTAGATCTCATACCATGAGTGCCCTGTGGGCCCAAGTCCTTCTCCAGGCACCCCAATCCAGCCTACTACTCCAAATATGTGCTTTCTAGAGATTATTTGTGGTCATTCCTACATTCTATTCATCTAGTTTTCTCTCACGACACAGTCCCAAATAGTTTTCGAATCAACTAAGCTCTTCTTAACCCTATTTTCTCATTAGGGTTTCATATTTTTATCTCTTAGATTGTTTGGGTCATTTCCTATATTTATTTAGTTGTTATTTACTACTTTACATTGCATTATATTAAACTAAATTAGGTCCCCATTTTCCATTTTAGTTTAATCATGTTGTTGAAACTGATCTTCATGCTTAGGATTCTCATTTTCCTCTATCATGGCTCCTGAAGTTGCTCAAGTTTCTTTTTCGATTTACTTAAGATGCATCCCAATTTCCAAGTTGTTCTATAAAAAACCTTAGACACCACATATCTTCCTAAAGATACACCACCACATGAAATAAGTCCTATCTTCGATCATTTATTTGATGACCCTAGTCCTCGTGATCCTCCATCTAATCAATCTATGTTGGACTCAATTAAAGATTTACATTATTTATTTCAAGACAAGTTTAAGGCTATGAAATCCATGATTACATCTCTCAAATATAAAATCCAACATCTTAAGGATACTTATCAAGCTCATGTTTGTTCTCCTTCTACATCTCATTCTCATTCTATGTCTACTACATGTTCTCATATCAGTGAGCCCAAGTCATACCATTACCATAGCCTCTCATCCTTGATCACAATACTAAGCAACATGACCTTCTTACTAAGCTCCTTAGTCATCACTTGATCACTTTACCACCTACTCATTACTATCCTCCTTATCGACTAGAAAAGTATCAATGGCATCCATATTTCAATTATCATTGAATCAATGGACATAATGATGATGATTGTTATGCTTTACAATGAAGAATCAAACATCTTGAGCATCAGGGATTTATCTCATTCACTACACAACATTCTATTGCATGCCCATCTACAAATGTTACATCCACATGGGATCCTAAATTTGTTCCTTCTGTGTCAAATGAGCATCATGCCACCATTTCTAATGTGCCTTCTTTGGAAATTCAAGCACCACCTAAGAAACCACCTCTCAAGATCAATATAGCACCTCCTCCTCTCAAAGAAATTACAACATTACCAAGTCAAAGCATGCAACCACCTCTCAAAATTCATCTTACTCAACCTCCTTTGCTACAAATTCAACCTAAAACCTCCTCTAAAAATCAGTTCAACACCTCTTTCTATTAGAACTACTACTTTTTATGCATTACGCATTATAACTTACGCCACTTGAGCCAATCATTTTTGTCAAAGCAATTGATTCTCCTACTAATGGTCAAGGAACATTTCAAATTCCACCACCATCACATAGTCCTACTGTTACTTTTTCCCAACATTCTTCCACCACTTCACACAAACTTGGTCTTTAGTAGGAGACTCTTGTAACCTCATTACCCGATGACACACTCTTGTGCTTCGATTCACACACTTGTTGAGGGATACATACTACACATAGACCCCACACACTACACATATTACACATTGCATTTCTTCACATATCTCGCATCATATGTCTTACATATTACATCATACACTTACATTTAATCATATCATTCTAACATTTGCGCACCTACACATCATACATATATTAATCGTCATATTCATCATACGTGTATCACACTATTTGTCTATGAGTCTAACATTATATACTACTCATCCTACATACTACATTACACACACTCATTAGATTATTACACAGGCTATCTACACATCTCACATATTACACATTATACATCATATTTCATCATCATCATCACACATACTACATATTCTTCTACACGTTGCACTCACTACCCTATGACACACTCTAGTTCCTCGGTCCATACTCGACTATTGAGGGTTTACAAATCAAATGGACCTTATCATACACACACACACTCATCATTCAACCTTCTATCATGTGACATTACTAGGTTAGTGACATATGTTATAGGCTAAATGGTCACTATTCCTTCATCTTGTAGTGGTACATGCTTTAGGCTACATCACCACTCCAAAATATTAATCATGTAGTGATATACGCTTTAGGCTAAATCATCACTCTTTCGATCATCTTTTCATCATATATGCTTTGGCTATAGGGTCATGCACATCATTTCTAGGTTGCATATTATCAACACTACATGTATACACTCACCATAATGCACTATACACAACACATTATTTGACCATTTCCGATGATGCACTCTTCTTTTGGTTCATTCTGACTATTGAGGGGCATACTAAATGAACCTCACTGCATACACTTCCATTCACTCGGGGGAACCCCCGACTCTATCATCCATCTTGCATTCCATTCCATCCATCCATAACATGTTGCATATCTTGGTTTTTTTACTCTTGCTTACATTTGTTTTTTCATGTTCACTTTATTACACATGCTAGATAGATCTCTTATATGTCATTATATTTACCATACACACATGCATGTTCACTTCCTTTTCTATTTTTGATCATAGATATAGGTTTCTATAGGTAGTAGGGATGCTCGCCTCCTACCACTCCTACAACAGTCCTTTGGGGCATCCACATTTGTATCTTACAGGTATTATTGTTTCATTTTGTACTTAGAAATCTACATTACTTGCTTATACATGATTTTGACATATGGGTTATCTTTCTAACATGTTAATGGGTGCTTCATGTGTAGCATTTATTTGCAAGATTATTTACTTCCATGGCTATCTATTTTTTTTTATTATTATTGTCTCTTGTTTGCTATTATATGTGGGTCTTTCCCTTTGTTTGGTGTGCACACTTGTTTTTTTGTATGTGGCCATTATGGCCTTGAGTGTCTTACAACATCATGAGTGATGTCCCATGTTTGCAACCCACTTTGATGGCCCATGATTGTTTTCTTGCATTTTTACTAGCATTTTATCTTATACATTATTTGCATAGCATACACTTTTCCTCTTTTACAAGCATGATTTTTGTACTAACACTTGTTTCTAGAAGCCACTTTTTGCATGTTTCTTAGTTTCTACTAAGAGCATTACCTTCCCTCCTATAGGGAATAGTTTATGCATTGGTCCTCTATTTTAGGGCCACATCCTCCTATTCACAATGTCACATACACCCCCAAAGAGGGGGCATAATTTGGGGTTTTACACATCATAGATTTCTCTCTAATAATACATTTTAGTTTAGTTTTCATCCTTAACATTGTGGGTTATACAATGAGTGGGTTTAGACCAATCTACAAACCCCATACATCAAAATTTACAAGACAGTTGTCCTTAACATTATGGGAGAAGATACATGTGATTGGAGGATACAGCGGATTTCCTCCCTACACTACTTTGGCCAGCAGCATTGGATCGCCCAAAAAACCAAGAAGTACAGATATATCTTCACACTATTCTCAGGGAAGTAGTTACAAGTTGGAGAATAATGCAGTTTTCTCCCTACACTTCTTTGGCCACAATGGTGTGAGATCACCCAAAAAAATCATAGTTACATGATATCCTCTCTACACCCTTTCTCTCATCATGGATCAGGTGCACATGTTCTTTTACTTTTTCATACTTCTATTTATAGTCTTTTTACTATATACATGCAATTTTTTTACATATACATGTGTATTTGACTACTTGAGTATCTTCTCCTTTACACATTTATCCGTATGGGAAGAAAGCATTCAACAAAAAAAACAACAATGACATCAACAACAATAACATTATGTAGCATCACACACCTCATACTAACATGTAGGTACATCACACATAAAAACTACACACACGTTTCTACCCTAGGTTCACTCTCATCACTTTTTTCTCTTTTACATCTTTAGTCTCCATGCTCCATCTTTTTCACTCCACACTTTGTCTAGTCCATTGGCACACTTTCTACATCACTCTACATGGACATCAGGTACACATCTCTATCTACTTTATGTTACCGAGCATTCTTCTCACCAACATAAAGTGGGGGCAAATGTAGACACAAAATAACACACTTTAGGCATTATTTAATCCTGATCTCATACTACTATTCATATGGTTTTTGAGTGAAGAAAGTACTAATTAACCCATTTCCTTTACCTATTTTATTTTTCTTGTTATCATCATTTCCGACCTCTTGTATATAATCGTCCAATCGGTTTTTCCATTTGGAGTTGTTTTATCTCTAACTGGGCACCAAAGATCTTAGGGCACCCCAAGTGCCCTGGTCCCATTACTGGTGCCCGATCCTTTTCACTCTTTCCCGCCACTTTTTGGGAACTTTTTAGCCATTTGAGCTTTTATATTTTTAGTGGTCGGCCTCTTCAGGGTTAATTATGAAATTATAACAAGAGAACCATATAAATATAAATTTATGAGACCATAATGAGTTACCAAGCACTAAGCACTACTATCATCATCTAAGATTCCATCCATAAAAGGATCAATTTGCATCCATAAAGCTCCACCACAAAGCATAAGGTTGATTCATCTACATCACACTACATAGGAGAGAAGTTTATTTTATTCCATCCACCATTTTATTATGTTTCTACATATAGTATTTCTCACTACTTTCACAAAGTGTGATTGACATGAGATCACCTAGGGAATGATTGTACACACACACATATAACTACATTGGGTCTGAGATGTAGTGCAACACTCATTTAGTAAGTCCACCATCATGGTCATTGAGGATGGTCCGACCCCTTCATATGCATATTTATTTTTTTAGGGGCTTGATGCCTATCTTGGGGTTTTGATATTTTCATCTTCATTTCGATTGACAACAACATCAAGTGCGAGTCCAACGACACTAACACGACATGAAGTGAAAGCTAAAAATCATTCAATGACACATCAAAAGAATGTTCCGAGAGAGATTTTTCACATAGTAGGGTGCCCAAACCTCATACTAGAGTGCCCTAGTATTTCTCCAAGCGCCCAATCCATCCTACTACTCCATATCTATGCTTTTGAAGCTTACTATGTGGTAATTCCCGCATTCTATTCATCTCGTTTTCTTTGCGACACAGTCCCAAATAGTTTTTAAATCAGCTAAGCTCTTATTAACCCTCTTTTATCATTAGGGTTCATAGTTTTATTGTTTAGATTTCTGGGTCATTTCCTATATTTATTTAGTTATTATTTACTATTTTTGTCATTTTTATACCCTTAGACTAATAGTCTAATCCCATGTGTGTCAACCTATCACCCAGCGGGCCTTCGGCACTCACCCGAGACACGCGTGAGCACCGAGCCTATCCTTTATGTGATTCTTGTGAGAATGCATCATCTTGTGATAGTTATTCAAGTGCAAATAAATAGAAAAGAACTGTGCATCATACGAGAACCTCACGGGATGAGTTACAACATCAATGCATCCATAGAAGAGAAATAACAAATAGTATATGGAAATGGTTCATACATAAAGGGAATGCATAAGGATTATACTTATGAGCACATATATGATTCATAACAAAGTCTTATATTCATATTAACATGTTAAATAACCACATTACATTCCTTGAATTCATAAGAGACCCTTATATAACATGCAGAGCCAATTCATGCATCAGAACTACACTATGTTCATTGCATTACAATCCTTGAATGTAGAAACATCCCTCTAAGTGTGCCATCATTCCTATATTTTCCTAACCCAAACCCATAGAATCCTCCATAATATCTTTGTAGATATTTTTCTCCTTTCCAGTACCTCTGCTCTCTCTCAGGATGACTCCATGTATATGTCTTTTTCTACCCGCGCACCTCAATATATAGCTTCCTTTCCTTCACCGTCATGCCTTTTGAGGTAGAAGATCAGTCACCAAGTGTCCAAGTGGTCCTCTAATGGAGAATGCCTCCTTTGATCTGATCTCACCACTATGTGCAATGATGTTCTTCTAGAACCTTCTATCACATGCATGGAATATTCCTTTTTTGATTCTTGAGTCCGAGGTTGGCACCCTATCCACTTCACATGCTAGAAGGGTCATGCATTTCTCATGTGTTTATTGGGATGCCAAATATGGCTAAGTCCAAAACCCATCTTGCCTTGTGTGCACACGTCGTGTGTTCCGCAAAACCCTACTATAACGCCTCCTGCGCACTTTCACCCCCACGCACCTACACGCCTTCTAGTACTTAACCAATATTCTAGGTCCCAATAGCTTTACATAACATTAGATTAAACTAAATTAGGTCCCCATTTTCCATTTTAGTTTAATCGTGTATACATATCCCAATGAGCCTATATATAGGCTAAGTCACCCTCGTACCATAATGGTGAGGGCTAATTTTGGCAAGTGAGTGGGTGGGGGTTGATTCTCCCCACCACCATTACAATTTGCATTGGAATTAAAAACCATAACCATGGCCTTAATTTACATGGAAAAATTAATAGTTAGGCTATAAATAAAATATTCCACCATTTAAAATTTGATCCAAATAACCATGTATATGGTGGGTTTAAAATAGTATTAGGTGATTATACACCTTACCTTTTCACCACCTACCATTACCATGTGGCCTAGCTATTTGTATTGGCTCACCGACATGGGCTATTAAAAAGATTAATATTTCCACCTCCACATGGATTTTCTCTTTGAGTGGGTTTATTTTTTTGACCTTATTATGGGGAGGTTAAATGGGGGAATAATATCTTACATTTAATGGGTGTAAATATATGTCAACCTTTTAATAGGATTTAACCACACATTCCACGTGGACATTCTTTTTTTTTCAAAAAAGATTCTAAATTCTTTTTTTTTGCGGAGGTAAAACATAAACCCAATTGTATGCCACATGCCCACATGATAAAATGAAACTATTCCATGTGTCAAGATGTCATTTTCCACTTGGTGTTCCCTCCACTTGTTGACTCCTGTTGACCACCAATTAACCAAACTTTTACCAATGATAACTTTCACATACGGACTCATATTTGGTCCATTCAAAATGCGTCAAAAAGGTCTTGGCAAGATTTAAGAAATGTTTCTAAATCCATATGGTTTTAAAATCATCCATTTACTCCATGTTTCATTTTTGTAGTGTTCGTTGACTCCGTCGGGTTCGAATGTTGACCAAACTTTTACCAACCATAAGTTGAGCATACTGATGTCCTTTTTCCACATTCTAGGTACCGACGAAAAGCTCACTTTGAATGATCTACCACTATTTTTAAGTTTAGGGATATTTATGGAACTCCCAAACATCTGAAAATATCCTTTAGATCAAAATTTCTTCAAACTTATTATGACATCCAAGGAATTCTCCTCAACAAATGAGAATCTTAATTTTGCTAAAAATGCAATAGGTTATTCCAAACCTTCTCATTCAGTTGTATTTGCATGAAAAATATTATATCCATGCCTCTAAAATCATACAAGGTGAATTCCTTTGAGAAATTAGGATTGATAAGGGTAGGGGCTTGTGTTATTTCTTGTTTGATGGCCTCAAGAATTCCATTCCCTTCTACATTCCATTTAAAATGCATGCTTTTATTTAGAATAAATGTCAATGGCTTGACAATATTGAAAAAAATGGAATGAAACACATAACAAAGTTGATCCTTCCTAAGAATATTTGCAATGTCTTCCTATGAACAGGTAATGGAAATGCAAGGATGTCACTTACCCTCTTTGGATCTATTGTTAATCCATCCTTAGAGATAATGTGTACAAAGAGCTTATCTTCATGTGCTAGGAAGATACATTTCTTAGGATTGAGAGAAACCCAAAACTGTCTACATATTTCAAGTAAGTGTTTGAGATGGAGCAGATGATCATTTGCATACTTGGATAACATTATTATATCATCAAGGTAAACAAGAACAATGTTATTAATCAGCCTTTTGAATGTCATATCCATGGATCTTTGAAATGTTTCTCCTACATTGGAAAAACCAAAGGGAATTTTTCTATAGGCATAAGTTCCCCACTTAGTGGTAAAGGTTGTTTTGAACTGATCTTATTCCTTCACCATAATCTGATTATACCTTGAGTATCCATCTAATAGAAAAAAACTCTTTGACCTTGCTACCATTTGCAAAATCTACTCCATATAAGGAAATGGGTAATGATCTTTCAAGGAATCCTTGTTTAAGTCCCTGAAATCAACACATAATCTGATTTCCCCATTTATTTTCCTTATCGAACTAGGTTGGAAACCCAAGATGAATGTTTAATGGGGAATATAATGTTGTCCTCTATTAACTTGTTCAAATCTTTCTTCATTAGAGGCTCAATTCTTGGGTTGATGGGTCTTTGTTTTCATCTAATGGGCTTGGTCACCAGATCTAGCTCAATGGTATGTTGTGCCAAATTAGGATCAAAACCCCTAAGGTCTTCATAAATCCATGCAAAAACATCAGAAAATTCTTGACAAAGGTCTACAAATGCATGTTTCTCTTGTGGAGTACATACCTTTCCAATCTTAAGCAACTTGTCTTTACCAAATAAAATTGGTTCATAGTCTTCACCCTTGACCACCATGTTTGTTTTTTTCTCTTTCCTTAGCTGATCATCTGAATTAAAAATGGACTCCAAGGTAACTAATCCCTTGGGAAACTTGTTTGATCTTAGTTGGACAATTTTATTTCCATATTGTTGTTCCAACTTGTCTTGATTTCTTGAAGAGAACTCAACCTCTTCTTAGATGAAGTTGACAATATTTTGGTCACTATCAAATACTTTCCAATTAGTGCTATTGTCTAGGACATCACATATTATTATTAATTTAATAGGCTCTTTAAATCCATCTTCCTTGATTCCTTTATGAATATCAATCTTAGCACTAATTTGCTATGAATATATTAGCTAATTCATTATCCTTTCTTAATATGGAATGGATGTTAAATGTTTGAAAATATTCTAAGAGATCCAATATGCTATGCTTATATGTTTTTAACAAATTTTTCTTGGTTACATTCAAACCTCTTACTTGATTCACAACTAACTCACTATCACCAAAATATTGTAATTTTTATACATCTTCATTTCTTGAACATTATAGGCCATGGATTAGAGACTCATACTCAATTGATTTGTAAGAGAATTTGAGTTGAAATATGAAAGAATAGAAATATTCCACGTATTTGGGAGATATAAGCACTACACCTCATATTGCACATTTTCTACTCCTAGATTCATCAAATAGCATATGCCAAATGTCATCTTCTTGTTCATTCTCATTCATAATACTAGGAATAGTTGGATTTTCCTCATACAAATAGTAGATACCTAAACCAACCTCTTCAATCTATTTATAGGGATAAAAGCCGTAAAAATTAAAAAACAAACAAAAATATTCTATATTGAGTTGATCAGTCAATAATAACTAAGAGTTAAGTTACCACTTTTAACTTACTTAGTAATCTCTTTTTTTGTAAAGTTCAACTTCGATAATGATTTGGAAATAGATTCATTATTTAACATTAGAATGTAGAAAAACTTATTAGATGTCATTAGGTTATCAATGACATCTATTAAGTTTTTCTACTATTGTATTTGAACCAATGACTCTTTTCATATGAAAGCAATACTCCAACCACTACGTTAAATGGGTTATTTATAATCATAGATAGACTCGTACCTAGAAACTTATAAATTTATAGAAAAATTATAAATTTTATTTTATTTCACTATAGTAGAAGCCAATCATGCAATCATGAACCACGTGATTTCCAATAATAAGGGATATATAGAAGGGAGGAATTTTCATACTATTGCTTGGCTGGTAATCCTTTTTTGAGGTGCATAATTGAGTAGAAATTTGGCATGCTCTTTGGATGACTCATTTTTATGGAGAGATTGGACATAGCTGCTTGCAAAGACCCCTTTGTCCAAGAATAGCCATTGATTCCCACATTGAAATGTTCACATTATCATTTTCATTTTTTCAAGAATATTGAAGGGAGTGGAACTATCCTTTTGTTTTACCTTACTTGCAACAACCTTTTCTTGTGTTTGAGTTGATGTGGAAGGACCTTTGGGCTTCCCTTGCACTATTGAAGTCTTATTTTCATGGGCTCTATGTACATTAGGAACTGAATTTGAATTACCACCTCCTTGAATTGTTAGAGAAGGTTGGAAGGGACATGTATTTGTTGACTGCCCATATTCCATAGCCCTCCTTTTGGATCTAATTTTAGTTAATACACATGAAGGATAAGTCTAATTTATTACACAAAACTCATCCATTTATAAATTCACAAGTGAAGCATCATTTAGTGTCTCTTGATTTTGTTCTTGTGATGGATATGATTCTACTTGATGAAATTTGGGAGAAAGAGGCATTTTTTACCATTAATGCCTACTTTAGGATGCCATTTGGGAAAGTTTCTTGGTTATGAGATTGGGTATAAGGAAAACACCATTCATAATCCTACATAAGGTTGTTTTGAACTAGAACAAATGAGCTGTTTTCATTAGGATTATACTTTTATAATGGTCTTCCATGAGGCACTTGACCTTGAACTTGAGGATTTTCTTGGTATAGTGCTTTATTCAACTGATAAAGGGGTTTGTTTGGCTCTAATGTTTGATTGAGAGGCTTGCAAGGTCTGAAATTCTGATCTTTTTGCCTCTATAAGGATATCGGTTCATTCCCAAAATTTTGTAATTGTTTCATTACTTCACGTATCTCATTTTAATTACTTGTAGAGGTATATGTTTGGCTTGTATTTTTGTTGTTTGGGGTTGGAATAGGGGCTAATTCAGGTTTTTGGTAAGGTGTATATGTTCCTACCTCTAATAAGATAGGAATTGGAGGCTTAGGTGTAATTTTTCTTGGTCTAGATAAGATTTGTTTCAGCGCTAATAGTAATATCATAGGAATATGGTAAATTTATACCTCCCATGGATTGAATCATGACTAAAACGTCACTATTTAGAGATCTTAAATAATAAAGAAAGGCATATTGATGTGTATGTCTTCTTTGTAGAAACTAAATCACACACTTGGGTATGTTTCTAGGTCCTAATCACATACCACTATTCAAATTATTCATACATGAGAAAAGTACTAATTAACCACTATCTTTTAACTCTTCATTTTCTTTCTAGTTTCCTTCTTGGTCTTACACACCCTATTACCTAGTCTAACTTTTGATACTTCATCTTCTCTAAGTCCTGGACACCAATGCCCTCGTCCCCTAGAGGGACCTCTAACCTCTTTGTATCTTGCTTGCATCTTTTGGGTATCTTCTAGTCGTTGGGCATCTTGTTTTCTTATGGGTCAGCCTTTTAGTGGTTAATTAAAAAATCAAACAAGGGAATCATATAAATACAAATCTATGTGATCATAATAAAGGACCAAGCTCTAAGCATCTATTGCTATCACCTAAGGTTACATCCAAAGGCATTTCAATAGCATAAAATCATCCATCTAGCTATCATTCAAGGACAAGGTACTACATTCTTCGACATACACTTTATATGAGGGGAATTTCATTTTTCCATGCACACATCTATCTACATTATTACATCTATCTATTTCTCGATATCAATTACATCTTGCACAAGAGCCACCTAGGGCATGATTCTACACACACATGCAGAATTACATGGAACACGAAAGGTAGTGCAACACATAGATCATAAGTTCACTCTTTCAGGTGACCACCAGGGTCATTCTGAATCCCACTTTGCATCTTTTTCTTTTTAGGATTTGATGTGTTTTGGGTTTTACAGATATTGTTTCTCTTTTCAAGTTTAAGGTGAACTTGGTGATCAACTAGAAACATACAGTGACAAAGAGAAAAGTTTAGTGAAACTTGTGTGAAAAAAAAATCAATTTCTTATGTATTTCAGTCAGGGCACCAGAACCGGTCCTCTGACACCTAGGCACCCCTATCCCAATCTAGGCGCCCTAGTCCCGACAATCGATAGTTCTACATTTTCAAGGCTTGGTTGCAAAAGTATGCACTTTTGTTTCATGATTCTTCAGCTCGGTACACTCCAAGATTAAATGTTAAATCAACTAAGTAAGTTATCCCTTCTCTTGCACCTAGGGTTTCATATTTTTCTATCTTATTACTTAGGTCAAATTCACACTTTATTTCTATATCATTGTGTTGTGAATTTGCAATTAGAATTTAATATAATATCAATATTTGTTAAATTTTTTGGTGAAACCAATGATGCACTCTTGTGTTACGATTCACACTTGACTATTGAGGGCATACTACATTCATGAACCTCACATCATACACACAACACATTTCACACTTAGTGCATTCACGACACATCTTTCTAGTGCACATTCATCATGACACACTTCCCTATGATGCACTCTAGTTCCATGGTTCATACTTGAATGCTGAGGGTCTAAATCTGAAATGAACCTCACCACACTCACTCACTCTTTATGTTATACACTTTATCGATCATATCTTTCTAGCATACAATTCAAACCATTTCCCGATGACGCACTCTTATTCTATGGTTCATTCTTGACTGTTGAGGGGTAATTTATAAATTAACCTCATCTCATGCATACTCATTCACATTCGCTCGGGGAGCACACTAATCCTAACATTCACTTTTCATTCCATTCCATTTACACTCACAACATACTGCATATCTTGGTTACACATTGTTCTTGCTTACTTATACTCACATGTACACTTTTCTTACTATGTTAGATAGATATTTCATATGTCATTATATTTTTATATACACATGTGCATTCACTTTCCTTCTAGTTGTGAATTCATACTTTACACAAATCATTACATGCAACATGGATGTTTGGCACTGTACCTCTTACTAGTCCCACAATGGCTCCTAGGGGCATCTAATTTCATACACAATACATGTGTTATTGTTTCATTTTATACTATTTCATATTCATACTAGCACACTACTATATCAGATCATACACGCTTTGACATACTTTCTATCTTTCTAACATGCTAACGGGTGCTTCATAAACAACATTTATTTTGCAGAACTATTTTCTACTATGATTGTCGACATTTTGCTTGTTATTATTTGTCGATGTCTTCTATTTTATGTCATTATTTACGGGCTTTGACCTTTTTCATGTGTGGAAATTGTAAAATTTTGGCCGTTTGGGCCTCAATTTTCTTGCAATATTATGAGCAATGTCGCATGTGTTAAACCCATTTTTGCAGTCTACACTGTCTTCTTGCTTTCTAGATTACACATTTTCTTTTATATGTGTATTTGTCTTATTTTCACTAACACATGTTTTCCAACCACTTTGTTTATGTGTTCCTTGGTTTCTACTAGGCACATTACTTTCCCCTACATGGCATCAATTTTAGTGCAGTTTTGATCCTCTCCTTTGGGCTACATACTCCTAGTGACACCGCATGCACCCCAAATGAGGGGGTAATACATTGGGTGAATAATTCACCCCATTCGAGTGGTTCACAGTCATAGTACAACATAGTTCATTACATAATCAACATAATCTATAGTATCGAAACAACCCTAAATTTGACTTGGGTCTCTAGCACAACACGAGACGTCAACGCTCAAACACGTAGATATAAGCACTGGTTGCCTCTGACCTTCCTGGGCACCTATGACTAGGGGTAGTTATAATTTTTTTCTCAAATTATCATTGTTCATAGTAGTCTATAGAGCATTTTTCTCAGCATAAGAACAATCCTCCTAAAATCAACATGCATGCTTTCACCTTTTTTCTATTCTCGTTGGATCAAATTGGATCGAAATGGATCAGATTTTAACAAATAAGGATCACACCATCTGCAATGGTGTATAAATATGACGAAGTATTCAAAGTATGGAGAATAACACTAGACATTTATCCCTACACTTCTTTTGTGGCATGAGATTTCCCAAAAAACTCACACTTGGCATGAGATCAACTGAAAAAACTCATTCTTGGCATGAGATCACCCAAAAACTCATTCTTCTATAGTATTTTGAGGATCATTTATATAGTTTCATTCATCATGGATCATGTGTGCATGTTCCTTTTCACATTTTACACACTTTCTTGCATATTTGGATTGAATTTTTCATATACACATATTTGACTACTCTTTTTCTCTTCTTTTTTACGAGGTCCATCCTTATGGGAAGTAGTAGTCACATCATCAAGCATCAAGTGACATTGACAATAGGTACAATGTGACATATACACATACACTTTTCACCCCTAGGGTCACTTCCTCTTCTCTAGCTTCCACACTTCATATTATTCACTTCACGCTTTTTCTTGTCTCCTCAACACACTTTTTTCCATCGATCTACATGGTTATCAGTGTACGTATATATTATCCACTTCTTTTATCAAGAATTCTCTCAAAAACATAAATAGGGGGAAAATATAGACACTAAATCACGTACTTGGGCATATTTCTAGGTCTTGATCACATACCACTATTCATATGATTCCTAAGTGCGAAAAGTATTAATTGACCACTTTTTTGGCCTCTTTTCTTTCTTTTCTCGGTTACCTTTTTGGTCTTACGGCACCTATTGCCCACTCTAATTTTTGATACTTCAATTTTTTCGAGTCTAGACACTAGTACCCAACTAGGATGTCGGTTCGCAGTGCCCTTGTCCCCTCTCGGGTTCCCCAACCTCTTTGTATCTTGCTCGCATATTTTGGGTCTCTTCTAGTCATTGGGCATCTTTTTTTCTTATGGGTCTACCTTTTAATGGTTAATTACAAAATTCAAACAAGGAAATCATATAAATACAAATCTATGTGATCATAATAAAGGACCAAGCTCTAAGCATCTATTATTATCACCTAAGGTTGTATCCAAAGGAATTTTAAGAGCATTAAAGCATCCATCTAGCTATCATTCAAGGGTCAAGGGACTGCATTATTTTGCAAACACTTCATAGGAGGGGAAGTTCATTATTCCATACACCCATCTATCTAAATGTTTGCATCTAGTTATTGCTCACTATCAAGTGCATCTTGCACAAGAGCCACCTAGGACACGATTCTACATACACATGTAGAAGTATATAGAGTCTGAAATTTAGTACAGTTCCTAGATCATAGTTTCACTAATTCATGTGACTTTCGTGGTCATTCGACTCCCCATTTGCTTCTTTTTCTTTTTTGGATTTGATGTGTTCTAGGATTTTACAACTGATATTTCTCTTTACGGGTTTTAGGTAAACTTGGAAATCAACCACTAAGCATACACGCGACAAAGAGAGAAGTCTAATAAAAAAAGTTGTGTGACACATAAAAATCATTTTCTAATGTTTTTCATAGTCATGGGTGCCAAGAACTAATCTACGATGCCTAGGATCCCTTGACCCAATCAGGCACCCTAGTCCTGGCATTCTCGTGAGTCCTAAAATTTTTCGGGCTCGATTACAAAAATTTTCACTTCTATTTCATTAGTCTTCCACTCATTACACTCCAATATTAATTACGAAATCATCTAAGTACTTTGTCCCTTCTCTTGCACCTAGGTTTTCATAATTGTCTAGCTTATTTCTTAGGTCAAATTTACACTTTATTGTTATATCATTGTGTTATGACTCTATAAATTAAATTTTAACATAATTTAAATCATTGTTAAATCACTTATCATTTGTGGGATACTATCCCAAGTCCTTTGAAATTTGATGTTGAAATTAGTCATCATCTCATTAGGTTCCCTCTTTGTTATAGTCAACTGCTCCACTAGGGATAAATAGTCACTTTTATCTTCAAAATGGTTGCAAATAATTTCTCCTAACTCATCCCAAGTGCTGATTAAATTTAACCTTATAACCCTAGAAGATGACAAGAAATTCCTTCCAGGAGGAGTAGAGATAACTCTATCAAGAGGTGATGGTGATATTTTAAGCTGATCTACCTCTTATTCTTCTCTCTCATGATAATTGCAAGTATTCAAAAGGCTCTCCACTTGTTATTCTTTGTCTTGTTTGAATTCTTCTCATAAAACAAAGATACTTGATGACTAAAACCAATAGATATGTTGTTAGGATTCTCCATATGTGTTGTATAAAGCTTATAAAGGTTGGATATCACCAAGATACACACCAAAATCTTAGTTAATGATAAGAAATCCTTCAATGTACTCACATCGGGCATGTTACAACTATTATCACACAAACATTACATCATATTCATGATCATGAATGAACATCATAACTTTTGGGTAACATGGGATTGAATCCAAGTGTGGGACATTACAAAGTGAGAAAAACCTCTAAGTAAGTCTGGTTCTTTCTGTCTTAGCCCACTATAGATTAACCTACGGTTTCAAAATGTAACTAAAATAAGTCTAAAATATAAATATATAGGGAATGGGGTTGAGAAGGTATAAAATGTTGCAAAACTAAAGAAGGTGATACACCAAAGCTAAAATAAGATTCAAATATGACATGTAGAAACAAAAATGTAACCACATATGCAAAAATCAAAGAGAAACACAAATTTTTGCAAGATACAAGTGAATAAATTCAAAATAAATCAAGAGGGAAAGATATTCACATCAAATACACTACATTTAAAGGAATAAACCATAGTTGCATATAACTCAAAGTTCTTGCATTCACAGAGAATAGGTTTGTAAAACTTAAAAACACGATTAAAGGTCCGGAGATAAGGAAATTGAAAAATTCTAAGGCATAGCTCCATCTACAATAGAGAAGAACCATTTTCCCATGCATAAGCACTTACATATATAGAGAATGAGAGAGAGAGAAGGGGGAACCACCAAACATCCATAAATAGCCCATTTTCATCTACCAAGGACCAAATGCCATCGGGTTTTAGTTTCGAGCATGGTCACCCTTCCTACTTCAATTCACATTTCATTGGATCTATAGGACTAAGCATGGGCATCATTAAAGACTAAATTTGGGTAGATGGATTTGTTGAATACATGTATATGCAAAAAAAATTGCATTTTCTCCCTCCAAAACTCATTTTTCAGCCAAAACAGAGTTTTAGATATAGGTGGAACAAAATAACATTCCATTTGTGCTCTCATCTACTGATTTGGCCAATAGCATTGTAGTGTGGTTATTAAAATGTTTCAGGGAACCTTGGGTAGCGTCGAATAATTCCAAAGGTGTCATTTAGGCCCAACATGTCTCGACTTAGTGCATAGTATAGTTTATATGGGAGGGTAGGTGATGCAGCCTAGAATTCAGTGATACAAATCCAATAAAACCCTAGATGTGCTAGCACATCACTCATCTTAGACCGAGTGCTCACTCAAAGCATGCAAAGGTACTAGGTCCCTCTTTAGGGTTGTTGTTGTAGGATGTTAGCATGATGAAGACTTAACACATATAGTTCCATTACTAACACATCATTCTACAAAGCATACCAGATCTATCTCTAAGGGAGAACAGAACTAAATATTAACCATGATGAGATCAAAGACATACTAGATTCAGATACACACAAAACTAACACTTAGATTCAGCAATACCCTCCATTATATTCAATGCAACAAGTATACAGAAACTTCATTACAATAACAGTAGTATGCGTGTAATAGATTTAGCAACATAATCTCACTATGTATGCATATATTTGTATATGTCGATCTCTCTATTACATAGTTTACTACATACTTATAAGGGTGGGAATTTCCTTCACTACTTATCTATTGCCAAAATAGGTCACATGCTATTATTAGCCACGTGCCATTACAAAACTAGCCACACATGCAAAGTGCGCTAATAATAGAGTACTATTAGCTAACCTGATAGTACAGATCTATATCCGACCTACGTCCATGCAAAGTACTTCGTAGTTAATCCTTCAAAAATATCTAATGCGTGGTGCACATGTCTCTTCCTCATTTGTGTGCTCTACATGCCATCTCTAAAAATAGACTTTCATGAGCGAAAATGGCTAAGTCCCAAAAATCTAAACTTCTGCTTCACACGTGTGTTCTCCTATCCATTCATGCCTTTGAATATGACCTACTTTCCCACGTAGACTTCTTATGTTCTTTCTTTCAAGTGTTCTCTGATCAACATTACCCCACACTAATTTCATTGTCACCCTAAAAATGGTCATCTCCAAAACTAAAGTAAAGAATAGAAGAATGGAAAGAATGAAAGAATTTTTTTACTCTACAATCTCTTCTTCTACAACCTGAACAACTAATTCAGGATATTCCTATTTTATTTCAGCCTCTAAGGTCTTCCACTTAGTGAGTTCTTCCTCTGATTTTTCTAGAATTTCCACAACAATGAACTCTAGTTCATCTTTCGCGATCTCTCCTTTCTCATTATGTAAGACCAATAAAATGTTGGATGTTGTAGTCATCCTTCCTTATAGCAGGTCCATCTTCTACGCACAATGAGCTTCCCAAGCTCTTCTAGTCAATTCTTGTGTGGTTCTTGGGCTTTGCCAAGGCCTTTTTCTTGTTTAACCATTGATAATATTTTTGTGCAGCCCAATGTTTCATCCTTCATCACTTTCTAGACCTCATTATTCTCCTCCAGGTTTTTATGTTAATGAGTGCCTTTGGACCTATGTAGATGTTCAAGGCTTGGTCTCCTTTCTTTAATTCTTCTTATAGCACTTGCAAAGCCAGTCCTTCATATGATGCAATCTTCCACATCACTAAAGCCTTCTCTCGCTTTTTGCATCTTGTGTTGGATCTTTTGGCATTGGCATGCACAAAGGTTCATCTTCAAGCACCATGTCCACCAATGTACCTACATAGTGTATTGCCAAAGGAAATGTCTTTGGTACCTTTGGCTCTAAGTGTGGCCTAGCTCTTATGATATTATCACCAATTTCCTCTATGATGCTGATAAATATAGAGTTCTTTTTTACGCACCAAGTCTCTCTTTCTGTGTTAGGCACGCTATTTCCCCATCCTTAGCTTTAATCTCTTCCCTGTGTGCCCTAATTTTGGCAGCTTTTTCCATATTACACCTTGCCACCTCTGTTGATACTTTGACCAATGCATTGCTCACTTTTTCATCTGACATAACAAGCAGATTTATTGTCATGTGTCTAGCTTGAGGTGTATTTTTTAACCTCCTTGATACACATGACTCCTCACACACATCAAAATTTGGCATTATTGCTTCCATGTGCTACTTTGTTGGCATTATTGCCATATCTTCATCCATTAATTCCCAGCCATATAAGTCCTTTTGTGTTAGTGTGCTCTGGAAATGGGTGCGAGACAATTTTACCTATGTCCTCCGCATAACCCATGGCTGGTGGAATGTGCTCTCCACTTGTTCTTCTAGACCTAGGCTGCTTAGGAACTTGAGCTTCTAGATTTGGGACTTGTGTCTCCATGTCCTAAGTAGTCTCTATAGTTGTCTCATCTGTTCCCTTTTCCTCCTCTTCTCCTTCCTTCATTTCCTCATCTTTTTGTTCTTCTACGTTCTCTGGAGGTGTAGGAGAATTAGGCATGCTTTCCTCTGATTCTTCCACCTCCTCATTCAACTTTAGTTTCCTTCTCCTTTTCACGGTTATCTCCTTCTGTGGAGAGATTCTAGGTGATCTATGCATTATTTTTGGAGTAGCACCTTGGGTCCTTGTTCTCCTAAACAATCTCTTAAATCTATTCTCTCCTTGGACTGCATCCAAGTCCTCATCATCCCCCTCTTATGGCTGAGGTGGTGTAGTGGTGTTCTCAACTTCATCCTTATTTGTAGGATGTCTTCTACCTTTATGCTCCAAACCACCACTATTCTCTTTCTCATCTTCCTCATCCTCTAATTTAATTGGCTCTTTGGGCTTAGGCATTAGGATGTTCTCCATTGTATGCTTTCCTCTTTGTGGTCTTGGAAGTGCAAACTCCTCTTCCACATACTTTTATTATCCAACTCGGGCTTCAGTTAGAGGTACACTAGTGCTACTCCAATATCTCCCATAGCCAAAATTATTGGTTTAATGCTCAATACATCTGAAATGAACCTTTTAATATATGCACCTCGTCCTGGATACACATAGTTATTCCTTAGCGTGTGGTATTCTGATCTACCTTGTCTCGCATTGAATGTTAAGTGTCACACATCGAGAACATATGTACTGACACCTAGAATTACCTTGTTGTGAAGGCATATGATAACTTACACCAAGGGCTCCATGCTCCATCTGTCATGGCAAACCGTGCTATGTAAAAGTGTTGGTATATAGCGAACTAAACTACCTTTCCAACCACCGAAGGAAAGTCCTTAGGGATGCGCCATTCTTCTTCAAAGGCCACGCAAATCCTATCGTACCACTTATCAACCATTTTTTTGACTTGTTCTATCATGGATCCTTCACACAAGTACTTTTGAAGTGTTCTGCAAATGATTGTGCTTCATGGGATACTCCCATATCTTCTCTTTTGGTCCATCAAGTACTCCAATCTCCATGAACACCAGTGACAATATAACAGCTCCAAAGCTGATATTTCCTCCTATGCGCGCTTCCTCAATGATAGTTTCTGCAATGTAACATGAAATGTTGTAGACTACCCCTTCAAACATATTTTTAGCAATGTGTAGCCACATGGTATTCACTTGTGACCACCTTTCCTGGTCATTTAGCTTCGTAACAAGATGTGTAGCTACTTGCACAACTAGATACTTTTTTAGTTTATCAATGTCCATGCCATGTGGACCCTTTGTGTACCCAGCTCCTTTCTAGTCTCCAATATTGTGGCCTTGTCTATTAAATCATCTTTCAAATATTCTCTTAAACGTTACCATGGAGATGAGCGTGGCTGAAATTTATGGCTTTACGCCCTGCAAAGTAGAAAAATCTTCATGCACTCTGCTCATGAGCCACTGGTATAAGGGATCATATTTCCCAAAGTAAGGGAGCTCATATAGTTGGTAAACTCTAATCTTCTTCAAGAGCTTCTCACCAACATCATTGTACACCGGTATGTCTTTCATTCACATTTATTTATCTTTGTGTTCAGTAAGGCATCAAGCTCCTTCTTATTCTTTGTGGTATGGTGGTTGTACTCACTCACCTTGTTTTTCCTTATGTGAGAATCTCACTCCTATCCTACAATAACCCCCTCTAGATATTACATTTCAGAAAAATGCTTTCGATAGCCTTCTCCTCTTCTTCTTTGACCACCTTCTTCTTTCCCTTCACTCCTATTGCAACTACTTTCTTAGGTGTCATTTCTACCTTGTAATCCTTTGTAGATCCTCACCTCTTAAATTCTACAATGTGCGAATCAAACCCTAGCTTGATTTAGCATGCCCTAGGTGAAATCATGTGCCCTTGCTCCTCTCTGTCACCTTGCTTTGCTCAAACCCTTCACCACCGGGAAGAAAGCTTTTCTGCGCATGGATCTCTTCATCATGATTGGTTACACACCTCTCACACCTCAATTTGATCACTCAACTCTTTACACTTAGCTCTTTTTCAAATACTCTTAATCACAATGGTAAAAATGAACTCGCATCCCATCCTTATATAGATTTAAAATTTTTGATGCATTCATTTCTCCTTCACCTACCAAATATCCTCTCATTAATTGACCAATTCCATCCTTTCCATGCATTACATCTCGCACACCCCGACTATAACCTTCTAGCATGCCTTCCTACCCTCTGGTCACAGACTTCTCTTCAGCGTGCTTACTTGCACCCGAGTACCTTATTACCTGCACCTTCCACTAGTATTTTTATGGCCTCTTCTTACCTTGACTTATGTTTTCCCTTCATTCATCTCCATCTTTGGTAACCTTTTAGAATCAATCCTTTGACTTGAAGGGCACCGTAGTAGCTTATTCCTTTAACCTTTCAATTCCCACAATTTTATACCTAGATACCAACAATTCACCCCACACTAAAAGTATGTGTAGTCCTCTTTGCATAAACATGCTTCATATAGTAATTAGCTTCATGCACACAAGCATGCTTATTACACAAGAACAATAACTAAATTGAAAAATCATAGAGAAAAAGAAGGAAACACATTAAGGAAATGTATAATATAAAACCTAATTTAAATGGCAATACTACCTTATTACAAACACCAAGAAGAATTATTTATAGTAGGGCTTTAGCCTACTCCCGTTGAAGTAACCAGGTATCCATGTTCCATCAAGTGCTTCTAACTAGAAAGCTCCTATTTCAAGGATGTAAGTGATAACATATAGCCCCAACCAATGTACCTTAAGTTTTCCTAGATGGCACAAGAGTTAGAGTCATAGAGAAGTACCATTTGTCCAATCTCAAAATTCTTGTCCCTTATGTTTCTATCATGCCATGCTTTTTGCCTAGCCTTTTCTTTCTTTTGACTCCAATGTGCTATGGCTCATCACTCATCCAGTTGAATTATCTTTTCAATCTATTCTTCTAAAGCTTGTTCATCAGCTAGACCTCCAGCGTGTGCAATACACAAAGAAGGTAACATAAACTCCATAGGAAGAATGGCTTCTGTGCCAAACACTAACTAAAATGGTGTGGCTTTGTTCAACCTTTTATATGTTGTTCGATATGCCCAAAGTACTACAGATACTTTATCATCCCAATCCTTTCTTCCAACATCACAAATTTTTGTTAATGTCTAGCTCAAAATTTTGTTAAAAGCTTCAGTAGTTCCATTTTCCTGAGGATGATAGGGTGTAGTCTTATGGTGTGTAATCATGAACTCATCTAATAAAATTTTGATTGTCTCATTAAGAAAATGTTTACCCCTATCACTGGTCAAACTTAAAGGAAATCTATGCCTTGTAATAATATTTTCCCATATGAATCGAGCTTTCGTAGCTACCATACAGTCCTTTGTAGGTGTTTCTTCTATGAATCTTATCAAATAGTCTTTGTAATTTATGATGTAGCTTGATCCATTTCTACGCGCAACTGGTGAAATAGGACCCACAAAATTTATAGCCCATTTCTCAAACGGTTTTGTGCTAGCAATAGGTCTCAGAGGCATTTCATCTCGTTGACCTGGTCTTCCAAGACGTTGAAAATGGTCACATGCCTTACAAAATTCCTTACAATATTTATAGAGGGTCTCCCACCATAATCCAGCAAGTAGAATCTTGTGCATTGTGGCATCACCTACATAGTGGCCACCTGTAATTCCACCATGAGCTTCTTCCATAATACCCATGCGCTCATGTTCCAATACACAACGGTGTAATACTTCATCTCAGCCCAATTTATACAAGTCACCACTGATTAACATATAAGGTGCGGCACATATAGCAAGTTATTTCTTCTCTAAGGATTTCATTCCTTTTGGTGTCATCCTTGTTCATAGAAAGATAGCAATGTCCTCTAGTTCTAATGGCACGCATTGTAACCTATATAACTATGCATCTAGCATGGTATCCTAAATTACATGTGCTTCTTATCCTGATTGTATTCTTGATAAATGGTCTGGTCCAGAATTACTTTTTCCTAGTTTACCACAACTGTGAAATCAAATTCTTGAAATAAGAGCACTCATCGACATATGCGCCCTTGTAAAATAAGTTTATTTACCAAATACTTCAATGACATGTGATCCGTATAAAAGATGAATGGTGTAGCTAGTAGGTACTAGAGGAATTTATGTAGCACATAGATCATTGATAAAGCTTCGCACTCTTTAGTTGTGTAATTATGTTCTACAGGAGTCAGCTTTCTACTAGTAAAACATATAGGATGATCTACAATACCTTCTCCAAGTTGGGCCAACACTGCACCAATGGCCATGCCAGAGGCATCAACATGTATATGAATTAGTTTTTCCCATGAATGAAAATGCAAAATATGCGCGGTAGTAAGTTTCGCTTCAATCTCTCGAATGCGCATTGTTGTTCTTCCCAATAGAACATACCTTTTCCCTTAAGTAACTTTCTCCCCAATAGGGCATCCAGATTGAAGGTGACTCTCTCCTCTTAATTAATGCCCTCAATAATCATGGTTCCATTAATTGGGCCATTAGAAATATCCTCAATGATGTGAAGGAAACTTCAAATTTTTTTGATAGCATTTCTTATAATCATACCTTACGTCAAGGGAACAAATGTGTGGATAAGATGGCCAATTATGGAATCAATTGTAATGATTATAAGATATGGTGTAAAGTTGATAAATTACCCATGGACATTAATGAGATCATTAGTAGAGATAGAGGGCACTAAGTTTTATAATGTTGGCACGAGTGAGCCCTGTGGTGGCGACAACTTACTTAATATCTTGTTCTCCATGATTTCTTGCTAGTGTGAAAGGAGGTCTTTTTTGAAATTTAGTAGCAAACAAAAGAAGCTCAATCTTGTGAAAATGGGGGGTGATAGGATTAGAGTTGAACCTGCTAGCCAAAGCATTGAAGCTTTTAATCAGCCTCTATGGAACAAGCTTAGGATTGGGGGTTTCAATAATTTCATTGCCAAATTACATGGTCATGACCCCTCCCTGTCTAAGGATTTTGGAAAATCTTGGAAAGAGGATAAGTTTAAAGTCAGAGGAATGAAAATTGACATTTCTGAGCCCACCATCACCCTAGCCATGGACATGAAAATGGACGGGCTTAAAATTTTTAAGGATAGAACCCGTAGAGAATAGGAAATTGAGTTGTTCTTTATTGGCAAGGAAATATGTTCTTTCTTTATAGATGGTATTTCCAAGTCATGTATTCTAGGTATTTAGAGAGAGGTGTGCCTTCAAATCATGAAGTACATCACTCTGGAAGGAAAATACTAAAAAATCTATACTCACCATATGACCCTTCTGAATATGTTCCACCATAAGGTCATGGTGAGCATCCCCTTCTTCCTGTTTGTCTCTGAGTAACTCTTTGATGGCTTTCCAATAGGAGAAAGTGGAGATGCCTTTCCATGAAGGGCTCTATTATGATCCTCATGTGTGGATTTCACTAATGCCTCGAGGTTTTGGTGTAATGGTTCATTACATTTGGTATCAGAGCGACCACCTAGGTTCGAGTCCCAACATGGGTAGCTACGTTGGCATTGCAGTGTTCACCTGGGGCTCGTATAGGGTAGGGTGTGGTCCCACTATAGAGGTGCAAATCTAGCCTGGGTCTGGGCTACAGAAGTGTGGTGGGATGTTATGATCCTCATGTGTGGATTTCACTAATACCTTGAGGTTTTGGTGTAACGGTTTTATTCTACAGGATCATTCTTCGATGTTTGAAAATGGGAAACTTGCTGTCTTCTTCCCTAAAAGAGCAGGTGGATGAGGATAACCTCACTCTTGTAGATTGCCTTACTAAGATGAAGGTCAGAAAATGCAAAATTGTGGGGGAGGATGGTCATGGGGAAGTGAGAACTTTGAGAAAAATAAATCGGGATGGTAATTTAAAGGGTTTCGAGGATTTGAGTAGAAAGGTCCAGTACTTAGAAGGGGTGCTTCAAGTGATGGAAGAAACCAATGCTAGTCAAAGGGAAACAATGATGGATGTCATCAACGCTTCTAAGAAAATTTTCACTGCTCAGGTGAAGTCCAAGTAGAAGTTTCTAGAGCTAGAGGACTAGGTCAAAAAGCTAAGTGACAGGCTGGAAGGGATGGAGGAGGGCACTAAAAGAAGGAACTTTAACTTGCACATCAGTAGCTTTGAGGATGAGATGGAGGAAGATATTAATGACAAAGGTGTTGAGGGTGACGTGATCAAGGATCTCAAAAAAAAAATTGTGGTTCTAGATCTGCAGAATTTTGGTGAACTTTCGTTGTTTTGGAGATCAAGTTTCTCCTTCTCTCTAGTTTTCCCACTTTAGTACAAATTCTAGTTCTTAATTGTAAGAGTTAAGCATGTTTAACTCCTTTCTTGGACTTTTTCATTTCCTTCTTGCTATTTTTTTGTTCCTCATCTTGTAATGGCCCCTGGGATTCGATCCCTATTTTTACCATATCTAATAAAAATAACTCTTCTAATGGTGTTGGAACTTTAGCATAACCTTTGATAAACTTTTTGTAATATCCTATATGACCCAAGAATCCACGCACCTTACTTTGACTAGTATGCTCCCTTAGGCCTATAATGACTACAACCTTTTTGAATCAACCAAAAAACCTCCTTACAGATTATGTGTCCTAAAAGTATCCCAAATGGTGCATCAAATATGCACTTCTTGATGTTCAAAGAGATACACAATTGTCGGTACCATTCAAACATCAAGCATAGATTGCCATAGTGATCCTTAACTAATCCATACACCATCCAATCATCTAAATATACTTGTAAGAAGTATGAATGAATTCCATGAATGCTTGGATAACTATGTGAAAATACAACATGCGCATTTTTAGACCAAAGGGCATTACAAGTATAGATGAAGCTGGCCCATTCAAGTAGTAAATGCAGTATTTTATTGATCCTCTGGGCAATCCTAACCTGATGATACCTAGAGAACCCATCTATAAACGAATAGATTTCACACCCTATAACTCTAGTATTTCCTTAGTGAATGGTGTAGGAATGGATCAGTTACACATGCAGCATTCAGCTCCATGTAGTCCACGCATATTCTAATCCACCCATCCTTCTTGATCATCGATCACCATTATACTAACCCATTATGACTCATCAAGAGGCTTCGATAATTCCATATTTCAACATGTTATCAATCTCTTCTTTGACCTTTTCACACAAATTGGGGTTCATTATATAAGGCCTCTTTCTAACTGGGCACACACCCTCTTTAAGCTTTATCTTCATCTCCCCTAACGATTCATGCACACCTTTAAGTTACCCCTATGAAATAAGTCCTGGTAATCCCTTAGTAACTCTATGATTTTTTCCACTTTGAGTCTAACCAATAATCTCCAATTATGGCTTCCTTAGGCTCAGTATCTGTTTAAATATTCACCCACTTTGTCTTCATTGGTTCATGATAGGCACACATGGTCTTATACACACTATCCAATACCTCATGCCTCCCTATTGAATGGTTTATATCAAATCATCTAATTCTTCATCATCCACTAAGTAGATCATTTTTCCTTTCTCTTTCTCAAGGCAAGTGCATTGAAGTAATGTTGCATCGGCCTCTGGTTCTTTATCAAGATGTGCTCCTGAGTCTTCTTTATCTAATAACTCCTAAAGGAGTTCTTCAGCCTTGGCACTATCCCCCATAGTTAAGCACTTGATAAATTTCAATGCTTCTTCTACATGAGGCTTTGTAGAGAAGAAGTCAAATGTCTGGGCCATTCCTGTAATTAAATTCTACCAATTTCCTAGTTTCTCTATGGATTTTTACATATACATACCAAGCATGTGCGTAGCCTTGTAAAGTGGAATAAAATTGGTGCACCCATAGCAAAGGTGGTAAAATTTCATGCCCTTCTATCCAAAGTTTCTCACACTCCGAACATGGTCTTTGGACAGATTGATTACCATGATAAATACATATTTGAGTAGGTGCATTGCTCGTAAAGAACCTAGTAGTAAAATCAATCCCAATTTCATTCCATCTAAAAATATTATCCCTGTGGACCACCCACCAGCATGTTGTTGTCCCATGTAGTGTATATGCTAGCATATTTCTTCTTTCTAGTGGGTCTATCCATTTTTCTTCCATGGCACACATGAATACAATGGGATCCCTTCTCTGTGTAACAAGGTACCGAGTTGTTACCTATCCTCCTGACATAACGTGGTTTTGTGCCTCAAGGGAATATGTTCTTTACTTTGTGCCCTACCAACTCATAAGTGTTGTGAGCCCAATTATCACATGCAACACTCATAGTATCGCTAATGGACTATGCATCCTCCCACTGAATTAGTCCTTCTTTGGTTGGTTCAATCATCTCTAGATCTCGGATGGCACGTACATAAATCCTATTTAGATCTTCTTCACTTAAGGGCTCAACATAGGGTGAGAATTTCCATTTGTTAAAGGGATAATAACTCTTTCCTCTTTATTTTCAAAACTGATATAGCCCTTGTTGAATTGAAGATCAACATTATTTGCATAGCACCAAGGATGCCCCAATAGAGCTGGGAAACTATCTGACTCTACCAACGCTAAAACTTCAAAGTCTCCAGTGAACTTGGCTCCTTGTATGGTAATGGATGCATCCTTCTAAACCCCTATGGTAGTGGCCTTATTCCGATTGGTCATGAATAACACATTAGAGGATGGCTACAATGGGGTTCTTTCCATTTGTACCCATGCATCCAAGGTAAAAACATTGACCTCCGCACCTATATCAATCAGTATATTACTCAATAGCCACCCATCCACAATAGCATTTAGAGTGATTTCCTTGTCATAATATAGGCTATGAGGAGGGATATTTTCATGTAGGATATTTCATCCATTCTCAGTACTTGTGCATGGAGTGTTTCCTTTTAACCAACTCCCTAACAATGGAATGATGTTTTCCTAGCACAACATTTTACACACTTCCCTCAAGTCATCTATATCAGTTTGGACCATCTCTGATGCTTTCTTTTGCTCCTTTAAGTATTAGATCTCACCTTGAAGATTCCTTAGAACTTCCATGGTTTCTTGATAAACCTCCTTCTGATAGGTAGGATCTAGGTACCGTGCATGAAGAACCTCCTCTTTAGTGATGGTAGGTTTTTTACTATAATGCTTCCCTAGCACGTGTTGCCTTAGTGTGGGTCATGATCTTCACTTGTAGTGCCTCAGATTCTACTTCCATCTTGGGCATCCATTGATTTTCAACAATGCGTTGTATCCTAACCATCCCCGTGCCTTTGTTTTCTTGTTTATGTTGCTTACTCAGATGCTCATATAAGTCTGGGAACTCTTCATAGCTATGGTTCTTTCCATAGAAAGAACATGTAATATTATGAGGACATTCACACCTATAGTGGTCAGGATATCCACATGTATAACATGTTTTGTGAGGAAACTCACTTCTTCCACCACCACATGGCCTCATCCTTTGAATCCACTACGGTATCCTCGACCTCTGCCATGACTACCTTCAAAATTACCCTCATTCCAATCATAGCATGCTTGATTGTGCTCCCGGTCTTGATGCTCATTCTTTCCCTTATGTAATCTAAAACTCCTATCTTATGTACAGTAATATATATAGCATCATGAATCTGTCCAATCAGCTAGAAGTCCTTCATGTCATGAGTCATGGACCTGCAGATTTTATAGTAGCTTGAAATGTTCTTCCTTATCACACGTTGTAATAATGGGAAGTGGCTAGCATCATGGTTTAAGTGGCATATTTCACAATCCATCAGCAATGAGCATACTATTCTGTGAGGGAAACTATCCTTTGTATGACCTTCTACTTCATAATCTATGTACCAAATCCCTATTTGCGCATCTCATGTGCTAAATTTGTTGATAGTTTCTCCATTTGTTTTTACATTTCTACTATTTGTGCCTCTAAAAATGGGTTCACCTCAAGATCTATGCTTCTAACCGCCTCGGTGTGCAAGGTTGCTTCAATTTCTTTGTGTGGATTAGTGTATGTCTTATGTGATAATGCCCTTCTAAAAGGGGTAATTAAGCCCCAACAAACCATTGTGCATGTTGGCTTGCATGTATGTCATAAGAAAGCTTTGATAACAGAGTTTTAAAATGTGCATCATACTCTCTAACACTTTTAGTAGTTCCTTGTTTAATATCCTTGAGCACACTTATACTCTTCTGCTCAAACTCATGGTATATGAAACTCTTTAAGGAATGCATCCTTTAAAGCTATAATCTACGCAAGTCTGATCATGGTCAAACTTTATGTACCAACTGTGTGTGTGCACCCTTGTAACATAGTGGAAAATTGGCTTGCC
Organism: Taxus wallichiana var. yunnanensis; assembly: GCA_018340775.1. Lineage (NCBI taxonomy): Eukaryota > Viridiplantae > Streptophyta > Pinopsida > Cupressales > Taxaceae > Taxus > Taxus wallichiana. The sequence continues at coordinate 546,906,896 of CM031237.1, read as the reverse complement.
CTACGCTTAGAAGTTGATGAGGGTCATTAATCCTTGCCATTAATAATTTCAAACTGGGTTGGTGTCTCAAGTTTGTATGCATTAAGAGAAGAATATCTTAGAAAGAAACTCCCTTAAACACAATCCAAACTTGCATAAATTTAAGCCACACATGCAGAAATTTAAATGCACACTTGCATAAAGGAAATCACACTTGTAGGAATAAAACACACTTGCATAGATTGAAATTGTTGAATTAGAAATAAACACAATTGAACGAAACACCTGTAGGTTCACAATAGATTGAATTTTCATAATACAAAGATAAAAACAATACAATAGAATGATTTAAAGAAAAAGGAATAAACATGAACATAAATACAGATCCATCTTCCTTGGAATGAGTGGCCAGCTCATTCCTTGGAAGAGGATTTAAATCATACTTCTGAGATCTTAAAACTATAGAATATTTGAGAGGAAAGAACATATCTTTATTTCTTGGGAGAAAAGCATTACATATTTGAGTGTGGAAGGTTGCAATTATAATTTATGTGTCCAACCAACTCTTTATTTTGGGAGATATAATTTGATCTTATCTTTATTCTAATCCTAACAACTAAGATCTCCATCTCCACAAAATATGGAGAGAGATATATTATTGGATTCAAAGTCTTATCTCACTTATTTTAGGGAGATTTGCTCCCAAATATTCTCCTTTCTTTTCGGTAACAATAATCATAATGATTTTATTATTCTACATTATTAGAAGGAGGATTTTTCTCAAAATATGATTTTGACCAGATACCTTTCTTGGATTTTCCATTTGACTTTGTTGTTTTTGATTGTGGAACTTTTGACACTTGTCTGATATGCTTTTTCCTCGGACTCCAGCTCACTAAATGTTATATTTATTTATTTGTAAAACTTTTTGCAAATCTGAATGAGATTTTTATTTAACACATTGCTATGAACTATAACCTTTCTCATATTTTCTGTTTTACTTTTCTATTTATGTTTATGGAACTTTTAACACTCGTCGATACACTTTTCCTCATCGCAAATTACTAAAAGTTAGATCTCTCTTTATTGGTAAAAATTGTTGCAAATCTGAATGGTTTTTTGTTAAACACATTTATATGAACAAAAACCTCTCTCATATTTTATGTTTTACTTTTCTGTTTCTATTTATGGAACTTTTAGCACTCATCTAATACACTTTTCCTCGAACGCAGCTCACTAAAAGTTAGATCTCTCTTTATTGGTAATACCTGTAGCAAATCTAAATGATTTTTTTTTAATCACATTTCTATGAACAAAAACCTCTCTCATATTTTCCATTGGATTCTCTGATCTTTCACATTCGTCAAAATCACAAAATCTATGAGTTCCGTAGCTAAACCTACAAGTTCCAGAACTAAACCTACGAGTTCCGGAACTAACTTTGTGAGTTCCAAAACTAATCCTATGAGTTCCAAAACTAGATTTGTGATTTCCATAACTAGCCTATGAGTTATGGAACTAACTCTGTGAGTTCCATAACTAACTCTGTGAGTTCCAAAGCTAACTTAAAATAACTATAACTTTTGCATACGATCTCGGATTGAGATGATTCTTTTTTTGAACTTGCATAATTTTTGAGAGGAATATGAATATGAAATTATTTTTGATTTTATATATACCATCCATGATAAATTCCACTTTTCCCAATACTAGCATTATCTTTCCTTTATGGCCTGCATACATAAGACTTTGCATCTTTTCCCAAATAATCAATATGATTAGTCAACAAAATAGATAAAAAAAGATTTATAAAGAATGAAAAAGATATATATCCTATATTCTATCTTAAGAAAACTATAAGTTCCTAGATTACATTTAAATCCACTTTCAAAGGTAACTTATAAGGACAAAATAATGGTAATTTATGGCCAATTTATGGCGTCATGAAGTCATGATTCCTTTTGTGTGCCACAAGTATTTCACACATGTGCACATGTTCGTGAGCATCTTCTATGCCTCTATACTGGAAAACAAAGATACATTTCCATGTAAATATTTTGGGGTTGGTGCGGACCTTGCCCACCTGATCCAGAACCTCTTGTGTTTCCCTTACCTCCAGAAACACCAAATCCTCTTGAACCAAAGCTACCTATGCCTCCTGATCCTAAACTTGTAGCTAGGGTCGGACTAGAAGATGTAATTCCCTATGTCCTAATAGTAGAACTGAATTATACCCTGACAGTCTATGAAGCGTTACTACTCCCAGAAGTTAATCCAAAAATTAGTGCGATTTTATTCTAAGATGATGATACATCCAAAAAGGTACTCTCATATAACAATGAAGTTGGTTGTGCTCTATCATCGATGTGCCTCTTATAAGACTCGCTCCTACTCTCCCACTACTTGAACTAGATTTTTATACTAGATGCTGAAAAACCAAACGCAAGGGCAAGGTTAGCAGGTGGATTCAGATGCATGCCCGTAGCCCAGGTAGTCTCATTGACATGCTTTTTCATGAGGCCGAGGGGGGTCCCTGTTATGCTTTCCCGGATGGGGAGTTCATGATGCTCGGCTCCGGGTATTCTACGTCAACTTCAAATCCTTCATGAGCCATCTCTCTCCTCAACACCATAATTTTTACAACGTTATGCTACTTCTCTATCTCCCTCTCACGTGCCTCATTATACTTAAGCTATATTTCCTCTCTCTTCCTTTCTACCGCTAGGTCTACCATCTTTCACCAAACCTGCTCCTACCCCCGTGCGTGGTGAGGTTTAGTTAGCCATTGTTTTACTCTCTAGATTCAAGGTTACCATCAGGATCTTGATCGCTAGAGGAATGCCTTATAGGTAAGCTCCCCTTGGATATCGTAAAAACTAGAATTCAACTACTTTTGGACATGAATAAGTGGAAATTGAGTATTCCAAGATATAACTATTCAAGACACCATGAAACCATGTATCCATAACTTGATTCCAAATCAGATCAGCATCATAAAGGGCCTAGAATTCTTCCTACATCTGACAAGTGTGTGATACCTCCAATTCTTCTTAGATGCATAAGCAATCAACCACTCGTATAATTCTACTAGAAAGATAGCAAAAATACTTCATATAAACTATCATATAGATTTTGTTCCACCCACATGTGTGCGTTAAACTCAAATCTAGTGTTGAATCACCATGCGTATTCTTCTTCCAGATCGCGTATCCATTCTTCAACACTTGTTAAGGTCAACCGGTATGTCTTCATTGCAAACCATCCTGAAAACAACTAAAAAATAATTCTTGGCAATGGAACCAATGATGTAGCCTAGAATTCAGTGATATAAATCTAATAAAACCCTAGACGCATTGACACATCACTCAACTTAGATTGAGCACTCACCCAAAGCACGTAAAGGTACCAAGTCCCTCTTTAGGGTTTTTTGTAGTAGGATGTTAGCATGATGAAGACTTAACACATATAGTTCCATTACTAACACATCATTCTACAAAGCATACTAGATCTATCTCTAAGGGAGAACATAACTAAGTATTAACCATGATGAGATCAAAGACATACTAGATTCAGATACACATAGAAATAACACTTAGATTTAGTTAATATCCTCCATTATATTCAATGCAACAAGTATACAGAAGCTTCATTACAATAACAATAGTATGCACGTAATGATTTAGCAGCATAATCTCACTATGTATGCATATCTCTGTATATGTCCATCTCTCTATTACACAGTTTACTACATACTTATAAGGGTGGGGACTTTCCCTTCACCACTTATCTATTCCCAAAATAGGTCGCATGCTATTATTAGCCACACACCGTTACAAAACTAGCCACACATGTAAGTGCGCTTAACAATAAACTACCGCTAGCTAACTAACAAAGAATAAATCTATATCTCGGCCCGTGTCCATGCAAAATGATTCGTAGTTAATCCTTGAGAAATAGCCAATGCATGGCACACACATTTGTGCCTCGTTTGTGTTCTCTGCATGCCATCTCTAAAAATAGACTTTCATGAGTGAAAATGGCTAAGTCCCAAAAAGATGAACTTCTAATCCATGCACGTGTTCTCCTATCCTGCTCACGACTTTGAATATGACCTTCTTTCCCACATGGACTTCTTGTGTGCTTTTAAGTGTTCTCGATCAATAATAGGGAACTCTTGGGCCATGGGTACCATACTAATTATGCATAAATCTCTACCATAACCAATATAGTGCCCCTTTTCCACCTGTCCTTTTGTGGACAATTGGTGAATGAATGGAACCCAAGAATGTTCCAACAGTTCCCTATTACCCGAACTTACTCAAGTACACTTCCTAATTTTCACTTTTGATGTTTGTGGTCAATCACCAACCTCACAAACATGAAAATGTTTCATTAGTTCCATGTGGGTGATTTATCAAATATGGAATTTGTAAAAACCTAATTATATAGTAATAGATGTGAACTATGATAAATAGCTTCTAGACATTATTATATAAGTAAATAAGATAATAAATATAAAACCCTAAGTATAAGAGAGGGAATAGAAGAATTGGTTGATTTCACACTAAATCCAAAATTATACCGATTGGAAAGCCGATGAACAAGAGGAGGAAATAGTCAGAACTATTCCCGATAAATTATGTAATTTTTGAATGTATCAGACTAGGGCTCTGAATGGGTTAGTGGCACCTAAGCGCTAGAGTCTACTGGGCCCCTATGTCTTCCCACAACCTTAAAAATTTATTTTTCTTATGTTACACCAATTTCGCTAACCTTCATTGTTTATCTTCTCTTGTATGTCACCGGAGGTCCCCATATTTTTCTATAACCTCGTAAAAACAATGATCTCCTAAAACCCCAAAACACGTCAAATCCTAAAAAGAAAAATATGAAAATGGGGAGTCAAACCGACCCCAACAAGCCACCTGACAGATTGAACTTACAACCAATCATTGCACTACATCCTTGTGTTCTTGCCTCTCTTGTGCCTCGATCTACATTTTTGATTTTTAGGCACTCAAGGCTTTTTAGAAATGGCACCATCGAGATAGAGCTCTCTCGGCTTTCTAGAAAGGTAAAGTTTGCCTCCTAACTCCTTATATTTTTCAAGTTATGGCTCGGTGGAGTTTTGTGGAAAATTTTCCCATTTGAGGCCCCATGACCAATAGGAAGCTGCCACGTGGCGGGAGGAGTTCGGGGTCGGAGGCAAATTTGAAATTTTTCAAGTATTTTGGTCGAAGGTTCAAATGGAAATTTTTCCCCGTGGGGCCCGGACCAATCAGGTTGGTGTCCGAGGGGAGGCGAATGAAAATTTTGCGAACCAATCGAAGGAGGCGTTCAAGGTTGTGACACGTGTCACGTGAGGGAGAGGGCGTGGGAAAAAAAAATTTGCTAAGTATTTGCCAAATTTTCCAAAGTGGAAGAATGGAACGGAGAGCCCGTAGCGAGTAAAATTAGGACACGTGTCCTAAGGGGAAGGTAGATTCGGAGCTCGGGGCAGTTTTTGAAAATTTTGCAAAGTTTTTGGCCAAAACTAAAAAGTGAAAGAAGGGCCGCGCCCCCTGTCAACCATTCAAAAGCCGACACGTGTCCCGGCTGGGCGGGCGCGGGGAAAAATGAAAATTTTTCCAAAGTCTAAAAATGTCAAAATTTCAAAGGAAAACCCACGGGAGGTGAAGGAGAGAGAATTCAGAATGAATCAGAGCTTGCCACGTGGCATCGACCAGCGGAGCGTGGGATTTTTGAAAAATTTTCCAAAGACAAAAAAGAGGTAAAATTTGAAAATTTTTCCCGCCGATCCGTTTTTGGGCCGTTTTTGCCCTAAATCTTCAAACGATCATATCTTTTGATCCAGAGCTCAGATTTTCACGTTCTTTATATCATTGGAAAGATGTTAAAATTATCTACATGATTCCATGGTCAATTTCTAATTTTGGTTCAGTTTGGAGAGAGAAAATTCAAAAAATGGTTCAGTATGCGTGTCCATGGCGAGAAATGACATTTCAACAACCAAATTTATACAAAATGGGTCGCATTCTTCTCGGCATGGTCAAAAATGATAGGGTATGGGTTTGTAAGGTCCTCCATGCTGTTTTAATGCATTTTCCATCAATGAGGAATGGGCTCCACATTTTTATGTTTTCTCTCTCCTGGGCTCGACCCATGCATTGTAAAAGCCAGATTTGGCTCATTTCTTGAGGTTGAACACTTTTTGGCATTGAAAACTTCTTCTTTCACCTCCAGCAAGTGATAGTTGTAAGAATCGAGACCTTTTTCATAGTTTGTAATAGGTTTATACCTCTTTGATGGTGGAATGCAAGAGATTTTTCATGAAATGTGGTCTGCAAACTCTGTGAATGCTTTGAGTCCTCTGTTTGTATTGTTTTACTTCATTTAAGACCTCTAATTACATCTATCAGCTTGTGTATGTTTTCCCTTGTTGCATTTCATGAATTTGTGTCTATTTATATGGCGAAAAATGTTTCACCACTCCTTTTGGTGCATCACCATCTTTAGTTTAGTTCATTTTTGCATTTTTATCCTGTCTCCTTTGATCTAGGGTAGAATTAGGATTAGAACCTCTGTAGTTGTGCAAAATATAGATATAAATCAGAGGAGTTTGAGGAACCAACCTCTAATCTGGAGATTCCTCTCTCATTTTCACAAGTCCCACACTTGGAGAGAGGTTTCCATGTTGTGCAATCACCTTTGGATGCTCTAGAATCAACTTAGAAACCTGATTTGCATCCAGGGGAGCTGCTGATTTGCAACAACAGTTTTGGCATGCCGGTGGGACATTAGAGGTCTCATTTTTATTGCAGCAAAGTTGATGTGCATCTGCTGCAATTTTCTTGCTTGAAAAGAGCTATAATTTGCACATCTGGCGACTCCAAAGGGAAGAATCAATTGGTTTCAGCAGTGCAGGCACTGAAAACTCATGAGAAGAATCACTACAAGGTCAAGAGTTGGAGAAGAAGAAGTGTTGTTTGAATACTGCAGTTATCTCAAGAAGTAAGGCAATGGGAGGAGAATTCAAAGGTCTCCATCTCCACCAAACAGAACTCTCTCAACTCCTCCACTGGTAGGCCTTTCATTGATCAACAAGGGTTTTAAGACCAATTAGAATGGCACAAAACAACCCCTATGTCAATTTCACTAGTGCAGCAGCCCACTTGCTCTCAATGCACAACATCAATTCCAATTGCAGCCTTGAAGAACATTCCATACTTCTTTGGAGAAGAATCAGACTACTCAGGTGATCATGTTAAAGACATTGCAACCTTTGTGCAATTCATGAAATCAATGAGATGCAAGTGGTGTCAAGTTCTTTGGCATCTTCATTGAGGAAAGCATTGCGATGGTTTAGAAGCCTTGGAGCTGGTTCAATCACAAATTGGAATCATTTGTGTATAGCACTTCATGAGCAATTTGGAGAGAAGGAGACAACTTGTCTCTTTTGGAGCGGTGACAACCATCAAGAGAGCTCCCAATGAGCAGCTGACCGATTTCAACTTCAGATTTCAAAAGACTTGGGAGAGAATTCCAGTGGCAGTCAGGCCAATCAGAAGGTGCTTTTCTCTACTATCTCAAAGCTCTAAATTCTGATATTTCTATGTTGATTCAGTCCATGGGAGGCATAACTATCCCTATGGCTTATAGCATTGCCATTAGGGCTGAAAATTGTTTGATCCAAGCTGGAAAACTTGCCCCTAGACCTCCCATGCCATTGTTTCCAAGTTTAGAGAGTCCAAACACCAATCAAGCACCTAATTTGACTCCTTCTCCCACTCCCAGAAATCAGAGTTCAAATGAAGCTTCTACTTCATCTCCAAGTGCCCCAAATGAGCTTCAAGAAGTCATGAAGCAACTGCAAAACCTAGGCAATGAGCTGGTTACTCTCAAGAGGCAACAAGCCCAAGGTTTTAGACCTTCTTACCAGCCCCAAGCTCAGCCTAACAGGCAGCCATACCAACCACAAAGACCACCTAATCCAGCTGCAAATATGAATCAAACAAGGCCTCCTGCCAATAGACCATTTCAGCCCTACAATCCAAATGCCATATCTGCCTCTAAGGCATTGGTGCCAACACAAAACAACATTGCTCAGGAGTATGATTGGTGTTTTCCATGCAATGAACCTCATAACCAATCCATGTGCTTCAATGGTGCTTTGAATCAAGCATTAATGGTGACAACTACTGGTGTGGAGGGTGAGGGCAGTCAAGGAAACAACCAACAACAAGAAACATTCCAACAGCAATCAGCCCCAAATGACACCACGTTGGTAAATTGGCAAGCAGAGGATTTTTGTGGCATGAATCAGGTAGTTTCCCAAGGTGTTGCAGCCAACACAAGGTCAAAAAGGAGGAATTTGGGTGAAGAACAGCCATTGGCTCCAACCAATCCACGACCTTCTATGGTTCCACAAGTGGTTGGCAAACAAAATCCAATTGTAAATGCACAAGGGCAGCCAAGAACAGCTCCTAGGCCAACTCAAATACCAGTTGTTGCTGCTCACGTGCAAGGAGTGAATGTGCAAACAAAGGGACAACAAAGAGATCCTTCATCACCATTCAGTATCATCGATCAGATGAAGAAGACAAATGTCAACATATCAATGTGGGAATCCCTATCTATCCCAGGCCAAAGAGATTTGCTACAAGCTGCCATGAAGGATTGGCCAACTTGAATCAGCAAGTTCAGATGCAAGAGAAAGTGCTCACAAATGCTGCCCAGCCTGAGGGGAATCATGGAGGACAGCAAGGTAAAATGTTGAAGCCCCCTCCTTTCTATGTTTCATTAATCATTGGAAATCAGCTAGTGCACAATTGCATGATAGACTCCGGGGCAAGTAGCTCAGTGATGCCTAAACAAATAGCTGATCAGCTAGGGCTCCAGTATGAAACAATATCCAAAGGGTAGTAGTGGCTAGATGGGACATAGTAGCTTGAGTTGGAGTGATTAAAAACTTGAGTCTTACCTTGCATGCATGTCAAATGTTGTTGTTTTACAAGATGTATCGAGTCATAGACCTTCCACCACTCTTTGCCCTTTGCTTGTCGAGGGACTTCACAGACCAAGATTGGAGGATATTTGTCTGCTTGATTGGTCACACATCTTTTCGAGAATGAGGTATGGAACCAAAGCTACTGATCAGGTCTGAACCTATTGCAAACTTCCACATTGAGCCTTACACTCCAAGTCGGATTAATGCCAATTGTTCGGCATTTGATCAAGAAGATCACCCAAGCAGCGATGAAGTGACACCAAGGTTGGGAAGCATCCGGATCTAACTCTTGATGAATGGGAAAACAAGGTACATGCTTTTGATCCTTATCAAGAAGTAGAAGAATCTGAGCTAGGGGTCTATTGTATACATGAAGAAAATCAGCCTATTCCTAACATCACCAAGCCAAACCACAAGGATGACAATGAGGTATGGCAGCTGTTTTTGATGGATCAAGGAGTAGACAAGGTGCGGGAGGTGGAGCTATGCTTGTTTCACCTCAAGGAGTAAAGTACTATTCAGCTTTTAGATTTCAGTTTGCATGCTCAATAACAACTGCTGAATATGAAGCCTTGGTGCGAGGATGCATTGGGCAATCAAGAAGAAAATAAAGAACTTGCAAGTCTTTGGTGATAGTGAATTGATTGTAAATCAGGTCAAGGGACAACATGCTGCCAAGAATGATCTACTCAAGTGCTACAAGAACAGGGTATGGGACCTCATGGAAGATTTTGAGGGTTTTGGCATCAAATCCATTCCTAGGAAAGAGAATCAAGCTGTTGATCAGGCTTGCAGCAGTAGGGGCAGCCTTTGACATTGTGGAAAGCATTCAAAAAGACAAGGTATAGCCAAACATCCACGTGATTGTGAGGCCTTCAGTGCCGGATAACAATGTCAGTTGGCAAGTATTTGAGAATGACCAGCAAATCATCCATTTCTTGCAAGAAGAAGCTGAGTTCTCAGCTAAGAATCAAGAAAAATTGGAACAATGTATGGTGACCAAGTGGTACAGCTGAGAACTAACAAGCTGCCCAAGGGACTTATCACTTTGGAGTCCATTTTTAATCCCAATGATCAGTTTAGAAAAGAAAGCAAACATTCGGAGTCGAGAGAAGATTCGGTATCCATCTTGGTGGAAGAGAACAAACCATTGCAAATTGGAAAGATGACAACTGAGCAAGAAAGGTATGAGTTCATACACATTTGTGTCAAGAGTTCCCTGACGTGTTTTCTTGGAGCTATGAAGATTTGAAAGGTTTCAATCCCAACTTAGCTCAGCATACCATTGAATTGGATCCAAATACTAAGCTGTCAGGTAGAAACAAAGACCAGTCAATCCACACATGGAGCCTCTCATGAGGAAAGAATTGGACAAGCTGATTGAGTCAAGAATCATATTCCCCAATCAAGCATTCTAGTTGGGTTGCCAACTTGGTTCGATCGAGAAAGAAGAGTGGAGAGATCAGATTGTGTGTTGATTTGAGAGACTTAAATAGAGCATCTCTCAAGGACCATTACCCACTCCCTTCCATGGAGCAAATCTTGCAAGTTGTGGCTGGCTCGAGAGGTTTCACTACTTGATGGCTACTCAGCTCAATCAGATTATGGTGAAGGAAGAAGACCGAGTTCAAGACAGCCTTCACTGACCAAATGGGGACTTTTGCATACAGGAAGATGCCATTTGGGCTGTCCAACGCTAGTGCTACCTTCCAAAGAGCAATGGACATGGCGTTCAAAGGTTTGATTAACAACGTGGTGCTGATTTACCTTGATGATATCACTGTTTTTTCCAAAAATGCAGCAGACCACCTCTCTCATTTGAGACAAGTTTTCACGAGGTGTAGGAAATTTGGAGTGTCTTTGAATCCTAAGAAGTGTATCTTTCTTGCACATGAAGGAAAGCTCCTTGGCCATATTGTCTCCAAAGAAGGATTAGCAATTGATCCAGAGAGAGTTGAAGCCATAAGAGCACTACCATTGCCAAGCCACAAGAAAGCCCTTCAGAGTTTCTTGGGGAGGATAAACTTTGTTCGGAGGTTTGTCCCAGATTTTGCAGCCCTTGTCAAGCCCATCACCAAAATGTTAAAGAAGAGCATGGCTTTCAAGTGGACAGTAGAAGGCAAGGAGAGTTTTGAAGCAATCAAAGAAGCCATCTCTCAAGCACCAACTCTCATCAACCCAGACTTCTCCAAGGATTTCATCCTCTATGCATTTGGAGGTAATGACACTATTTCTGCCATTTTGGTACAGCAGAACAAGGATAATGATGAGCAGCCAATTGCTTTCTTGCCCGAGCCTAGATGACTATGAGGTGAGTATTCTTTTATTGAGAAGCATGTCTTTGGCGTGTCGAAGCTTGAAGAAATTCAAGCATTTAGTCTCAAACAACAAGGTCAGTTGCTGGTCTCACATCTTTGGGGTTAAGGACTTCCTCCTCAACAAAGATTTGAATGAGAAAAGGGCAGGTTGGATCACCGTGTCATGGAGTATGACATTGAGATCAAGATCACCAAGCTGGTAAGAGGAAAAGGATTGTGTGAGCAGCTGGTTTTGGGGAAGCAAAAAGAAGTATGCAATGAAGAAGAGGTTGTTTTGACAGTCCAGGACAGCCATGAGCCAAGTGGCAATCAAGAAGAAGACAATGCTGCCCCCACTCCTTGCTGGACCCAAGGTATAATACACTTCCTAAGCACAGGCCTATGCCCTCCGGAGATGAACAAGACCCAAAGAAGACACTTCAGATTGCAGGCTGTCCCATATGCCATTGTTGATGGAGTTTTGTTCAAGAAAGATGTGAATGGAGTGTTGCTGAGATGTATTAGCACAAATCAGATTCATAGGGTGTTGGAAGAATTCCATGGTGGACCAGCTGGTGGTCATTTTGCACCAAGAGTGACAGCTCTAAAAATCATGAAGGCTGGTTATTATTGGCCTAAAATTTTCAGTGATTGCTATGCATGGATTAAGAGGTGTAAGAATTGTGCATTCTTCATAGGAAAAGAGAGACTTGCTGCCCTTCCATTGCATCCAATCTCAGTTGACCAGCCATTCATGCAATGGGGTTTGGACTTCATTGGAGTCATTAATCCCAATTCAAGTCAAGGGCACAAATGGATTTTGACAGCCACGGACTACTTCACCAAATGGACTGAAGCAGTAGCACTCAAAGAAGCAAATGAGTCCAGCATCTTAGACTTTTATGAGGGGATAGCAACCAGATTTGGTATACTGCTACAATAATCTCGAGATAATGCATTGGCATTCATTGGATCAAGGTGGTGAGTGGGCTGTCAAGAATGGGATCTACCTAAGCACTTCATCAAACTATTACCCTCAAGGTAATGGCCAGGCCGAGTCTACAAACAAGAACTTGTTGAGGATCATTAGGAGGACTCTTGATGAGAATCAGAGGTCTTGGCATACCAAACTGAAATCAGCCTTATGGGCTGATAGGATAACTCCCAAGAGATCCACAGGTAACTCTCCATTCAAACTTGTCTATGGAAGAGAGGCAATCTTGCCCATGTCACTTGAGTTGCCAACATTGGAACTCATGAAGCAATTAGAGTTGCTAGAGTTTGAGCCCATGGAGGTGAGATATGCAGAGTTGATGGAGCTGCAGGAGGTCAGAAATCAGGCATCCCAAGCAATGGAAAAGGACCAAGCTTTGATCAAAAAGACCTTTGATAGGAAGGCCAAGGATAGATCTTTTTAGGTTGGAGATCTAGTGTTGAAATGGGATGTGGATAGAGAAAAACCGGGAAGGCATTCAAAATTTGATGCCATTTGGAGTGGCCCATACATGGTCACGAAGTGCAAGAACAACAATGCTTTCCAATTGGCCTCATTGGATGGTGGAAGAACTGCAGATTCCAGTCAATGGAATCTATCTCAAGCGTTGCTTCTAGAGGGAAATTTACCACCTTGTAAATATTAGATTAGATTTTCATTCCTCCAAGTGCTTGTGCACATTGTTTTGTTGTAGGTTAGTTTTGTTTTCCCTAAGTGCTTTGGCACAACTTGTTGTCCATGGAGATGTTTTGTAGTCCTTGCTTCCATCAGGTGATATTCCATCTTCCTCCTTGCACATTCTAAGTTAGTTGAGGTTCTAAACAGAATATTTGATGACTCCATGCCCAATGGACTACTTCGAGAAGCAATGGTATTTTCATCTAGCGAGGCGAGATGACCCCTCTGAGTCACCAAAATTGTTATCAAAATGGTGCCCAGCTCATTTTGTGGCTAACTCCTTGTGTTCTTGCCTCTCTTGTGCCTCAGTCTACATTTTTGATTTTTAGGCACTCAAGGCTTTCTGGAAATGGCACCATCAGATAGAGCTCTCTCTCAGCTTTCCTAGAAAGGTAAAGTTTGCCTCCTAACTCCTTATATTTTTCAAGTTATGGCTCGGCGGAGTTTTTGTGGAAAATTTTCCCATTTGAGGCCCACAGCCAATAGGAAGCTGCCACGTGGCAGAGGAGTTCGGGGGTCGGAGGCAAATTTGAATTTTTTCCAAGTATTTTGGTCGAAGGTTCAAATGGAAATTTTTCCCGTGGGGCTTGCGGACCAATCAGGTTGTGACACGTGTCACAAGGGGGGGGCGGAATGAAAAAATTTGCTAAGTATTTGCCAAATTTTCCAAAGTGGAAGAATGGAACGGAGAGCCCGCAGCGAGTAAAATTAGGACACGTGTCCTAAGGGGAAGGTAGATTCGGAGCTCGGGGTGGTTTTTGAAAATTTTGCAAAAGTTTTCAGCCAAAACTAAAAAGTGAAAGAAGGGCCCGTGCCCCCTGTCAGCCATTCAAAAGCCGACACGTGTCCCGGCCAGGCGGGCGCGGGGAAAAATGAAATTTTTCCAAAGTCTAAAAATGTCAAAATTTCAAAGGAAAACCCGCGGGAGGTGAAGGAGAGAGAATTCAGAATGAATCAGAGCTTGCCACGTGGCATCGACCAGCGGAGCGTGGGGAATTTTTGAAAAATTTTCCAAAGACAAAAAGAGGTAAAATTTGAAATTTTTTCCCGCCGATCCGTTTTTGGGCCGTTTTTGCCCTAAATCTTCAAACGATCATATCTTTTGATCCAGAGCTCAGATTTTCACGTTCTTTATATCATTGGAAAGATGTTAAAATTCTCTACATGATTCCATGGTCAATTTCTAATTTTGGTTAGTTTGGAGAGAGAAAATTCAAAAATGGTTCTGGTACGTGTCCATGGCCAGAAATGACATTTCAACAACCAAATTTAATACAAAATGGGTCGCATTCTTCTCCAGCATGGTCAAAAATGATAGGGTATGGGTTTGTAAGGTCCTCCATGCTGTTTTAATGCATTTTCCATCAATGAGGAATGGGCTCCCATGTTTTTTATGTTTTCTCTCTCCTAGGCTCGACCCATGCATTGTAAAAGCCAGATTTGGCTCATTTCTTGAGGGTTGAACACTTTTTGGCATTGAAAACTTCTTCTTTCACCTCCAGCAAGTGATAGTTGTAAGAATCAGACCTTTTTCATAGTTTGCAAAAGGTTTATACCTCTTTGATGGTGGAATGCAAGAGATTTTTCATGAAATTGACAGTGCAAACTCTGTGAATGCTTTCAGTCCTCTGTTTGTATTGTTTTACTTCATTTCAAGACCTCTAATTACATCTATCAGCTTGTGTATGTTTTCCCTTGTTGCATTTCATGAATTTGTGTCTATTTATATGGCAAGAAATGTTTCACCACTCCTTTTGGTGCATCACCATCTTTAGTTTAGTTTCATTTTTGCATTTTTATCCCTGTCTCCTTGCAATCTAGGGTAGAATTAGGATTAGAACCTCTGTAGTTGTGCAAAATATAGATATAAATCGAGAGGAGTTTGAGGAAGGCTTAAGGAAGCAAATAGCGCATTCGATTCTTGAAAGGAGGTTTGGGACTTAGCCAATTTGAGCGCCCAAGGCAGAACATGTGAAAAACGTGATTGGTTGCGCGGATAAGATGCCAGCCTAGCAACAGGTTGGCCTAGGAAAGAGCATGCCCCGGATGGAATCTTCTAGAAGATCATCATGAGATGGAGTGGAGAGCTCAGGCCTGAAGGAACATGCTCACATGGAGGACCACATTGACACTTGGTGATGGATCTGAGGGCATGACAAGGTGAGTTGGCAGCCTGGGAAAGTGATAAATACAAGTTCCTATGGAAAAGATATACACACACACAGAGAGATATATCATCTGGATATACATAGGGAATAGCGGGTTAGAGAGTAAGCAAAGCTCTACAGAATTGCTACAAGTGGATATTCTGGTTTAGGAAAGGATGTACTAAGCATGGAGTTGTTATTTTTTTTTTTCTGTTAGCTTAGCTACATACGTCCAGTGATGCGCATGACTACGGTCTACTCTCTGTGACACTCTGTAATGAACCAATGAATATATTAAGGTTACCTGTTATAAATAGATATGAATATCAATGGGTTTAATGTATATTTCATTCATATGAGTTCTCTTTCCTTTCATGCATATGAATGAATGGTTGTATCTTTCTTTTTGTTATAGTATATGTTTTGGAATCTGTTAAAGCACTCGGTCTAAAGTGACTGCAAGGATCTGGAGGCCGTTCTGAGCCCTATGGTTCTTGTATGTCTCAACTTCTTTCCTAAATACTCTTACACTAATCATAGATAATGCTTCCCACTAAACTCACATAAAAGAGAGACTCGGTACCCATGCGTGCCTCGGGTGAGTGCTCAAGCTTCTGTTGGGTGATAGGTTAGGTGCATGGGGTTCTTCCTTTTGTGATAGGAGTAAAAATGACTACATCTTGGTTTCATTTCAGGACCTCTTTTCAAAGTTGTAGTGGGATATAACATGCATCATGATCTATGTAAAGAGTAATGATGGATCGGTTAACATTGGAAAATGTTGAATCGTGGTTCAAGAGCACGGAGGATGAATTTTCTCAAAGATTCAACACTGGACCTGAGTTTAATACACGTAGATGGGTAGAAGAGAACCTCTACCATGATCTATATGAGACTTTTTTCTGCTACTTCCCAAGTAGAGTTATATGAATGGATTTCAACCTATACATCTAGATCAAGTTGGCATTATAGATCACATGTATGGGCCGAAGAAGACTACCAAAGGTTGTAGGATGTAGATCTGATGTGGACCCATGTTGTAGATCATTGGTGGAGAGGAGTACTAGCTAGCTACACTCTGGAATATGCCATCTCTACGTATTCTTGTCAGAGGTTGTTGAGTTTGAATTTCTGTGAGAACCTAGAGGAATGTTTCTACATGTTATTCCTCTAGCTATGAAGATATTGATGGTTACCATGAGTTTAGAGGTGCTCCCAATGGCGGCTAAACCATTCTGAGCACCGGTAAGGGAACTTGGGTGGAGGAAGATGGAAGATATCATGACAGAGAAGGAGAGGGAAGAAAGATGGCTCAAGTATAGTAAAGCGTGAGAAAGGGAGATTACTAGATGATGCGAGGCTACTAGTGTGATGGATCTATGGAGATAGACGTTGTGGGAAGGAGTTGAGGTTCATGTGGAGGACGTGGAACTTAAGTAGTCTGTGCTACCCCATCTTGGCAAGCGTGTGAGGGAGACCCCTTCAGCTTCTAGTGAGATTTCATCACATGGAGAGAGGAGAGTCATTGGCGCATATCTAAACCCACCTAGTGACCGAGCCACATGCTTGGTTTTCCGATCCAGGAAGAAGTGTTATTGACCTAGTTGATATAAGTGGAAGAGATAGATCCGTGCCTAGGAGGTATAATTTTTAGTTCCTTCTTCTATGGCTGCACATATTCCTAGTATTTGGAGGAGTTTTTGGACAAGGGGCAAGTGTACAAGCTTTTGGGCTCACATCAGGGAGTGGCACGGGACAAAGTAGTGGTAGTGGGGCACTATCACAAACCATTAGCACATAGTTCAGTGGGACCATGGGGGCACTCGGCATAGCTCCTACAGGCCCTATTGGACCCAGTGGTTCTGGTGGATCTAGTGGCTCTAGAGGTATAGGACCGGTGGACCTAGTGGATAGGTGGTGGAGGAAACACCAGAGGGAACCAAGGCTCTAGTTTAAGACAAGGACCCCAACCACCACCTCAAGTATTCTTTGAAATGTCTCTACATTTTCCAGATTACAGGGGCATTGAAGATGTTGTGGAACATGTTCACAAGTGTGAACTGCTATGGCACGTGAAGGGTATCACAACACTAGAATGAAAGGCTAGTCAATTTGTGACCACACTATTGTAAGGGCACGTGCATAGCTGGTATAGAAAGTATGACCCTCATCAAATGGTGGTGGACTACACTGCTTTAAAGAATGCATTCTTGGTAGAGTTCCACATTCCTGAGTTGAGGC
This sequence comes from Taxus wallichiana var. yunnanensis, assembly GCA_018340775.1. Lineage (NCBI taxonomy): Eukaryota > Viridiplantae > Streptophyta > Pinopsida > Cupressales > Taxaceae > Taxus > Taxus wallichiana. Next base: position 546,889,553 of record CM031237.1, on the reverse strand, counting down.
AGAAAAGCATCAGTGCTTTGAAGGAGATTCAACAAGGAATGGCGAGAGAGTGTGGGAGTATGATGCATTTTAAAACTCTCTTGTCTAAATTATCATATGATATTCACCCTTCACAGCATGCACAATGGTTTGTTGGAGGATTGATCACCCCTTTTAGAAGGGCCTTGTCTCATAAAACTTTTATAGATCCACGTGAAGCATTGGAAGCTACCTTATGTGCCGAGGTTATTGGTAGTATTGATATTGGTGTTAGCCCATTCTTGGAGGCTCAGATTATTGCTGTTATGGCCAAACAGTTGGAAAAATTTGTGCATGAACTCAGTCCATGAGACTCGCAGTGGTTTGTGGTGCATGGATTGTGAAATAGAGGGGCACGTTAAGGATAATTTCCCCCGAGAGGATGGTATGTACTAGTTGTGATAGTAGATTGTGAGATTTGTCATGGGGACCATGATGCAAGTAGATGTCCCTTGTTGTAGCCATGATCAGGAAGAATGTATCTTGTTATTGCAAAATTTACACCTCCACAACCCATGATACTAAAGAATGTAGGCTCATTGATCAGATCCATGAGGCCATTGATCATGGGGTACACCAAACCAACATTGCAGTGGTTCTAAAAATGATGATCACCATTATGAGGAGCGCACGTAGATGGAGGTGCGTGTGGAAGAGGATTTTGAGGAGGATTCATGGTGGGGTAACCATGGAGGAAGGAGTGAGTTCCCGTGGAACATGTTTCAACTATGGATCTATAGAACATTATAAGCGTGAGTTCCCGGACTTATTATAGTGCTCGTGGTGTGGAAAGAAGCATAAGTATGAGGAGTGCCTAGAGTTATTTGAGCATATGAATCAGCAGCACCGGAAGGACAAAGGGCACTATGCATGATGGTAGCATCAAGAAGGTAGACATATAGTGGATGCCTCGGGTAACATGGGATGAAGGTTTGGAGCCTATCTTGGTAACAACAAGGGCAGAAGCCACACATGCAAGAGAGGTACCAAGACAAGAAGACCCTGGTTATGAGGGAGGAGGTCATTCATGGAAAATATCCAGACCCACGCATCAGAAGGAGATATATCAGGACACCATGGATGTTATTCGAAGCTTACAAGGGGAGATCCAATATCTAAAGGAGAAATCTAGAAAGGAGGAACAAGGAAGGAGAGTCGAGGTGCAAAAGGATGACCTGGATGAGGTCAAGGAGGTGTGTAAAATGCTAAGGTAGGAGAACATCATTCCTTTGCTAGGATCCTGGTTGAGAGAGAAGGTACCACACACCAGAGAAGAGTGTGAGAGATAGGTCTTACATGTGAACCTTCCCCCTCACAGCCTCGACTATGACAAGGAGATTACATTGAATGTAGTTGTAGATGGATGGCTCCTCAGCAATATACTCATTGACACTTGGTGTGGAGGTTAATGTTTTGACTTTGGATGCATGGCATCAGATGGGGAGACCTGCATTACAGCCATCTTTGAATGTGTTGTATATGGAAAAAAAAACTAAGGCAATGCCCATCGGTGTCTTGAAGGATGTAGCTATTACTATCAGGGAGCCAAGTTTACTAGGGACTTCAAAGTCTTGGTGCTTGTCGAGGTGGACAATTTCCCAGCACTACTTGGGTGCCCTTGGTGTTACAAAAATAATGTGGACCTTTGGTTCAAAAAAGGGTACATCAGCTTGAGAACAAAGAGGAATGGGTCATTATACCCCTGGTTGATGGGAAGTTGACACCCTATATTGAACCATTGGGAGAAGAAGTTTCTGGACAAGATTTATGTGTGCTCAATAGAGACCCTGAGATGGTACACCCTACTAATGGAGTTATCCAGTTTGAAGATGCTTAGTCAGTAAGTGATACCACTAGTCTAGCTTGTGACAATTGGGTGCATGGAACTTATGAATTAATGGGATGGTAGTTGAGAGGGTCGGTGACCAAGGTAACAAAAGGCATGCACTATTAGGCACCTTGGAGGAAAAGAACTACCCAAGTATTTAGGAGGAGCCTTCCTGAGATCTTTCTGCAGGAGGTAGAAGCTCAGTGGAAGAATGAGAAGGAATGGAGGGAGATGTTAAGTTATGTCTTGCTTGGCACAATAGCTCGTTGGTGGGCCACACATCAGAGAGCCTTTTAGAGTGGCGTGAGGTAAGAATTCTCTCTCTGTCATATTTTCTAGGAGTAATGTACCCACCATCATCAAGGACTACCATGGGAAGGAGCCCACCTCTTTCCATGTCCAGAGTGTGAATGGGTCTAGAGAGAAGGCACAGAAGCTTTGCCACCATCCCTCTAGGTGCACAAGTTGTATTCTACACTACAGGGTTGTGTGCACACGCATGGTACATTCATTCGGAGACATGCCGCCAGAGATGAGGAATTGGCAGGAGCTCGTGGCTGACCTTATTCAAACCTTTGAGTATCAGAGTACCAAGCCATCGATTGATAAGGCCTTAGGTATCAAGTGCCTTACCATGGGGGATAGTGCCAGAATGGAAGATAGGTTATTAGAATTATTAGGTGAACCAAGTATAGGGTGTGCTTTGAAGAAGTTGAGGAAACAAAAGAGTTACAGCTTGAGCATGCGTGTTTGGAAAAGGAGAAGGGAAAGTTGGTATATGTGATTGATGGAGAGGAATCAGAAAGCTTAGATGTTATCCATTCTATAGGGACATGCGTGAGGTAGTGGATAGTGTAGATGCTCACGTGCATGCCTACCATGAGCCTTTAAAGATGAAGAAAGTTAACATCGGTTCAGAAGAAGAACCTAAGGAAGCTATTATTGGGGATTACTAGACAGAGAAGGAAGTATCAAAGATCATTGATCTACTACATGAATTTGAGGATTTATTCCACGTGGGTACCATGAGCTCAAAGGCATTCACCATTCCTTGGGGGAGATGAAGATAAAACTAAAGGATGGTGTGCGCCTGGTTAGAAAAAGGCCCTACCGGATGAATCCCAATTTGTGCATGAAAGTTAAGGAGGAGATAGAAAAATGATAGCTTTTGGGATCATTGAGGTAGTGGAAGAATCAGAGTGGATAAGTCGATGGTAATCAACATCAAGAAGGATGGGTGGATTAGGATTTGTGTGGACTATAGGGAATTGAATGTAGTTTGTGTCATTGATCCATTTCAACCCCCTTCATTGAAGAAATTTTGGAAGGAGTTGTTGGGCACAAAATCTACTCCTTTACGGATGGATTTTAGGTACCACCAAGTCGGATTGCAAAGGAAGACCAGAAGAAGACAACTTTCACCACCGAGTGGGGAAGTTTTGCATATACGGTCATGCCCTTTGGGTTGAAGAATGCACTGCTATTTTTTCATGCATAGTGGTGCAAGCATTCAGGACTTCATCCATAAATTTCTTCAGGTCTATTTGGATGATTGGATAGTATATGGTCTGGTTAAGGACCATTGTGACAACTTGAGATTAATGTTTGAGAGGTGTAGGTAGTTGAGGATATCCCTCAACATTAAGAAGTGTGTGTTTGCTACACCCTTTGGGACCTTATTGGGGCATATCATATGTAAGGAGGGCTTGTTGGTAGATCCCACCAAGGTTGTAATTATTGTGGGGTTAAGGGAGCCTACTAGCAGAGTGCAAAGTGTGCATGGATTCCTTGGGCATACGGGGTATTACAAGAAAATTCATTAAGGGATATGCCAAGATGTGCCTTTAGAGGAGCTACTTAGACACAAAAGTGCCTTCCATTGGGGAGAGGCATAGTAGGGGCATTTGATACATTAAAAGATAGGCTTATTACCATGCCTATTTTACATTTTCCCTCTTGGGACAAGCCCTTCCATGTCCATGTAGATGCCTCAGGGACCACCATTGGAGCAGTACTTACACAACTAGGTGAAGGGGTTGTTGATCATCCTCTCAATTTTGCAAGTAGGAAGTTGACACCAGCAGAGAAGAATTATACCACAACCGAGTGTGAGGCATTATCGATGATCTATGTGCTCTTCAAGTTTAGACAGTATTTGTTGGCAAACACCCTTTGTATTCTACACTAACCACATGGCATTAAAGTATTTAGTAAACAAGCCCATTCTTCAAGGGTGCATATGTCGATGGGTGTTGTTGTTTCAAGAGTTTGAATTCACCATTGTAGTGAAGCCCAAAAAAGAAACTATGGGCCTGATCATCTATCAAGGATTGATTCAGGAGAGGATGCGTAAAGTATTGAGGAAGAAATGCTAGATGCCCAACTATTTAGATTTGGTGTGCATGCCCTGGATTTGGAGGAGATTGCAGTATTCTTAAAAGAAGGTGTGGTGTCGAGATGGAATGAAGGCATTGGAGAAGAAGTAGTTGGCCATACGCACCGCACCCTACATGTTGATTAGTGGAGACTTATACAAGTTGGGATGAGATGAAGTTTTTACGTAGGTGTGTATTAGAGCATGAGTGCTGGCCATCATGGAGGAAGCACACAGGAGGAAGTGTGGGTGGGCATTACATAGGTGATGCCACCGCACGTAAGATATTAATGGTAGGATTATGGTGGGAAACCTTGTACAGGGATTGTAGAGATTATTGTAAAGCGTGTGACCACTATCAGTGCATTGGAAAACTAGGAAGGAGAGATGAAATGCCTTTGCACCCTATCCCTAGTGCGGAGCCTTTTGAAAAATGGGTGATAGATTTTGTAGGACCTATTGCACCAACAGCGTAGGACTGGGTCACGTTATGTCATCACTTGCATGGATTATCTCACAAGGTGGGTAGAGGCAGCCCCAACTAAAGATTACATGGCAGCAATGAATGATGCAAGGTTCTTATGGGAGAACATTATCATGAGGTATGGATGTCTGTTGAGTTTGACCAGTGATAGGGGTACACATTTTTGAATGAGACCATGAGGATCCTATTATCAGAGTTCATGGTGGCTCATCACAAGACTATGCCCTATCACCCACAAGAAAATGGAACCATGGAAGCATTCAACAAAATATTGAGTCATACCTTGACCAAAATATGTGATGTTGGAAGACAAGATTGGGATGACAAAGTATCGGCAAAGTGTTATGGGCTTACAGAACAATGTATAAAAGACTAAATAAAGCCACACCTTTTCAATTGGTGTTTGGCATGGAAGCCATTTTACCGGTTGAATTTATGTTACCTTCTTTAGAATAGTGTGTAAGAGGATTAGTTGATGAACAAGTGCTTTGGAAGAAAGGATTGATGAGCTAATGAAACTAGATGAGAGATGATCACTTGCCCGATGGAGCTAGACAGTGGAAAAGGAAAAAAAAGGCTTGGCATGATCGCCACATTAGAAACAAGAAGTTTGAGGTTGGAATGAGATGGTGTTACTATATGATTCCAAGTTTTTACACCATCCTGGAAAGTTGAAAGTCCATTGGTTGGGTCCCTACACAATTTTGTACATCCTTGATTTGGGCGCGTGCTGCCAGTTACAAGTGCTGGATGGGACAAAGTTTCCTGGACACTTCAATGGTAGTAGGCTGAAGCCCTACTATAAATAAGTCTTCTTGGTGTTTGTAAATAAGGTAGTTTTTCCAGTTAGTTTAGAAGTTTCCTTTATGCATTTTCCCTTTCTTGTGTTTCCCTTTCGCGTTGTTGTTTTGGTTTTGTGCCTTGGGCTGGTAACCTTATTGCTATTTTTGGAGAATTTGTGAGTGCGTAGAGGACCGTGCATCATTTAAGTGTGGGGTGGAGAAAAGTGAAGAAGCACGTGATTAAAAGTACCAAGGAAGTTGTGTTGAAGAGCCTTGTTGTGTAGCCGGTTGAAAGAGGTAGATGAAGAGAAAAGATAGAATGGTTGGTGCCAGGATAAAGCTACTGGTAGATCCCACGTATAAAGGAAAAGGAAGCACAAGTTAAAGCAACATGAGGTAGGTGAAAGCAAGAATCTGGATAGAAGAAGTGCCTTCGGCATAGGTTAAGTGTGTGCAAGAGTCTCCTGTCAAGTTGGTTGGGTTGTGCGCCAGAAGGTTGGAGGATTTTTCACGCAGGAAGGGCGTGAGTGAAGGTGCTGAAGATGGACTTTGTTTGAAAAAGACACATTAAATGAACAAAGTATGGGGGTAGGTAAAGTAGCATTTAATGATCTAGAAAAAGGAAAAACTATAAATAAAGGGTGGGGCACTCTCATTTTTACTTTGTGAAAATGAAGAGTTGGAGATATAAGTGAGTGTTATAAACTAGGGTTTTCAGATTGATCAAGTGGAAGATCTGTGTGATTAAAATGTGAAGAGCCAAGTTTGAGATTGTAGACCAGAAGGAATTACGGGTGTGGAAGGAGTTAAAAAGGTGTTGTCTTGTGAAGAGTTTATCCAAGTTAGGGTTCGACAAACTAGGGCACGGGTTTAGAAGAGTTATATCATGGATCTGAGATCGAAGGTTGGGAGAAGAAAGATAAAGTAACAAAGAGAGGGTAGGAGTGATAAAAATACCTTGACCATGGCACCCAAGAAAGGAAAGGGAAAAGCCAAGGCTAAACAACCAGAACCTAAAGTAGACACAAATGAAGAATGGTATGTAGAGATGCAATACCCAGATGGGGTGATGATGGGAAAGGAATGGGAATCCCACTTGAGAAGCATACTTGTTAGTGACTATAATCACCGCACAAACACCATAGAGAAAGAAATGGCATTGGAATTGGTATGTACGCCCCACCAACAAGTGAACACCTGAAGGTTTTCCCATATATGATGATGACGTTAAGGTTAAATTGGTGAAGGTAGGGTTGTTGCAACTCTATGAGTTGCCTTATTTTGGGAAGCCAGATCACTTGTACTAGTGGTTGATGTCTCGGTGCATGAAGACTATTTCCACTTTTCTGGGTGTAAGATATGCATGACTCCCCAGTTGATTTCACAATTTATAGGCCTCATATATGAGGGAGATAGCCTAGAAGATGACCTTGGTGACAAGGAGGCTATTCAAGAGACCATCACTGAGTATGCCTATGCAAGAAAGGGTCGTGGTACTATGATATTTTAGACATCAAGGACCCCATTATGAAGATGGCCATGCATCTGGTGACTAAGTTGAATGGCCAAGAAAGATGGACGCAGGTCAACAAACCTTGGCTACATGTCTGCAGGAAGATTGAGAGGGGATGATATATAACTTATCCATGTACATTACAGAGGAGATTGTTAAGTGCACGAAGGAAGGGGACATGATCCTCTTTGGAAATGTCTTTCTCACCATAGTGTTTATAGAAATTGGAGTGTCGGATGCATTAGACAAGTTTGTGTGGGAGTACCAGCCAAGACCCTTCACCCGTGAAGAGGTTTGAGAAGTATGCTTGTGATACAATGACGGCTCCCCACAAAGCATGGCTGGAAAAGTGGTATACATGCTTGAGGAATGCATTTGGGGTAGAGTGGAGGATCCTGAACAACTCCCAGCAGCCACTGAGGGAGAAGTTGAGTTCGTAGTGTACCAGCACTACTACTTGGGTAGATTCAAGCTTATTGATGAATCATGGAGCCCTTGGTGCAAGCTTCCTTTCGCATTCACTACCCAATACTTCCAAGTGGGAGTAAACATAGATTTAAAGAATCAAAGAAGCTAAGGCTGGAACTAGGAAGGTTGGATCGAGAACACAGGGAGATGAGGAAGAAGCTGAATTACCCGGTGGTAAGTGCACATACATGGAGAAGTACATGTGTCACATGAGATCCAAATGACTAGGCCGATGACGCTTCCCATCGCTGGAGGATCCGTGGTGCACGTGTACATGCAGTGCATAAGGCTAAAGTTCAAAAAGGGCATGTATTTGGAGGATGAAATCTCCATACCTGAAGACCCCTTGGGAAGAAGAAGCCAAGTGTCTAAGAAGAGAGGTAGAGGAGAGGAAGGAGCACCAAGTGTGCCGACTACTTAGACAGTGAGCATGCCATCTACAAGTGCCAAGCCAAGCACCTACATATGGAGAAAGAAGTCTCCAGTGAAGGAGAAGATGCCAGTAGAAGTAGAGGTGCCCAAGAGCAACCCACCACCATGGAAGAATCACCAAAGGAAGAAGAGAAGGCCAAATCTCCTGATCAGAAGCCACCTCTCAGGAAGAAGTAGAGGGTGGATGAAGAATTTGACTCGGAGGTGACCAAATCTTGGAGAAATACTTGGGAGAAGGAGAAGATGAGAGTGAAGGAGATGATGATGAGGAAGAAGAGCCTAAGAAAGACAAGGAACCACATGTGTTTAGTGTCTATGACTTGGAGGAAGAGAGTGGAGAGGAGAAGAAAGAGTTTGTATTTGTGCGGCAAGGGCACACAAGATGAGGAAGGCATTGAAGACATGAAGGCAGATGAGAAGGATGCCAAGGAGAAGCAGGGAGCCATAAGTTTTACAAAAGAGCAGATTACTGAGGTAGCAGAGTGAGAAGAAGGAAAAAGATGCTCGAAGCCCTTGTAGACCAAGAGTTAGAGTGCAGCGTGGACATAGTGCTTAAGGAAGGGAAGGAGGAGAGTGTTGAAAAAGAACATGACAGCCTAGGAGGCCCGCTCACGATAGTTAGCTTCCCCAAAGGCGTGCGCTCGGGAAGAAGAACTCTGGATACATAACAAGAGACAAGTAATGGGCTATGTGGATGACATGAAGAAGGTGTTATGCACATGGTTCCAAAGCACCATACCCATGGAAAGGATCCTAGCCATGGGGTCTTTTGAAAAGGATGGCACATACCCCAGGACCAAGAAGATGCTCTCTTGGGCGTTTGAGTCACACATTGATGAGCTAGACTTTGAAGTCTTCCAGAAAGTTCTCATCATGTTGCCAGAGTCTAAGGGAGACAACCCCTTAGTAAATGCTTAGGAACTTTCAGATGAGAAAGTATGCAATTCTCTAAACAAAGTCATGGTCAGAGACCGAGGCTAGGTTGTTTCACAAAATGATAGAATTAGAGCATTGGAGGTGAAGTTGGGGAAGAAGGAGGAAGAACTGGTGGAGAAGGCCAAGAGTTTAAAATAGGAGGAATTAATCAAGCATGTAGTTAAGGCGTGAGTTAAAGGAAGAAAAAGTAAAGGTGCAGGAGGTCTACAAGAAGGTGGAGTTGATCAAGAGCACCATCATATTAAAGCACCCAAGACCTAACGCCAATCCCTAGAGGTATGCATCAACTTTGGAATGCTTAGAAGACCTAACGTGCATCCTCACTATGGAGAGGTGACCCTTGGCACTGGAATCTGTAGAAGAAGTGGTGGCCACGTGCTTGAAAGAGGAAGATCGGTTGAAGGTAGTAGCACTTATTTCCGAGTACAACCAAGTACTCATGGAGATTAAGGTCACTTGCCTAGTCTACAGAAACCACATATGACACATGCGTGGATAGAGATAAGGTGGTGAGCTCCTTGGTCACACGCTTGAAGTAGAGCTGAAAGAGTTCCAAGAAAAGAACAAAGGGAACATGGTAGAGAGGGACAAGGTTCTAGCTAAGGTAGAAAAGAAATCAGAGGCAATTGAGGCTTTAAGGAGCTCAATTAAGGCCGGCTGAAGGAACTATACCCCTAAATTACTAGAAGAATGGATAAACTCACAAGACCTAGGTAAGGAAATGGAGCAGATTATGGACACTTTGGGCACCCAGGGAATTGGCCTAAGCTTTGATGAAGTGAGCACCCTGGTGGGTGACCTATGCCAGAAGGCAAAGGGTGAGGTCGAAGTGTGGAACAAGCTGGAGGAAGATCTGTGAAAGGAATTTCCCAGCCTATTGAATTGATGTCCCCCCCCATTCTTCATTCTTTCCCCTATTCTTTCATTCCTTATTCATTTTGTAAAGTATAAGTCTACATCTTGGTTCCATAAAAAACTTGCATCTTGGTCAAGTAAAATGTTTCGAGGATGGAGAACAAGTGTAGTGTGGGGTGATGTTGGGCCCCTGGAATATTGACCAAGTATGAAGGTGCTTAGGCATGTGGGATCCTAGTTATAGAATGGCATGCAAGGAAAAATCACATAAGAGAAAGGCTTAAGGAAGCAAATAGCACACGTGACACGTGAAAGGAGGTTCGGGACTTAGCCAATTTGAGTGCCCAAGGTAGAACACGTGAAAAGCATGATCGGTTACGTGGATAAGATGCCATCCTAGCACTGGAAACAAGTTGGCCTAGGAAAGAGCATGCCCCGGATGGAATCTTCTAGAAGATCATCATGAGATGGAGTGGAGAGCTCTTAGGCCTGAAGGAACATGCTCACATAGAGGACCACATTCGACACTTGGCGATGGATCTGAGGGTGTGGCAAGGTGAGTTGGCAGCTTGGGAAAGTGATAAATACAAGTGCTTGCCACAAAAAAGATATACACACACAGAGAGAGATATCATCTGGATATACATAGGGAATACGGGTTAGAGAGGAAGTGAAGCTCTGCAGAATTGTTGTGAGTGGATATTTTGGTTCAAGAAAGGATGTACTAAGCATGGAGTTGTTATTTTTCTTTTTTGTTAGCTTAGCTACATACATCCAGTGATGCACATGACTGTGGTCTACTCTCTGTGACACTCTATAATGAACCAATGAATATATTGAGGTTACCTGTTATAAATAGATATGAATATCAATGGGTTTAATGTATATTTCGTTCATATGAGTTCTCTTTCCTTTCATGCTACGAATGAATGGTTGTATCTTTCTTTCTGTTATAGTATATGTTCTAGAATCTGTTAAAGCACTTAGTCTGAAGTGACTGCAAGGATTTGGAGGCCGTTCTGAGCCCTATGGTTCTTGTATGTCTCAACTTCTTTCCTAAATACTCTTACACTAATCATAGATAATGCTTCCCACTAAACTCACATAAAAGAGAGACTCGGTACCACGCGTGCCTCGAGTGAGCACTCAGCTTCTGCTGGGTGATAGGCCGAGAATGCATGGTGTTCTTCCTTTTGTTATAGGAGTAAAAATGACGATGTCCATAATCAAGAAAGAAAAGTAAGCAAAATGATAATTTGGATATGAGGTGTGAAATACCAAAAAGATAACAAGAAAGATAAGAAAGAGGCCAAATACAGTTTTCAATTGCTAGTTTTCTCTCTTAGGAATAATATAAATAGTAGTATGTACTTGGGACCTAAAAATGTACCCATTTGCATGATTTAGTGTCAACATTTCACCCATTTTATGTTGTTCAGTGAATACTTGATAACATAAATTAGATAATATATGTGTACCCAATAACCATGTAGATCGATGGTGAAAGCATGTCAACGAGACAAGAAAAAGCGTTGAGTAATAAACATTAAGTGTGGAAGCTAAGGAAGAGGAAGTGGACCTAGGGGTGAAGCATATGAGTGGTTTCGTGTTTGTACATGTTGTCATTGTTGCTTTTTCTTGATGATGTGGGGTTTCTTATTGTTGTGTATTAAGGACAGACTTGTAAAAGAAGAGAAAAAGACTGGTCAAAGTCCTTTATATGTGAAAAATCTGATCTAAGTATGTAAAGAGTATGTAAAAATGCAAAAAAATTAGTAAAAGGAACATTTGCACCTGATCCATGATGATTGAAAAGGGTAGAAAAGATACTGAAAATATTGTAGAAGAACAAGTTTTTTAGGTGATATCACGCCAAGAATGATTTTTTCATGTGATCTCACGCCAAGTGAAATTTTTCTTTACGATCTCACTCCATGATAGAAGAAGTGTTAAGGAGAAAGTTCTAGTGTTATTCTCCATCCCTTACTATTTCCAAAGTTTATACACCACTGCAGATGGTGTGATCTTGCTTTATTCCAGTTCAATCAAGTTCATCCATTTGATCCAAGAAGAAAGAGAATAAAATGGATATAGAATACATTCTAATTGTTGTATGATAATGCTTGTATCGATAAAACTACTATGTGCAATGCTGAAAATTGTTCCAATTTGAGAAAATGATCTGTAACTTCCCCTAGTCATAGGCTCCTAGGAAAGGTCATGAGCACCTAGGTGATCATGTCTATATCTAGGCACTAGTGTATGTGTTATATCTTGAAGACCCAAGTAAGAATTTAGTTCCTTTTGTGTTTGTAACTTTGTTATTATTATATGTTATGCAGTCTAAATAGTAATTATGTATTGTTGTATAGGGTGACTGATTCAACCAATGTATGCCCCCTTGTTTTGGGTGTATGTGAAGTCACTAGAGGATCTGGCCCAAAGGAGAGGACCGGAAATTTTGTTGAATTTAATATCATGTAGGGGTAGGGGATGTGCATGGTAGAAACCAAGGAACATGCAAGAAAAATGGTTGGAAACATGTGTTAGTGGAAACAAGATAGATATGCATATAGAATACAATGTGTAAACTAGTAAGCAAGAAGACAATATAGACCGTGAAAATTGGGTTTCAAACATGGGACATCACTCACAATTTTACAAGACAATCAGAGCCAAAGTTGCCAAAATATTACAAGAAATACATAGGTAAAAATCCACAAACAATGGCATATAATGGAAAAAAGTGACAAGTAATGTTTTAGACAACCATGGTAGTAAATAGTTACTATAAATAAAATTGTGCACATCAAGCACCCGTTAGCATCTTAGAAAGATAAAAAGTATGTTCAATCATGTATGGTACAATATAGAGTAGTGTGCTATGAATAATATTAATTAGTACAAAATGAAACAATAGCACCTGTAGTGTGTACGAAATCAGATGCCCCTAGGAGCCTTAGTGGGACTAGTAAGAGGTATAGTGCCAAGCATCCATACTTTGTGTATCATTCACAAATATAGAACAAGTGAACGTGCATGTATATAATATAAAGATAATGACATACTAGATATCCGGCTAACATAGTAGGAAAAATGTTACATGTGAGTATAAGAAAACAAGAGTAAGTGCAACCAAGATATGTAATATGCTATGAATGAGTGAGATAGAATGGTATGTAAATTGAATGTGATATGATAACTTTTCCCCCGAGTGAATTTTTATGGATGTGTATGAGATGAGGTTCATTTATAAAATACCCCTCGACAGTCCAGAATGAACCATAGAAAAATATTGTGTCATCGGGAAATGATTTGATAGTGTACGCTAGATAGATATGATCAATGAATCATAGAGTCTAGAGAGTGAGTGAGAGTGGCTAGGTTCATTTCAAATTCATATACTCAATAGTTGAGTATGAAGTGTGTAAATAGATTGCATCATATGGTAGTGTAACGTGTGAGAATGTGATGTGAGAGAGATGTGTCATGTGTATGATGTGAGGTTCATTGATGTAATATGCCCTCAACATTCAAGTACAAACCGTATCACAAGATTTTTTCATAGGGTAATGATGATACAAGTTGTGTGTATTAATGTGTGTAAGATGCATGATAAATACTAGATGCAAAGCACGAAGTGTAATAGTAGAAATGTGAGACACCTGATAATTCTAAGAGGGGGAGTAAGCATGATGCCCCCAAATTTTGTGATGGAGATTTATTTTGTGACATGATAGATACCATGCCATTGTGGGAGAGATTTATTTTTGTCATAATAAGAGAGAGAGAGAGAGATCCAAAGCATAATGGTAGGCGAAGCAACAGTAGGACCTTGCCATGGTGGCGAGTTTAAAATTTGTTTTGGCCAACAATATAAGGAGTAGTTTTTTTAACAACAATGATTAGTTTGAGTTTATGTGGGATCGATGATGTTGCAGAAGACTTGATGGGAGAAGAGAGGGTGGAAGTATTTTAGGAGGTGGTTGCTTAGTTTGACTTGGTAGTGTCATAGATGACTTGAGCGAATGAGGTTTAAACTAATGTTTAGAGGTGGTTTCTTAGTTGGAATGGGTTGAACAAGTGACACTTAATTTATAGAAGAATGGAAATTATAAATGATAGCATGATGCTCATTAGACATAGAGGAATCATATTTAGGAACCCATTTGGATGCATCATTTAGAGATGGGCATGTAGCAAAATGTTGTGTAGTGAATGAGATAAAACCTTGACACTCAAGATGTTTGATTCTTCATTCTAAAGCATATAAATCATTTTCATTATGTTCATTGATTTGGTGATAATTGCAATATGGAAAAACTTGATATTTTTAAGCCGATAAGGATGATATCAATAAGTAGATGGCAATTTGATCAATTGATAAATAAGGATTTGAGGAAGAATATAATATTACTTAGTATTGTGAAAAACTTTAGAGGATTGGGGAGTGGTAAGACTTAGGGTTCACTAATATGAGCACATGTAGAAGACATCAAATGAATATGAGAAGAAGAACTAGCATGAGTCCGAGAAGTGTCTTCAAGATTTTGGATTTCAGATTGAAGATATGTAATTGTGGATTCCATAGCCTAAAATTTATCTTGAAATAAATAATGTAAAGCATGAATGTATTTTCAAATAGATTAAGTGAAATTGGGACAAAGAGAGTTATCAGAAAGATTATCTAAGTTAGCACTAACTTGTGAAGGCATCATGTTGATAGGGAGATACATAGTGTTTATGAATTTGTGGAGAGCATCTTTACAAGATGGATGCATTTGAAGAAATTAAAGCAAAGAGACTTGAGAGACCTTATGAGCCATGAGAGAATAAAAATGAGGATCCAAGAGTGTTTGAATGAGATGGGTTCACCAAATGATTTATAAAATATGGAATTTATAAAACCCTAATTGTAGAGTAATAGATGTAAACTATGATAAATAACTGCTAGATACAAGATGACACAAGAAAATAAGATAATAAATGTAAAACCCTAGGTGAAATAAAGGGAATAGAAGATTTAGCTGATTTCACACTAAATATAAAAGTATTTTTTATTGGAAATATGATGAATAGGAGGAGGAAATTGTCACAATTGTGCTTGATAAATTCAGCAACTATCAGATGTGTCAGGACTAGGGAGCCTGGAATGGGTCAAGAGTGCTTAGGTGTTAGAGTCTTCTTCTCGGAGCATGTGTTTGCATAGAACCTTGGAAATTTATTTTTCTTTTATCACACCAATTTCACTAACCTTCATTTTTAGCACATGTATGTTGTTGGATGACCTGCAGAGTTTGCATATAACCCGTAAAAAAATGATCTCTGTAGAACCCAAAAACATATCAAATCTTGAAAAGAAAAATATGCAAATAGGGATTTGGACTGACCCGATAGTCACCCGACAGAGAGAACTTACAACTGAGTGTTACACTACATCTCACATTCCATGTATTTCTATGTACATGTGTGTGTAGAATCATGCCCTAGGAATCCTCTTGTGCAAGATGCAAGTAGATAATGAGAAATAACTAGATGTAGTGATGTAAGTAGATGTGTGGATGGAAAAATGAGCTTCCCCTCTTATGCATGTATACAAAAATGTAGTCCCTTATCCCTTAAATGATCTTAGAATGTCTTTGGATGTAACCTTATGTGATGATAGTAGACTCTTAGAGCTTGGTTCTTTATTTTGGTCACATACCTTTGTATTTATATGATTCCCTTGGTTGAATTTATAATTGACAACTAAAATGCCGACCCATAAGAAAACATAATGCCCAAAAGAAAAAAGAGGCCCAAAAGGCATGAGTAAGCTACAAAGACATCAAAGTTCCCAGAGGGGATGAGGGCACCTGAGCGTTGGTGTCTTGGTTGGGTGTTGGTATCTAGAAGAATAAATAAAGATAAGCAAGTAAAATACCAACTGGGTTGTGAGGTGTGCAAGACTAGAAACATATCAAGAAAGATAAAAAATGCCAAAGATAGTTTTCAATTGCTATTTTTCTTGTTTATGAATCATATAAATAGTGGTATGTGATTAAGACCTAGAAATATACGCAAGTGCATGATTTAGTGTCTATAGTGGGCCTGAATCTACCTCCTTATTCGATGTGCACTTCCCCTCACTTTTGTTGAATTTCATGGGATTTCATGGAAATACTCAAACAACAGAATTGTTTTGCTTATGTCAATAGTGCCAAACTTGCTTCATGTCTTTCCCAGTTAACCCTCCTCATTGGAAATTTCATATTTATGAGGAATCAATGGAACAAACTAATGTTTTGAAGGTTCCAATAAACCTCGACATGACCGAGTGTAGTTCCCTCATCTCTTAATTCGGTAGAATAACAAAGGAACCTAAGAACTATTTTTTATGTGCCCTTTAACCCATTTTATCTTATGTGCAAGTGTTTTGAGAGGGAATTTGGTGCAAGGATGGAAGCGGGGAAGTGATGAAAGAGAGGAACAACTAAATTGTTTCACTAGTTCCAATGAATGCCATCTTACTTGATTTTTCCCAACTGGCCCAATTTTTCTCAATTCTTTGGATAATTCATAGATTGAAAATGATTTTAAGAGGAAGAGAAGTTCCCCCAACATGATTTTTTTCAAAATTAAATCAAATCCTTTCTCAAGAGTCTTGAAAAGAGTTTTAAAAGATGAAGTTTTTTCCCATGACTTGTAAAAATACCCAAAATGTCATGGGGCTAATTTTGGATAACAGGTTTTTCAAAAATTTGGGTTTATGCTAAGATGATTACATGTGTATAGCCATTAGCAAGATTTGAGAGCATGTACGTATCTCCCTTGTTAAGTAAACACACATGATCATTCTTCCATGCTTAAATCTACATTTTCTTAGTGTAATTTGTGGATTTAAGAGATCTTTTCATTTCTTTGTAAATCATGCATTTGTTATGTTAATAAACTATAGAGAAACATGTTTCAATTCATTTTCTAGATTGGGTATTCAGTGAATGTTACCTTATAGTATTACCTTGAAAAATTTGTTTCAATTTTAAACTTCCTTTATGCAATTTCTAGGAATGAACATTTGTTACCTTAGGGTATCCTTGGTTTTTTACATGGTAAATACATGAAGCTTTAGTCTCAAGTGTTTGTGCTAAAGTTTAGGGATTGTTTTGTATTATTTGTAAATATCAAGTCTCCATATTATTTTGATTTCAACTTTGATTACATTATAGGATGATCATATCAATATGGTCAATGTTTTGGTTTTTCCCCATTAGATTCCATGTCCCATTTTCATATCCATCAAATTTTTCATCCATTTTCATTATAATACATTGTCCACCCCTTTAAAATTCATCATCATTACATATTCAACATGTTTTTTTCAGGAAAACCACATCACCTTTGCATATTTTGACTAATTTTTCCCTGATTCATAAAGTTTAGCATCTTGAACAACATTTTACTCCAAATTGTTAATAGTACCCTTTGAATGATTTTTATGATCACATTATATTCTTATTTAGTGTTTGTGTATAAATCTCAAGTGTTTGCATTGCTTGTGTGACTACTCTCTTGAGTGAGCATTGTATTTTATGGCTACACTTGACTCAGATTGACATACCAACAATTTTAGGGGATTGAATCATAATATCCCTCCTTATCCTTCAAGCCACCATTTGGGTTCTCTCACCTTGGTTTAGGAAGAGTCAAAAGTAGCAGGAAAATAGCCACATCCTTTGTTCAAGTGCCTCCCTGTCATTCCCAATACTTGGTCATGAAATAATGTTAGATCTATCCATGGATACAAATAACACATCATCCATCTATCATTCTTTTTGTCCTCTATTTTATGCACTTACGAACAAGTATTCTTGGGGTGTTAAATTGGGAACCAACATACTTCTGTAATTTTTTCATCTTTCACATTCAACATGTTGTTTTATAGAAAACCATGCCGCCTTTGCATATTTTGAGTGATTTTTCCCTAATTCATAAAATTTAGCATCTGGGACCATCTAAATGATGTTTTTTATCACATTATATATTTCGTTAGTGGGTTTTATCTAAATATTCAAAGTGTTTGCATTACTTGTGTGACTAATCTCTTGAGTGATCATTGTTTTTTGTCTACAATTGACTCAAATTGACGTACCAACAATTTTAGTGGATTGAATCATAATATCACTCTAAAAGCCTCCATTTGGGTTCTACCTTGGTTCAAGAAGATTCAAAAGTGTGAAAATAACCACGTCCTTGTTTAAGTGTCTCCTTTCATTCCCAATACTTGGTCATGAAATAATGTTAGGTATATCCTTTGATACAAATGATGCATCATTCATATATCATTCTTATTGTCATATGTTTTATGCATCATAAGACTTCTTAAAGTGATAAATTGGAAACCAAAATAATCCTATAAATTTCATCATCCTTGCATATTCAACATGTTATTTTCTATAAAACTACATCACCTTTTCATATTTTGAGTAAGATTCATAAAGTTTAGCATCTTGAACATCATTTTAATCCAAATTATTAGCATTTACCTATTAATGATGTTTTTTATCACATTATATTTTTCTTTAGTGGCTTATGTCTCGAATCTCAAGTGTTTTCATTGCTTGTGTGACTACTCACTTGAGTGAGCATTGTTGGCTATAATTGACTCAAATTGATATACCAAAAATTTTAGGGGATTGAATCATAGTATCCCTCCTTACCATTCAAGCCACAATTTGGGTTTTTTCACCTTGGTTCAAGAAGAGTGATGCAGCATGAAAATAGTCACATCCTTTGTTTAAGTGTCTCCCTTTCATTCCCAATACTTGGTCATGAAATAATGCTAGGTATATCCTTTGATACAAATGACCCATCATCCATATATCATTCTTATTGTATATGTTTTATGCACTTGCACCCAAGACTTCTTGGAGTGCTAAATTGGAAACCAAAATAATTCTATAAATTTCATCATCCTTACATATTCAACATGTTGTCTTCTAGAAAACCACATCACCTTTTCATATTTTGAGTGATTTTTCCCTGATTCATAAATTTTAGCATCTTGAACATCATTTTAATCCAAATTATTATCATTTACCTATTAATGATGTTTTTTATCACATTATATTTTTCTTTAGTGGCTTGTGTCTGAATCTCAAGTGTTTTCATTGCTTGTGTGACTACTCACTTGAGTGAGCATTGTGTTTTTGTGGCTATAATTGACTCAAATTGATATACCAAAATTTTAGGGGATTGAATCATAGTATCCCTCCTTACCATTCAAGCCACAATTTGGGTTTTTTCACCTTGGTTCAGGAAGAGTCAAAAGTAGCATGAAAATAGTCACATCCTTTGTTTAAGTGTCTCCCTTTCATTCCCAATACTTGGTCATGAAATAATGCTAGGTATATCCTTTGATACAAATGACACATCATCCATATATCATTATTATTGTCATATGTTTTATGCACTTACACCCAAGATTTCTTGGAGTGCTAAATTGGAAACCAAAAAAATTCTATAAATTTCATCATCCTTGCATATTCAACATGTTGTCTGCTAGCAAACTACATCACCTTTGCATATTTTGAGTGATTTTTCCTGATTCATAAAGTTTAGCATCTTAAACATCATTTTACTCCAAATTGTTAACAGTAACCTATGAATGATGTTTTTTATCACATTATATTTGTCTTTAGTGGCTTGTGTTTGAATCTCAAGTGTTTTCATTACTTGTGTGACTACTCTCTTGAGTGAGCATTGTGTTTTGTGGCTATAACTGACTCAAATTGATATACAAAAATTTTAGGGGATTGAATCATAGTATCCTCCTTACCATTCAAGCCACAATTTGGGTTTTTTCACCTTGGTTCAAGAAGAGTCAAAAGTAGCATGAAAATAGTCACATCCTTTGTTTAAGTGTCTCCCTTTCATTCCCAATACTTGGTCATGAAATAATGCTAGGTATATCCTTTGATACAAATGACGCATCATCCATATATCATTCTTATTGTCATATGTTTTATGCACTTGCACCCAAGACTTCTTGGAGTGCTAAATTGGAAACCAAAATAATCCTATAAATTTCATCATCCTTGCATATTCAACATGTTGGTTTCTAGAAAACTACATCACCTTTTCATATTTTGAGTGATTTTTCCCTGATTCATAAAGTTTAGCATCTTAAACATCATTTTAATCCAAATTATTAACATTTACCTATTAATGATGTTTTTTATCACATTATATTTGTCTTTAGTGGCTTGTGTCTGAATCTCAAGTGTTTTCATTGCTTGTGTGACTACTCACTTGAGTGAGCATTGTGTTTTGTGGCTACAATTGACTCAAATTGATATACCAAAATTTTAGGGGATTGAATCATAATATCCCTCCTTACCATTCAAGCCACAATTTGGGTTTTTTCACCTTGGTTCAGGAAGAGTCAAAAGAAGCATGAAAATAGTCACATCCTTTATTCAAGTGCCTCCCTTTCATTCTCAATAATCAGTCATGAAATATTTGCTAAATCTATCCTTGGATACAAATGACATGGCATCCATCTATCATTCTTCTTATCCTCTATTTTATGCACTTATAGCCAAGTCTTCTTGGAGTATTAAATTGGGAACCGATATATTGCACTCTCATCTTCTAATGATAATGAATAAATCTAAAATAGTGGTACCTCCAAGAACATGACCTTTATTCATGAAATCCTCACAAATGTATAATGTCAAGAAAATATATATCGAGGATGAAATCCTATCATTCGATATGAAAGTTGTGTTTGTGTAAAATTTAAATATGGAACAATTAAGAATGTTTAATTCATTCCTAAGTTAAATAAAAACCTATTATCTTGCTCAAAATTAACTAATTTTTTGTAAAATTGTGTTGTAAAATAAATGGTATGTGAAAAATGAACTCATTAATGTTATTGCTTCAGGAATACACAAAAAAAAATTATACATATTTGATGGATTTGTTTCTAAAACTTTATTTTTTTCTACTTCTAAAAATGATCTTCAACTTTGGCATGAAATACTAGGACATATTAATTGCAAAATTATGTATGAAATGTCTCATGTAAACCTAGTTATAATTTTCCCTACGATTAAATCTAATCATAGAACTTGTGAAACTTTCTTTCATGGTAAGTAACATGTTGAACTATTTCACAAACATCATGATCATAATTCCTCTCACTTACTAGAGTTAATTCATAATGATGTAATAGGTCCACTCAAAGTACCCTCTCTCGATGGATCCTTGTATGTTATAATATTTATTGATGATTTCTATAGGATGACCTGGTCATACTACATTAAGAAAAATTCTGATACATTGTCCAAATTTCAAGAATTTAAGGCCTTAGTTGAAAACATGACTAATCTGAAAATTAAAAGGATTATAATTGATAGTGGAGGTGAGTATGTTAGTAAAATTTTGATGATTTCTATGTGTTGTGTGGGATTAAACATGAATTCGATAACTCCTATTCCCCATAACAAAATAACATCGCATAATGAAAAATAGGACCATAATATAAATGGATAAGATAATGATTCATGCATCAAATGTGCCTAAGTTTCTATGGGAAGAATTCATGAACACTATTTTCCATGTTCCAAATAGAATATCTACTAAAGCCTTATATAAAACTACACCTCATGAAGTATAGACAAAACAAAAACTTGATATCTCTCATTTGTATATATTTGGTAGTTCTACTTCCCTCTTTATTCTGAAAGTTAAACAAAAGAAACTCGGTCCTTCCCCCACTATTGTATATTTTTTAGATATGGAGGTCACCCCAAAGGATTAAGAGTATATGATCCATTCAAATATGATATCATAAAATAGGTATGTACATGTTCTAGAAGAAACTATTTTATGAAACCTCCTTTGTTTCTCTTAAGGTAGAAATTCTAGAGTTTAATAATCCTTCTCCATAAAATATAGAAACAAAATTCCAGAGGATGAATATCCTTCTCCATATATTATGGATATGGATATTGAGGGGATTCATCACAATATGTGTCACATTCTAGAATCCCTAAATGGGATCAAAATCTAGTTAAGGAATCTCATCCTTATATCCTTAGAAATATTAGTCAGCATATGTATCATGCCTTGATGACCTTATATGAGGTTAAAACACAATATTTCTAAGAGGCTAATCAAGATGAAATGTGAATCAAAGCTATGATAGTTGAATATGAGTGCCCCAATTAAAAAAATACTTAGGAACTAGTGCCTCCTTCTAAAAGGAGCAGTGTAGGATCTAGGTGGTTATATACAATTAAGTATAACTCTAAAAAAGAAATAAAAAATTTAAAGGAAATATTAGTATCTCATGGGTTCACTCATAAACACGGTATCAACTACATTGAAACCTTTGCTCTTGTAGCCAAAATGAGCACTATTAGGATTCTCCTAACATTAGCTACTCAACATGGGTGGGAGATTCACCAAATGGATGTTAAAAATGATTTTTTAAATGGTGACCTAAAATAATAAATATATATGTGTCAACCTAAAGGTTTTGAAAAACCTAGTAAGGAATTATATGTGTGTAAAGTAAAAAAATCAATGTATGGTCTTAAACAAGTTCCTAGAGCTTGGTATGCTAAGATAAATAGATTCTTTCAAGATCTTGGTTTCAAAATTATTTTTTTAATAATTATTTGTCTGCTAAGTTTTTAAAAATAAAAACATTATCATTATTGTCTTATATGTTGATGATTTTTTGATTACTAGTAGTGATAATAATTTAATTCTTAGAATCAAAGAAAGATTAAGACAATGTTTTGAAATGACTGACTTAGGTTTGTTAAATCATTTTTAGGCATGGTTATCTTTTAGGATCATAAATCTATTATTGCATCTCAATCACAGTATGCTACTAATTTACTTAAAATATTTAACATGATTTATTATAAACTTGTTTCCATTCCCATTAAATTTGGTGTTAAATTATATCCAAAACTTGCATGTGATAAATTTAATCCTACTTTGTATAGACAACTAAGTGGTAGTTTAATTTAAATGATTATTACTAGGCGAGATGTTTCATATGTATTTGAGTTGTTTCTAGATTCATGGATCCTTATGAAACTCATTAGAAAATGGATAAACAGATATTAAAATATATTAAATGAATAATTAATTATGGTTTATATTATTCTTCTAGTAATGATGCAAATTATATGGTTATTTTGATTCTAACCATGTTGGTGATATTATAGATATAAAATCTACTTTTGGATATGTTTTCAAGTTTGGTATAGGTGTCATCACTTAGAGTAGCAAGAAGCAACCAACAATTTCTATCTCTTCTCTGAAGCTGAGTATATAAACTACATGGAAGCAACAAAAGAAACCATGTGTTGCTGAAAATATTGCTAGATGAATTCCATATGGGTGTCAAAAGAAGTAATCTTCTTCAATGTAACATCAGAGTTGCTTTTCTCTTGTGAACAATATAGTTCAGTATCAGAAAACAAATAATATAGAGATACATATGTACTTCATTAGAGAGAAAGTCCTAAATGGTGATATTGATCTCAAATTTTGTCCTAGTGAAAATTAAGTTGCATATATTTTCACAAAGCCACCTGTGTTATGAAGTTCTACAATTTTCGTGCCTTATTAGGCCTTTAGGGTTTCCCTTGAGGAGGAGTTTGGATGACAATGCCACCTCTTAATAGTCTTTTATAAACTTCCTATACTTCCTCCATTTTGTAAAAGATCATTATATGTGAGTCTTAAGTAAATGATCACAACACATGAGTTTACTTGTAATTTCTAGCAAAGCATTAGTTATGGGAGATCCTTATTTTATAAAAAAATCCATAATCTTATGTAAGTATTCATATGTAAGCACTTGTCTGAGAATTTTTTTGGGAATATTTGTATGATTTCCCTTATTTACATGCTAGCCAAATCATAGTTGATGATTTATGCTTTACACATCCTTTTATAGAAAAATATAATTTGGCTTGTTTCCCCACTTAACATTAAGGGGGTATTGGGGTGATAATATTAAGTGGGGACACCATTTAGGTGGGCCACCACTTTACACCCTTTAATGTTTTATTATAAAATATTATTATTAAACTTATTATTATAAGTTTATGTGTCAGGTCCCCATGCCACTTAATGTGGAATTTATTTTAAAATTAAACTAATTGAAAAGGTAAGATTTAAATGGTGCACTCGGTGTAATTGAATCACCCTCCTATTTAATAGGGTGATCTTATTTCTATATTTTATTGTATTTTTGACAAATATATTTGTGCATTTTACAAACCTTTTTAAAGGATGGATTTTGTGTGGGGCTCAAGTAGGAAAGTGGAAGTGTTGGGTGAAAAATTATTTCTCAATAAAGGAAGTGCTTTTTGACAGTGGGGTTTTTATCATGAGGTTTCCCTACTATAAAATTGGTTTTTGTTGTAATGTTTTTTTACTAAATTATATATTTACTTTTTTATGTATTTACATTGTTAAGTGATTTAATTAATTTCATGTATATTTCAAAACTATCGTAATTTTCAAATACATTGGTGAATATTTATTTAATTTAGTAATTTATTATTTATCCCTAATTTCAAAACATTAGTAGGATTAGATGTTTCAATGGGATCATCACATTAAGTTGCATTTGTATCATTAAGATCTTGTATAACATGTAGAAGCTTGATACATCAATTAGTGAGGTGAACAATCCATGTATAATAGTCACAATAAGAATTAACATCAAAATTATTACCATGAGGCTTGTTTGCATCAACATCAAGTGGTGCATTGAGAGACATGATATTACACTCAAATAATTGTTTAAGCATGATTTTTGGATCTCAAGTTAGATCCGTAAATTGCCTTCGTGTAGGTTATAAATGCAAATTAGTAGGTTGAACTATGGCATTAACGGTGTCTTTAGTGGTAGCATTTCCTTTCAATGTAGGTTTCCTTAGAATTTTTGTATTAGATAGAGTAGAAGAGTAAATAACATAATTAATATTATTCATATGTAGTAAATTGGCCTCACATTCTTTGAGTGTATCACATAGATGGTCAAATGAGGAACTTATTGAATATGATTGATTATTACAAAGGGTAAAAAGAAATATTTGTGTGAAGAGATCTTGAAGTTCATTATCAGCTAGTATATTATTCATTTTAGTAATCATAGTCTTATAGAGAAAAAATATAATCATTGATGTGCTCATTAGACCATTGACGCACTTTATACATTTGAGAATAAGAAAAATTGTCACCAATATTGATAGAAAACTATGCAAGAAATTGATTTTGAAATTACTAAAATGTCACATAGAATGTGTGGGGATATTATAGAACCATTGTAAAGAGAAGTCATTGGGACTTCTAGGAAGATATTTGTAAGTAAGATAGTGTTATATGTATAGTCAAAGTAAAATGGAATAATTAAAGGTGTTCTATGGGGTCACTCTTTCCATGATAAATAGGAATCTTAAAAGTAATGAAACACATGTGCAAGGGATAAGAAGGTACTTTGGGTGCTAGTGGGTCATGAGGAAATTAGGTAAAATCCATAATATGAGAAGCAACAAATGCACCTTGTTGTAATTGTAAGATTTGAGCTTGTAAAGTATGGACAATGGTTTCAACATTTTGTGTGCTAGAAAAAGAATCATGTGACCCACTATGATTGCATATATGAATAGGCATAGAAACATGAGGTGTTGGGATATTAAGTTCCCCCACTTATGTAGACATTATAGCATTGAGAATAGTAGATGTCTCTATATTAACTTTTGAAGAAGACTTAAGTTGATGTTGGGCCGCATATAGAAAGATTGAAATATTAGAAAGATTATCTTGTAAGAAACATGTAAGATGTTTTACTTCATCCTAGGAGGGTCATCGGATTGATTTTCATAGTTAGTTTTAGATACTTCACCTCATACATGGTCGGTGATGACAATGAAAATGGTATTAGAAAATATATCAATAGTAAAATAAGAGCAAATAGTATGGACCATAGTGTCACAATGTGTATCAATATAAGGGGAATAATATCTCATACTAGTAGGAGAATGAGAGCCCCTAGGCTTAAGGAGAATATGATAGAAGAGTTGAGGATCAATTATGATGATATAGAAAGAAAAAAACAACACCAAATTTGAATAATATGAGCATACAAAAGTGAACCCTAGGTCAACTAGGGTTTTAAAAAAAATATTTAATTCAAGAGTTTGGTTCACCAAATTTTTACACCCTTACTAATTTTTATAGATTAATTTTATGAAATGTACAACAAGTAAAAGGAATGTAATGTTCATCTTAAGGAGTTAATTTAATTAATTAACTTCCAACATTAATCATGTAATATTAGAATAATGCATTAATACTTGCAAATAGTGATAACAATATACTACAAGTTCAAATACACAAGAGAAGAGATGTACTTAGCTATAAAAAGTGATACGAAGGTATCTAGGACTACATAGATTAGACAATTTGATCACGTTGAAACTGAAGATGCTTTGTTCCTAAGAATACCACTTGAAAATACCCTAGTATAGAACTACACAACTATTCCATGATTGGTTTATGGTCGTAAACCTATTGTATATTTTTCAACCTACTTGGAGTGGGGTTTTGTAACTTTCTATTCCATTCATAGTTCAAGAAATGTGTGTCACGATCAAACCCTATGTGTTACACTATCTTGAAACCATCTAAAATCAGTTGAATAAGACTCAAACCATAACCATGGTTAGAATACCTTACAAGAAGGTTAGTGTTTGGGTTGAAGTGTAATCCATGCAGAATACATTGACACTACTCGAAGAGGCCTTAAACCACATGTAGTTCTCCACCTAGCATGTAATATCTATATGAATCTAGCTAGTTGGAAATTTGAACCACTTTGACCATGCTTGAGATGATTGTGCTCTTGTTAAGACATTAAGTTAAGATCTTTGATTTCTTGGAAATAAATGAGATTAAACTCCACCTATTTGAGTACTTCATAATTGTATTAAATGTTTCCCTAGTGGATGTGCATCATCTTTGGGAAGGTTTAGGGAGTTTGAGTGTCATTGGTGTTAGTATTTACAATGAGAGTGTCAAGTGATTTCTAAGAAAGTAAATGAGGTGATGTTAACTTACTTATATAGTGTTTTGAAGGTGAATTGTTATGCAAAGGCCAACCCAAGAGGACAAAAATACCTAATGAAGATAATCAAATTGAAAGAAAAGTTAGAGGATGTGTTGGTCTAGGACCATACAAATTGGTTAGGACATGAAATTACACCTTGACCATACTATATGATTTTGGAAAAAGTGATAGTAAGTGAAATATGGAAGTGGTGTCATGATAAGAAGAGGTAAAGTACTGATTTTATGCATGTACACTTAGAATTTGATGACACATCAATGTGTAGGAATAAACAAGGTTGAAAAGAGACAACAATATATATCAAACGAGGATAGGATGTGGATATTTTTCTTAGAAAAAGAGGATAGTCACAACCAAGCATTTCAAAAGGATAAATTTCTGAATTTGAGCGTCTATAGATTTATGCCAAAAAGGTCTCGATGTTTTTCATACTCTACCATATATACATATC
This sequence comes from Taxus wallichiana var. yunnanensis, assembly GCA_018340775.1. Classification (NCBI taxonomy): domain Eukaryota; kingdom Viridiplantae; phylum Streptophyta; class Pinopsida; order Cupressales; family Taxaceae; genus Taxus; species Taxus wallichiana. Next base: position 546,862,263 of record CM031237.1, on the reverse strand, counting down.
CACATTTTTTGGGAAAGGTTTACAAGTTATGTGCATGTTTAAAAATATAGATTTAGACAAATATCATTAGATCTCTCATTATTATAAGCTAACTATCATACCCCTATTTGAATCCCTATTTTTAAATTTGAAAAATATCAATTAAGAATTATTACTATTTTTCACATGTATGTAATGATTAATTGAAAGTCATTAATTTAATTGTGTAGCATCTAGGTGTAATGCATGTATCCATCTTACAACAAAACATTAGAATGAAAATTACTAATTATGTTTATAAATGTAACCTATAATGGAATTCAAGTGTGATGATGGAGTGTAATAGTGTGTAGACACTAATTCACACACTTTGGGTATATTTCTAGTCCTAGTCACATACTACTATTCATATGATTCCTAAGCGAGAAAAATACTAATCGATCACTATATTTGGCCATCTTTAATTGTTTTCTAGTTCCTCTTTTTGGTCGTATACTCCTTTCCTAGTCTATCTTTTCATACTTTCAGAATTTAGGACTCTAGACACTAGCGCCTAGGTGCCCTCATCCTCTTGAAGGTGCCCTCTGACCTCTTTGTACTTAGCTCACATATTTTGGGTCTTTTCTAGCCATTTGGGCATATTGATTTTTACTATTTGGACTTTTAGTGGTTAATTATGAAATTCAAACAAGGGAATCATATAAAAATAAAGCTATGTGACCATAAGCGAATGAAAGGATTATGGATTTAAATTCTTCATCAAATCCCATAAATGACCAAGCACTAAGAATCTACTATCACCACCTTAGGTTGCATCCAAGAGAATTTTAAGAGCATTAAAGCATCCATCTAGCTCCACATAAGGGATAAGACTTATTTGTTATTCTCGTATACATCATTTTTCCATGCACATGTCTATCTACATATTTTACATCTAGCTACTTTCTCGCTATCAAGTGTGACATGCACAATAGCCACCTAGGGTTTGATTATAAACACACACATAGAACTACATGAGGTCTGAGATGTAGTGTAGTGCTCATTCGTAAGTTCACTTTGTTTGATGACCAAGGACTCATTCGACCTCCCATTGTGCATATTTATTTTTCAATATTTTATGTAGTTTGGGGGTTTTGTAAGTTCTTCTTTCTTATTAAGTTTTAGGTGAATAAAAGTGAAGTACATGGTGATCAAAGGAGACAATCAACAAACATCTCGTGAACTCGAAAAAATGAGTTTTACGCAAATTTTTATGAGCAATCATAAGCACCTAGAATGGGTCCATGGCACCCAGGTGCTCCTAACTTTGCATAAGCACCCTGGTCCCGACATTTATGGCACTCCTGTAATTTTTTGGGTCTAATAACCCGACTCTTTGTTCAAGCAGATTTTCCATCTTTGCACACCTTTTATCACTACGAATCAACTAATTCTTTTATATTTTCATTTGTAACTAGGGTTTCAAGTTTAAATTACTTAGTTTCTTGGGTAAAAATATGTACTTTATTGCATATTTATTTACTTCACTATTACATATTTAGATTAGTATTTATTTATTTCAATATTTTCATAATCATTTTGGTGAACCCGATCGTTCAAACCCTTCCTTATGAGTATGGATTCTTATTATCAAGTCATGGATCAATGTTCTTATCCTTCTTTCACTCCAACTAAGGTTTTTACATGGTCACTATTGTTGTTAATTTCATGTAAGTTCGTACTCAGCATCCTCCTCACTTTATTACACCTATGGTTGATCCTAATATCAATGTAGTAACCACTGTCGCACTCGTCCTCCTTCGGATCCACCCATTTCCATCCCACCACCTATCACTTCTACTGATCCTACCACTTCTAAGGGCTATGATATCATTGAGCAACTTAAGAATACACTAGCCAAAATATCTCTCTATGACTTATTGTGCAATGCACCTAATTTTTGTGATACATTAGAGGCCACCCTTTTTTGTATTCAAATGAAAGTGATCATTCTTTGGTGTCATTCAAACACCTCATTCAATCTCTCACAAATATGCCACATGTTATATCATTTACTAACGAGGACATATCGCCATCTATTATTGGCAATCCATGTGTGTATTTTCTTATCATTGTTATCATTATCAATATTTATCAAGTGTGTCCTCATCGACAATGGATATGTCATTAATTTATGTGCTCATTCCCTTTTTAGAAAAATTGGCATCAGAGACAATCTGATTGCTAATAATTCCACTCTTATTCGTGGCTATGATTCAAATACTCACACATGCTTGGGCACTATCATATTACCTATAAAGTCGGGCCTAGGAATGTCCCAGGCAGTATTCTTTGTTATCGATACCTCATTTTAGTTCAATATTTTGTTGGGTAGACCTTGGATTCATGTAATGCATACAGTTTCATCCACTATTCATTAATGTGTCAAATTTCTACATGATGGATATGAACATACCATTGTTGTGGACCTTAATCCATTCAAATTCCGTCACATATACCCTATTACTATTATGCCTATTCCTCCATTGCAACCTATTCCATATAAAAATATTAATACCTATGATATCATTCAATCTAGAACTTCATAGTTTTCTTTCACCGGTCCAAGAACTCGGCTATTTCCACTCATACTACTATTATCATTTCACCCATAACATTTTCTCCTTTAAGCACTACTATTCTTTACAAGGTTTCGATACATCCCCATTTGGCTTCAATTAGGACAATGATGATATTCTATACAAGTGTCACTTGATCATTCTCATAATTTCATACTTGGGAATCTTACTTACTCTTCCCCCACCCTTCTAGTAGTATCATGTGTCTTACATGCTCTACACTTCACATCTAGTCTTTCACACATGTCATACACATCTTGATACACTTTCATATTGTCATCACCCCATGACACACTCTTGTGTTATGGTTCAAAATTTACTATTAAGGGCATACTACATACATGAACCTCACATACTACACACTAAACATCACACTTCTTACAATTTGATCACATGCTTGCTATATTTTTCTCATATCTTCTTCCACACATTATGCACATTATTCACTCTACATATTCACGATGTATCATTCTTATATCTACTTTTGTGCTACACTCATTACCCTATGATGTAATATAGTTCCATGGTTCATACTTGACTACAGAGGGTCTAAATCTAAAGTGAACCTCACCACACTCATTCACTCACTCATGTACTCTTTATGCTCTATGCTTTCACTATTGTTAGTGAGAAAATTTGTCTTGTGGACAAATTTGTGGATTTTTCACTTTTTTGACAACACACTGAGCCAATGCTATGGGAATCTAAGTCCATCTACATTTGAATGGTGTAGCTCCCATATTATGCATGAAAAAAAAGTGGATTCAATGGTGGTTTTTCAACCAGAGATCCACATGAACACTCCAATGTCCCTATGGCAATAATAACAACTCCTTGCTATAGCAAAAATCAATTTGAGAAAGGGGAGGGAGTGAGAATGAAGGAGGGGGAAATAAATGTTGTGGGTAGAGTGTCATATGCCCACACACATCAACTAGAAGTTTCATTACATGCATTAATTAATAGAAGAAAGACAAATTTGTAATTTTAGTCATGAGCATATCAGACAGAACAATAAAACATGATGGTCACAAAGAACCAATTGATTTTTCCATCAAGGGGACATAAAATTCCTTCCTTTTTTATTGATCTTAGAGTTGAAACTTTTACAATGAGTGGGAATAAAAGAAAACTATAGAGGATAATAGAAGAAGACTAATAATCATTTTTGTCCTTGTTCCTAAAAAACATGCTTCCAGTTTCCAAATTCAATTGTCAACCCATACAATGAATCTCGGTAGAGGACAAGAAATATCATGCAAGGGGTGGTTACAACTTCCCCAAATGGCTAAAAAGTAGTTACAAAAAAATTGATCATTTTTCCTCTTCCAAATTCCTCTACCACAAAGAAAACACTTATGACGAGCCCAAAAAAGAGTTTCTATTTGTAAAAATATGTTTCATATTTCAATTTGTCAGTTTGCATATGAACCGTTTGATTCTTTTCCCTAATTGCTTTGAAATTACTGGCCATCCACGTGGTAGGAGAACATTGGAGCAAAGTTGGGAAACATTTTTGTATTTTTTTTGCATTCCATATATGTTTTCTCAATTTTCTCCCACAAAAATCCATCAAAATTTAAAATTGAAGTGTCCATCGTGTAGAGAATTTCAACAACTTTCCATTAACACCAAAAACGTGAAAACTAAGCTCTGGTTCAAAAGATATGGCCCTCTGAAGATTTAGGGAAAAATTGGTAAAAACAGAGTCAAAATTAGGGTTGGTGGGGTCAAACTTTAAATTTTTCCCTTTTGGAAAAATTTCCTAGTATCAAAACTCTATAGCCCCACCACTCCAAAACACATGGCACCTTCTGATTCATCCGTAGGCTAAAGACCTACCTTTTTCCTTCTTATTTCATATTGGGAAAAATTTCACAAAAAATTGATCGTGCATCGCCGCTCTGAGACACATGGTGCTCTCCAGAGGTGTTGGGTCGTGAATATGTGGCTCCTTTTTTTTCTTTTAAAATTTAAATTGGGAAAATTTCCCAATTTACCTCTCCGTCCCCGCCACTCCGCCTTGACACATGTTACTCTCGACTCATCCATGATGAATGTTTCCTTTGATTTTTTTCCTAAAAGGGCTAAGTGCCAAGTTTTCCTCTACGCCTCTACCAATGATACTCCCTTCCTCCACAAGCCTGTGGGCTGCTTTATGACTTTTTCACTTTTAATCCAAAAGGGCTAAGTGTCGAATTTCTTTTCACACTTTTTTGCCCATCCTTCAGATAGGAAAATATTTTTTCCTCCAAACTCTACTTGAATCCATAACTTGTAAAATACAAGGAGTTAGGAGGAATTCCTTACCTTTACGGAAAGGGGAAAGAATTCTCTTTCGATGAAGGTGTTTCTAAGAATCCTTGATCCCTTGGGAAGTGCCAAATTTCAAAATACTCAAATTGGACCATTTTTCAAAGGGTAATAACTCAAAATTTCTAAGTCCGGACTTGGAAAAGAAGGAAAATTTTGAGGGGACAACAACTATCATATCTTTCAAGTGCACACATTCAAACCATTTCCGATGACTCACTCTTGTTACTCCCACTCATGTACTCTACAGCTTTCATTTCTTGACTACCGAGGGGAATGTATAAATTAACCTCATCTCATGCATACACATTCACATTTGCTCGGGGGGCACATTACCTCCCTATCACACTCACACTGCATTCCATTCTATCTCAATCATCCATAGCATATTTTATATCTTGGTTACGCATTGGTCTTTCTTACTTATTCTCGCATGTACATCTTGTTTACCATATTAGCTAGATACAATGTATGTCGTTATATTTATCATATACACATATATGTTAACTTTCCTTTCTAGTTTTGATTGCAGGATTTACAAAGATCATTACATATAGCATGGATGTTTGGCACAATATATCTTACTAGTCCCATACCAACTCTTAGGGGCATCCACTTTCCTACACACTATAGGTGATATTGTTTCATTTTTCATAGCACATTACTATATCATATTATACATGTTTTGACATACATTTATCATTCTAATATGTTAATGGGTGTTTCATGTACATATATTTCTTTGTAGGTATATTTGTTAATATGGTTGTTTGTTTCTTTTTTTCTACTATGTTCATGTTTGTATGCCATTATTTTTTGGGCTTCACCCTATGTATTATTTGTTCAATGCTTCGTGCTTTAGGCCACTTTGGCTCTCTTGTCATGCGACATCATGAGTGATTTCCCATGTTTGCAATCAAATTTTGTGGTCTACATTGTTTTCTTGTTTTCTAGCATACATATTGTATTCTCTATGTGTATTTGTACTTGCGTATTTACACTAACACTTATTTCCATCCAATTTACTTGCATGTGCCTTGGTTTTACCAAGCACACTCCCTCCCCTACAGGGCATCAATTTCAGTTCAATGGTGGGTGGTCCATTTTTAGGCCGCATGATCCTAGCAATGTCACATGCACCTAAATGGGGGCATCATTGGGTGAATCATGGGTCCATCCCATAGGTTAAATAGAATGAAATAATTTTCTATATTCACCATAGATTAGTATTTAATAATGTGAATCACATAGTTATTAAATACACTATTAGGTATATGTATTAGTTAAAAAGGTGGGTCAAGAGACATGGCTCTAGGACACCGACTTGGGTCCTCAACACAACATAAACACCAGCGCCTAGACACAGAAAGTAGTGCCTAGGAACCCCTAGCCCTTCTTGAATGCCTATGACCAGGGGGAATTTATACATATTTTCTTAGTTCATCACATTTTTGGTAATATACATGGCGTCTTTTATATTTATTGGACAAAACATTCCTTAAATCCATATTTACTAGCATCCTCATGTATTACACTTTCTTTCCTACTTTTATGTTGGATCATATCAGATCAGATTTGTACACACCATATGTAGTGGTTTTTACACTTTGGGAAGTAGTTAAATCTTGGAGAATAACACTAGAATTTTATCCCTACACTTCTTCCATACTTGGCGCAAAGTTGGCGTGAGATCGCCCAAAACAATCACACTTAACACAACTGGCGTGAGATCACCTAAAAAATGTTCTTCTACATCATCTTCAGGATCATTTCTATCTCTTTCACTCATCACGGATCAGGTGCACATGTTCCATTTCACATTTTTACATAATTTTTACACATTTTGATCAAATTTTCATATACACGTATTTGACTACTTGTTCATTCTTATATTTTACAAGTTCATCCTTATGGTAAGTAGTATAACAACAATCACACATCAAGAGACGTCAAAATAGGTACAATGTGACATTCTACACATACGATTTCACCCCTAGGTCATCATCATTTTTCACTTCCTCTTCTTTACATCCACACTTCATATTTTTATCACTCCACATTTTTCTTATCTCCTAGTCATGCTTTTAGAAATCAATCTACATGGTTATCAAGTACATATCTCTTATCTATTTTATGTTATCGAGTATTCACTCAACAACATAAAGTGGGAGAAAAATGTAAACACTAAATCATGTACTTTTGGTATATTTCTAGTCCTGATCACATACTATTATTCATATGATTCCTAAGTGAGAAAATTACTAATTGATCATTGTCTTTGGCCATCTTTGCTTGTTTTCTAGTTCATTTTTTTGTCTTACATTCCTTCTCACCCAATCTTTCTTTTCATACTTTGGATTTTTTACTCTAGACACCATTGCGCAACGGCCTAGGACGACGAAATGCCCAAGTTCCCTTGTCCCCTTTGGGTGCCCCCGACATCTTTTTACTTAGCTCTCATATTTTGGTTATTTTCTAGTCATTTGGTCATCTTGTTTTGTACTAGTCATCCTATTAGTGGTTAATTACAAAATTCAAACAATATAATTATATAAATATAAAGCTATGTGACCATAATAAATGACCAAGAACTAAGCATCTACTATCACCACCTAAGGTTGCATCCAAGAGCATTCTAAGAACATTCAAGCATCCATCTAGCTCCACATAAAGGACAAGGGACTGTTATTTCTGCATACACTTCATAGGAGGGGAAGTTCATTTTTCCATGCACACATATTTACATATTTTACATCTAGCTACTTTCTCGTTATCAAGTGTGACACGCACAAGAGCCACCTAGGGCATGATTCTACACACAACATACACACACATAGAAATACATGAATTATGAGATGTAGTGCAGTTCTTGGTTGTAAGTTAACTTTGTTGACAGCCGAGGACAGTCCAACCTCCCATTTTGCATCTTTATTTTCTTAGGATTTGATGTAGTTTGGGGATTTTGCATGTGCTTCTTTCTTGTTACATTTTTTAGGTGAAGTGTAGTGAAGTACATGTGATCAAAGGTGATAGCTAGTAAACATCTCATGACCTTGTGAAACAGAGTTTCATAGTTTTTGAGCGATCACAGGTGCCTAGAACAGGTTCTTGACACCTCAGGTGCCCCCGACCTTGTATAGGCACCCTGGTCCTGACATTTCCAACACTCATGTAATTTTTGGGTCTGATTGGGACATCTTGCCTCTTTGTTCCAATAGTTTCCCAGCTATGCACACCTTTGACATCACTTTGTGAATAGCTAAGTATTTTATCTTTTCCTTTTTGCAACTAGGGTTTCAAGTTTGAATTTCTTATTTTCTTGGGTCAAAATATGTACTTTATTATAAATTTATTTATAGCATTGTTACATATTTAGATTATCATTTATTTATTTCAATATTTTCATAATCATAGTGTAATAAGTCAATAAAATAATGTTAACCATAAATTTGACATCCATTTAACTATCGTAGTGTATTTTCAACAATAATTTGTGTCTATTTGATGTATATATGTAATTTTTTCTCTGTTCTTGGAGGAGATCAAAAAATTGTGGTATCTTAGGCATATAATGGAGTTTGGAAACCATTTTTCTCAAAGATATTTTTGGCCCCAACATCGTGATGCAAATAGGTTATGGAAATCTATACAAGTTCGATGGGAGAAGGAAATGGAGTCATTAATCAATGTGGTAAGTTATAAATCCAAGATGTACACCTCGAAAATTATATCTCACAACATTTTTACGTCGATATGCATTAACGTAAAATGGTGGTGGTGGAGTGTAATAGATGAGATGTTGATAAAAATGGTTTGAACTTAAAAAATTTCTCCATTTCAATGTATATAACAGTTTCAATTTTAATTTTGGTGTCAATTTGATCATTATGTGGAATGTTTTTGCTTTCTTGAAGAATGCAATCTGAAATTTTCTTGTAGAGTTTAGAGTTAGTTCCTTCTTTTAGAAAGGACTTTTTGAGCCCAACGCATAGGTGAATTCAAATTGTGGATATACATCACCAATCAATAAGAATTTTTAGAAAATATGATAAGATTCATTAATCAATGTGGTTTCAAACACATCTAGAAGATAGGTGCCTCAAAATTATTTAATCTCTAATGGTTTTCAGAGAGATTTCTATAATAATTTATTATTAAGTAGATCCAAGAGAAGCCATGAAAAATATAATTATTGTTAAACTAGCAATCGCATGCAAGAAATGCAATTTTGAACACCAAAAGGGATTGGGTGGAGGAGGTGTGAAGGGCTGATTTTGAAGGAAATAAATTTGTTAGTGGAATTTAACAAAGGAAAACATAGAGTTGGGGATAGATGGATGGAAAAAAAATGAGAAAGGGAATCTTGAAAATTTATTTTTCAACCATCTTATCAATTATTGTACAAAAATTCTTTATTTTTATCATTCTATGGACGTGAATGGTAAGTATAGACACAAAATCTATGCACTTGGGTATATTTCTAGGTCCTAAAAGCATGCTAGCATTTACATGATTCCTAAGAAAAAACTAGTAATTGTTAACTCCCTTTAGCCTTTTGCTTTGTCTTCTACACTTTTATTGGATTTATACATATTGCACTCTTTCCAACATTTGATTGTTTTATTTTTCTATGGCTTCGAACACTAGCACCCAGTTGAGACACTAGCGCAAGGTGCTCCTATCCTCTTAGGTGCTCTTGTCCTTTACCTTTTTCTTATCATTTTGGACCCCTTTCATTTCTTGATTTCTTTTTAAGTTACTTTGGGTCGGCCTTCAGTTGTCAATTACAAAATTCAAACAAGGGTATCATATAAATACACATTTATGTTTTCAAAATAAAGGACCAAGCACAAAGCATTAAATATTATCACCTAATATTGCATCCAAAGGCACAAAAAATGTCAAAGAATTCATCTAGCACACTCATTCAAGGGAAAAGGGTTGCATCACTCTGCATACAAAGCATAGGAGGGGAATTCTATTCTATTTGATTACACACATTTACATCTAGAGAATTTTAGATCTAACATGTTATCTTAGTGCAACTTACACAAGGGAATCCTAGGGCATCATTACACACACTTACAAAAAGAAATAAATGGATTCTGAAATGTAATACAGTTGATTTCGGTACTAAATTCATTCTTGGGTGACCGTCGGGGTCAATTTGACTCCACATTCTACATCTTTTTTATTATATTTGATGTGGTTTGTGGATATGTGCAGTAGACAACTTATTTTACAGTTACAAGTAAATTCGGTGATCAAGTAGCGAAACCAAAGCGAAAACATAGATTATCAATGAAGCCCTCCTACACAAAAGAGGCTAGATCTAGATCATTCACACATACACTAACACCTAGGATGGACACTAGCACCCAGGTGCTCATGTCCTCCCATGGTAACTTATGTCAGGAACATTCCTAACTCTCATAACCTCTAATGAGCATTGATGATACACTTCTCAATTTGTTTCAATTGTTCACCTTCCCATATCACTTTTAGATTTCTCAAGAATCAACTAAGTCTCTCTATCTCCCTCTCTTTCTTATGGTTTCACATTTATACATGTTTGTTTACTTACATCTTACTATATATAAGTATTTATATATCATTCATTATAGTAGTTACTCTACAATTATATTTAATTAAATTTATATTAAAATCATTTGGTGAACCCCACTCATGATCAAACACTTGGATCTTTATTTTTCCTATTATATCTAGATCTTCTTTCATGGCTCCTAAAGTCTCCTTGCATCAATTACTTCAAATGCACCCACCTTGCAAAGATGTTTTCCAAAAATCCCTAGATATTATGTACCTCCCTCATAATATGCCCTGCACAAGTAAGTGTCATCTTTGATCATCTCTCTGATGACTTTATTGGTCCTAACACCACAACCAATCAATCCATTTATAAGTCAATTCAATATTTACATTGTTTATTTCAAGATAAAATTCAAGATATGGAAACCATGATTACATCTCTCACAACTGAAATCCAACATCTCAAGGATGTTTCTCAAGCCCATACTAGTTATTCTTTTACACCTCATCCTAATCTTATGTATTCTACATTTGCTCATATAAGTGAACCCCAAGTCTTACCACTACCAAAACCTCTCAATTTTGATCTAAATGTTAAGCAACATGATATTATTCCTAATCTCCTCAATCACCAATTGATCAACTTGCCAACTACTCATTGTTACCCTCCTTATCGGCTTGCCAAATACATAGGTCTCTCATTTTGTAATTATCATAGACTTAATGGACATCATGACAATGATTGCTATGCTTTAAAATGAAGAATTAAGCACCTTGAGCATCAGGGTTTTATTTCATTTGCTACACAACATTCTACTACATGTTCATCTCCAATTGCTAAATCCCATTGGGCTCCCAAATCTTATCCCTCTATGTCTAATGAGCATCATGCCATAATTACTAATGTTCCTTCTTCAAGTTAGTCAAGAGCTGCCTATCCAACCCAATGTCATACCACCTCTCAAAATTTGTACCCTATCACCTCTTCTTATCAAGTCTTGTACGGTGTTACCAATCCTAAATCAGCAACCACAAACCAAGAAAGACCAACCAACTCACCATGTGATATCTAACCTCTTTAAAATTCCTTACGTCACCCCCGCAATCCAACCCCTGGTCCTACTTTTGCTTATACCTCTCATCATGAACACAAATATTTCTTTATAATACATTTCAAAATTCATCACCATCAAAATCTATCTCTTACATCATCACATAGATTCCATCACCGGCACACTTGAGGGGCATTATTCCTTCCTCCCTCTCTTCTATCACTATCGTTGTCTCTATATTAGCTATCACACTTCACACTTCATGATTTATGTCTAATATTTTTACACACTTATCCACATTTGGTACACACATTGTACATCAGATCACTACTCACTACTGATGATGAACTCTAGTTCCATGGTTCATACTTGACTGTTGAGGGTTCAATTCTTAAAGGAATCCCGCATCACATACTTTCCATGCTCAACGCTTCACAATACATCTTTCCTAGCATCTACACTACATCATATGCAATAAAATCATTACTCGATGACGCACTCTTGTGATATGGTTCACACTTTACCGTTGAGAGAACACTTCATCAATGAACCTCACCTTATATACACATTTCACACTTTTTGCTTCACGATATATCTTTCTAATATCTAATCTCACACAATACACTCATTTCCCGATAACGCACTCTTTTTCTATGGTTCATTATTGATTGTTGAGGGATCATTTATAAATGAACCTCATCTCATACACATCCATTGGAGGAAACACTAATCCTATCATCATCACACCATTATACTCATACAACATTTACATATCTTGGTTTCATTTATTCTTGCTAGCTTACACTACTTACATCTTGTACTTTGCTTACTATGCTGACGGATTCTTAGTATGTCATTACCTTTTTCTATATACACATACGCGTTCACATGGTATCTTAAAGTGAGTGTAGGACCTATCACATATTCATACATAATGCATTATAGTCATGAGATCTCTTTACCAATCCCACCGAGGATCCCTTGGGGGCATCTACCTTTACTACTCTCATGCTTCACATATTACAAGGTTCTATTGTTACATTATCCACTACTTCTTGTTGCTACTACTTATTTTTTCTTTGTTATATACATGCTTTGGCATACTAGTTATGTTTCTAACATTCTAACGGGTGTTTCATGTGTAGTATTTTCTTGCACGGGATCTATACAACCATGGTTCTTTGCCACCTTTTTCTTATTACTTGCTTACTATTGTTTTCTATTGTATGTTATTTTTTGCGGGATATGCCCTATGTCATGTGTGATCATTATATGCTTTTATCCACTTTGGTCACGATTGTATTGTGACATTGTGAGTGATGTCTCATGTATGAAACCCTCTTTTTGTGGTTCATCTTGTTTTCACGCTTGCTTATTACATTGACTTCTATTACATGCTAGTTATTTCTACTAACACTTATTACTAGCCTATCTTGTTTGCATGTGCCTTGGATTCTACCATGCACATCCCCTACCCCCTGTAAGTCTCCACTTTCAAATATGCATATCAACTTTTGGTCCTCTCCTTTGGACTACATTATCCTGATTTTGCATGTACCCCTAGACGAGGGGGCATCTATTGGGTGAAAAAATCACCCCTATAAAAGCTCATAGAGGATAGAATTAGCATATGAATATAATCAGAACGGTCCAAAATCAGACTTGAACCTCACAAAAATAGAATACACTAGCACCCGGTAGTAGATAGTATCTCCGGCACTTGTGTCCCCCTTGGGCGCTTGTGTCCTGGGGGAAAAAATAATCAATTTCTCATATCAGCACAAATCTCCAACATATTTTAGAATAGTTCTACAATAGTAGGCACTTTCCTCTAGTTACAAAATTCACTTTATTAGTACATTTCAGTTACAATCAGGACTAATCATAACAAATAAGGATGTACCATCTATAGTAGTGCTTATTCAGAAAGTGTCATGGAAGGAGAGAAAACTAGACCTTTCTCCCCAACACTCTTCTCTTGGTGTGAGACTCTTGGCTTGAGATCACCCAAAAACCTCACCATTTGGCAACAAGTTTAGTAACATCTCCAAGTTAATCAAGTAAAACTCTTTGTCTCTTACACTCTTACACATCAGGTACACACTTTCCTTTTACATACTTTCACACTTTTACTTACTTATACACATGTTACTTTGATTTCTCATATATAGAACTTTGAATACTCTTTTGCTCTTATTTTGTAGGTTTATCCTTAATACGCAACAAGGATCATCTCACATCAGCAAACATAGCATACTACTATGTATACACTTCATCCCTAGGGTCCACTTCCCTTTCCTAGTCTCCACGCTTCACATTGTGATCACTTCACGCTTCACTTGTCCACTTAGCACGCTATTAGAAACACTCTTCTCTACAAGATCATAAGGTATGCATCTTCTATCTACTTTACACTATCAAGTATTTACTCAATAAAATAAAGTGGGGGCAAAATGTAGACACAAAATCTATACACTTGGGTACATTTCTAGGTCCTAAAAGCATGCTAGCATTTACATGATTCCTAAGAAAGAAAAATAGTAATTGATAACTCCTTTAGCTTTTTGTTTTGTCTTTTGCACTTTTATTGGCTTTATACATATTACACTCTTTTCGACATTTGATTGTTTATTTTTCTATGGTTACAAACACTAGCACCCAGTTAGCACTCTAGCACTAGACACTCCTATCCTCCTAGGTGCTCTTATTCTTCTTTACCTTTTTCTTATCCTTTTGGACCCCTTTCACTTCTTGATTACTTTTTACTACTTTGGGTTGGCCTTTCAATTGTCAATTATGAAATTCAAACAAGGGAATCATATAAATACACAATTATGTTTTCAAAATAAAGGACCAAGCACTAAGCATTACATACTATCACCTAAGCTTGCATCCAAAGGCACAAAATCACTTCAAATCATCCATCTAGCACACTCATTCAAGGGACAAAGGTTGTATCACTCTATATACATATCATAAGCGGGGAAGTCTATTATATTTCATTACACACATTTACATCTAGATAATTCTAGATCTATCCTAATATCTTATTACAACTTGCACAAGGGCATCATAGGTGATCATTACAAACAATTACACAAAGAACTACATGGATTCTAGTGTCCCCCGGATTTCATCCACGAAATCATGCGACTACCCTATCTCGAAAAATTTTCATACTTTTAAAATAATGGGTCGTTTTGTGTTTTTATTGCCTGAAAGTTCTTGTATTGCATCAAGATATTCCCAAAGAGCCATATTAGCCTTTTTTGCCAAATACCCAAATGCCCAAAATTGTTATATTTTGTCGTCAAGATTTGTCTACGGAAAATTTGTATTTAATTATTTTGAGCCCCGTATGAGGCTATTTGTGCCCCGCTTTTAACTCTATTATGATCGAACATATCATTATTCCCTTGTACTAGAAGTATTTTAACTTGGAATAAGTTTTGAGCTTTATTTGTGACTTTTGGCAATTTTTCGTGTTTTTGTGTTGTCCGTTTAGTTTTCTGTGAAATTTCTCTAAAACAATTCCCTTTTTAGGGTAAGCTCGATTTTGGCCTCGAGCAACTAGAAAACATATACACACGTTATGCCCAGAGGAAGTCACCATCAAAGGTCCGGATCACTTGGAAAAATTGAAGTCGTGAATGGAAAAGCCCCTACGGGTTGGGCACATTTTTGGAAAACAAAGGATTTAAGTCTGCAATAGGAAAAATACAAGTAGCGGGAAAGATGGGAATTTTGTACACCGCCAAGAACATACTTTTTCCCATGATATAAAATTCACTTAAGCCGCAAAGTGGGAAAGTTAGAGGTCAGAGGCAAAGTGGGAATTTATTGCCTGCCTTGCAAGGTAAAAATTCTCATGATAAAATAAAAGGAATGTGACTTAAGTGAAATCATGGGATTTTAGTGCCTACCTTGCAGGGTAAATAATCCCATTGTCAAAGTCAAATCACTTAAGTGGATCATGGGATTTTTGGGGCTGCCTTGCAGGGTAAAAAATCCCATTGTCAGAAATTCTTAAAAATAGAATTCTATTATGCAAAAAGTGCGACCCACCTTGGGTGAATAATAATGCATTAAATAAATATTTGTTAATATTTATTCACCCAATTTTGGCACCTAGGCTTGTGGAAAAGTCAACAAAGGGAAGTGGACATAAGGAATTTAAAAATAGAATTCCAAAATTAAATAAATTTAATTTATTTAATGCAGCCCCTTTTGAGAAGGAATTAATACTTTTTAAAGTATTAAATGATTATATTAATTCCTATTTTCAGTGGCTATGGTCAAAGCACACTGTGAAGCTTGAGTGAAGTGATGTGTGAAGGATTAAATTGGATTAATTTAATTTATTGGATGGTTGTCCTTAAACATGCTATTTTTAAAGAGAAGAGCATGATTTTTAATTAATTAATTACCTTTAATTGTTAAGGCAATTATTACTTATAGAATTATGAGGGTTATATAAGCATGGGCAGCCATATGGGTGAATTATTTAATTCACACGTAAAGAATTGTAGCCAAGAGAAAAAGTGCGGCCCATTTGAAGAAGGATTTTGCTCAAGCAAGGTGGAAACAAGGCATTTGAAGAAGGATTTTTCTCAGGCAAGGTGGAAACAAGGCATTTGAAGAAGGATTTTGCTTAGGAAAGGTGGCAACAAGGCTAAAAGCTTCCAAATTTGGCACATGCTTTGAAGGAGGTTGATCTTTGTCTACATAATTGTTTGCATAAGTGTTACAGGTGCTAAGGAATTCATTACATGTGTTTTTCAAAAGAAAAGGAACTTATATCAATGTCCAATACATTGAATATTTCCTCCGAATCTGAAGGATTATCCAGATCTACACTAGTTTTGAAGAAATCCGGCCAAGTAAGAAGAAAAAGAATTATTTAGATAAAGATAGACAAAGCTATGGCGAAGAGAGATGAAAAAGAAAGCACAACGGAGTCATGCATCACTTCTAAATTTACAGATACTGGAGACACGGATCTAGGCTCGAAACCTCTTGCTGAATTGATAGACAGATCCAGAGCAGGAGAAACTTCACTCATGCATGCGATTAAAAGCAGTGGAATTATTCGAGTTGCAGCAGATTTTCCATCCATAGCCCAGTTGCCAGATTTTGTTATGTAGGTACAGATCCATATCTAGATGAAGATGCAGATGCAGATGCAAATCCATATGCAGATCCAAATCCAGATCTCATAGTTGCAAAAGCTTCTGGCACAAAGGCTTCATCCTCTTTTTCAAATGCAGGCTGTGAAGAAGTCAATGCATGGAAAAGTCCTTCCAAGATCTTGCAAATGCTCCCATCTTCCAGTTGAAGCCTTCATTGAATATTAATTCATCCGAAGTGCTTTCAAGAATTTTTAATTGCTCATATGCAATTAAAAATAAGGATGATGAGTTATTTACGACAAACAATGCATTGATGCATGTACTAGAGAAGAACTACAAAAGCTTCAAGGATAAAAGAGAAGACAAGGTGAAGGAAAAATCCAGCTTGTTTCCAATTCCAGCTTGTTGTTTCCAGATCCAACTATTTCCAGATCCAGCTACTTCCAGCCGCTTCCAATTCCAGCTGCTTCCAATTCCAGCCATTTCCAATTCTAGCTTGCTTCCAGATCCAGCTACTCCCAGATCCAGTTTGGTGAGAATCAAAGGCAAAAGAATCAGCTACATGCAGACATGAAAAAGGACAAGACTGTAGCTTTCCTCTTCCTTCTTCTTTCCTCCGACAAAGTAATTGAGCGATCAATTAAATTATACAACTTAAGTGATTGGTTTAAAAGCCATTACTTGAAGAAGTCAACTACTTGGAGATAGGTGGCACATGCAAAATAGAAGGTTCTATTTTCAGTTGCAAATCATACATGTCATGCAAAGAGGAATTCTAGGAGGGAGATTGCCAGTTGTTTCTTTTCCAACTTCCACATGTGTCAGTTCAACTAAAGCTTCCAACTTGTAATTGCCCCTCTACATTCTATAAGTAGAGGAAGAACCTTTGGGTTAATAATCAGAATTTGTAAGCAGCAATCTTGTGTTCTAGACTTTGTGCTAAACCCCTGAGAGCAACTTGGAGCAAAGGAATACAAAGGAGCAGGTTTCAAAGAACTTTGTGTCACGGTGTACTGTGTTTCTTGCTTTTAATCTTAGATCTCTTAATAAACTTTGTGTTATTTTAGATCTGGATCTAGAGCTGCCTTTGTTTTATAATTTTGTGTGTTCATATCTATTAAGTTTCTTCTATGTGCATGCAATTAGCTCTGCTATCTACTAATTGGGATGCACATCTTCCCATTTCTTCTCTGTATTTCCTTTACTTCCTTCTTCTATAAAATACTTCCTTTCTTGAATAGCTGCTTACTTGTTGTAGAACTTCTTAGTTATGGTTCATGAACTAAGTGGTTAAAGTAAAACCCCTGATAGATAATAACACATTTTTATTGAAAAATCTAACATAGGAGCCTCACCGGTTAAATGACGGAGATTTATCTCATGACTGCCTAAGTTTGATGCTATGCAAAAATCTAGCCAACAGTTTTTGGCGACTCCGCTGGGGAACAACTCTTTTTGCAGATCAAGGCTTATTTATGCAGATCTAAGTGTTTTCCCATACAAATCTCAACCTGGCTGAACGTCCATTCACCCGATCTGTGAAGGCACAAGGAAGGACTGATCATTTCTTCAAACTACAGGAGCAATTCAATTTCAATCATCCTCCTCAAGTTAGAAGCCACAGATCCAGTCTTTCACCAGAAGGAGAGTGCAAACACATCCAGATCCGATCATCTTCAAAGCATAATCTGGCAGCTAGAATTATTCATCAAGTCTACTCTTGGAGAGGACGTGCCCCATTCATCATGCTGAACCGAAACCCACTTGCCCCTGCAGCACCTGTTCCATGGGGTGCAGCTTTTGGGCCTTTGAATCTGACTCCTATGCATGATCTACCTAAAGGGACGAGAAAGAATTTTCTAAAATTCTTTGGAGATGGAAAGCTAGAATCCAGATGACCACTTGGCTACATTTTTCATATCCTGTGGAGTGCTTGCAGTCAAACATGAAGATGTATCTGTCTGACTCTTCATAGAGACTCTGCATGACTTGGCTGGAGAATGGTTCTATCGGCTAGCTTCTGGCACCATAACCAACTGGGCTACTATGCGGGATGTGTTCCTGAAAAGATTCAAACCAGCTGAAGATTCTAGTACATTGATTACTCAGCTCACTCAGTTGAAGAAGGAGCCACATGAGCACATGCGGGATTTTATTGCAAAATTCCAAAGATTACTGTACAAAATTCCAGCTTCTGCTTCTCTGAATGATGAGAATCAAAAGGTGTTCTTCATCAATGCTTTACTTCCTAAAGTAAGCTATCAACTATGAAGAGCACATCCTATTGACTTGTTAGTAGCTCAAAACATGGCAGTTGAAATTGAAGACGACCTCATCATGGCTGGAAAGATAAAGAGCAACACTTCTAGAGCTGAAAGTTCATCCTCTACTACTACTTTGGATTCGTTGCTGCAAAATTTAGCACATGAGATGATACGAGATGAAGAAACAAATGGCTCAAATGGCTCAAGGAAACAATATCGCCTCGCTCGAATTTCAACAACAACTCGGAACTACATTACTAGTTCCCAAAGATTAGCAATTGAAGTTGCTCCTAGAAACAACATGGAGATGAATGAAGAAGACCAGGAAGTTGACGCTAATCATCTCGAGGATGATGATTTTATAGGTCCTGCTGGCGACTCCAACATTAATTACCTGAACTACAAGTTTGAACATGACGATGAGAAACTTCATGAAGATGATCATGGTCATGCATATGCAGTACTTACAAGATCACAAACTCGCCAAGCTGAGGCATTAGCTGATGAACAAAGAAGGGGCATCCCTTTGCCTTCTTCCTTAGCTCCTAGAAGTAAGCATGTGAGTTCTTCATCTCAACCACAGAAAGCGGCTCAGGTATCTGAATCTATTTCTTCTTTTAACATTATTTGATCATGACAAGAAAACTAAAGTTCAAATGTCGAAGTTGAATACCGAGAGTTTTCTGAGAAGCGGTTAAATAGGCTAGTCAAATATGTATAATCACCAAGACAATCCAATACATCAAAAGGCCTTTTCCTAAGCCCAAAGATACTCCTCCACAAAACAACACTGCAGTTGTTAAATCCTCACCATCTTCTGAAAGAGTAGAACCTTTCTATGTCTCCCTATTGCTTAATGGTTTCAAGTTAAGCAACTGCATTTTAGATTCAAGTGTGTCTGACAATGTCATGCCAGCTAAAGTTGCAGATGCTCTTGGGCTTACCTTGACAAAGACCATAAAAAGGTGTTATTCCATGGAGAGACAAGTCCCTTTAATTAGACAAATCAAAGATGCACAAGCTGTTCTGGTGGATTTTCCGACAAAAGATTAAAGATGACAATCTTAGTTGCAGATATTCCTGTCTCCTATGGGATGTTGCTGAGTAGAAACTTCTGCAAAGAGCTGGGAGGAGAAGTAAAGATGGATTGGTCCTATGCACATATTCCTATCAAAGGAATTAATTAGAAGTTGGAGCTGGAAAAGAAGTCCAAGTACACGGTTACAAAATATGAGGATCCTAGATCTCAAATTCTTTTTCAAGGATCTGACCATGGGGTCTATTTCTTGGAAATGGATAAAAACATTCCAGAGCCAGAACTTCAACCAGAGCTAGAGCCAGCAAAAGAAGAAAAAGTTTGGACTCTGGAGTTTAAAGGCACATGTTGTTCTTTTGGATCAGGAGCTGGCGCTCTACTAATATCTCCAGACCATGAGATATTTCCATAATCTCACAAGCTGATGTTCGAGAACACCAATAATACGGAAGAGTATGAAGCTCTTGCTACTAGGAATGGAGCTAAAAAGAAAGGAGTAAAACTCCTCAAAGCTCAAGGAGATGCTGAACTTCTAGTAAAGTAGGTTCGAGGGAAAAATCAAGTCAAAAGAGATAAGTTAGAGCATTACAGAGATAAAGTGATTTCGCCAAATTCGATTTTGCAGCCTTCTCTATTGACTTCGTTCCAATAAACCAAAACTCCAAGGTAGATTCTTTGGCAGTCACGGCTACACTATTGAATCCGGATAGACCACCATCCATATTCAGACAAGGAAACTATAAAGTGGAGATGGTCTACCACCCCAAAGTCCCTGAACAAACATTTACATGTCTGCATGTTGAAGGGAATATATCACCACCATGACAAATAGTCATAAACAAAAATAATCCGGTTATGGTGATAGTAGTGGAATGATCCAACCAAAAGGTAACAAAATCCCCAAGGATTTAGTTTCCTTAGTGGAGACTTTCAACAAGCATGATCAGTACCTGAAGAAGAACAAAGAATATGGTGATAGTTCTTCCTTCGAAGTGCAACAAGTGAATCTGGGAACGAGAGAAGTTGATGTAAACTTACCCACCACAAAAAGAAGAAAGGATGAGCCACCACCAGATGAAGTTGATAAGGACTTGCCCAGAGTATTTGACAAGAAGGCCAAAGAAAGGAAGTTCGAGATTCGAGACTGGGTACTACGTGGGACAAGAGATATGAACCTGAAGGGCATGCACGAACAAATTTGATTCACTCTAGAAAGGGCCCTTCGTGATCAAAAGAGTTGAAGGAATGGATACCTTCTTCCTTGCCTATCGGGATGGAATTGAGTTACCATTTCCTTTCAATGGGCAACATCTGAAGTTGTTTAAGAATCGAAAAAGTAGGTTAAAACCTGTATGTATATAAATAAAACTTTGTTTGTTTTTCCTTGTTTTATTTTTGTTTTTTGTTTTTTTGCCGACCTCGTGCCCAAAGGACAATATACAAAACCAAAGATATTGGGATCTCATCTTTTCCCTTGTCAACTCCGACAGAAAAAGATGTCCATAGATGGAGCAATGGTGTACCCTAGATTTCATCATGAAATCATGACTACCCTATCGAAAAATTTTCATACTTTTAAAATAATGGGTCATTTTGTGTTTTTATTGCCTCGAAAGTTCTTGTATTACATCAAGATATTCCTAAAGAGCCATATTAGCCTTTTTCGCCAAATACCCGTGATGCCCAAAATTGTTATATTCGTCATCGTGATTTGTATGCTGGGTAAATTTGTATTTAATTATTTTGAGCCCCGTATGAGTCTATTTGTGCCCGTTTTAACTCTGTTATGATTGACCATATCATTATTCCTTGCACCAGAAGGATTTTAACTTGGAATAAGTTTTGAGCTTTATTTGTGACTTTTGGTAATTTTTCGTGTTTTTTGTTGTCGTTTCCGTTTCATTTTCTGTGAAATTTCTCTAGAACAATTCCTTTACCGAGTAAGCCCGATTTCTAGCCTGGAGAAACTGGAAAACATATACGCACGTTATGCCTAGAGGAAGTCACCATCAAAGGTCTGGATCACTGGGAAAATTGAAGTCGTGCATGGAAAATCCCCTGCGGGGTTGGGCGCATTTTTGGAAAACAAAGGATTTAAGCTATAATGGGAAAAATACAAGAAGCAGGCAAGATGGGAATTTCATACCTACCTAGAACGTACTTTTTCCCGTGATATAAAATTCACTTAAGCTGCAGTGGGAAAGTTAGAGGTCGCAGTGTGCAAGAATTTATTGCCTACCTCTTGCAGGTAAAAATTCCCATGATAAAATAAAAGGAAAGTGACTTAAGTGAAATCATGGGATTTTAGTGCCTGCCTTATAGGGTAAATAATCCCATTGTCAAAGTCAAATCACTTAAGTGGATCATGGGATTTCCGGGGCTGCCTTGCAGGTAAAAATCCCATTGTCAGAAATTCTTAAAAATAGAATTCTATTATGCAAAAAAGTGCGACCCACCTTGGGTGAATAATAATGCATTAAATAAATATTTGTTAATATTTATTCACCCAATTTTGGCACCCAGGCTTGTGGAAAAGTCAACAAAGGGAAGTGGACATAAGGAATTTAAAAATAGAATTCCAAAATTAAATAAATTTAATTTATTTAATGCAGCCCCTTTTGAGAAGGAATTAATACTTTTTAAAGTATTAAATGATTATATTAATTCCTATTTTCAGTGGCTATGGTCAAAGCACACTGTGAAGCTTAAGTGAAGTGAAGTGTGAAGGATTAAATTGGATTAATTTAATTTATTGGATGGTTGTCCTTAAACATGCTATTTTTAAAGAGAAGAGCATGATTTTTAATTAATTAATTGCCTTTAATTGTTAGGGCAATTATTAATTATAGAATTGTGAGGGTTATATAAGCATGGGCAGCCATATGGGTGAATTATTTAATTCATAGGTAAAGAATTGCAGCCAAGAGGAAAAGTGCGCCCCATTTGAAGAAGGATTTTGCTCAGGCAAGGTGGAAACAAGGCATTTGAAGAAGGATTTTGCTCAGGCAAGGTGGAAACAAGGCATTTGAAGAAGGATTTTTCTGGCAAGGTGGCAACAAGGCTAAAAGCTTCCAAATTTGGCGCATGCTTTGAAGGAGGTTGATCTTTTCGCATAATTGTTTGCATAAGTGTTACAGGTGCTAAGGAATTCATTATAGGTGTTTTTCAAAAGAAAAGGAACTTATATCAATGTCTAATACATTGAATATTTCCTCCGAATCTGAAGGATTATCCAGATCTACACTAGTTTTGAAGAAATCCGGCCAAGTAAGAAGAAAAAGAATTATTCAGACAAAGATAGACAAAGCTATGGCGAAGAGAGATGAAAAAGAAAGCACAATGAGTCATGCATCACTTCTAAATTTATAGATATTGGAGACACAGATCTAGGCTCGAAACCTCTTCTTTGAATTGATAGATAGATCCAAAGCAAGAGAAAACTTCACTCATGCATACAGATTAAAAGCAGTGGAATTATTCGAGTTGTAGCTTTTCCATCCACATCCTAGTTGCCAAAGTTTGTTATTTAGGTACATATCCATATCCAGATGTAGATGCAAATGTAGATGCAAATCCATATGTAGATCTAGATCCAGATCTCATGGTTGCAAAATCTTCTAGGACAAAGGCTTCATCCTCTTGTTTCGAATGCAGCCTGTGAAGAATTCAGTGCATGGAAAATTCCTTCCAAAATCTTGTGTAAATGCTCCCATCTTCCAGTTGAAGCCTTCATTGAATTTTCATTCATCCGGAGTGCTTTCAGAATTTTTAATTACTCATATGCAATTAAAAATAAGGATGATGAGTTATTTATGATAAACAATGCATTGATGCATGTACTGGAGAAGAACTGTAAAAGCTTCAAGGATAAAAGAGAAGACAAGGTGAAGGCAAAATCCAACTGTTTCTAATTCTAGCTTGTTGTTTCAGATCCACTACTTCCATCCAAATCTTAATTCAGCCTGCTTCCAATTCTAGTTGCAATTTCCAATTCCAGCCATTTCAATCTCCAAAGCTACTCCCAAATCCAGTTTGGTGAGAATCAAAGGCAAAAGAATTAATTCGCAGAAGACATGAAAAAGGACAAGATCGTAGCTTTCCTCTTCCTTCTTCTTTCCTCCAACAAAGAAATTGAGCGATCAATTAAATTATACAACTTAAGTGATTGGTTTAAAAGCCATTACTTGAAGAAGTCAACTACTTGGAGATAGGTGGCACATGCAAAATAGAAGGTTCTATTTTCAGTTACAAATCATACATGTCATGCAAAGAGGAATTCCAGGAGGGAGATTTCCAATTGTTTCTTTTCCAACTTCCACATGTGCCAGTTCAACTAAAGCTTCCAACTTGTAATTGCCCCTCTACATTCTATAAGTAGAGGAAGAACCTTCAGGTTAATAATCGAGAATTTGTAAGCAGCAATCTTGTGTTCTAGACTTTGTGTTGAACCCCTGAGAGCAACTTGGAGCAAAGGAATACAAAGGAGTAGGTTTCCAAAGAACTTTGTGTCACGGTGTACTGTGTTTCTTGCTTTTAATCTTAGATCTCTTAATAAACTTTGTGTTATTTTAGATCTGGATCTAGAGCTGCCTTTGTTTTATAATTCTGTGTGTTCATATCTATTAAGTTTCTTCTATGTGCATGCAATTAGCTCTGCTATCTACTAATTGGGATGCACATCTTCCCCATTTCTTCTTTGTATTTCCTTTACTTCCTTCTTCTATAAAATACTTCCTTTCTTGAACAGTTGCTTACTTGTTATAGAACTTCTTAGTTATGGTTCATGAACTAAGTGGTTAAAGTAAAACCCCTGATAGATAATAACACATTTTTATTGACAAATCTGACATGGGAGCCTCACCGGTTAAATGAGGGAGATTTATCTCATGACTTCCTAGGTTTGATGCTATGCAGAAAATCTAGCCAACAGATTCTAAAATGTAGTGCAACACTCGATACTAATTTGACTCTTCCGGTGGTGGCCGTTGGGGTCAATCCAACTCTAAATTCTACATATTTTTTATTATAATTGATGTGGTTTATGGACATGTGTAGGTAGATAACTTTTTTATAGGTTATATGTACATTCGGTAATCAAGGAGAGAAATCAAAGTGAGAAATAGAGAGTAGTAACAAAGCTCCTCCTACATAGAAGAGGCCATATCCGTATCATTTACACAGACACTAGTTCTCATGCACTCTTTTCCTCCCATGGGCACTCCTTTCCAAAGCACATTCCTAAGTATCATAACCACCAGCAGTAGTATTGATGACACTCTTCTCAAAAGTATGTTTCAATAGTTTACCTACCTAGATATCTTATAAAATGCTCAGAATCAACTAAGTTCCTCTATCTCCCTCTCTTTCTTAGGGTTTCACATTTATACGTGTTTGTTTTCTTGTGTCTTACTAAATATTATTATTTGTATATCATTTACTACAATAGTTACTCGTGATTAGATTTAAGTCGGTTTAGATTAAAATCAGCAAGCTATGACCAATAAAACAATATGATTTTTATTTAGAAAACTAAAGAAACATTTGACAACCTTGAACATAGATAAAGGCAAAAATACTTGAGAAATTCTAAAAGAATGCATATTAAATCACAATTCTACAAACTTCATGAAAAGGGAAATTAAAAAAATTCCAACCAGAAGGTAGAGGAAATGTAAGAGAAGTATTTGTGAATATACAAAAAGGAAATGTAAGAGAACAATTAGGAGATAAAAATTTTAAAAAAAGATGAACTTTCTAGAGCAATGAAATAAATATCTTCATTTTTAATACATGACCTCCTAGAGGAAATTCAAGGAAACAATATAAATATATTTGTAGGAAAATATAAAGAAAGATGGAATGTATGAGAACTATAAAGAAGAGTAATCTACAAAAAATGAAAAATGGGTAGAGCAGTAATTTTGGCCTCTTCGGATTTTCTTATTTTTACATGAGGGTCAAGTGACATTTTTGAATAACCGGTCAAAATATAAAGGAAGCAATATTCTAAGTTCTCAAAGGGAGGGAACCCTAGAGATAGTTGTGAAAGTGAGGACCTATCTTTATGAGGTGCGAATTTCAATTATCTTTTTGTGCAAAGTTGAGGATTTTCAAATCCCATGCCATTCTCATGGGCGGTTTCTATGGGATCCTCTTACAATAGTAGGAACTGGAGCATGAAATGGATTATTTGTATCCCAACAAGGTCCAATGTACCTTTCAAATTTGACCACAACAAATAGTGGAATCTTTGGTAGAGAGATGGAGTTGTTGTAGATGATGTCAACAACTATGCTAATTGCACCGGTGACAAGACTAATCTCAATCTATAAATTAGTTGTAAGCATAATATTTTTGTTTTCAAAGAAGTATTTTATGTTGGAGTTTATCATTGTTTGCTTATCCATATTCATTGTGTCAAGTAGCTTGTGTATTGATTAGGCCACGGAAGATTCAATTATTTAAGCATGTGGAGATTGTGTCGATCAACAAGCTCATTTATAGCAAATAAATGGGGCACATATTAGAAAATACAAAGCTCTTCTTATGAAAGGTGTGTATTTTTCGTGACATAAGGCTCCCCAATATTCAATGAGAGGATTTTCATCTCGAACGTGTAGCAAGAGGTCATGAAATTGATCTTGGGCATGATTTGAACCCTGTTGACGAAATGTGATAGAGGTGGGAAATCTCCAAAGTTTGGCGCCATAGGAGTGAATTACATATAAAGTAATGTCTTTAACAAGAGGTGATTAGAAATGTCACCAACAAGAATGATATATATATATATATATATATATATATATATATATATATATATATCTATTACCAAATAGGGATGTTTTGAAATGAGGAAAAGCTTCACGGAGGTGGTAGTCTACCATAACAAGTAATTTGGGGCCAATGAATCTCATCTCATCAATGAGTATATATTCAATATGTTTCATGGACTCTTCAAAGGTCAAAAATCCTCGGCCATCTAATAGTTTTATTTCTTTGATTGGTATGTACAAAGAAGCATGTATGGTTGATGCGGAAATGTTGAATGTTCTTTGTAGTCATTCGATCCCTAAAGAAGTTTAGGCATATGTTGTCTAACAAAAAACACATTTAATGGTTTCTCATCCTAGTGTCAAAGAGTTTTTGTTGAATAAGGAGATGAATGAGAAACGAGCTGGGTGGATTACAAAAGTAATGGAGTATGATGTACACATCAAGGTCACTAAGCTTGTTAGGGGCAAAGGGTTATGTCAATAGCTAGCCATGGACATGGAGACCAAAGATATGGAAGATGTCATGCTTTTGCATGATGATGAAGGAAATGATCAAATTGATTGGTCAACTAAGATGCAGAATTTTCTTCTCTTAGGATATATCCTCCAAACATGAATAAATTCCAGAGATGAACTTTCCATCTACGTCTATTCCATATGTCGTGATAGATAATGTTCTCTTCCAAAAGGATCTAAATGGTGTTCTTCTACATTGCGTCAAGCCAGAACATGTGAACAAGGTATTAGAGGAATTCCACAATGGCCTGTCTGGAGGACATTACTCTACACGAACAACCACCACCAAGATCATGTGAGTCGGTTATTACTGGCCAGACTTGTTCAAAGACTCTCATATCTGGGTGAGGAAATGTAAAGAGTGTGCTCTTTTCACAGGCAAACAGAGGCTAGAAGCTCTCCCATTACGCCCGTTCAGGTGGATCAACCCTTCGTTCAGTGGGGATTAGATTTCATCGGGATGATTAATCCTCCATCCAACAAGGGGCATAAATGGGTCCTTACTACCACATATTATTTCACTCATTGGATAGAGGCAATAGCCCTAAAATAAAGTAATGAAAAGGTTGTTCTGGATTTTCTAGAAAGTTTGATGACAAGGTTCGGTGTTCCTTTTACTGTTATCTCAGACAATGTTATGTCTTTCCTTGGGATGAAGATAAGTGAATGGGCCATCAAGAACAGAGTTTACCTCAAGACTTCATCTAATTATTACCCATAGGGAAATGGGTTGGCCAAATCTAGCAACAAGAATCTTATAAGAATCATTAAGTGCACGATGGAGGCCAATAGAAGAACCTGGCATACACAGCTCAAGACCGCCCTATGGGCTGATCAAATAACACCTAAAAAGGCCATCGGGGTTTCTCCTTTCATGCTTGTATATGGAAGGGAAGTGAAAATTCCACTTTCCTTGGAAGATCCTTCCTGGACTTGGCTTATCGGCTTGAAGTTATGGAAGATGAGGCCTTAACAAAGTGAGGTTTTTGAACTCATGGAGCTAGAGGAGATTCGAAACACCACCATGAATACATTGACAGAGCATCAGGCTCAAGTTAAGAAATCCTTCAATAGGAAAGCCTCTGATAGGTTGTTCAGGGAAGGGGATTTGGTTCTAAAATGGGATGAAGATCATGCCAAACCCGACAAGCATGCAAGTTTGATGCTCTCTGGAGCGGGCCCTATGTTATTACAAGTTACAAAGAGGTGAATTCATTTTTCCTATCCAGACTCAATGGAGAAGAATTTCCCATTCATGTGAATGGGATACACCTCAAAGCTTGCTTTTGAGGAGGTTCCACCCTATACAATGTTTTGTCTTTCCTCCAAGTGCTCTGCACATTGTTTTGTTTTTTCTTTTCTTTTGCTTGCATGTTTTCTGTTTTGGTTTTGTTTTTAGACTCCTTTGCCCAATGTTTTGCTTAAGGCTACTGGTCTAAAAGCTTAGCAAGCAAGCATTCCCTAGAGATCACCAAAAATTTTAACCATTTAACCTACCTAGAAGAAATCTATGTGTCAAACCAATGTTTTAAAGAAATCCTCACATAGTGATTTTTTTGCTAAGGCCAAGAATCTGAAATCTTCAATTTTTGGACTTTGAGTTTTCCTCTTTCGGATTTTTTTAGCTCGAATTCGGAATTTCATTTGAAATTTTCCAAAGTATGAATGTCTAAAAGTCTAAATTTTCAAACTTTCGGGTTTTTAGGTTTCGGGACTTTTGTTTTTTTGTTTAAATCCCTCTCGGACTTCCAAAGTTCAAATGTCCAAAAACCCAAATTTCGGGTTTTGGGTTTTGGAGTTCTCCAAGTCATTTTTAGGATTTTCACTTGAATTTTTCAAAGTCTGAATGTCCAAAAGTCTGAATTTTCATACTTTGATTTTTCGAGTTTCGGATTTTTCCATCACCAATTCGTCTTTTTGCCTCCCAATCATCAAGTCGAAATCCTAAATTTTTGAATTTCGTGCTTTTTGAGTTTCGGACCTTCGAGATTTTGTGCATAGTTAATTTTTACCTACCTCCGTACGGAATGTATTTTTACCATTATTATCGGGATTTCTATTTAAACTCATTTTTTACTTATCATTTTTACCTGACACATTTCCTCTGACATTCCATTCTTGTGCTTTGCGACGTATTTTTCAAGGTATGGTTTTTTGTTTATATTCTTTTGTTTTTAGGTCTTTTTCTCTATTTTCTTATGATTTCACTCCTTTGGTTCACCATGTTTCACTTTTTGAGGTTTTCCAGGTATTTGAAGTTGTTCAAATAATCCTCTTTGGCCTTCCATACTTATTTTTGTTTCTCATGTTCCAGCTTTGGTGATTTAACAACATTTTGCAAATTCCTCAAACTTGTTCAGAGGGGCTCATTCAAGGAATTCCTTCAAAAGATCATCAAGTGGTAATTTTGTTTAAGAATTTTCTTTCGAGATCTCAATTTTGGAACTTTCTCAATTTAGAATTTCGAGTTTTGTTGCTTTTGGGTTTTGAAACCTCTGGTTTCGGAAAATTTTTGGAAAAATTGGTTTCAGAGATTTCCTTCGGAACTTTTGGTTTTAAAAATTTCAATTTGGGAAATTCCTTTAGATAAATTTTTTGGGGATTTTGATTCGGTGATTTCTTTCAAAACTTTTCCTATTCAGAGTTTCAGATTTTTCCTTTCATATTTTTAGAATTTCTACAAGCTCAACTTCCAAAACATAGGGTTTGATGTCTACTTCCACTTCAAAAGGAAAAGAAGAGATGAAATACTCATTTCTTGGGGTTTCTCCCCAATCCTGCTTATCCTCCGACTTAGGAAATATTGGGGACACTGATCTAGGGCAAATGGATCTTCCTGATTTTTGGGAAATATTAAAGGCTCCAAACAAGAAGCCATGGATGCAGGCCATCTATGACAATGGGCTTTCCCTTGCTGCTAGCTTTCCCACATCTATGCATCCTAGAATTTGTCTTAGCTATAGCAGCCCACTTCGAAGAAGACTCCATGTTAGTTAGGGATAATGATGATAAGGTGGTAATCCGTTTGGACCCAAATTTCTTCGAGGATCTTTTAAACTTCTAGATGTTCAAGATTATGCCACAATTTCACCAGAAATAGTAGTGGAACATTGGGATAAGAAAGAGGAGGTATGCTCAAAGGTTATGATGAAATCCTATCTGGCTAAGAATTTCACCAAATTACCCAAAACTATGCATCAATTGGATTTTATTCAGAAGTCAACGATCTTATTGTGTTGTTAAGAAGAGTTTCAGGTCTTCCTTCTACAAAGGAATTCTAGGAATGGATGTTTTTGTACATCGTAACTATCAAGAAAAATGATGAGTTTATCCGATGGGGGAGCACATTAGTGGCACCATTCCCTACCAATTGGGTAGAGTGTTAGAAACAAAAACCTTCTACATGACATCTTTCCTGGTGTATGCGGCTGCTGCTATGGGAGATTTTATGGGTTTGAATACCAGGGGTGTTGGCAAAGCACCTCCCAAATATATGACTTTTATCCCCAACTCACTTTGGGAGAGGGAAGCAGGAATTTTTAAAGAGTCAACAACGCTTTCTTCGATGTTATCCTTTGTCATTTTGACAAAGAACTATACAATCAAAGGATTTCTCGATGAGGCTTTCCAAGAAGTACGGGAATGGGGAGCAATCTATTTCTAGTTTCCTACATTCACCTACATCTAGATTTTGGGTTTCATAGGTGCCCCAAGTAAATTCGAGGTGTCTCACGATAAATAAATTCTATTGGAATTAGTTTGGTAGTTTTATTGGATTATCATCGAATCCAAAACAAATGTCACAAAGTGGGAATGCATTTCTCGATTTTAATTGGCAGGTATTCTTGCCCGAATATTCACAAGGTGAAAAATGTTGATGCAAAAATCACCGAGGTAACCCTGCGGACCTTTCATCCACAGACTAATTTTGATTATTGGGGAAATTTTGGGGAGATAGTTGGTTCAATGCTCATGTACCCCAACTAGAAGATATCCTGGATTCATTTTTGGGAAAAATACATCATGTGAAAAAGGATTATGAAAGATTAACCCTTGATGAAGTTCGAAAATTTGGATTGGCTGATGTGCCAAAGGACATGCAAGACAATGATGAGGTCTTGGATTCATCATATAAGAGCAAAAATGTTGCCAATCAACCACTGACATGGATTGATTGGTATGTGGAAGAATGCAATAATACCAAGGAGAGATCGGGACCCATTTTGAAAGAGGACTTTCAATTGGTTGACCACCTTGGGAATCTCACCCAAAGGGAAAATCAACCTACAAATATAGGGGCTACACTAGAAATGAACCAACCAATGCCCACCAAGGGAAAGAGGTTGACTCAAAGGGTTCCTACAATTCCAAAGAATAACTCTTTTGTTGTTGGTGGTTCATCTCTCTCCAAGTCTATTGCTCCCAAGATTACATCACCTGCAATGCATGTGGCCAAATTAGTTGAATTCAGTGACTCTCCTTGTGTCATTCAAGATCCATCACATCTTCTCCTTCCTCCATTATCACTTCCAGTATCAGTTCCTTCCACTTCCACCATCATTTCTTCTTTCCCATCCCCTTCTATGGTCCAGTATTTCATCACTTCCGTTCTATCGGTTGGGGAAAATATTTGGTCACCCATTTCTTCTTCATTTCCTTTAACACTTCCATTTTCCTCAATCACAACCCCCAACATTTCTCTATCTATTCCTATGGCTGTCCTTACATCCATGCCTTCCCTCATTTCTACCACTTCTCAAATACCAGCTAATATTTCTAGTGATTTGCTGAGTAATGCTTCGGGTATTGGATCTATCACTCCATCTTCATTGGCTCTAGCCATACTAGTTATTTAGAAAAATCCCAAGCGTAAGAAAAATTTTCCTCTAGGGGATGTTATAGATCTCAACATATTGGAGTCTATGCCCAAAATATAATCCAAGAGGCCAAGAACCGTATCAATTTTGATGGTTAATTCATCTGGAGAGCGTGTGATAGAAGTGGCCACCCCTATTGAGGGAAAACTAAAGAAACAATCACAATAGAAAATTACCAGATATAAAAATTCTCATTAGAGAAGGCTACTCATGAAGGAGCCAAGAAAGATGTACACACTGCTCTTGGGGCCCTTTTGGAGAAATATGACAAAGACAAGGCCACCAAGGATAAGCTCAAGGCCAAGGTCAAGTAGCTCAAAGTGCACCTTTGCTGCGTAAAGTAACCCAACCCACTCCATCCAATGACGTCTCAACTACTACGGCTATGAAAATTTCATCTACAATCGATGATATTTCTTATCATGAGCTTGAGAAGCTAGGCCAGAAAGGGAGATCAGTGAGTGGATGGATGGAAAGAATTTGTAAGAGGCTAATCCTTTGATCAAGGAAGCAATTGATATATATAATGATTTGTAGGTTGTAAAAATCACCATTTCTAAGATGGATGAATCCTTCTCTGAGGATAATAATAATTTAAATTTAACTTTGGAAACATGGAGTGACATTAGAGAAGAGGATTGACTTGCTTCTTCAGGAAGAGGTGATTGATGATGCCTCTAAATTGTTTAAATATCAAAAGGCCATGGAATTCCGGTGTCAAGTATTACAAGATCTGATTAAGAAATTGGAGGAGAAATGAGTGGAGATTACAGATGCCCTAAATGACATCTCAGAGGAGTTTGACATTGCCAATTGTAAATTCTTCAATGAAAATATCGATGCTCTTCCTAAGGATCAGATTAAGGAAAATTTCAAATATTTGGTG
This sequence comes from Taxus wallichiana var. yunnanensis, assembly GCA_018340775.1. Classification (NCBI taxonomy): domain Eukaryota; kingdom Viridiplantae; phylum Streptophyta; class Pinopsida; order Cupressales; family Taxaceae; genus Taxus; species Taxus wallichiana. Next base: position 546,829,270 of record CM031237.1, on the reverse strand, counting down.
AAGTATGATGATGAGGTCACCAAGAATTTCGATAATGACTCCATTAACCAATTTTTCTTATGTCAAAATTTCATAGGGAGATTAAATAAAGTTACAAATAAACTTCTAAGATTGCCATTCAAAATCACAAAGGAGATCGAGACAACAGACGTAATGAATCACTATGCATGTGGGTGTAGAGATGAAGAAACTTTGGGGTTATCAAATGCTTCTTTGAGTAAAGACACCGAATGGATGTATGGGAGGAAGGACAGCAGAAACTTGTAGGTAAAGGAGATGTAAATGAATCAAGCCAAAGCTAAGTGACCATGAAAGGACAGGTTCAAGCTCTAGGATCGGTCAAAGTTGTAGGGTTGACTTGGTCAAACCTTTTGAAACAAATTTGCTATTTTCATGGGAGCATGTTCCCTTAATATTAATGACATTTATATTTTTAGTTAAATGTTAGTTAAGGGCCCAGTTGTAATGGCTCAGCCTAGGAACTTATAAATAGTGGAATGCTTCCATTATTTAGAGAGACATATTTTTAGAGATTTTTGGTGAAGTTGCTCTTCAATCTTGGAAGAGTACTTTCAGAGATTTGTTGAAACCTTTTAATTATATTCAGAGTTATACCTTGCACTTGAAGATCTATTTTATTGTGTTGAATGATTAGTCATTGTATGCTTTGTGAATGTGATTCCTTGGCATTATTGATTAGTTTGCCTTTACTTTGGATTATCTATTTCATATTGTGAAAAGAATAGTGTGATTACCTTTCATCAGTTGTGAGAATCTATTTTCCTTCTGTTGATTAAAATTTACATTATTATTATCACTTAAGTAGATGCTTAACATGTGCTTGTGATTATCCTCTTGATAAATTATCTGTGTATCAAATCAAAGCTGATCTTTCTATTGTGTATGTTTAAAGTTTAACGAAGGAACGTGTGCTTCTAGTCTGTGGTATTTTGTACCCTTTCCAAGTTGCAATAGGTGAAGGTGGCCAATGATGTGAGCATCCTACCCACATTAACCCTTTCGGAAGTTGAACATCCCTTTTCTTGGTGCATCACCACTTCTAGCATAGATTTTATTTCCTTGCAATCTCTTTCCCTAATCCCATGAAAAGTTAGCATAGGACTAGTTAGCCATTTTTCTTACACTAGAAGTAGAGTTGTGTTTAGTTTAGGAAGAGGAATTCAGCCTTCTCCAGAGGTTCACCTCAAGCTCAAGTCCCACAACTTGAGAGGTGATCCCATGTGTCCCAATCACACCGAATGTCATGATTAATTTCCAGGCCATTCGGGGGGTGCAATGATTTGGAGACAACATATACACTAAAACTACATATGGTTTCTTACATTGTTGAGTAAAAATTGCTCTATAAATTATAAGGAAGGTTTTTTACTAAGAAAACCATCAAAGTGTATCATACAATGTCTAGATGTGAAAGGATTCCTTATGGTGAACTTACTCTACTTAAAAGTTTTTTGTTTTTTATGCGATATGAAATTTATATCTAATCCTTCCATTCAAGAAATCATGGATACACTAAAACTACATATGGTTCCTTATGTCATGGAGCAAAAATTATTCTATAAATTACAAGGATGGTTTTTACTAATAAAACCATCAAAGTGTATCGTATAATGTCTAGATGTGAAAGGGATTCCTCATTTTCTTAATTTAAGATATGGTGTACTTACTATGGGTTTAAGCAGTCAATTTCATGTCGATCCTATACATGGAATTTGTGAAGAAAATAATTAGTAGACATATATAAATCAAAAGGTTATGAACTTCAAGCATCTTGGATCTAGAAATATGGAAACACCAATATTTGGTGATGTGGATGAGGCATTGAAAAATAAGGAGCTATGTTTATATGCAAACAATGTTGATGAATTTTCAAGTATATGAAAGGGAGGTATATACTATGAAACATGCATACAAAGTCTGCCAAAGAGTGTGTTTGACTATTAACATCCATGAAAACTCATTTCAAACCACCCTACTTTATAGCCAATGTTAAAATGACCCACCCCAATCTGATCTAGTAACACCTCTAGCATTAATATGTCGATGCACATCAATCGTCCACATGGTAATGTTTGTTCCAAGATCTATAAGGAGAAAGTAATTATTAGTGTTCTCATAATCATGCTTTATATTTCTACTTGGTATTTTTACATTTATATATGTGGTGTCTATAGAAAACAATTGATTTTTTAAGTGGTTTGAAATTTTCATTTGAGCCTTCCATTCGAAGTAATCATAGATAGAGTAAAACTACATATGGTTTCTTATGTTGTGGAGTACAAATCGCTCTATAAATTACAAGGATGGTTTTTTACTAGTAAAACCATGAAAGTGTATCATAAAATGTCTAGATGTGAAAGTTATTCCTCATTTACTCAATTTAAGTTGTGGAACGTACTTACTCATGGTTTAAGCAATCGATTTCATGTTGATCTTAAACATGGAATTTGTGAAGAAAATAATTATTATAAATATAAATTGAAAGGTTTCAAAATTCAAGCATCTTATATGTACACATGTCCATAAATGAGAAATAAGAGGGAAAATTTTGGCTCGATTTTTTTGGGAGAAAGAGATGTCAAATGGTTTTTCCAATTGGATGAGGCATCGACAAACAAGGAGATTTTTTTATATGCATAGATCATTGATGAATTACCCAGTATATGTAGGGGAGGCATATACATTGAAACAAACATAAGGAAATGATGAAAATTGTGTCTAACTATTAACATCCATGAAAACTCAATCCAAACCACCCCACTTGCTAGCCGATGGCAAAACAACCCACCCTAATATAGTTTTAAAACACCTCTAGTGTAAAAATCAAAAGATTAAGATCTATGTAAAGTTTCAACAGATAAACCGTAAAAGTTCAATTGATTTTGAGATAAACATGGAAAGAGACAAATATGTGTGCTCAATAAGAATAAAGAATAGGAAAATTGTATGGGAAAGCATGCATACTTTCAAATAAAGGATGCTTAAATATGACATATGGCATGGCCATCAACAACTCGTGATTTTTGCTTTAATGTATGGATGGATGTCACCACCCACATGGCAATGTGTGCTCAAAGATCTATGTGAATCAGTATCTAGCCCATGCACACATGAAACTTTTGAAATGGAATTACTTATATGACTAAAGAACAACTAACCTAAAGGTTATAAGGTCAATTTATTTTCCTCGTCGTAGCTACCGCACAAAGGGAATTTACTTGTTTGGCTGGGGGCATCAAAGCCAACGGTTGCATCAAGAGGTGAATTTAGAAATAAATTTTTAAAATAAGGAAGATAAAAATTTGGATGGATGTGTCATTGCCCACATGGCAATGTGTGCTCGAAGCTTTATGACGAGAATAGGCATCCTGCTCAAGTACGAATAATATTTTTCGAAATGGAATTACTTATATGATTAATTACATCCAACCCAAAGGTTATAAGGTCAATTTATTTGTCTGGTCATAGCTAATACACAAAGGAAATTTATTTATTTGGTTGGGGCATCAAAGCCAATAGTTACATAAAGAGGTGAATTTAGAAATAAATTTAAAAGTGAGGTAGATAAACTTTCATTCGTAAACAAAAATTATTTTGGAACAATTTCAGTGTGAATTAGAGTATAGAGATGCTCCACAGTTATAGAACCTATGCTGAGGGTTTTTCCACAAATGTAACTTATCAAATCAAAAATAAATAAAAAACTTGATTCACAAATACGCGTAAAATTGAAATCTTGATTTAACACAGATCAGATTCATGAACACGATTAAAATTAAAATCTCAAAATAATATAAATCATATTTATATTTGAAATTATGTTTATCTCGATGTGTTCTATGCATTTGTAAATGTACTTTTGACAAGATTAGGTAAAAGTTTAATTTCTCGGACCCTAAACCCTAAATTACTAGAAAAAAGGTGTCGGGTGATCAACGAACCTTGTTTGTTTGTATGCCGCCGCATGCCACGTGTCTTCCATCACCACCATGATCATTATGACATTTTTTAGAGCCAAGGGGTTCACCTCCCCTTTGGTAAACACTTTTTACATAAAAATCATAACTATCAAATAAAACATTAAGTCATGAATCTTAGGAATCACACCAACCAAAAATTGTAAAGAAAATAGTTAAGAAATCAACTTAGCATAACTCAAAACTCAAAGAAGGAAGAGACAACTCTAGCCTCCATTACTAGGAAGATATTTTGCCAAAGAGTATTAATTGAAAGGCTTGTTTATATTGTATTTGTTGGAAATGTAAAAATCAGCCAAACAATATGATGGTAAAGAGGAATCATTTAACATGATAGCTAAGATGCTTTGTGTGAGAAATAACATGTTATAAAAATTTCTTATGTCGATATTGTATTCATTTAGATGGCATTTTTTTAAAATCACAAACATGTAATGACGGAATTGAAACAAATCAAGAACATTTTGTAACACCCTGAACTGTTGTTACTTCCTCCTGAGCACTCAAGTGTTGATATATGATTTCTTCTGTATAAGGACGTGTTCCTTTGATTGTGAAGTCATGCTTGATCTGGATTGTATCTTCTTTGCATTTGAAGATCTTTGACTGAGTCGGAATATGTTTGGACTCTTTTATTTCTTTCATTTTTAGCACCTGAGTTCAATCTGATTTCGGGATGAATTATGGATTTACCCATCTTTATGACTCAGCCTTGGATCAGTGGCATTGATCCAAGAGATGTTTTAAGTTTATTCATGATGAAAAAAATTTATTGACCTTACGAAAGTTGCAAGGTCTGAATGAGTTGAATGAGCAATTCAGGAGTTAACTCAGGCTGATCTTGTTAAATGAAAATTGGTTCCAAATCGTAACATCGGGAAGGCCTACACCTTAAGCCGTAAGATGTTCCTAGGGATTATAGCAAGATTATTTAGCAATACCTGATAGGATCCTGTATAGGGATGTTTTACCCTATTTGGTTCTAATACGGATCGGTCCTACTTGGGAGACCTAGACTGGATTTGTTAAGGTTAATAACCTTAACCTAAACTATAACCTATTGGTTAAATTATTATTAATCTAACCTAGCCCTAAACTATAAGCTAAATGTTCCTAAGGTTAGCTACACCTAGCACTATGGAAGTAAGACTAATGTCTTACCTTATGATCTACCTATGTTTCTAACCTATCTTAACTAATGATCATGGTTGGAGGGGGACCTATGAAGGGGCGCAAGTCATAGGTGGTGGTTTCTATGGCATTTATGAGGTGGATAAGGATGAAGGACTTGGGATTTGGTGCAGAGGTTGTAAACATCTATTGAGACCTAATGTGGCGGTATCACCAAATTTGGGAATGGTTGTTTGTGTTCAATTGGAAATCACCAACTTTAGGCGGTGGCAATGGAGATTAGGTGGGAATATGGGAGTTAATGCTATTGATGAACTTTGGTTCCCGAGCGTGGATTGCTTGGGAAGGCATGCAAAGGAAAATTTGTTGGTTTTTGGTTTTCCATGCATTCTGCTTTTTCTCTCGCTTGATCACTAGTTCTTCGAACCAGTCTACTTTGTGTTGCATGGCAACTATGAGAATATCTAGCTCCTTTCTCGGTTGGGGAAGGTTTATAAGGCATGAAGGTAACAAATTATTGTTGTTTAATCTATCGTGGAAGAAGAAGAGAAGGTGCGAGCACATTCAGAGGTCTTCTTCAGATTTTTAAGCGACATTACTAGGCATGATAGGCCCTGACTTTTAAAAATCTTGCTTTACTCCAAATGCTTTCATTAAAACAACTCTGTTCAGGTGATTTTAGTACAGTTGGTTTGAAGCAATGTATGGGTTCTTCTTTTCCTGTGGAATTAGAAATCTCTGGTTATTCGAAAACCCTGTTGAAATGTTACTGTATTTATTTCTTCTTTTTGAAATCATTTTCGGCTGGAGACCCGGCTGTGCTTTTTATGTTATTGCATCCTGTTAAATCTCGCTGGGTATATTTGAAGTTTCTTCTGTTTGGAATGCTTGCTGTGATTATACTACTTGAACGTGACTTCTGTTGAAGTCCTTACTGTTCGCAATTTTGGGTTAGACTCCGTTGAAAGTTTGCAAGGATTATATACGAAAACGACTCAGTTGGAGTCCTTGAAATGTTTCGTATGTTTTAGACTTCTGTAGAAGCCTTGTTGTGAATACTTGTTGGTATCGACTCAGTTGGAGTCCTTGAAATGTTTCGTATGTTTTAGACTTCTGTAGAAGCCTTGTTGTGAATACTTGTTGGTATCGACTCAGTTGGAGTCCTTGAAATGTTTCGTATGTTTTCGACTTCTGTAGAAGCCTTGTTGTGAACACTTGTTGGTATTGACTCAGTTGGAGTCTTTGGGTTGTTGTCGTATGAATTCGACTTCAATCGAAACCCTGGTTGTGAGTACTGGTTGGTTATGACTCTGTTGGAGTCCTTGCTGTATTCCCATTTGAACACGACTTCTGATGAAGTCCATGATGTGTGCGTGTTGGCTCGATTTCTGATTTAAGTCCTCGCTGTGCATGCATATTGATTAGACTCTTTCTAAATATTGTTGTGTTTATATTCAGTTTGATTCTGTGGAATTAAGTGCTGGGTTTTCATTACAAACTTGACTCTGTTTGAGTCCCTGCTGTATTTTTGTATTAGCTCGACTTCGGATGAAACTTTGATGAAATATTGATATGGAATTCCGATTATGTAAAATCTTTGTTGTGGTTATTCTTTCTTGAATTCGGCTTCTGATATAAGTCCTTGTTGTATCATCGTAGAGATTAGACTCAGTTGAATGTTGCAGTGTATGTGTGTATTTCGACTCTGTGGAAATGTCGTTGTGTTTGCATATGGAAACGTCCTTTGTTTATAGCGTTATCTAGTCTCGTATTTGACTGAGATAAGAGTTCCTAGCTGTGCCATGTCAGGCGATGGCGTAGGGTATTTTCATGTTGATGAATGATATGGAAAGATTTGTTGAGTCTATTATGTTTGGATTATTTACTACTGCTTTGTCGCGAGAGCTCTTGTATTGCTTAATGGCTACAGGTGATTTTTATGGAATTTAGATGAAACTGTAGTTTCTTCTAGTAATCTCGAATGTTAGTCGCATGCGTATATGTAATTGCATTATTCTAGAGGAGTTGGTACAGTCCAGAACATGATTGATAAGGGAATCTGATTGTCTCTGTTTCTTTTCCTATGTTGTAAAGTATATGTTGATGTATAATAGGAGGAATAAGAAAATACTCTCTCTTAGTCTGGAAACTTTGTTTGCTTTCTTCTTGTATCCTTATGTGATCTCTACGGTAAGGGCATAACAAGAATAGACTGTGTATTGTATGGAGAGGCTGGTATAAAATGTGTGTTGTTGTATAAGTAGGTATACTTGTCAATACCATTGAAATATGTTATGATTATAAAAGAATCCCGTCAGTTGAGCTTGCGGAATGTTATAAACTGCCTTTGTGGAATGGGTAAAAACATATTTGTTGGACACACGAACTGTTAGGAAATTCATTTGTGTTGTTGAATGGAATAATTTGTTGGATTACTGTTGTCCTAGTGATTCAGATGGATGGTTGTTTTGGATACATTTGTTCTTCTTAGTCTCTAATATATATGATGAATCATCTGAAAAGTATTTAGGATTAATTGGTATCTATAATATGAGTTCTGCATTAAAATTCATGTTTGAATTACAGAAAGAGCATTAGTCTGATTTATGTTTAGAATTTGAGAAATGATTTCATTTAAACAGGTTGTTTAATGAGAACAATTGGTGGATTGCAATTGTTTTAAGATTTAGTGCTTATCATGCTCAGTTCACCGAACTGACCCATGTTGACAATTTTTGCAGATGGTTGTCGTAAGTGGTAAAGGCACGTAGATCTGATATGATGTTCAGATTGTTTAATTTGGTTTTATGATGAATTCCAACTTGATTCTCTAAATGTACTATATGAAGAAAGTCGTTCTTTGGCTGTTGAGTATTGTATCAAATATGCTGAATGCATAAATTGTAATTGATTAGCTTAGAAATGAATGAAATGAGGGAATTGTTACTTATGTGGCTGCATTTGTATCTTGATGGATCGAACTTCTTCGGTTCGAATGTTTTTAAGTGCATTTTTATTATTTTATACCTTGGAGATATTTGGGATTCTCTAAGTAAGCCTTGTAAAGATTATGTGACTGGATACTTGTAAATGATTGGTAGTTCTGTTATGTTCTATATAAGGCTAAATTTGACATTAGCCCACTGTTCTTCGAGAAGCTAAGGTTAAAATAAACCTTAACAGGAAGCTGAACGGGAAGAGTAATTTATTACTTCCTAACCTTGATCTAAGTCAAGACAACATATTAAATGATTTAAAAACACTATATCTTAATACTAATAAGAAAGATATATTTCAGCTTTGAGAACTGATATAAACCTAAAAGGGTATGGTTAACAACCTTATGAGAAGACTTAGGGCTACTGTCCAATTTCGTTGATTAAGATAATTGTGAATCAATGAACTCCTAGATGAGATCTCAAATCTTATTAATCTTCTCTCTGTGAAATGGGTCTTAAATAGGAAAGGCAACTCAAAGGTGAGGAACCCAGGGGTTGGGAAAAGACTACCCAAAAAGGAGTGTCTTAAAGTATAACTTTAACTCAACGTATGTAACACCTTAAAGTTAAGTAGATCTTTTCGAGGTGGTTTTGAAGGATGACAGCACAAGTCAACTGTAGGGTTGTACCTTCGAGAAGATTAGGATCTTCTCGAAGATACAACAATGCAGGTGACTTATGGCGACACCCTTTGCATTGATCGTTAAGATTTACACCTTAAACTCGAACAAGTTTTTACTCGGGATCTGGTTAGAAACATGGTCATGTTATGAGGCTGCCCTTGGGGATTCGGGGTACCTTGACACACAGGGTTAACTAGGGTTGATCCAGTATGAAAAATTATCCCTAGTCCTCGAGAGCATCCTTATAACGTTGTCATGTTATTAATCCGTTCCTGAGTGAATGACTTGGGACCGGGATGGCTGACAGAAGTCAGTGTAGGACATTCTATATAACATTGGAGTGGGGTGGAGGACGTATTCCAGATTGACGAGTATGTCGTCAAGGAATATGAGACATGAACAGTATGTTTCAAAACTTTGGCCAAAGTATCGCAAGCTGATGATTGCGTTGTCCTATGTCACCTAGTCTAAGGGACGAGATGCCGATGAATAATGGTAACAATTATTCAGATAGGTTCCTTGGACAGAGCATTCTGAATTCCCAGATTAGGGAAGAGAACCGCAAGAGTGAAGAGTTATAGTAAAAACACTAACTCTGTGAAACTCATGAATAGATCGGTAGATCACCGAGTCATGGAATGAATAGATCGGTGGTGCACCGAGTCATTACAGCTGCATATGGTTATCTGTTATAAGAATGGTTGTTTTGATTTGTGAGTTCTAAATTATGTATTTAGAACCAGGAAGCATTTATCAAAAAAAAAAATTCTTGTTCTAATGTACTAAATTGGGAATGTTACACATTTCTCATGCGACTCTTTCTATTTTTGTAAGTCTATGTAGAATTAGGATAGTGATTTATATCCAATGTAATTATCATTTATGAGAACATTTGATTTACTCTTTCTTGATACTTGCTTTGATGTAAACATTTTTAACCAAATAAGATATGTTCGTACAATGAATGAACTTTGAATTTTAAATCTATAGATGCATGATTTGGTGGAATTAAAGTAGGAATAAGAAGTATGAGCAATTATACAAGTAGATAATGGTGTATTACAAATTTATAGTAGATAATGTACACAAGTATGATAACGTTTTAAAGAAAGAATAAGAAGTATGAGCTATTATTGATAAGAGCATAGAATAATGGTGTATTAAAAATTTATAGTAGATAATGTACACAAGTACTTTTTCATAATGTGGGGTATGTATATGATAAATTTTCAAAGAAATAATAAGAAGTATGAGTGATTGCACAAGTAGATAATGGTGTATTACAAATTTATAGTAGATAATGTACACAATTACTTTTTCATAATGTGAGGTATGTATATGATAACTTTTTAATATATACATTTAGTAAACTAGGTGTTGATAATTCAAGAAGGTTGAATGTTGCTTTCTAGGTGCTCTTTGTATAGTATTGTTCATAGAATTTTTCTCGGAAGATTTTTGTGTGTCTTCAATTACATATTGTTTGTTTTCATATACCTAACTTTTTCTATTTTTTCTTGGGCTATTTGTAGTATTAAAATATCATATTCATCAATGGTATCTTGATTTTTGTAGTGATCATTAATAGAATCAAATATCAATACATGCATATACTTGTGTCATTTTCTATAACAAGAATATATGTAGATAGTTTGAGCCACAGAAAAGTTGAAATGTGTAAAATTATATCTTGTTGTAGGATGGTAAGCAGAGTATATTAACAATTTCAATAGAAATGTAGTTCAAGAATAGGTATATGTTTGTTTTTTACTATATGAGACAAATGTTTGATGTATGTAACAACAAAAGTAAAGCAAAATAAGTCACTTGATGTAATATAGGGGGTCTGCAGCTAGAGAAATGCTTTTGCTTGTTTCGTATGTTGTGCATGGTATCTTCCTGTAAGTGTGTATACCATGCAAAAGAAAAGGTTGGGCAAATACAAAGATCCTAGAGTGAGTAGACTTGGGATAAAGTGATGAAGGTTAAGCTCTAACATTATGTGCATCCAATGTTGATTATTTCTTTATCAAGTGTTATCCCATGCATTTTGTTAATTATTAATGCCCATGAAATTTTTAAGGGTACTTGTTGGCGGTTTCCTCTTGTTATTGCGGAGATCGATATGAATGTTGGATGAGCATCCCTCTTTATTTCTCAAAATCAACCACTATGTAGGATGGTAGTGAGCATGGATTACTTCTAGAAGTGTACACTATAGAAATAAATTGTCCACTCTCACCATTAATTAAGTCAACTTAGATCCATAAATTAGTAGTCAACATGACTTGTTCACCTTCTCAAATAAGTAGTGTGTTTTTCAAGTTGTGTTGTAGTTGTTCTCTCTAATATGTCCAACTGATTATGTTTTTCTTTTCTCAGTACAATTGGTAGGTTCAAGTGCTCTCATTTTTTGTTTGTTATGAAGGGTTGTTAAGGCATTAATATCATACAAATGTGTAGCATTCGTAAAAGGTGCATGATCTGCAAGAGAAATATATGTAGGTGTTTGGGACATAAGGAGGTTCTAGTCTTCTTTCATGTCCACTACATTTCTAACATTTTGTAGGAGGTTTCCGAAAATAATTTGTGTATTTTCATTGCCTTGCTACCGAAAGTTTACGTTTAAAGTTATAACTTTTGTGAAGTGCAGCCATAGATGTGGCCGAAAGTGCCACTATAATATATGGGTAGATTGTGGTAAATTGGGATAAATTGTTGCAAGGTCACCAACAAATATGCTCAAACGCCCACTAAATGGTTTAGTTATATAAGTAGGAATGCTTCCCGTAACCGACTATTTATATGTGTTAACAAATTTGGCTCAACAAAACTCATTTCATAAATTAGAATGTATTTGATGTGTTGTATTTCTTCTTAGAAAGTGACAAGTGTTTTTCCTTTAAGGGGTGATACTTTTACTATAGGAATTCAAAGAGTAAAGTGAATAGTGGTGGAATGAATCTTGAATGTTGTTATACCTATGGGAAAAAGAAGGAGAAAATGGGAAGCTTGTGGATTTAAGAGTATATGCAACACATCTTTGATCTTGTGTAGTAAGTATAATTACATTGTTCATGTTGTTCCTTGGATTATCATTTTTAGTGGGTGTATATTGTCATTTGTTGATGCATATTATGTAATGGTTTAGAATGAAACATTTTTATCAGTAGATAGGTCATACATGAATCTTGGAGTGTTATTTTTGTTTTGTGTTGTTACGTTACTGGCATATGATGAATTTATGAAAGTTTGTGCCACTTCTTGAAAATTGTTTCTAATCTCAATGTGGGCCCAAATATGGTTGTGATCAATATAGCATTGGCCAAGCATATATAAATCACGTAATTGAAGGACATATGTTGGATGTAACCATGAGAAAAGTTCCCTTTTCTCCATTTATAACAAATTTTCTTTTGCATATTATGATTATGACTTTCTATATCTAAGTTTTATGTACAATTGGGAGATACTCATTCTACATGCCAAGGATAATATGCTCTTAATAGTGATGTCCAGTTAGAATTTAGAGCTTGTAGGCTTGTAACAATTTTAGTTGTAATTTTTGAAATGGTTTGTACAGTAAGAGCTCACTAAAGCATAAATCTACATATGAGGGTGACTCAATACTGAGGATGATAGTAATGCATGGAAATACTCTAACAATTTATGTGTTTGATCTTTGTTTCCACCGATCTAGTTTTTGGTGTTGTCATAATTCAAGAGTGTGTTTCTTCTATTAAAGAGATGGTTGATAAATAGGAAGGACTCTTCATGTATGCATCAGAAAATGATGGTATTATATTTGGTATAGCTTCATTTTGTAATATAGGCCTATTTTTTTTCCCAACTGATAGCATAACAAAATTCAGACTGCATATGTATAAGGGTAATTTGAGTAACATATGGCATGTTTCATGTGCACCTATGTCCCGATCATCTATTGTTTCTTTAAAGAAGTTTGTTGTATGTAGCACTTATGGTATTTTCTGATGTTGTGCTTTTGGATACCCTTACCAACATGTGGTGGTATGTTTTTGTCTTTTTCTCTACTTTTGAGGCTTATTTCACAATGTATTTTAACATAACATGGTGAGATACCACTGGATGAAAATCTATGTTTTCTCTCCATGTTTTTATGTAGTTGAGTTATGTATATTAAGTCTATCATCATTCTAAGATGGTGTATATACTAGTTTAGAGGTTTCTTGTATGGGTCATGGGTATTTATATATGCATTGTAAGGTTGAGCCTTTATGTTTTAGACATGTGCTAGATATGCATTTAATATGGCATTATACCGGAGTTAGCCAAATCTGCATATTTTTCTCCACTATCGATACTAAGTTTTGTTGAGGTACCAAGTAGGCAAGGGTCATCTGTGTTTGATCAAGGTGTCTGAATATCATTTACAAAATTATCCTTGGGGTTCCATGCAGTGATGTAGTGGTCAAAATCATTTAGTGTCCTATACATCATGAGTATTGTTCCAATTAAAAGTATCCATGTCCCAACTATATTTTATCCATGTGTGGAGCCTATATGTTACCACTAAAACCTGTGCATGGTAAATATGTAAATAATTGGTAGTAGAAATGAGGAGGAGAATTATATATGATTAAAAAAATCATAAGGTATATTAAAATACTTATACTAATAGTATTTTCTATATAGGTAATTATCTAAGATTTCTTCTCAGAAAATTATGAATTTGATAGCCATATACATGGCAATAAGGTAAGGGTAACTACTTATGTTGTGTATTCTTCACATGTGGGTTACACTAGCATTTAAAGGGGAGGTGGCAAGCATCGTTCTATGTTGATTGGTCCATTTAGTGTTTGTTACACTTAAAGTGAAGAACAATGTTGGGTAACCCAATTGAACAATCATATATGATAGTCCATTTTTACATTATGACCAATATGATCTAGTACCTCTTACGTTGGAGCCAAAATGTAGTAGATGAGTTGTTACTTGTTCATTTGGTAAGTTTTTCAAGAAAATGTGTAGTTATAGAACCATTGTAAGTAACACATATTCAATATTTTGTTTCCCAAATATGGTTGTTGTGACCTAGCTTCTATTCATGTCATGAGGTTGAGAAGAAAGTATTGAAAGTGTGGATGGATCCCATTTTTTTGTCATGATATGCATTAGGTGAAGTAATAATCATGCATCTAAACTTATTTTTTGTATGGTTTCAAAAATATAGCTACACCACATAAGAACAAGGTTGGAAAGGTCATAGAAAATAATCCCTTTATTGTGTATTCATTTATAGAGTTGGAACTTATTTGCGGCCAATCAACAACATATGTTATGTTCATAGTTTTTATTTGTAAGTAAATTTTAATCTCCTCAACTTCTATGTGAGTGCTAGGAAGAGAAGAAAAAAATGATGATGAAAGTAGTGATGGGATATTAGTGCCTAGTGCTTCATCTTCCTTCAGTACCAAAGAAGGTTGCATAAGATCTTGTGAATCCCTTGATATACATGATAAAGTGTCTAAGATATCTGCATAGGTAGTGAGTAAACTATTGAGATTATGTTGTTCAATAATTAAATAGCTATAGTAGGGGTCATGAATCATTTTATATGAAATTTTCTTGATGACATGTGTCCTACTTACAAAGCATTCATATGGTTTCCCTTCAACTCCAAGACTTTTTAATATGAGGATATCTAAATCATGTGCACAAGAGGTAAATAGGAAATAATGAATGAAATAAATTGGGGGGAACTAGTAGTATGCCCATTGTATGGATATTTCCCTCCATGAATATGAGTGACCTATAAAATTAGTGTGGCTTTTGCAATAAGCATTTCCTCCACTTGTGTTAAAATAAATAGCTCTCTAGGTTGGGGCCTTAGGTCCATATTATTCCAAGAAGAGAAACGATGTTGTTTTTCTCTACAAAACATCTATAACATAAATTCCCAACTCCATTATGTTTTTCTTGCACACATGGGTATGATTTGTTGCATGTTAAAAAAATTTACATGAGAGGGAATCAAGTCAGGCTCGGAATATTTCTTGAACCTTATTCAAATTAGTTGCTACAATACTACCTTATGGTTGGTTTGAATTGGTTAGAGAATCAATGAGGACGTGTCATTTATTTCTACATGCCTCATTGAGCTTATATTTATGTTGTTGGTATCTCTTATGTCATTTTTCATTTAGCTTGCCTTTGTTTTTACTATAAGCTAGACGTCATTGTGCATTCATTATGCCAATCGGTATGGTACGTGAGCTGTAAGGAACACCAACAATAAGAACGTCAAATAAAAGTAATTATTTTTGTGTAGATATTATCAATTGTATACAATAAAGTAACCCCTTATGTTTAATGGTTTTATTTTGTATGCAACTTTCTTGTATGGAAAATAGTATACAATAAGGTTGTTAACAACAAACTTTAGATATATCTTTATTTGTACTTTAACTCATATAGAATACATATGTGATGGTAACTATATACATCATGATATAGGGTGGGGGTTTCCCCTTTTCTACAAATATTACAATGAAATAGTTTTGGGCCACTTAGTGGATTCAAGAAAAGATGATAATAGTTCTAAATGGTTGCCTTCTTGTTTAGTTTCCTTTGCACTATGAATAGTACATGATAATTTCTCTTTCTCATTATGGGTTCTTGTACTAACAGAAAGGGTGAACCGTAGAAGAGGATTTTTTATAATGTCCCACACATCATCCATAACATAATGTAAGGATTTAAGGGCCGCAGATATACCTAGTAATGGTAGTGCTACATCATCAAACGTAGTTTCCCATATATTCCATGTAATATCTTCTAACATCATGTGTGATGAATATGTCTATTAACAAGAGGTAGAATTCACATTTTATTTTAAACAACACCAAGAGCCATCTTATTTATAGTCAATTTTTAGGAATTTTTTAGCACTAATCAATTGAGAACAAGATAGGTAGTTGAAATTGGACATGTTGATATGTATCATTTTTGCAACAACTTCAATAGGATGGGATATATTAATAAGTTGGAGCTACGAATGTCAACAATTTTTATTTTCACAATGGTAGGTTCACTCAATGTAAGGGAGACACACTTTGTTCCTTTTGCATCTATCCACATTCAAAGGGATTTTTTTCGGAATTGGGAAAGCAATAAAGATCTTTGTATTCACACTAGTAGTTAGGATTTTCTTCTTGAATGTGGTCACTTTGCATTTATTTATAGCCAATATTGGAATATATATTATGTAAGGAAATTAGAGTAGTGGAATAACTTCCTACGCCAATCTTGAGGAGAGATATTATGCAAAACTTTTAAAAATTAATCAAACAGTTATAAAAATTCCAGCAACACATTTATAAAAGAGAATAAACAATTAACACAAACACTAGATATTCATGGTGAAAATCCTTTTGGATAAAAACACCACATTCCAAAATCCCACTCATTGTATTTCAAATCTAATAACAAGATTACATACACTTTCAAAAAAAGTTTCTTACAAGAGTATGACCGTAAACAATACTGGAAGAATTCAAAGCTACATTCCAACATAACAATACTTGCAAAACTCACCACATAAACTACTTCTTCAAGCCTTCAATTTATAGACCTCTGGTTATACAAGAAACCATATGTGGTTTACAAAACCATGTGCAAAACCTCTCATGAGGTGGATTACATTAAAGAGCAATATTTTGGTCTAAAATTAGGCTCCCATGTTCACAATATTCTCCCTTATTTTTACCCTTAAAGATGTCATAAAATATTTCATAATATCTCTAAAAATATCCCTTCCATGATATACTATCATATGGGCATCTTTTGACAACCTATTTTTAAACACAGCTGTAAGAAAAACTTAAATGAATACAGAAAGGTTGAGACACCTCATTTTCAATAATCTCCCACTTTTTGAATACCTTGAGGGCCAAGGGAAACATACCATCATGGATCAACTGTCAGGGGCCAAAAGGCCCATAGAATCATAACACCACCTAAATTTTATTTTGCTCATGGGATTAGTTAATACATCTACAACATTCATAACTTTCTATACCTTTTCCAACTTTCATTTTTCCATACTCAACCATATCTCTCACGAAGTGATACTAAACATCAATGTGTTTGGTCCTGGCATGAAAATTTAGGTTCCTCGCAAGGAATATTGCACTCTAACTGTCACATTGAATGTAACTACAACCTATTTCAATCCAATATCTGGACACAAAATCTTCATCCAAATAGCCTCTTTACAAGCATGAGTAGTTGTCATGTACTCTACCTCAATAGTGGACAAAGTGACCTTATCTTGTCACTTGGTCATCCAACTGATTGCACCACCATTAAGAGTAAACACATATGCACTAGTGGACCTTTTGATATCGACATCACCAACCCAATTTTAATCCACAAAACCATGAATACCGGGAATGTTGATCTCCTATGTCATGAAAACATATATAGTAATTTTTGTACCTCGCAAATATCTTAAGACCCTCTTAACTTCATCCCAATGCATTCTTCCATGATTAGACATAAAATGAGAAAGAACTCCCACTGCTTGGGTAATGTCTAGTCTTGTAAAGACCATAGCATACATTAAGCTTCCAACTGTACTCTAGTAAGGTACTCTGCTCATGTCTTCCATCTCCAATGGGGATGAAGGACATTGTGAAATAGAGACCTTCTTTCCCAATGTAATAGGAACAAAAGTGGTTTACAATCTTACATATTGAACCTTTCAAAATAGAAAACACATACTTACTCTGGCTAATCCATAGTTTTCTGTTCTCACAATCTCCTAATCTCCATCCCAAGTATGTGTTTTTCTGCACCAAGATCTTTCATTTCAAATTTTACAAAGAATTGAGATTTCAATTCTACAATCAAACATTTTCCTTTCCCAATAAACAACATGTCATTAACATATAAAGTAATTACTAGGAAACAATCACCATCAGATTTAAAATATACTCAGTGATTAGATTTAGACCGCACAAATCCCAAACTCAACACATATGGATCAAACTTTTGGTACCACATCTTAGGACTTTGTTTAAGGACATACATGGATTTCTTTAACTTACAAACTAAATTTATTTTACCTTTCACCACTTAGTGCTATGGTTGTTTCATATAGATTTCTTCCTCCAAATCATCATGAAGGAAAGTAGTTTTCACATCCATTTGTTTAACCTCTAGGTTGTAAGTTGCTGCAATAGATAATAAAAATCAAATGGATGTCATTTTAGAAACATGAGAAAAGATCTCACCGTAATCAATACCCTCAACCTGAGAGTAACCCTTCGCAACCAACTATTCCTTATACTTTTCAACATTTCCATTTGAACCAATTTTTTTCTTAAACACTCATTTACATCCAATAGGTTTTTGATATTCAAGAAATGGTACAAGGTGTCATGTATCATTCCTTTTAAGAGTTTCATCTCTTCATCCATGGTTATTTTCCAAGACTCTACATCATTCATACCCAAAGCCTCTTGTACAGATCTTGGTTCATCAATGTTAGTACTCAAAGAAAATATACACTTCCAATCATTAGGTGAATACCCATACCTTTCAGGTGGTTTCCTTTTCCTTGTATACCTTCGAACAAGATGAGGTGGAGATTCTTCCACTTCTTCCTCATCTTCTTCCTCTTCTAAAAATTTAGATCTTGATGAGATATCCTCAACGTCTTTTCTATTTTGGGGTCTCGATTCAAATTTCTCAGGAATAGAAGGAAGTTGAACCACATCCTTTTTCTGTTCAATTTCTTTATGTTGTTCTAGCTGAAAATTAACAGGGGAAGATTTAATCTCTCTAAAAATAACACTTCTAGAATGAATTACATTTTGAGCAATAGGGTCCCAAAGTTTGTACCCTTTCACACCATAGCTATAGTTGATGAAGATACATTTAACAACCTTAGAATCCAACTTTGTTCTCTTCTCCTTAGACACATATGCATATGCCTCATAACCAAAAATTCTTAGATGTTTAAGTGAAGGATTTTTACCCGACCACGCCTCTATTGGCGTTTTATCAACAAGTGTTGATGTAGGAGATATATTTATCAAATAACAAGAAGTGGTGCAACTTTAGCCCAAAATTTATTTTGTTCTAGGCCAACTCCACTCAACATACTCCCATCCTTCTCCATCAACATTATGTTCATTCTTTCAACAACTCCATTCTGATGCGGAGAATGCAACCTTATCTTTTGTCTTTTAATCCCTGAAATGTACATAAATGTCAAAAAATTCATGAACAATACTCACTACCATTGTCAATTCTCAAACATTAAATTTTCTGTCGTCTTAGTTTCAACCATAGCCTTGAACTCCTTGAAATGACTAAAAAATTAGATTTAATCTTTAAAAAGAAACCCATGTTCTCCTACTAACATCATCAATGAAAGTAACATAATAAATTGATTTAGCAATAAAAGTAACCTTAACATGACCAAATACATATGAATGGATCATATCCAAGATACATGAAGACTTATGAGTAGCGAGTAAGATCGAACACGGTTTTCTTTCCATAAATACAATGCTCATAGAAATCAAACTCGGATTGTAATCATTCAACCCTCAACAAGGTTCTTATTTTTCAGGATTTTAAACCCTTCTCTCCAATGTGGCCAAGCCTTTAGTGCCATAACATGGTATTCTTCTGCGTAGGTAATTTTTATTTGGTAGACAAAGAACCCTTAGGTACCCAGAGGCCATGACCATCCACAAAATAGGAAACCCTCTCCTTTTTTAGCAAAGTAGTTTATGGCTTAGTTTTATCAGAAGTGCTATTGCACTCAACCGTGCATGCATCAAGTTTGTACAATGTACCTAATATGCTTCCCCTTGCTATCACCATACCACCTCTAACCATTTTCACACTTGCTTCATAAAATTGTACATGCACACCCACATCTATTAGCTTTCCAATAGATAATAAATTTCTTGCTACTCCGGGATATGAAAGACACCATCAAATCTTCTAACTCTACCATCAGAAAATTTCACATGAATACTACCATGACTAACAATGTCAAGGAAAAAATTATCACCCAAAGACACCTTACCATCATCATAGTTTTCATACTTACTAAACCAGTTTTTGTTAGGAGTCATGTGGAAAGATGCACCTGAGTCTATTAACCATGCATTATCACCTACATGAGTGGCCAAAGTTGTAATAAAGGCATATCTATCTTCCTTTTCAGACTCAAAATCATAATCTTTCTTCTTCTTCTTTCTTTTCTTATTTTCATTCCTTTCGAGAAGTGTCCAAATTTTCACAGCCCAAAGATATCACCTTGGACTTACTAGGAAATTTGATCTCCCCTTATTCTTAGAATGGACACACTTCTTCTCATCTTTGCCTCATTCTTTTGGTCTTCCTCGAACACTCAAATCCTCTTTAGCATCGAGAGAGCATTCAGAGAGTAGAGAAAAATAACATCATCCATCTTTAGAGTGACTGAAGTGCTCCTAATGGCCATGACTAGGTTGTCCCATGAGTCTGACAATGAACACAACAAGGTTTGGCACCTTTCTTCTTCTTCCATACTAACCCCAATTGAGGTCAACTAAGTCACCAACATATTGAATGTTTCCAGATGATCAAATATTTATCCACCTTCTTCCATTCTCAAGGAATACAACTTCTTCCTCAAGAAAATATTATTTACTAGATATTTAGCTTGGTATATCTCACCCAACTTATTCCAAAGCTTCTTCAAAGTGTATTCTTCATGAACATTTATCAGGATTGAATCTGAAAGACACGGTCTAATGAGACCTTTATCTTTTCTATCCATTACATCATATTTTGTAGCCAAATCTGGATCCATAGGCCTATGGAAATTTTCATCCACCACATCCCATAGATCTCGATCAATCAACAAATCTTCCATCTTCAGCTTCCACATTTCAAAGTTCATGTTAGAAAACTTCTCTACCTCAACCCTCCCAGATGTGCTCTCCATTTGAAAAATATCTACAATAAGATCACAAAGTATCCTCTGCACAAGCTCCCACTCAAACCTTGATTAGCAAAAAAACCCAAAAACCACAACTGAAACCAAAGGTGATCAGGCTCTGATACCACTTGTAAGGAAATTAGAGTAGCTAAACAACTTCTACACCAATCTTAAGGAGAGATATTATGCAAAACTTTTAACAATTAATCAAATAGTTACAGAAATTCTAGTAACACATTCATAACAAGAAAATAAACAATTAACATAAACACCATATATTCGAGGGAAAATCCTTTCAGATGAAAAAACCACACTCCAAAATCCCACTCAATGTATTTCAAATCTAATAACAAGATTACATACACTTGCAGAGAAAGTTTCTTATAGGAGTATCACTAAAAACAATTTTGGAAGAATTCAAGTTGCATTCCAACATATCAGTACTTGCAAAACTCACCACACAAACTACTTCTTCAAGCCTTCAATTTATAGACCTCCGATTATATAAGAAACCATTTGTGGTTTACAAAACCATGTGCAAAACCTCTCATGAGGTTGATTGCATTAAAGATCAATATTTCAGTCTAAAATTAGCCTCCCACATTCACAATATTCTCCCTTATTTTTGACCCTTAAAGATGTCATAATATCTCTAAAAATATCCCTTCCGTGGTATATCTTTTGACAACCTATTTTTAAACATAGTTGTAAGAAAAAATTAAATGAATATAGCAAGGTTGAGACACCTCATTTCCAACATATTATTGTTGAGTCATTTTTAACTTGTAACAATGTTTTCCCTTCATCATATAAGTTCCCCATAGAGTAACATCTATGGTATATCCTATTTGATATTTAATGGAAACCGTGCACCATTTACCACAAGTTCCATTGGTGTGAGTAATTTTAGAAGTAACAGATATTAAGGTGTCCATGCCAATCACATCTAATATAGTCCCTACAACTATATTTTGAATTGTTGAGATATTTGTGAAATGGAAATGGTAGTTATGGATTTTAGATGTTGGTTCTATTCACATGTCAAGAGTAGATCCCATATTAAGAATCACCTCCCAAGGTCTTGTGGAATCATTATACTATTTCTTGACATATTTCAAGGTCACTCTAGAAAAAACATAAACCTGACCAAGTTTCACCTTTTCAGTGTAATAGGAAGCTACATTCCCAAAGCATGTGATATTAATATCATCACATAAAGCATTAGTGGTGTTAAAATTCAGAACCTTTCCTTCACCTTTATCATTTGTATATGTGTGTATATTGCCTTTTCTAGTGACCCTTCCTTGGATGACCCAGTTGGATTGAAAAGGATGTAATTTTTTTTCGTGGTAGTGCCCTACGTCACCGACATATTGCTAGTGTCAGCCATTATTGTTGTACCTCCTAAAATAACTACACATGGTATTTGAGGTTATTTAGAGGTTGTGAAACATATAGGAGATTAAATGTGTAGCTTATTTTTTTGAAATTTGTACCATAGAATGCAACCAATTGAATAATTCAAAAAGAAATAATTTTTTTGTAAATGCAAAATGAAAAATGGGAGAAAGAGAAAGTCTCATTACGATGCAAACATCTTTATGGCCTAAGCATATAGAGTTAAATAAAAAAATCACTTATGCATTCATAATATTTAATACAACATTACACTCAATCACAACAACACTATATTCTACATATTATAACATAATGTACAATTCATAAACTCAAGTCATTCTAGAAAATGGAATCTTTTAATCAAAATGAGGTCGAATCATCATGTTGCATGAACATCTAATATTACATAAAAAATGGGAAATTGCAACACAACACCTACTAAAATAAATGTGATAAGGAAAGTAATAAATAAAACAAAAAATACTTGTGTTAAATTAAAACTTACAATTGTGAGGGATATTATTTAGGAGGCATATTCATAATTTTCAATTCAAATTGAATTTTCACTCATGTGAATTGCACGATAATTCTTTACCCATGTGGATCCATATTTGTCTCTCATACGTGGATTTACTTTTTAAAACCACAACCATAACCGTTATCCCTCTATTTTTTAGGTCTCCTTCCAAAAGATAGTGACGTGTGTGCTCTATCTAGATTTGTACAATGTAGGAAGAACCAATTACAGGTGTGTAGTACCCCTCTCTCTCTCTCTCCTATGCCTACATTATACAAACCAAAAAAAATGTGGTCATCCATACTAGGTGTCTATATAAAATTTCACTACATTTTATTTGACAACCCCATTGAAAATTTATCCCCTTTTTGGTCAAACTGGTCAAAATATCCTAATTTTTTAAAATTTCTTGCTTTCAAATTTAAACTTTTGGGAAGGGTTCGGGACCCTCGGAGCATTTCAAAATTCTTGGTTATAGTCAATAGAAATGTATCAAAGTTTTCTCCATGATGGTATGATTTAGTAAGAATTCTAGGATATTTTGAATGGTATTGGGAGAGATTTATTCCTAAGCACTTTTTGGGAAAAAGGAGTGTGCATGCTTCATTAAAGATTTAACTTCGATGAAGGGTTTTGGGAACCTCGTGTGGTGTTGGGAGATAATATCCTAGGAATTGTAAATATTTTGGAGCCTACTACATGGTAAAATAAGTAAGGGGTTTTGGGAGTATAGAAAGTGGAAACCTTTCCAACACTGGCTCAAGGTGGCCTTTCTACACAAGAATTTTGCACTAAAGGTTTCAAACATCTCAAGAATAATTGGGAGCCTAAAAAAGTTCAAGTGAGATAATATTCAACCCCTTCATGAACCATAAGTTGGTTTGGTTTATCTTTGTTGGAAACTCTCTTACTCACTCACCGAAACTCAACGGGATAAAATGGAGGTAAAAGAAAAAATTGAATAAATAATTTTAAGACTTCCTAAATATTATCATTGGATTAATTTTCATGTTTCCATGTGAAATAATATATTATACGACCAAAATTCATCAATTACGGACCTCAGGGCGAAGGAAAGTCTTTGTGAGTGGAACAAGGTGGTGCAAATGAAGTTTCAAAGTGTGCTTTGGCGCACTATGCACACTTTACTTGCACCATTACACTTTGTGTGCAATTTTGAGGTGAAATTACACCCCAAAAGTGTGCCTCTTTTTTATTGGAGAAGAATTTTATAAGAAAAAAGTTTAAAAGTAACTCAAAAACATGAAAAGGAAAACTCAAGTTTGCATGACATGTGGGCCCCCAACTCACCCAAGGCATACTTCCAATCCCCCATTGCACCTTGGGCACAATTTTGAGGTGTAATTTCACCCCAAAAAGTGCACCTAGGCTTGGTGGAGTCATCATTCTCATTTGCATCTACACCATGCACTTCCACTTTGCACATACACTCCCCATCTCCACCACATAACATGATAATGACGTGTTTTCCTCAAAATCTCCAAAAATTGCATTCAAAAACACTAAGGAAGCCATTAAATCACATTTTAATCTGGTTATTCATGCTTGTATGCTTGTAAAACTCTTCATGTGCCCTAGGAAGACCAAGAGGTTTTTTTGCTCGTATCTCATGATCTCGTGGATGGAATCACTCCAAATTTTTACCATCCATTCCTCTTGAGGGATCCTTTCAGCTGATGTAAGACTTGTTCCATGATATTAATCCATAAAAATTTATTCATGATTGTTTTTTCCATCCATCATACCCCTAGTTTTCCCAAAAACATTGATTTTGCAAAGGAGATTGTGAAAACTCCCCACGAGGGAACCTCACCAAACTTGGAGCATCCATTCCTCTCCTCAATCCATAATTTTGAGCCATTATACATGATCTAAGAATAATAATTGATGTACTTGTAAAAAAACCATCATTCCTATTATAAACACTTGCAAACCTCACATAAAAATAAAATTATTTTGTCATTTTCCCTCAAACCCCAACAAGAGAAACCTTTCAAATTTGGAGCACGGTTTTCCCTCATTGATATGGTTCTAAAGAATAAAAATCACTTTAATCAAACAATAATTTATCCTAGAATGACAAATTAAGTTTTTCTCTTTCCTCCATTAATGCCAATTTGCAAGCCTTCCACATAGCTAGAACTTTTTTTGAAATTCTCATTGATTCCGATGAGAGAATCTCACCAAATTTGGAGAATATACATTTTTTTGGAATATATTTCTAATGAATCAAGTCTTGTCCAATTTGGATTTGATATTCTCTAGTTTTTTCTGAAATATAGATTTAGTTATCCGTAGCTTTAAAATCCATTCAAATTTGTGGATTTTAAAAACTAATGTGGAATCCATTTTCGCTTGCACCATAACTTTCTCACCACTTTCTAAGACTAGTGAGATCATAAAACCACAAAATGAAGCTCCAAAACTCTGGATATGAGCCAATTTCAGTTCTAGTGTCTGAGCACTTAGACATTGGAGACAACAACATGGAGCGTATGTCTTTCCTGTTTTCCAACTTGAGTCATCAGGAATAAGAAGATGGTTGATAAAAAAACATGTGATTGGATCATGAAAATACTTTCATGATGGGAACCATGGCTATGAGGTTTGTTATGTTTCCACTTAGGATTCTCAAGAATCTATGATACCATCAAATCTAAGAGGGCTCATGGTTACCGAGTTCGCGTCATATGTGAGAGTAGTGCATTCTTCATGGTGATCGTAAGATGAGTGTTTTCTCATATGTAAGAAAGGAGATCATATTCATGACAATGAGTTGATTTTTTCATCCTACCATTGCTCACAAAGGTGAAGAGTTGAAACAAATTTTCCCAAGCATGAGTTCAATGATGATCAGTAAATATAAGGTGTGAAACATCATTTCCAGGTCCAAGAAGAGATATGTTCTAATCAGAGAAGTAATTGAGTAAGATCCTATCTAGTTGCAGCAATTAACTCCACAATAGAGGAAGAGCAGAAATTCATCATACAACATCTATCTTATCTCTCTTTTTCTCTCCCTAACATTTTATTTCTCCATTGAATAACTTTTGTAAAAAGTGACTTAAGTCACTTAAAATTTTATTTTTCATTGAGAATGCACTTTATGTTGAAAGGTCACTTGGGAATGCGAAGAGCCATTGTTTTAAACTATAAATGGTAAGGCTCTCTCCATTCCAAAGGATCAATTTTTTCTCCTTTACAAAATTTTTTTTGTTCCTATCTATTGTTTCCTCCATTCTCTCAACTTCATACTCATCCAAATGTATTGCAATATATGGCAGAAATGAAAAGCTTAGTATTTTCTTTCATGGAATGAAATTACCAATTAAAATTTGTGTTGATTATGATGGTTGTTTCATGAATCTTGCATAGAACTGTGTGTATATTTATGTGTGTCTTCTAATTTAATTAGGTGTACTATGGGTTATTGGTTGATGGAATCTAGAATACTACCATTAACATAACTCCTTGTCCCTCTTTCCACACTTTTTCTCTCATAATTTTCTCCTCTCCACCTCATACATTCATCCCTCTCTCACTTGTAGTTTTAGTTACACCAAGGGTGTTTTGTGCTTTCATCGGTCTATGACCACCACCAAGAGTTAGAAATATATACATGATCCAAATTTCAAAAAAAGGGAGTCATCCCATCTTGAAGCAAAGGGATTCAATCTCACGAGTGTTTATGAATCACGTATTTTGTCTTTAACAAAATATTTTGCTAACAGACCAAACCCATATACCATGGAATGCAACTAATTGAATAATTTATTGGAGCCCATAAAATCCATTATGCAGGCCCACAACACCCACATTGGCAATGATGACTACAGAGCTAGATGGTCTGGCCTGTTAGTTATATGGCATAAATGACATGGGGCTCAAGGGTTTCAGCATACTTGAGGGGATGGTTGTGGTGGTGCACCAGTGAGGTGGCACCATGGAGAGGTTATTGGTGTCCATCACCCGAGAAGGAGTAACAATGATATTTTTCATAGGGTGTGACGGACGAGGATGAGTATTACGGACACTCAAGGTAGTTTTATGTTATTGTGAGGTAAATGAACATGGAGGGGATTCAAAATATAGAGGAGAGGTGAGAGCGTAGAGGGCCATTGGGGTGGTGTATTATCTGATAGTGAGAAAAGAGAACTATGTGCCCATGAGGTTTTAAAGAGGCCCGATGCATTTGGTCCCGTAGAAAGTTAATCCTTTTCCAACATAAATAAATGTATATAATTTTAAATAGAGACTAAGTAAGGCCACGGTCCCATGCAAGGGGCAAGGCAATAGATTTTTAGCAGGTGCTACACATAATTTTTAGGAAAAATTAGCAGCCTATAGTCCATGTACTCTTAATATTTTTCAGAGCCAGAATGTGCAAGGAATGATTTGAAGGAAATAGATTCAAAGGTAAGCATATTTTTACAGGAAATAGTCTTGAACCACTACTCGGTTGACAGGTGGCCTAAAAAAGGAATGTAAGAAAAAATTATAGCCCCCACCCATTGCAGCCACTCAAACTGGCCCTCCTATGTAGCTGTTGCTCCACCTTTTTAGGTGAAGATTCTATTTTATGTAATCTGCAAAAAAATTATACAGGATCGCCTACACACCAATTTTTTTTGCAGTTTCCCGTCCCCCCCTTCCCCTCACATGGGATTTCTACCTTAGCATCCTTGAATGAGTGCAAAGGTGAAATAGTGGATATTGTTTTAAAATTCCTCGAGAAATTTTATTTCATTTTTTTCAATATAAATATCATATTTATGTTTATGTTTTTTCAAAAAAATCAATATAAATATCATATTTATGTTTATGGTTTTCAATATACATATTATATTTATTCTTATGTTTTTTAATTACCTTACCTATTGGATTTTTTCCTTTTTTGTCCCTTTTAAGTGTAAATTGTACTCGTGTAAATAGTGCAAACACAATCAAAACTATAAATTAGAGCATAGATATTAGATATTATTTGGGATGGAAAATTTTGAGTCATAGAATAGGTGGGAGGCATGAAGGTATTGAATTTTCATCATTTTATTTCCAACTCTTCATTCATGTCTTCATCTTAACTACCAAATTGAACACCATCCAATTGACAACCTTAAATCTTTTAAAAAAATAAAAAATAAAAAATGGTGGATAATGTCACTTATATGATAAAGCATTAGGCTAGATCAAGAATCGATGATTGTTTGTTCATCAACTTCCTTGCAATTATCGAGCTTAAAACTAAAATGGGGATTTAAAAAGTGCTATTGAGAAGAAAGCAATGTGGTTGGGTTTCAAACCTTTAATATATGGATTTTCCTTTTTTAAAATTTTTTCCTTAAGCATCGATTACTCAATATTAAAACTGAAATGGTAAAGTGGATCCCAAATAACATATATTATTTTGGTACAAAAATTTGAGTTGTGGAATAGGTGGGGTATGAAGTATTCAATACCCACATTTTTAATTCCAAATTTCCACTCATATCTTATCTAGATTAAACGTCATCAATCCAAAGGCTTGAAGGGGATGTAAATGGATTTTTCACATGTGTGATCCAGGACAAAGTTTGCCAACACATTTTTCCTTTTTTTTTTATTTTAATCATAGGCATGCCCATAGAGGAAATGGGCACTGTGTCTACCATGGTTGCAAACAAGGAAATTTGTTTTTAGTTCACACTAGATTACCAATTGTGGGGATGTTGATTTCACATGTGTGGAGTCCATTCAATTTTGACATGTTTCCATTTGAGTGTCATTTGTCTTGATAAAAAAATTTATCCTCTCACCAATTGTGTGGTTGAAAGTGTGGAGGAGGATCAAAATGATACCATGTTCTACATTCCTTAATGGGGCTGATAATTTTAAATTTTAATCAAAGATGGTTATTTGGACATATCCTTCTTTCCTGTAATTACTCAAGCTTAAAAGTGAAAACGGGGGCTACAAAATGCTACAAGGAAAAATCATTGTGGTTGGGTTTCAAACCTAGAGATTATTGGATTTTCCCCAATTTTTATTTTGTCCCCTTTAAGCATAAATTGAACTTAAATGAATAATGTAAGCGATATGGAGACAATAATGTGGAGCACATATAGCATATATTATTTTGGTAAGAACAATCTAAGTCATGGAATAGGTGTGGGATATGGAGGTATTTAATTCCCACATTTTTATTTATAATCTTGCATTCATGTCTTCATCTTATCTAAAAAATTAAATGTCGCCCAATCAAAATAATTGACATCGATGGTCATTGAAGTACAACACCATCAAGAATATTGATGAGGGGAACCCTAATCATTACCTTGATAGCTAAAGAGAAACCCTAATCACAAATGTGCATGAAATCATTACACTGGGATTTCAGGTCCACTCTACATCTCCTTGTATCTAAAGTGTCTCATGAGATGCACATGTGAACTCCCAAGTACATTTATGTGTGTTCTAACTACCCAAAAATTTCTTATATTGCATACAACTATTCATTTGGCATTATTGATCGACCACTGCTTACATTCTTAAATATCTCCACAAAATGTTACCTTTCCAACTTACATAACATGCCTTTTTGCCTTCAAAATATTAACAAAAGTGTAATGTGGTTATAGGAGAGTATATTTTCACATTGGTTCCCCTTGCCACTTTCCCCACCTTTGTAATTTTCCTCCCTTGAACCCCTTCTTCATTGCCCCTTTTGCGTTACCACAATTTCACTTCCTCCAATTTTACTTCTTCAATGCATTTGTTCAACGTTTCCATCGTACATTTCACATGAAATTGTTATTTTATTTTTTTGTCACACTAGAGCATGGTGGGATGGAGGAAAACATATGGTTGTAGCCTTCATCTAGAGTTGTATAATGTATAAGGAACCACATGTCTATAGGTTAGATGGTGGAGCATAAGAAATAAATAATAGTATGACAGTTAAGTATGTAAGTTTTGGGAAATAAAATTTGATTAGTGCACTTAATCTCTAAATGATCAAACATGGATATACAAAATTAATATGCACTAATGCTTATGCAAATAAATGGAAAAAAAACCCATGAAATTGGTGTCAAAGTTTGGTTTCCACACCTCCATTAGAATAATTCCCTTCCCCGTGTTATATAAACCAAAAATTGTGGTAAGTTGCAGAGAGTGATGAGTGAAGAAAGGATTTTTAAATTTCGATGCAACCAATGCATCGTTGTAGGAAAATGAATGCATAATTAACTGTAGTCACTAGGATGAGTTACAAATAGTAGCTAGATTGAATATATGGAGGTTATGCTTGCATGTCATATTGCGGCCTCTTTGAGTGTTGCGAGATAGTACCTTTATTGGAATTTTCTAGGGCTTCTCACCCTCTAGATGCACCTATATAATGTCCTCTTCCATCTAGAGATCTTAGGTTATTGAAGTTGTGGTTGGAGCTTGTGGAGACTCAAACAATGGCACCACCACCAAAGCACCCCGAAAGTTCATCCTGAAGGTTCTTCCATGAGGTAATGAATCTCCCCTAATGTAATTTTACATGTTCTTGAGTTTAATATTGCATGCTAGTGGTTAGAAAAGTAATTCCTTATTAGGTATTTTATGGGTTGTATCCTCTGAAAGCATGCTAAAATCATGGGTTAACTCATCCTAGGCCACTCATGACATCCGTCTCGAGAGTGTATAGAACATTATTAAATTTTTTTCCTTTTCCATTTTTTTGACCCATCACATGCCCTAGGTATACTAAACCGCTCAACCACTTGGTATGTGTGTAAATCTCTTTTGGTTCTCTCTCCATGGACCAAAGATTTTGTGGTCTCTAAATATATAGCTCTCAAAGTGCCCATTTGAGTGAGTTTCATGGCCTTCATTGTGTGTGTCCATTTCCTCCATCAAATCATTTCTTCTATAGGGTGAGTTGTTTGCATGGAACCCCAATGCTTTTATACCGCTCGAACACAAAAACGTGTTTGTGTTGAATTCAACCTCTCTCAAGAGCTGAAAGAGTTCTTAGATATTCAAATGAGAGATACTCAATAATACCAACATATTTTATACATTAAATTTTCTAATAGTTGCTTTTGTGTCAAGCATTTGATCATAAGATGAAGGAATTTCCTCTCATGTGTCCCACGCAACTACCCTCAAAGCACCTAAGGTGGTTTCTAAAGTGGCCAACCCCCTCAGAGAGGAAGGGTGGAAAATGGTTGGAGGGTGGAAAAATAAGAACAAACCAACTTAGACCAAGGTTCCCAACACTAATGGCTCAAGTGAGCCATTTATTAAGGAACAAACCCCTGGTCAAGGTCATCTCAAGGAGCCGGTTTCTGAATGACTCATTTTCCCCTTTCCTATGTTCTCTAACATGCCCAAGGTGGATTTAGTTCTCATGGAGCCAAAAAATCCCATATGAATCTCCTCGACTCTTTTGAATTCATAATTGGTATTAATAACTAGTCCACATGGCCCATTCAAAAGGGCCCAAAGTCCTTCTCACCACTTCATGCCCATTCGAGATCATAACCGATACACAATGTGGATTTTCATAGAGGAGTACACTATAGAATATGTCGGGTAAAGGAAATTTGAGTTGTAGGATTTCTTAAAGCACAATAATGCTCAATTTCTGCAAAATTAGTTTGATGCTTGGATGGCTTGGATGTGGATGGTATGGCCCTTAACCACCATTTACCATGAATTACATGTCATGGAATGTGTAGGGTCTCACAGACTCAACCGCAAGTATATCGTCTATGATTCTTGTCAAAAAATTATCAATTTAGATGTGTTGTGTTTGCAGGAAGTGAAAGTTACAAGTTTTAGTTGGTAATGGTTTGTAAATCCATCTAGTGTGATAACCTGACATTCTACAGTAATCGTGATGGGGAAGTGGGGTTTGATATCCATTTTTTATTCTAAATAACAGCCTTTCTCTATGGACCATGGTGTCGACCATGCCAATCATGTTAACTGGGCCTTATTTAATATTGAAAGTCACCCTTTTAACTTCATCAACATTTATGCCTCTAATGATGTGGCTGAAAGGGTTGATCTTTGGTGGTGGATAGCTAATGCAATTCTTGATGCTTATTGGGTTATATGTGGTGAATTTAATATGGTGGAGCTTCCCTCTGATAAGTACATACATCTACCTATGCAATGGAAAAATGGCGAAAGGGAGGTGTGGTTTATATGCAAAATAAATTTGGTTTTATGACCATAACACTTCTCTTGCAGTCCCACCTTTGAAGCATGGCTTACGTGGTCCAATCTTCGAGGTGGATTGGATTGGGTTCTCAAATGAATCAAAATCCATGTTTCAACTCAATTTTTTGAGTTTGATAACATTTACTCCTTTCCTGTGAAGTGATGTCAGATTTCATCCTTTCGAACCACTCCCCTATATGATTACGTATCATTTTGCAAGATAGGTAACCTTTTTTCATAAAGGTTGAGTTTTTCTCAATACCACCTTGATGGAGCATGGACCCACTCTCAATCACATCAAGTGAGTGTGGAATTTATCTCCTAGCCACATCATTTCCAAAACTATCATCCACCTCTATGTTCCAGCTGGACCCAGTGGTGGGAGGATGTTATGACTAGGATGACCAGATTCCTTAGAATCTATGGTCAACAGTTGGCTAGAATTCAGCATCATTAATACTCTGCTACCTCCTCACTCTTAGCCGAGTGGTGGTGGTGCTTGAAGAAAATCCTTTTTAAAACTCGTAACTGCCAGTGGAGATATTTTTCATAGAAAACCAAATTGTGGACAACTACAATGCTTGAGGAGCTCAAATCCATGCCCATATTCACTGGCTTAAAGTGGGGGATTGTGTTCGAAAGAATTTTTTCTTTCCCTCAAAACCAAACACTCTTCTCAGAAAATTCGCACCATTTTGATGGTGGAGCTTAGGTCACAAACCCCCAACATATGTTTCAATCCATTTTCAACCACTACAAGTTGTATTTTCAATCTCAAGAATCCTCAGATGAGAGAAAGGTGGCTCTTGACCAATGTTTTGCCACCTTGCTATGTAAACTTTCTCTTTCTCAAAATATTACATGTGACCGCATGCTCACCCTTGATGACCTGTATGAATCAGTGACCATGTAAATGGATAATGATAAGGCTCTCAAGTGTGATGGCTTCCATTGTAATTCTATAAATGTTTTGGGACACTATTGGCCCAAACCTTCATCAAGTCTATCTAGAAGGCTTCTAGAACCAGTCGTTTGGCACCCACATCAATAAAAGGAATATCAAGTTCATCCCTAATCCTAGAGACCCGAGCTAATCACCAACTGGTGACTATCACCTTTCTTAATGTCTCCTACAAGATTATTTTCAAAGCTCTTGCGATTCGGCTACGCCATATTCTTCCCGCCATCATACAACCGGAGCAAACTAGCTTCATTTAGGGGTGTTACCCTTGGATAATATCATTTCCATCTAGGAGGGCATGTAATGGGCTCATAAATCCAACCATCTTACCATGTCCATTAAAATCAAATTTGAAAAATCCTATGACAAGATAGAATGGCTGTTTATTATTTTTGTGCTTCACGCTTTAGGTTTTAGCCCTATTTTCATTCAATGTCAAAATTCTCTTTGATAATGCCTCAGCCTAAATCACCATTAATAGCCACACGCTTATTCGTCATTTGGCCTCTTCCAATCCATATGACAAGGTTTCCCTTTAGCACCTTCTCTTTATGCTCTTACGGTTGAAGGTTTTGGATATCTATTTGCCAAAGCCAAATCCCAAGGGCTTGTTAGGGGAATTAAGTTACATTATTCAAATAGCTCCCAAATACTCAATGGCCAATTTACAGATGACTCTTTCCTTACTTTAATTGAGGATGAAAGTATCATTCGCAATGCCATGCAATGACTAGACATTTTCTATTTTGCTTCTGGTTCTTCTCTTTAATGGTGAAAAACACAATGTTACAAGCAATTATACGTACCCAAAATTATATGTACTATATAGTCAAAAATTGGATATGGAAACCCCAATGATGATTCAGATCTCTTTGCAAGGTGTTCGGAATCCATAAAATCTCGCCAAGTATACCTTTACATCCTAAAATCCTTGCCTAGCTTTTGCATGTTTTGTTCTAACCTCTGCCCCCTTTTTCCTTGCATTTTGGTCTTTGAGTTACAAACCACCACCCTACTCCGGGTGGTGGTCCCATGTTGCTTGCCCAAGAAAGGAAAGCGATCATGTAATTGCTGCCCCCTATGTAGGGTGGCGGTCTATGAACATTTTCTAGAACGTTATGACGATTTCGTCAAACATAAAAATTCAATTTGCATCCACATTTCTCAACCACTCTTGCTTGCATTTATGTTTTGGCCACCTAGTAAATAGTGATTTCTCTTTTTTATATTATAAGAGATCAATTCAAAATTACCCTCTAGTAAATACAAATGCTATAAATACCCAGCTTGTTTACAAGCAAATGGCCCCTCTTCCTCCATGAATTATTATTCAGTGTGTTTTGAAGTTCTTCCATAAGTTTCAATAGGTTTGGATTTTGTATGAATTCTCAACCTCTCAGTTCAAGGCTCTTTTCTCTCCTTTCTACTTTAGAGATCATTTGATCTTCACACTTTCATTTTTCTCCATTTCTATCCTACACAGTCAGCTTAGCATAAGATAGTTTCAGTTCTAGATTAGAGTTCATTTGATAATTTTAGAGTTGCAGGTTGTTGTTTTGTCAAGAAATAAATCCCAGAATTCTTAGTATATTTGTGTTGTATCCCCACAATAAATCCTGCTAGGAATCACATATTCAAGCTCTATTCACTTGCACTATCCCTCTCTTTATTGCATTGTATTCGATTTATATCCAAAGTTGTCATTGTTCGAGTATCTTCTTCTGCTGACGCTATCACATTCACACTTTTCTAGATTCACAAGAACACGAAGGAACAAAGAGATCACACTAAGGGGACAAGTCATGACATAACTAGATTTACCACTATTCTGTAAAACTCCAGGTTTGAACTATCAAAGTTGTAGATATAATATATCAAATAAAGTAGCAAATCATTTTATTTCAGTTAATCTTGCTTTCAGTATTACTAGGAAGTTGTGGGGAATGATAGCTTTTGAGAAGCTGTGATTTATTCCTCACTTCTGAGGTAAGATTGAAGGTCTTTCGATTAGATTAGTTAGTTATTTAAATATTTAAGATAAATTCACAAGTGCACATGCAAATAGCTATATCAGGCTAACTTGTTTGTTTTAATTTTGTTATTAGATTAATTGTTCATTATCTAAATATATTAGAATAGCTACTCTTTTAATTTCATTCAAATACATATCATTGAAAATACAAAAATAAAATAAATATAAGCATAGTGTAGATATATATTTCATAGTTAGTTTACTCATTTTAGTTAAAGTATACATTATCTCTTGCATGACAATTACGGGACCCAGAGAGCCCAGGGATTACGTATTCAAACCGGTAGTACCTCATCCAAATATCTTCACAACATTAATGGATATAGATCAAGGGCTTAGGATTCAAGTCTTTCAAATGAAAATAAACCTACAAGCAGTTAGTGAACAATTGAGACAATTGAATATTGAAGACAAAAAGCATACACATTCTAGTCGAGTCAACCCAACTATAGATTGCCTTGATAGGATATCCGCATGACCATACAAGAACCCAAAAGAGAAAAAATATTTGGTTGTGATCCATTAGTTCCATAGCCAAATAAGGAGACCTTCTCATCAACATAGACATAGGGTTATGTATACAAGTTGCTAGAACACCCGTAAGGTATTCTAAGAAGATCACACAACTCTTGGTACTAAACATAGAAGCTAAAAAGGCTTATGACCATTGGATAGTCAGAAGAAGAGATTGATTCTTCACATGACCATAACAGGTCCACAACAACCACAAACTCATGGTTGTGATCCCCAGGTCCCACAACCCAATGGGCCTGCTAGTTAGTTAAGTATTGACACCAATTTACGAATGCTAGTATTTAGATCCTCACCACTCCCACTAGATATCATAACGTAATTTTCTCGCATTAAACATAGAAGCCAATCAAGCTAATATTTTTGGGCTAGACCACACCTCTCATTACCATTTTCCATGACCTTGTCTATAAATATACATAAAGCACCTACATGTCACTTTCCACGTATCCAACAACCAATAGATAGGATCTCGATAGAGCTCGACATTGATTGGAGCCTCCGAGCAGCTATTATATTTGAACGATCCATTACACCAATTCATGTTAGGAGAGATTTCTTTTCCTTAGATTTGCAGATCCCAAAAATTGCATGTTGAGGATATAAAATTACCCAACTAGTTTCTCTATATCCACATATATTACATTTCCACCGGCTGTGTTGGCACGACCTCGGGAGGTCAGGCACAAAGAAGAGCTACTTGTAGATTCTCATACTTGCATGTCACTTTTCTATTGTACAAAATTGGTGAACTTGACATGAAACAAACAACCATTCCCATTTTATTTCCATTTATTTCATCCACCTTCAGTTTTTCCCATTATTCTGCAGGTATTTATATACCCCCGAATATGTCGGGATATGACGCATATGGTAGACCTCTCTCAGTCTCAAAGCGCATTATGGTCAAACAAATAAACAACCATCACCCTCACTTTCTGCATGGGCTGAAAACTATTCAAGTAACTACTTGTCATCACAAACTCCTCCTCAAAGAACTAGCTCTAGTTCTTTGTTCTGAATTGAGGAGTTGGATCAGCTCACACAAATGCAACAACCAGAGCCCTCAGGCTCTAACAATATGACATTTACTAGAGAATCCATTTCATCTCCTCGGGTTTTTTTCAAACCAAAAATCAGTAGACAATCAAATCCACTCCCATTTTTGGATGAGGAGTATTTAACATGCTACGCTAGAAGAGAACAACACTTCCAAAACATGTACCCACCTATAGGAAGTTTGCAAACACAACCCGATACCCTGCTCCAAGAAAACACCCCCATTCCTCCACCTATGGAAAATACTCTCGGTGAAGCTTGGCAGGGTAATGATCAATTCATAGTAGGGTACCATACCCCTTTACAACCTCAAGGTGTACAATAACCACCATTAAGGAAAAATACTGTGTCTTCACCAATCAAGGTCATCTCAGCCTTAGTTGAGAAGGTTAGAGGACTAGAACTTGCTCAAGCAAATCAAAATTCACATTTTGGGAAAGCAGGAATTCCCAACCCTCTGCATCATCCCAACCAAGTTGACCTCCTCACAAGAATAGGCACGTTAGGCATGCCTCCTCAATAACTATCCATAGCAAACACCAACTAGAACCGTATTTTCAAACACCGCTCCAGTTGAAAGTATGATACCTCCCGGCTTAGCACCAAACAACCCATACCAGAGAAATGCTCCTCCCTACTTGAAAATTTATTCAAAATCACCACAGGGAGACATGTTCTCCTCTCTCGGGATGTTCACTCAACCACAGGATTTCCTTATGTCCCTGTAAATACATATGTTATGCCATATCAACAACCCATTCCACCTCCACCCCCTCAATAGGCACCATCGATGGTGAAACCTATGCGGTAGGGACTTACTTAGAATATTTAAAAGAGCCTCTAGATTTCACCATATGAAGTGTCATGCTTCCAAGACCTCTTCTCGATTTTCCTAAATACAAAGGGGAGGGAGATCCAAATGCACATATCAAGGCCTATGCCATGGCCATTCGAGAATTACTCCCTTGGGATGCGGTTGTTGCTAAGATATTCCCTAAAACCTTAGAGGGTATTGCCCTTGATTGGTATTACAGAATACCTAAAGCCTATACACTCGTTCAAACAACTTGTGTCAGAGTTTATCAAATATTTTGATATGAACAAATTGTTAAGAACATGAATCAAGGAATTCTTACATATTAAACAAGAGCACAATGAATCCGTTGCTCATTTTATTCAAAGATGGTGTACAGTCCTCTACTCATCAGCAAGTGCTCCAAACATGGATCAGATGGAACTATGTGACTTATTCCTTCATTCCCTTAATAGAGAGATAAAGGAAGAAGTCTAGAAGTTCCCACTAAGGACTTATGATGAAGTACTCGAGAGTGCTCTCTAAATAGATCAAGCGGCAATAGATAGTGGCCGTAAGACATATGGAACAATCGGAAATTAATCACTCCCAATCAAAACACTACGACCTATCCTAATTTTGGGAATACCAATTGAGGACCCAAGATCCTTACAAAAATCACAGGTTATAGCGAGATAGAGTAATAGACTGAGGTTAAAAGGAAAACATCGTAGACATTTCACCACCCGTTAACAATCAGCGAAATAACAACTTTACTCCAAAAATAAACGTGGTGGCTTTTAATCATCCATCACGACAACAACAATAACAAGAACAATGACAAATCCAAACACAAGGTCCAAATCAAAACCCAAATGGATATCAAAATCAAAACCAAAGGCAGAACCTGAAAAATTTTAATTCTAACAACCAACAACCTAATTAGAGTTTTGGACCACAACAGGTTTCAAATCAACAACCTCGAAACTATAATCCCAACTTGTATTTTGGTTTCCACAAGATTCAAGGCCATGATACTAGGACTTTTCACAACTATAATAAATTCATGCAACGTTTTCCAGAAGACCAAAGACAACTCTTTATAGATATGTTTTTAGAAAATTTTATAGTACCCATGCCAAACACTTACATGAGGCGGTTTCCCCTCAAAATGCACCCCTCAAGATTTTTAACGATCCACTCCCAAATCACTCTAACAATAATAGGTTAGATCTAAATGGGATGAACAAGGGTGTTATGATAGGAAATAACGATCATGAAGCCTCAACTTCATTAAATCCACCGGTCGCACCCCAATTAGGAACTCGACCACAAACCAAGATAGTTGGTCTAGTAGAATTAGATACCAAGCTACATGTAGAAACCATAACAAGGACATGAGATTATACTTCTCAACCAATTCCAACCTATCTATTAGAACTAGACAATATCCAACAAACATTAGTAAAACCCATAGGTGCTTACGATTTAATTAATGACCTAACAAAGACCTTCTCTCACATTTCCTTCCTAGATTTGTTGAAGAAATCTCCCGACCATAGGGCTGCTCTCTTAGAAGCATTAGGTCTTGGTCATCTAATTAACATCACTCCTCTACATGAAACGCAAGTAAACCATGTAGACTTTGATGTCTACCCTCCGGGGAAGCCAAATAGGGATCTTGAGTTATATTTGATATAAGTAAAATGCCAATATACATTAAAATTATGCGTAGAGGTGACCTAGCCTTACATTTACAGGTATGGGTTTATAATAATTATGTTAAGTGTGCAATGATTGACGATGGGGTAGTAGTTAACATAGTCCCCTTCACTTTTCTTCAAAATCTAGGATATGGAGAAACCAATTGTTCCAAAACACAAAATACGCTAAGAGGTTATGATAGCCTCAAGGCCACTTCAATTGGGACCATAGTTTTTCTAGTCACCTTAGGACCCAAGACAGTCCTCACCGAATTTTATATTATAGATCAAGAAGAAACTATAATATGATTCTCGGTTGACCATGGATACACCGCATGAAGGCAATCCCTTCCACGTTATTCCAAGAAATAAGATTTTTACACCTAGGGAAAATATTTGTGGCACAAGGTGACCCAAAACCATTCGATATACACCTAGTAGATTTGAAGAAGAGACCAAGTGTTCACTCTGAGTTTTAACTCCCAATGAATCAACTTAACAAACCAATCAATTCAAAACCGAAGAGAAGTTGATACCTACAATAGAATTAGAAATTATGAATCTAGTCAAAGGCATTCCAACACTCAAGAATGAGACTAATGTCATAGAAATGGTATCATTAGGGACTACCATAAAAATTTCAAGTTGCTAGAGAAATATCTACCCATTCTCCTACCGTTTGATTCCATGGGTATGGGATACACCCTAGGAATTGGTTCCCTTCTATTAGATGAAGTTTGTATGGTAGAAGTAACCAAGGTAAAAGAAATAGACGCAAGGAATGCCCTAACATCCATTTTTTTAAGAAAATATTAGACTCTCCACTTCGATGGAGCTAGATGTCATTTCAGAGTTGGGGCAAGTGTGATCTTTACTTCTCTCAAGGGAAAGATCCTACCTTTTTCCTTTAAGTTAAACTTTGAATGTACGAACAACAGGGCTGAATACGAAGCCCTCCTCCTTGGCCTCATCATAGCCAAAAGGATGGGTGTTGATAACATTAGAGTGCTAGGAGACTCACAACTAGTCACAAACCAAGTCTCTGAGGTATATGAGACTAGAGCTGAACACTTACAACTCTATAAAATGGTGGTATTAGATCTAACCAAAGGATTCAACTTCATATCAATCGAAGCAATCCCATGAGAAAAAAACTTCTCGTTGATTCAATAGTAACCTCAACTTCCTGTTTCACTCCAAGCAGTGAGTTAGAAAATACA
Source organism: Taxus wallichiana var. yunnanensis (assembly GCA_018340775.1). Lineage (NCBI taxonomy): Eukaryota > Viridiplantae > Streptophyta > Pinopsida > Cupressales > Taxaceae > Taxus > Taxus wallichiana. Next base: position 546,789,100 of record CM031237.1, on the reverse strand, counting down.
AGTTTCATGGTATCACTTCATACTAAACCATTGGTGTGTAAAATACCAACAAACCCACTCCTAACATGTATAGAAGCTGAGAATGAGTTTTCTATCTTGGATCACTTTGATAGTGATAGAGTCACTCTTGGATATCTAAACACCTATGTGGAACTACATCTCACTCATCACATAGTAGATTTTTCCCTAATCCCACATTCCTCTTCCTATTTTGGAAATCCCATGATAGAATCTCCCCCACAAAATAATCTCGATATCTATGAGGTAGAGAATGGAGAAAGTTTGGAACTACCTCCGGCCCCACCTAAATTTGAAGAAGGAAATGATTCCTTTATCAAAGAAACAATTGACATAAATATTAGAACAGAGGCAGAACCAAATATTTTGAAGTTGAGATCCTTGTTAACTCATAGAGGAGGTATAAATACACACTCAGATCCTCAAGGAACATCAAAAGGATTTCACATTCAATTACAAAGAAATGACAAGAATTGCACCACATATCGCGGTACACAATCTTGTCACCAAACCAAATGCAAAGACAATTAAACAAAAGTTGAGACCAATGAAACCAAAAGTGGCTCTCATGGTGAAAGAAGAAGTAATGAAACTTCTCAAGTGGGATTCATCAAACTAGTTGACTATTCACAATGGGTATCTAATATCGTCCCTATTCTCAAAAAGAATGGGAAGATACGCATTTACATAGAATTTTGGGACATTAACAAATCTTGTCCCAAAGATGACTTCCCATTGCCATCCATTGACGTCATTTTTGACGCAACAACTGGATTTGAGCTTTTGTCTCTCATGGATGGATTCTCAGGATATAATCAAATCAAAATATCTAAACAAGATCAAGCCAAGACCATGTTTATAACTCCTTGGGGAACTTATTATTACATTGTCATGCCATTCAGCCTTAAGAGTACTAGAGTTACATACTAGTGGGCAATTACATACATATTCCATGACCTTATTCATAAAATTGTGGAATCCTACGTGAATGACTTCTTCGCCAAGGCCAAGAAGCGTGGTGATCACCCAGAAGTACTTCATATCATTCTCTCATGATTGATCAAATATGGTGTCACATTGAACCCAGAGAAATGCATATTTGGTGTGACAAGAGGCAAGCTTCTGGGTTACATTATATCCTCACGAGGGATTGATGTTGATCTAGCCAAAATTTGGGCTATTCTTGAAATGATTCCACCATCAGACAAGTCTGGTATCAGATCATTTCTTGGGAAACTCGGTGCAATTTGAAGGTTCATTCGGACTTAAGTTTTGTTGTTCATCTAATCAATAATTTATTAAAGAAATATTATAGCATTGATTGGATAGAAGAATGCAATGAGGCCTTCAAAGTAGTTAAACACTTCTTGTTGTCTCCTCCCATGCTAATGCCTCCTAGACCAGATCATCCTTTGATCCTGTATTCATGGGCTACCGCTAGCTTGCATGTTGGCTCAAGAAGACAATGATAAATGAGAATGTGTAGTCTATTTCATTAGCTAGATGTTGCTTGATTATGAAACATGTTATACACAGGTAGAAAGAGAATGCCTTGCCATAGTCTTCGTAATGAAACGTTTAAGACATTACATGTTAAATCAAGAAACAAGGGTCATTGTAAAGACAAATCATTTACGGACATTCCTCATGCAAGGGTCTTTATCTAAAAAGGTTGGATGTTTCATAACCTTAATGGGTGAATTTGAATTAACATTTGTAAACTAGAAATCCATTAAGGGACAAATATTGCTACTCCATGCGTATGGTTAGAAATAAATTCTATGAAGAATTGTGATAATCTGTTAGATGGAGGCGATCGGTAGATCTATACTTTCCCGATGAATGCATATATTTTGTCAAAACCAGACCCCCCATATCTATATGTCCTTGGTACACTGACATCATCAATTTTATCATGGACCATACATACCCAGAAGGTGCCACATCACAACAAAGAAGGTGGTTACGCATTATCACTGCTAAATATGTTATTTTAGAATAGGTGCTCTATCGTAAAGCCTTCGATGGAATGCTTTTAAGATGTGTTGACATGAAAGAATCCAAAAAGATTCTTTACAAATCCCATCAGTGGGATATGTGGAGGCCACTTTGGTGGTCACACCACTACTTGAAAAATACATCGGATGGGCTATTTATGGCCCACTCTGGAACATGACATAGTATAATTTGTGTGTAAGTTCCATAAATGCCAAGAATTATCCCACGATATTCACATGCTAGCACAAGATCTACAACCAATCACAACCCCTTGTCCCTTTTCCACGTGGAGCCTACATTTGATAGGGAAATTCTCTCCCTCATCAATAGATGGCCATAACTTTATAATCATGGCCACATAATATTTTACCAAATGGGTAGAGGTCATGCCTCTCACCACCGTACCAGGTTTTGTAATCACTAAGTTCATTTTGAATCAAATCATTTACAGGTACAGTGTCCCACAAGTCATTATCTCAGATAATGGCACATCCTTTAAGAATGATGAGGTCCATGAGTTATGCAGCAAATTCAAGATAAACCATCATACGGCCTCTCTTTACTACCCTCAAGCCAATGGACAAGCTGAAGCAACAAACAAAACATTAAAATCTATTCTCCTCAAAACAGTTAAGGAGAACAAATAGGATTGGCATTTAAAATTATACCCGGCCTTGTGGGCCCATCAAACCTCAATAAGAACACCAACAGGGGCAACCCCTTTCTCATTAGTATTCGAGGCGAAGTAGTTCTCCCACTTGAGGTCGAAATACCCAGCCTCTACATCTCATTACAAGGGATTTTGGGAGAAGAAGCCTATAGAGAGGCACACCTCTCTCAACTAGAAAGCCTTGATGAGGCTAGGCTAAATGCTAAACAATGGCACAGAGCCTATGCTTGACTAGATGTGCCGGAAATATAACAAAAATTTCTATGAATGAGAAATATATGAGGGAGATCTAGTTCTAAGACTAGACAACCGGATTGATAAGAAAACCGATGAAGGAAGGAAATTCCGACCCAAGTGGTTGGGCCCATATCAAGTCATGAAAGACTACGGAAATGGTGCGTATCTCTTGTGTACACTAGAAGGTGAGGAGTTCAATGAAACTGTCAATTCCTTACATCTTAAATGGTTTTACACATAGGTCATCAACATCACCATTTGTATATTATATCTACCTACATTGCATTTAATCACTTAGTTGTTTCATTTTTTTCACTCATTTCGTAAATTTTGTGGTCAAGGAACTTATTCTTAAGAAATTCATTATAAGCTTCTAAAAATATTGGAAAAATCATTCAAATCATATCTCTTCAAATCTTCATAATATCATCAAATGGTTCCAAAATCATTTCATCAATTCGACAGACAAAGTCTTGACAAAAACCATACCAAGGCCTGCATACTTGGTCATACTCATTCTTTTCTACTTGGTTAAGTTGTTCTTACCTACGGTCTATTCTAGAAGCTTCTTGGTGTCACATCTATCCTTCTTACATCTCTTTGAAACAAGGATACTCCAAAATCACAAATCAAAAATGTCAAATTAAATCAAAATACTAAACAAAATAGAATATTTTATTTTACACACTTCTTTGCCCCACCAACCTTCGGTGATGAGCCCACATCTCTTACTAGTGATGTGAGGTTGAGAAAGGAAATAAGTTCCCTTACTCACCTATGTCCTACCTTCGGTGATGAGCCCATGCTTCCTACCAGTAGCATGAGACAGGGCATAGGGGGTCCATTCACGCAAATCAATGAATCTTAGCATTTTAAAAATGCAAAGAAAATGTGTTAAGTGAAATTAAGTATCCAAATTCCAAAGAGATCAAATCCTCAAAACCATATTTTGTCAACCAAATTGCCATCCATGGATCTAAGTCTAGATAAACTGGAAAATAAGTTACATTTTGAACTATGTAGTAGTTTCGAGTAAGAGTAAGTACGCAAGTCTGAATTTGATTTATGTCAAAACCTTGTCTTTCTCTTATCATTTTCATTTATCAAACTTATTTGCATCCTTCAGCTCTTGGTGTTGAAATCTTACTAGTTATGTGGAGTTAGGAGTGGGTCAAGTTCATCTCATTATCACTTTATATTCATCACGTTTTCCAAAACAAGAAGAAGCAACTAGCATTGCCCAAGAAGCCCAAAAGTTCGGTGATCTTACAATATGTTTGCATCATCACATATCAGCATTACAAAAACAAATAAAAGAGAAACATTATGTTCAACATTTGTTATCACTTGTCATCCATTGCATACATTCTAAAAAGCATATAAAAACAAAGATTCTAAAAACATCTAGTATACATATAGGAAATGAATCACAAAATTCTACAAGATAGATCCAAAAAGAGATATATATATATATATATATATATATATATATATATATATATATATATATATATCATGTTTTATATACAATGCCATCATGCACTAGGCATGGTCAAAACACTCAATGAGCCCGAAAAGTACAAAAACACTCATATAAACATCTAACAAAAATCACTACAAAAAGACACCATGATCTCTCAATCCCTATGGGATCCCTCAGAGGGTGCACGACCGCATCTAGGACTCCTACTATAATGATAACTAAATGAACTGAGGGCTCACAATCATGGCCAGTAGCTATGGTCTCACTGTGAGAATGGCTCCTCCTCATCAAGCACTTAGTAGTCCTATATCCGGCCCACCAAATTTCAATGACAAAGAGAGGTCACTAACTTCACCACCTTTCCAGATAGGGACAAACACATCAGTATGTCGGTCATCTACTGAGGGCTCTCCAACATTGTAGTAAGCTTCGGCTTGAGTACTCTCCAAGGGGAGAAATAGGGTTTTGCACACACTCAAGCAAATCAAGTCTCTTCATCCCTCAATAGTCGCTGTAAATAAAAAGAGAAATAACAAGTTAGAAAATTGCCAAAAATAAATTCAAAAACAACAAAAGAGAAATATCAACTAAACATTTCTAGCTAAAAAAAATTGAGAAAAGAGTAGTAACTCACTCGGATCTCCAAGCATCTAGGTGGGATCTCTAGGATCTGCACTGCCATCGATCTTCTTACGGATCGTGGATCATGGAGTGCGGACCTCCCCCAAATATGGAAAACCTCCCCAAATCGGAAAGAAGTGACATCCTTCCACGGACTCATCATCTCCCCAATGTTCCTGAGAAGGAAACTCCTCTGAGATCAAGGTCACCTTCTCTACACTCTCCTCGCCCTCTCGGCCCTTAGGATATCATGAGTGTCATGCCACTTAGAATCACTATCATCCTCCTCATCTGTCCCACCAGCCCCACCTCCAATCTCATCCCCCACCATCTCCTCCTCTGTCTCCTCTCCTATGAACTCCTCAGAGTCTGATTCCACATCAATGGGCTCATCTCCCTCTCCACTATGAGCAGGAGCAGCCCCGATCATAAGTAAGGGTGCTCAAGGAGCACCAGCTGCCCTCGAGCACGAACCAACCACCTAACTATAATGGGAACTCGGGAGTAACCGTGGTCCAACCTTGGCCTCTGGGACCTCCCCTGGCCTCACGAACAGACTTGTACACTGGCCCCACTGGAGGAAACATATCGATGTAAGGGAGGCCAAACTACTGAGGTACTCTATCAAATGGGTGAGTCTCCAACCTCCATGTCCTGTCTACCAGCTGACCTATGGAATAGTAGGTAATCAGTGTATGTGTCTCCTCTCCCCATAACCCTGCCATGGCCTAATAAGGAGTGGCCTCAATGTTTGTAATAGTCAGAGAAGCCACTAATTAATGTGGCATCGATTATAGTCATCTCTTTCCACCTCGCTGCCCCCGACATCCCCTGGACCATCTACTTGTACACCTCTCCCATAGGGAATGATGCGCTCATACACCTAACTCATAACTAGAGTAGGATGACTCAATGACTGCCCCTATAATCTGACCACCCTATATAAATCATGGTAGGTGGTCCCAAGAATGTCTACTCCCAAGTGTAAACACGGCCATGAACCCTCAATCTATTTAATAATGGGAGCCCAGTAGTATAAGAGAGTATCCCCTCCCTTGTCCCCAATCAACCATGAGGCCAAGATACCCATAATAGCCTTGCGGATCACAGGGATAGGAGAAGCAGCAATGGAACAAACCTTCACCCCCTTCTTCGAGCCCATGGAGACAATAGCATCTCCCATGTAGGTAGCCCACCGAGGCCATGCGAGACCTAGATCTTTGTTGTCTTAAGAGATAGTTACCTCCCAAGAATCGAACCCCTAGTATGTGATAGACATCCTCCAGGGTGATAGTCCACTCACCCCTAACACCTGGAAACCGGAAGGTATTCCAGTCTGCATCCCAGTATGAAAATAAGTCACACAATATGTGACTAGTAGGTGCAACATGAGGAACTTGTGTAATCCTCCAGATACTAGCCCTCTGCAGAGTGTCTCGCTTTGTCTGGGTTAGTGCCTCTAACACTATTGGGAGCCAATCACACTCCCTCTCTCTACTCCATCTAATATACTCCTCCTTCTTCTACATCCACCCAAAATAGAGAAAAAGAGTAAGTTAGTAACATAATCCAACTGGAAAAATCATCAAGAACATATAAAAATGTCAAAAATGCAAAAACAATTAAATAATACATCTTTTTTGCATTCTATTTAGAACCACCGCCCTATGCAGAGCGGTAGTTTCGTAACCGCCGCCTTAACGCGGTGGTCCTGTAACTCTACCATCATAAGGTGGCAGTCCCATCACTACCGCCTGTGCAATGGGAAGCGGTCTGTCTCGAATCGGTGAATGCCCCCAAAGCCCTAAAAACACTTTAAAAAAAAAAATACATCGTTTTTGACAAAATAAAAACCTACCCTATGGGCAACCCCCCAAGAGACTCATTTAAAACTAACATTTCAAAAAATAATCCCCCAAGATAGATTTTTCAACTTTTCTATATTTTAGGTTTAAAAACAATAAATTGAAGAACTAAGAACTTTTAACTTTTCTATATTTTAGGAGACTTTATGAGGTGGGTCGATCTCCCGCTCTCGGAGGCATGATCACGATCTCGCAACGAATGTTTTGACTGTAGCCTCATCGAAAATGATTACCATGGGTCCCAGAGCTCAAAAACCACCAAATCAAAATGCGCAAATGAATAGGAAAATGAGCTCATTATATATATATAAATATTAGAATCTTGTTTTGAGTGTTTTTACGCAGAGTTGGAGCACCGATGGAGGTAAGTTCTTATCCTCGCGCAAATGGTAAGTCCTCATTTCATTTTAATTTAGTATTTATTTTTTTTTATTTTATCTATCTACACTTGAGTCCCTTTTTCATTTTGTAGATAGTGGGAATTTGGATGGTAACATTTCGGCACACACGAGCATTTCAGGTATAGCTTCTAACTCCCCATTTTGGGACCACCATACTCGGACCCACTATTTTACGCCTCTTCATGGCTAAAATGCTTCTCCGAGGGGGAAATATGTACATACCCAAAATTGTATGTGTTGTATAGTCAAAAATTGGTTACGAAACCCCAATGATGATTCAGATCTCTTCGCAAGGTGTTTAGAATCTAGAAAATCTCACCAAGTATACATTTGCATCCTAAAAAGCCTTACTTGTCTAGATTTTACATGTTTTGTTCTAACCTCTTCCCCATTTTTCCTTGCATTTTGGTCTTTAAGTTACTGGGACCGTCGCCTGCCAGGCGGCGATCCTATGAACGCCACCCGGGACAAGGCGATGGTCCTATAAGTCGCACCCTACGCAGGGCGGCGGTCTTGTGCACATTTTCTAGAACGTTCCGACGATTTCTTCAAACGTAAAAATTCAATTTGTATCTGCATTTCTCAACCACTCTTGCTTGCATTTATGTTTTGGCCGCCTAGTAAATAGTGATTTCTCTTTGTTTATATTAGAAGAGATCAATTCAAACTTACCCTCTAGTAAATCCAAATGCTATAAATACCCAGCTTGTTTACAAGCAAATGGCCCCTCTCCCTCTATGAATTATTATTCAGTGTGTTTTGAAGTTCTTCCATAAGTTTCAATAGGTTTAGATTTTTATGAATTCTCAGCCTCTCAGTTCAAGTCCCTTTTCTCTCCTTTCTACTTTAGAGATCATTTGATCTTCACACTTTCATTTTGCTCCATTGCTATCCTACATAGTCAACTTAGCATAAGATAGTTTCAATTCTAGATTAGAGTTCATTTGATAATCTTAGAGTTATAGGTTGTTGTTTTGTCACAAGAAATAGATCCAGAATTCTTAGTATATTTGCATTGTATCCCCACAATAAATCCTACTAGGAATCACATAGTCAAGCTCTGTTCACTTGCACTATCCCTCTCTTACTTGCATTGTATTCAGTTTATATCCAAAGCTACCATTATTCGAGTATCTTCTTCTCATTGACGCTATCACATTCACACTTTTCTAGATTCACGAGAACACGAAGGAACAAAGAGATCACACTGAGGGGACAAGTCATGACATAACTGGATTTACCACTATTCTATAAAACTCAGGTTTGAACTATCAAAGTTGTAGTTACAATATATCAAATAGAGTAGCAAATCATTTTATTTCAGTTAAGCTTGCTTTCAGTATTACTAGGGAAGTTGTGGGGAATGATAGCTTCTGAGAAGTTGTGATTTATTCCTCACTTTTGAGGTAAGATTGAAGGTCTTTCAATTAAACTAGTTAGTTATTTAAATATTTAAGATAAATTCACAAGTGCACAGGAAAATAGCTACATCAGGCTAACTTTCTTGTTTTAATTTTGTTATTAGATTAATTGTTCATTATCTAAATATATTAGAATAGCTTCTCTTTTAATTTCGTTCAAATACGTATCATTGAAAATACAAAAATAAAAGAAATATAAGCAAAGTGTAGATATATCTTTCATAGTTAGTTTACTCATTTCAGTTAAAGTATAGATTATCTCTTGCATGACAATTATGGGACCCAGAGAGCCCAAGGATTATGTATTCAAACCGGTAGTACCTCATCCAAATCTCTTCACAACATTAATGGATATAGATTAAGGGCTTAGGATTCAAGTCTTTCAAATGAAAATAAACCTACAATCAGTTAGTGAACAATTGAGACAATTGAATATTGAAGACAAAAAAGCATACACATTCTGGTCAAGTCAACCCAACTATAGATTGCCTTGATAGGATATCCACATGACCATACAAGAACCCGAAAGAGAACAAATATTTGGTTATGATCCATTAGTTCCACAACCCAACCGGCCTACTAGTCAGTTAATTATTGACACTAGTTTACGAACGCTGGTATTTAGATCCTCACCACTCCCACTAGATATCATAACACAATTTTCCGCATTAAACATAGAAGCCAATCAAGCTAATATTTTCTAGGCTAGACTAGAAAACCACCCATAGTTTCTTATAAATCCACTACACCTCTCATTACCATTTTCCATGACCTTGTCTAGAAATATACACGAAGCACCTACATGTCACTTTCCACGTATCCAACAACCAATAGATAGGATCTCGGTAGAGCTCAACATTGATTGGAGCCTCTGAGCAGCTATTATATCTTAATGATCCATTACACCAATTTAGGTTAGGAGAGATTTCTTTGCCTTAGATTTGTAAATCCCTTTATTACGTGTTGAGGATATAATATTTCCCAACTAGTTTTTCTATATCCACATATATTCCATTTCCACTGGTTGTCTCAACATGACCTTGGGAGGTCGGGTACGAAGAAGAGCTACTTGTATATTCTCATACTCGCATGTCACTTTTCTATCGTACAATAATCCTTCCTCCTCACGCCCCTCTGGCTAGATTCTTATGATTGGAAAGTGTTAGGCAATGGTGAGATGTTTAAATTTTTTGGCATTGCCTTTTCCTTTCAAGTGTCACATGTGGAGCTATGGTATTATGTTGTCCAATGAGTGGCAAAAAAATTGAAATACTAGATCACTAAATCATTGTCCTTATCGGGTAAGTTCCATATTTGTTCAAAATTCCTTGAAGCTACGCATGTGTATTACTCTTCTTACTTGGTGTCATCCAAAATCCTATGTAGAAGTTGGAAAATATTCTCAAATATTTTCTCTGGGCCAATGCCTCCTCTGGAAAATGGTTCCACAGAGTTACTTGAGAGACATGTTGTCTTCCCAGAGACTCTGGAGGGATGGGCCTTATTGATATCTTGCATCAAGGGAAGACACTTTGTGCCAAATGGATAATTTATAGTATTGAAGGACAAGAAGATTGGAAATTTCTTATGTGGCATGGCATTGAGAAGGTTTCCCCTTATGGTTTCCTACGACCTAGAAAGCTTAAAGGTTTGTCAATCTCCTCATTGGTCATGTTCCTATCAAAGTGGTCAGCACCTTTGTGCTCAAAAGTATTTGGAAAGAATAGGAGAAAATAAAACCATGGCTTTAATGGATAGGCAACATCTTTTCACAATGGCCTTTCTATCAACCAACACTTATTATGGTGGCCACCTATCATTCAAGTCTAGGATCAGTGACTTACAGAGGTCGTTGGGATTCCTGCACTTAAGCTCTTCAAGAATGGAATTTGTTCCATTTAGGACCTTTATTGCAAGTGTATCTAATCTTGGTGTCCTTGGAATGAGCTAAAAAATTAATTCAAACTTGTTACGACATGATCGTGCTAGTATCACCAACATCTTCTCTTTTATTCCTTGATCATATGAACCAAAAAATTTGTGTTCCTCCTATCCTTGGTGGATAGATTGGAAATGGTTCTGGATACCCCATTCAAAACTATTTGGCTAGTAAAGGATATCATCAAATTTCTCCACATTTTCCCATGGTCGATAAGCTCAACACTTAGTGGGGCTTCACTCCTCTCCTTCCATTTGGAGAAGGAGATTCGACATAGTCTAGTCTACTATGTGGAACCCAAAATTGTACACTTTTTGTGGTGTGTTTTACATCAAGGCCTCCTGATTGGTGCCCGTCTAGTTTAGATTGGTGTCTCAGCTCCCAAATGCTCTTTTTGTGGACACTTGGAAACCTTATCGCACCTATTTTGGTTTTTTCACAAAGCCCAATGGGCTTGGAATTGGATTCATTCATTCTTTCTCCCCTTCCAGCCAGAGTGTTTTACCTAGCAACATATTCTTTTAGGAGATAATCCCATATTACCCCACATGTTTTCCCATATTTGGCATGCTTTTAGAGGGGAAATTATTTTTGGATATGGAAAGAAAGGAATTCTTATTTATTTGCTAATGCTGAAGTTGATCAACATTTCTCTATATATAATAAGTTGGTGGTTATCTCCAATGTACTACTGACATATAAAGTGCAAGCAAACAAGTTGGCATTTGAAGTGGCGCACCTCCGGACTCCTCTGCATTATTGGGGTGTTTCCCCTGTAATGTTACTGGAACCACCTTCACCCTTTCAGTGATCTCCACCCTATGGCGGTCATCCCCGAGGTGGTCGTCGAAGTTGTTCCTAGTGGCGCTCTTTCAACCATGTCAATCTCTGCACGGTCATTTGTGGATAATTTTATCTCCCCTAGCTCACCACTAGGGTTAGGGCTCCCCCTCACTATCTCATCAACTCATTTGGGGCTTGCCTATTGCACCTAAGCCACACACCCATGACGAGTGGAGCCTCCCACCTCCGTGTCCATTGGATAAGTTCCCATGGATGGCTCTTGTCATTTCTCCCACATGGGTTGCTATTGATAATGAATAAGAAGACCCTCGGGCTCTGGTTAGGATATGTTGAATGCTAGAAAATACCTTCCTAGTCCTAGTTGGCTAGATGACCATGATCCTCCTTCTTATGGTCAACTTTTTGCAGCAACAACATAGATCTGGTGTTTGTTAAGTTTTTTTGTTGGTTTTCCTATGCTTGACCTAGTTTTTTCGTGGTTTTGGGGCGTGCTCTGATATCGCCTACTTTTTTGGTGAATTATCTTGTATCATATTAATATTAATATAATATAAGATCCTATTCTTAAAAATATATATGGAGGTTATTACCGAGGTAACTATGTTGGATGTATTAAAGGTAACATCGAGGGATCTTATAATGCCAATAATCTAAATGTTAGGATTGAAACATAGATGAGCAATAAAATGGAATTAAAACAGAAATATAATAAGCATGCAATCACAAGATAAACCCAAGATTTAACATGGTTCACCCAATGTGGGCTACATCCATTAAAAAAATCTAGCCTTCTCCTTTATTCAGTCCAGAGGAATACAATACAATTCTCTCTTTTTCATATTCTAAAGTAAATCCATGCACATATATATAACTTGTGCACCTCTTTGAAAAAAATTCTTCAACCACAAGAAACCTAAATACAACATGATTATAAATAAGACATGTATATAAATAAGATAAACATAAAAATAACAACTCCCGTCTATTAATAAGACAATGATATTTTTATAAACATAAAAATAACAACTCCTGTCTATTAATAAGACAATGATATTTTTATAAACATAAAAATAACAACTCCCATCTATTAATAAGACAATGCTATTTTTATCCATGGCCATGCTTTCCTCTCAAAATCAAGGAAAAGTAAACTGCCACTTCATCTTGCAGTTATACTCCACATCTCCAAAAATCTCCCACTTGGAAACTAACTACTGCAACCCACTGTTACAGCTCATCCTCGACTCTTCTCTAACTCGTTTCTCTTCTTCAAGATTAATCTTGAAGACCTATCAAGTTGAACAACCTTCTAGCTTCTCTTTTTTCACCACCTTTGTCAACATATCAGTAGGATTCTGACTTGTATGGATCTTCTCCAACATCAATTGTCCATCCTCCAAAACTGATCTAATGAAGTGATACTTGAGTTGTATATGTTTGGTTCTCAAATGGAATGCTGAGTTCTTGGAAAGATGAATTGCACTCTAGCTATCACTAAATAACATGTAATCCTCTTGCTTCTTTCCCAACTCTTCCATGAACCGCTTGCATCCATATCATCTCCTTGCTTGCTTTTGTAGTAGCAACATACTCTGCCTCTATAGTAGACAAGGCAATAATCTTCTGCAGTTTAGAAATCTAACTAACTATCGTGCCACCAATAGTGAATACATAACTGTGGTGCTCCTCCTACCATCCAAATCTCTAGCCATGTTTGCATCAACATATCCATGTAAAGAAACCTCTGACCCTCCATAGCACAATTACACTATTGGTCCCTCTCAAGTATCTGAGAATCCACTGGACTACATTCTAGTGCTCCTTTCTTGGATTACTCATGTATCTACTGACAACTCCCACTACATGGGAAATGTATGGTCTTTTGCATACCATAGCATACATAAAAATTCCAACTGCTGAAGCATATGGAACTCTAGACATATATTCAATCTCTTCATATGTTTTAGGACACTATTCTTTACTCAACTTGAAGTTCCCTGCCAATGGTGTACTTACTGGTTTTACATCTTGCATCCTAAACCTATCCAACACCTTGTTCACATACTCTTCTTGAGATAAAGTCAGTATTTTACTCTTTCTGTCTCTATTGATTCTCATGCCAAGAATTTTCTTTGTTGCACCTAAATCCTTCATGGCAAATGTATTGGCTAATTATCTCTTTAGCTCATTTATATCCTACAAGTTTGACCCTGCCATAAGCATGTCATCCACATACAACAACAAGATAATATAGGTGTCATTATCTAGTCTCTTAAAATAAACACAGTGATCAGAATGACATCTAGAGTAACCATGTTCTATCATGAACCTATCAAATCTCAAATACCACTGCCTTGGAGCTTGCTTAAGGCCATACAAGCTCTTCTTCAATCTGCACACCAAATTCTCCTTCCCCTTGACTTCATATCCCTATGGCTGCTCCATATATATTTCTTCCTCCAAATCACCATGAAGAAAAGTAGTCTTTACATCTAATTGTTCAAGATGCAAATCTTCCACAACTACCAAACTTAAAACAGTTCTAATAGAAGTAATTTTAAGAATATGATGGAAAATTTCATCAAAGTCTATACCTTTTTCTGTGCAAATCCCTTCACAACAAGTCTTTCCTTATACCTATTTTTTTCACCTTCTTCTTCCTTCAACCTGTAAACCCACTTGTTCTACAATTCTTTCTTTCCTATAGGAAACTGAACCAAATCCCAAGTTTGGTGTGATCCAAGGAGTCCATCTCCTCATCCATACCATGCTCCCACTTTTTTCATGTTTCTACCTACATTGCTTCTTCAAAAAACTTTCTAGTTCTCCACCATCTATCAATAAACAATAGTAAAGCTCATACGAAGATAATCGTGTAGGAGGTTTACTTACCCTAGTAGAATGTCTTACAAGATTTTCTAGATTTTGAGGCTCTTGTTGTTCTTGTTGATTTTGATCTACAGAATCAACACCGATGTGCCAAGATTGATGCCAACTTATTGATTTTCTAGTCCTTTGAGCACTTCTCTATCTTTTATCTCATCAAGTGCTACATACTCATACTTTTCCAGCTTCTTATCCTATAGTTGTTCCCTATACATAACCCTTTCATTGAAAATAATATCCCTACTCCTAATGATTTTCTTCTCATCCAAACTCCACAACCGGAATCCAAAATCATCAGTTTGTATCCAATGAAAGTACATTTCTTTGACTTAGCTTCTAGCTTGGTCCTATTCTCTTTATCAATGTGCACAAATGCCTCACAACCAAAAACTTTTAGAAAAGAATAGTTTACCTCCTTACCGGTCCAAGCCTCCTCGGGTACTCCACCTTCCAAAGCACTTGAAGGTCCTTTGTTTATCAAGTAAACAGTAGTATCTACAACAGCATCCACCCAAAATTGTAAGGGAAATCCAACATGAAATCTCATGCTCCTTGCATGCTCCATGATAGTCCTGTTCATTCTTTTTGACACACCATTCTGCTGTGGTGTTCTAGGAACTGTCTTCACCCTATGGATTCCATTTTGTGAACAATAGTTATTAAATTCATTATTGCAGTACTCTCCACCATTATCTAATCTGAGACACTTCAACTTCAAACTGTTTCATTCTCAACCAAAGCTTTCCACTTCTTGAAAGTATTAAATACATTAGATTTATTCTTTATACTAGTAAACCCAAACCTTCCTAGTAGCATCATCAATAAAAGTAACATAATACCGTGAACCACCAAGAGAAGATACCTGAGTTGGTCCCCACACATCCATATGAAAAATCTCTAACTTTTTCTCCTTCTTGGTTGATCTAACCTTGAGAAATCTCACACACTTTTGTTTCCCATACACACAATGCTCACAAAAGTCTAGGTCTATGTTTTTCAAATCTGACAACTTTCCCTATGAATGTAAAATCTTCATCCCCTTCTCACTCATATGGCCAAGTTTGTGATGCCATAGAGTTGTGTCTATACATGTAGTAGCTAAAATAGAAGATGGATCAGTACTAATAGTGGATAAATATAAATTACCTACTTTCTTACCTCTTACTACCACAAGATAACCCTTGGTAACTTTCCAAGAATCTACTATAAATATAACCATACAACCCTCATCTCCTAATTGCCCTGCATAAAATTAGATTCCTCCTCAAGCTAGGAACATGCTTGACATTCTTCAACACCCAAGAGTTACCATTCTACAATTTAACATGAACATTGTCTTTTCCAACAATGTTACATGGCTCATCATCACCAAGATATACCTGCCCAAAATTCCCTTAAACATAATCTTGAAAATATTGTCTATGAGGAGTTGCATGAAATGAAGCACCAGAATCTAAAACCCAAGATTCTGATTTACTATCTAAAGAAAGAATAAGAGCATCTTGTAACACATCACTGTTATGTTTGCCTCTTTGCTCCCTTCTTGTTGATCTTTCCTGATTTTAAAGACCAACAATCTTTTCTTTGCATGTCCTTCTTTTCCACAATTCCTAGCATACCATCCTGCTTCTAGATTTAGATCTACCCTTTTTAGAATTTCCACGGTGTCCAGGACCTTTTTCTTTTCCTTCTGTCTTCCCCTGTTCTCTACACTCAAAGCATTACCAGATGACTCACTTGTGATTTTTCTTCTCATCTCTTCACTAAGAATCACACCAATAACATCATCAAACTTTAAAGTGTTTGAACCAAAAATAGAATTACTCACAACCATAACCAAAGTATTCCAACTTTCAGGAAATGAGCACAAAATCAAAATATCCCTAACTTCATCATCAAAACTTACTCCTACAGATCTTAATTGATTAGTAACTATGTTGAATTCATTTAAATGATCATTTACTAAATCACCATCTGACATCTTCATATTAAATAAAACTTTTCATGAGATATACCTTATTGGAGGCTGAGGGTTTTTCATACAATTTACCCAAATTTTCCATTAGATCTACCGTTGTCTTTTCCATAGAAATATTGAAAGCTATTATAGCTACCATCACAACATATCATTCCTAGTGCCTTCCGATCAAGAACATCTCATTCTTCATCTTTCATAGTTGATGGCATTAAAGATTTCCCTTTCAATGGTAGATAAAGATCCTTCTGATATAGGTAGTCCTCCACTGCATCTTCCATAGTTGAAAGTTTTGGCCATTAAACTTCTCAACCCTGAACTTGCTATCTTTTGTCATTGCTCCCACTCAAACAAGAAACCCTCCTGTGAGTTTTTTTATGCCAAAACAAATCCTGCTCTGATACCAGTTGTTAGGATCAAAACATAGATGAGCAATAAAACGGAATTAAAATAGAAATAATATAAGCATGCAATCACAAGATAAACCCAAGATTTAATGTGGTTCACCCAATGTGGGCTACATCCACCAAAAACAAGCCAACCTTCTCCTTTATTCAGTCTAAGGAATACAATACAATTCTCTCTTTTTCATATTCTAAAGAGTAAATCCATGCACATATATATAACTTGTGCACCTCTTTGAAAAAGTTTTCTTCAACCACAAGCAACCTAAATATAACATGCTTATAAATAAGACATGCATATAAATAAGATAAACATAAAAATAACAACTCCCATCTATTAATAAGAAAATGTTATTTTTATAAACATAAAAATAACAACTCCTATCTATTAATAAGACAATGCTATTTTTATAAACATAAAAATAACAACTCCCATCTATTAATAAGACAATGCTATTTTTATCCATGGTCATGCTTTTCTCCCAAAATCAAAGAAAAAGTAAATTGCCACTTCATCTTGCAGTTAGACTCCAC
The DNA here is from genome assembly GCA_018340775.1 of Taxus wallichiana var. yunnanensis. Lineage (NCBI taxonomy): Eukaryota > Viridiplantae > Streptophyta > Pinopsida > Cupressales > Taxaceae > Taxus > Taxus wallichiana. Next base: position 546,771,844 of record CM031237.1, on the reverse strand, counting down.
ATCTCCAACACTGAAAACTTATCCAAAAGCATTGATATCGCACCATTCCTCTTGTAAGGAGAAGTTCATCATGTTGCACATAATTACGACTAGGATATTTCTACCATTGTAACTTGGGAGGCCAAGTTGAACAATGCAATGGTGCACTTATTTTCAAGGGGAATAAAATAAAGGGGAAACCAGAAAAAAGTATGGAAAGGGCTTTTAAAAATAGAAAAACAAAGCTTTGTGCAGCCAATATTAAGAGAAACTCCAAATGTGAATTCCAACAAAATAACGTATACCTTTAAATGGAAACAATGAAATGAGATAGACATGTGTTGTACCATAGAATCATATAGGGTTGGTGACAATAGAATGAAATTAACCATGGAACCGACAATGGAAAATAGGTGTCAGGTTGATCAAATTCCATGGTGGCAGTGGGAGAGGGAACAGACCACCATATATGATAAGCACCTCGACCAGGTGGAGGTAGTCATCAAGGATTCCCCCCAATGTAGACAAGCCTTCAAAGTAACTAGTGGGAGTGGTGTTATGTGTGTGGCTTCTTTGGATGTTTGAAGAACATGTGTTTTTTTTTTGTGTTGCAAAAATGTTTATGTAGTAGGTTGTAGTGTTGGACATTAGAATGTGTTTTTTGTATTGTAGGTAGGTGTAGAGTAGGTGATTTGGCTGTTGGGGTGAGAGATGTAGTTCATATAATGGATTGTGTAATACAGGTTTCATTAAAAAAACATTCTATAATTCAGTGGATTTGAATTTTTAAATTGTTTATTGTCCAACTAAATTTGAAATATTATTTGTTTCACATTTTAGGAAACAGAGCGTAAGTAGTTTCTTATAATCTATTAGGCCTTCAATGGAAGCACTCACATTTTCTGGTGAGACTGTTTTTTCCCTATTGGATTTAATGAAACTGAGTGGCAGTGAATTAGGTGTGTAATCATACGATTTCTATTTTTGCAAACAATTTTAACACTTGGGAAAAAGTGATTTTGTCAATATTTGTTATATATGAAAGAATTGTTGTAATGTAGCATGCGTTGAGAAAGAGAGGAAGACAACTGAACATGCATTTGGTGTTCAAGTAGTGGGGCTGTGTATGGGGAGAAGTAAAAATTCAGGTACATTTGGGGAAAGCTTGGATGTGTTAGGTAGAACATTTAACAATTGTAAATGTAAATGTTGTATAGTAAGACAACATAGAGAAGTTTTGTGTAAGCATTTGGAGATTCACTCAAGTTGGTTGATTATGTTACATGTAAAGGGAAAAAGTTACTTAAAAATACTTTTTGAATGGCCTTTTTTTGGTCATTGGGATTCATTTTTGTGGGTTTATTTTGTTTTTGGTTTATAGGGGAAGTATACCCTAAGTAAAAGGAATAAGAGCAAAATTGGGGAAAATGTTACAGACTTTCAGAGAGGAGAGTAAAGCATGTTTAGAAGAAATAAATGTTGTTCACAAGTGTGAAGAATGATTTGGGCCATAGGCAATAACATCTACACTTCATATCATCTCATTTATGCTTATTATTACATAGAATGGTTCTACTTTCAATTTTAGCAGAGATTAAATTCATTTTAGCATCACTTAGTTTTGTAATTTTGTAAATTGTAAAGGAGTTTTAGTTAGATTTTTCAGACTAATTTCACATTTTTGTTCGCGGTTCTGTTATTAATTTTTCAGATGTAAGGTTTTGAATCATTGTCAATAGTTGTTTTTTTTTTTCCAGCAGCCACAGTTTTGGATATTTCAAAAATGATATCATACATCGGCAGGGGCTTTGTTAGGAGTAGTTGTGTTGGGTAGATTTTGGTTTTTCATTTTGTGGGGTTGGTTTGTTTGGAATTCTCCATTTTTCTCTAGGTTGTCGATTATGTGGAGTTCCTGTATAGATGGTGAGTTTTAAATAAGAGTTTGAAAAGCAGTATCTAGTTTCTTTTTTGGTGTAGTAGACGCGGTGTATTTTTTGCCTATACAAAATTTCCTTTCCATATCAATTCTTTCCTTGCATGCTTGGCGGTGTGATTATTTTTTGGAGCCTAGGATATACACATCTATTGGATGTTGCACACAATTAGGGTAATTGGGTACTCCAGTGGTGTGTAGTTGAGTGGATTATTGTAATAATTATACAAATTCGGTTTATACCGACATTTCAAAGTAGGGTCTTAGAAAGTTGTGTTTACCTACTCTATTTCTCATTGTGTCCTTTTGTACTTTTGAAATGTGCATTATTGCCCTGCTCTAAATGGTGGAGGTAATGGTAGCTTCCGAGAAGATATTTTGGTGAGTACACTATAACGAGGAATAGATGCATGGTGCATTTAGATAAAGAAAGGCATTGTAGCAAAAAATTAATAATAGATTGAAATGTGTAGGTAGTATTTAAAATCCAATTCTTTTTAATATTTTATTAAAACTAGCAATCGCATGTGTTTCATGAGATGTGAACACCGAACGGTATATGTTATTTGTTTTAGAGGTATAATTATTACTTTTGTAGTTGATGTTGATTAGGGGTGTGATTGATTTTGTAAGTGTAGAAATATAGATGGGCCACTTAATTTGAAGGTTGTTTCTACATTTCAAACTTGTTAAAAATTCGTACATGAATACATTTGATACCGTTTTCGATAGTTAATTTATTTTATAGTTGATGTTGTATGTATTTAATTTGGGTTTATTGTGTTAGTTGTGCATCGGTTGTTTGGTTGGTGTTTTGTTGGAAAAACATTTATTGTACAATTGATAATGTGTGTGATTGATAGTTGTAGTGTAGGAATTTAGTTGAAACATTACATTGAAATGTTGTATGTGTACATTTAATTCTGTTACAGATTCGTACATTTAAAGTTACATATCATATTTCAAAACATCAAATAAATGTAGATCTATGTGCACATAATGAGACATGTATACATTTGTAGTATTTATATCATGAATGGTAGCCTTTAGTGGGCAATTTTAGTTTCAATAAACATGATTACATTTGATACCCCTTGAACATCAGTGTCTCTTTGGATAGAAAAATTGTTGAGTATAGTAGTAGTGGAGGTCTTTATCAAAGCATAGTGTATTATTTATGACGGGTTGAGTGATAGTAGTCTTGCTTCCTCCTTTCTTCTTACTTCAAGTGTTGGTACATGTGCCATATTTGAGTATCTCTCGAATGAAAAAGCATGTGAAATACACATATTTTCAAGCGAGGGAACTCTGGAGAAAGCTGTGAATGTCAGACCCTACCTTTCAGTGGTTCTAATGTTGACGGTTTCTATGTGAAAAGTAAGTCCCTGCGACTTGTGGATAGTTAATCCCCAAGCCATTTTAATGGCAATTATCTTTGATTCCCTCTTGATAAGGGGATATAATGGGTTAGAGGGATCCCAACATGGGTCGTTGTATCTATCAAATTTGACAACAACAAATAAAGGTAATGTTGGTGGTTGCATTGATGCATCATAGACAATGTCGGTGATTTTTCTTGTGGCACCATTCATGAGGCCTACATCAAGCCATTTATTTGCAATAAGCATGATGTTTTGTTGTTTGCAGAACAAAAATTTGTGTTCAATGATCATCATTAGGATTTCTGGTCATTTCCTGTTACTTTCAGTAATGGATTGGGTGATCAGAACGTTCAATGCCTTCAACATTTGTAGGTTGTGGGAGTCCACCTGATTATTTTTTGCAAACAAATGTGGTACATCCTTAAAATTTTGAGCTCTTTGAGTTAGGTGTGTGTCTGTGTGAGACATTAATATTTCCCAATTCTCAATTAGAGGGTTTAATCTCGCATGTGGAGCAAGTATATTCGGAATGAAACTTGTGCATTAGTTGTTCCTTTTGTTGAAATATTGTTTGTAATGTAATGGAAGTATGAAATCCCTTCCAAAGGGTTGCTCCGTAGGAATTACTTGCATAAAGAGGACTGTCCAAAACCGGTGGTAATTGGCCAAGGTCACGAGGAGGATGACTGATTTGTTCCCAAATTCAGATGTTCTTGAGTGTGGGAAAGCTTCGCAGAGCCTACTGTCAATTTTTCTTAGTAACTTTGGGCCGATGAAACTCATTTCATCAATAAGAACATATTCTATATGTTTCAGTGACTCTTGAAAAGATGATAATGCACTACCTTCAAGGGGTTTGAGTTCTTTGATTGGAATACACATGGTTGTGTGGATTGTGGATGCGGAGATGTTGAATGCTGAAACACCGGTAGGGGCGAGCACAAGTAGAGGTGAGGGATATGTGGTTGGTGATGTGAATGAATTGTGGATTTTATTTATCAGAAATGATTTTCATGTGCCAGTTGTTCCTTGAATTATCAATCTTAGTGGAGGTAGAAGGGTTTTGTTTGTTGAATGGTGTAGTATGGTATCAAGAGCTATTTTTGTTCTGGAGACAAAGGAAGTGTGGAAGATGGTGGTGTGGCTGCATGTTGTTTTTAATTGTGTCTTCCTTCTCTCTCTCGATGAATGATGAACCAGTTATCTGTAAATCATGCGGAACGTCATGTATGTTCCAATTATTATGAATGTTGAAATCTTGTTTCCCCAACATGTCAAGACTATCTAGACCCGTGTTGTTTCTGGGTGAAGTTTTGTGAAGACCTGTCATTCTTGCAATGGTTTGTGTTGAATACTACATTCGGGCTCGAGTCGAACTAACATTTTATGTGAGTCATGTCTGCGGTAGTGCGTAAAACATGCCACGGTCTATAGTTGTGCTTGAACATGTCCCAAGTGTCATTGATGTCATGTGGGGTTGAGCCAAATTCAGACACAATATTTCTAAAAGGCTTGTATAAAAGGATTTATGACCAATAGAAAAGGTCATATGACGTTGAATCTGGGACATCCACAAATCTCAAGTGGACCCGAAAAATTGCTTGTGTTGGTCACTTTTTCCATTTATCACCTTTATGGTTCTTGTTGTAGCTCCAATATCGAGCAACTAGAATAAGTGGTAGGTGTTCCATGGTTATTGGTAGAGGGGAATTAAGCCTTAGGAAAACTAGGTGTTCCTTGGGCGCGCCAAAGTGATCAAGAGGCGCCTGAATCTAAAAATTTCCTTTTTGTCAGTTAATTTTAGAACTTAACTTTAAAATAATTTATCTGAAGACTTAATATTGATTAACCTATTTATAGATATTATTTTATAGTAACATAAATTTCACGCATACACATAAAAAAATTGTAATATTTTTGCAAGTAAAATAAAATATCACATATTTATAAGCACATATGGGGTTTTTTTGGTATTGTTACCCATTCTACGATATAGCTCAGTTATTAGGTATGTAATTTGTTCTAGAAAAAGGTTTATGTATTTTTATAATGTTGCTAGTGTATCTAGTAGAGGTGAGTATAATTAAAGGAAAAAAGTATTTGATTTTCTATTCTTAATTTTTTGGGTAAATTTTCTATTATTTTGTTATGGAGGAATCCATAGGCCTGGTCCAAATACGACTCTTCACAAAACCATGGGAGCTACATAAAAAAATTGTTTCTTTGTAAAACAATGGTGCTTTCTTTAGGATAGAGTTCTGTCACCTACTTGATATGGCTAAATCAAACTTGTAAGAAGCCTTGTATAAAATATTGTATTTTTTACATTCTGAGCATCTCCTATGACTAATGTTTTCCATCCACAAAATATTTTTCATCCTTCCGTGATAATTTAATAATATATTTTTATTATTATTTTATTATGACCATGATGTAAATTTAAAAATACAAAAATATAGACATATTTTATTTATTTACTTTATGGAAAAAATATTAAATAAATTTTTGAGAGGGTCGCCCACTCAAACTATTGCCTAGGGCACTCCCGACCTTTAATTCGGCCCTAGTTGTTGGACGGACTTTATATGCATCAAGAAAGCGGTTGTTTGTTGTGCATCTGAGTCACTTTTAATGACACATCTCAAATTTTTTTCCTAACATTTAATGATACAAATGGACATTGCACATAACAAGTGGCATTTTTTGCATGTGGCATGTTTCTTGTGCGCTATATGTCATGTTCAACAACGCTTTCTATGAGAATTTTATGGATCATGATATGTCTTTGGAGAATTTGTGTCTACATCTCTTGAAAATTTGGATAGCATTTAGTGATGTGTTTATGAACGTTGCTCGGCTTTTGAAGCATATTTTGCAATATACTTAAGAACAACGTGGTGGGAAAGTATTGGTTGGCGATCGACATTTTCTCTCCATATGTATATCATAGTTCGATTGTGGATGTTCAATCATAATCATTAATAAGAAGGCGGTACTTAATTTTCCCATCACTTTCAATGTGCAAGGAAGAATTAGGTTGCGTGGCTCAGGGGGTGTTGTACATGCACGCAGCTATGATTACTTTCTACGCATGGCATGTCTTACGAACATTTAGTGTGGCCTGAACTCGATTAAGAAGTTTGCGTAAGGTCTACGTGCGGGGAGGAGGATAGAGTTTGTGTTGTATCTAGTAAGAAAGGGTCATCTAGGAGTGACTTGCAAACAAAATCCAAGTAGTTCCAAGTGGGCGGGGTTCTAGGTAGACACAAACTTATCAAAGTATTTTTTGTGGCCTCACTAAGCTGTTTTATCCTCCCAGTCCATTTAAATAACTTGAGCACATTCTCGAGCCATAATAAACCGTGGACATGTGCGGAGCCTCTATGTTTCCATTCATACCTACGAGATGAGGGAACATATTCAAATGAGCCCTCGGCCACATAATGAATCATGTTCATTAACAAAGGTACATGCCCCCACATGTCACTTCTTGAAAATGAATGGATCAACTCAAATATAAATGGAACAATCCAAACCAAATAACATGAAAACTCTCTACAATAATTTTTTAGTCCATAACATGCAATAAACAGAACAATTGAATAAATACTTCAATCAATATTGAAACCCACCTGAAGTTCGTCTAGAGACAACACTCTTTTCTTTACCGCCAAAGAAAGAGAATCACAAATATCCTACAAAAAAATGAAATAGGAAGTTAATAAAACTAAATGTATCTACGAATTCAAAAGGAGGGACTCCTCGATTAAGATTATTCTATATTTTCAATTTCATTCTCAGATATAATACAAAAAAACCAAAAAGATTATAAAGAGTTATTAAAAATTGTATATTAGTAGAGGCCATACATAAGAAGATAGTAAACTGTATTTTTTTATTATGGTTTAGAAGAAATTGCACAAAGGTTTCTAAAAAAATATTTCCCCATTTAGTTTTTGAGATTTAGTTTACATCCATAAACTTGAAATTCACCTAATTAACACAATATCATCTTGAAAATAAGAATAGCAAAACATAACCAGCCATATCTATTTTTTATTCTTTCTAATTCGTAGATGGTTTTCAATTATTACTTATGCATCTTCTCCAAACGATACCCTCTATGGGATAACTGAAAATTTGACTCCAACATAGCCAACATAATAAGGCTCAACAATATCTCAAATCCTAATATAATAAGGATCGATAGGGTATACTTTATCCCTTATCAAACGGGTATGTAGGTGATCATTTGTTTAAATATCAATGTTTGTATTAACTTGTCTTGGAACTTAACTTTTTGTCTCTGAATCCTATTAATATGAAAACTAATAGGAGATGACACTGTTGATCGTCTTGTGATATAGACAGGAACGCTACAGCTAAGACTCCACCATCTCAACCACCTGTTCCTCCAACCAGCTTACCTCCAAGTCAAGGTAATTATTCTTTGTTAACTTTACAAACTATTTTCAAAAATTAGATTTAAAAATTTTTATCCCCCAATTTGATCCCTGTCATGTTAAAGATTGGGTACAAATTATAATTTGAAAACTTATGAGAATAGTCTCTTGAACAATTAAACATAGTTCAAGGTGACAAAAACCTAAACTTATTAAGGCTTCGAGCAGAATTATTTACATAAGTGCACAAAATTTCTCTAAACCAAGTGAAAAAATATTTAAGAAAATATTAGCCAGATATTCATCAAAAATTCACATAATGTATTAGGACATCAAAATAACATGTATTTATACTAAATCTTATGTTTTCCATAGAATTAGCCTACTTAAAAAATATTTTCCATTCCTTCCAATTTTTTATTTCTATTTTAAGAAGAGAAATCGCATGAACATCTTCCACTGCCTGCCTTCACAAACCTTACATGTGATGAGGTAATTCAAATAAAAAGCTATTGTAACCAGTGTTACGAAATTGGGCAAGGAAGCTTTGGAAGAGTGTATCAGGGTAATTTGAAAGATAAAGATGTGGCTATAAAGAAACTAAAAGGTAGAGGCAAAGACAACAAGAAATTAGTTGAGAATGAAGTCAGAATTCTAAAAGGAAAGGAACACAAAAATCTAGCCAACCTAATCGCATGGTGTATTGAAGAAAACACATTTTATTTGGTGTATGAATATGTTAATTGTCTAGGCCCTTCTCTGAGTTGGAAGCAGTATCTAAGGATAATAGCAAATATAGTTGAGGGAATACAATACTTACATCTTAATAAAATCATACATGTTGATATCAAACCTCAGAACCTAATGGTGGATGGTAAGGATAACAAGATAAAAATTATAGACGTTGCAGGTTTTTAAGGCATGTGGATTGGGAAGGAACCCATAGATCGACTGATAGAATAACAGGTACGAGAGGTTATTGGGCTCCAGTATTGCTTCAACCATAATCTCTCTTACAAGCACGATGTTTACAGTTTTGGTATTGTAGTGTTGGAGGTGATAACAAGGAAAAGGCATGTTGATAATGCACGAGGCTCAAGAAAGTTCCATATTCCAGACTATGTATGCTACATGATAGCCAACAATCATTTTGAAGAAGCTTTGGATGAAAGGCTAAAAGAGGAAGGCTGGGGTGAGTGTGATCTAACGAATGCTTTGGTTGTAGCAAAGTTAGCCCTCAAATGTGCGTTGAGAATGACAAGGAGGAGAGACCTGATATGGATTATGTGATGAGAGTACTTGATACTGTGAGCAAAGAAAATACTGAAAGAAAGTCTTCTGATATAGTCAATTGAGCCATGGGAGTCTACCTAAAATAGATCAATATCCCTTTGAATCCCACTGGCCAAATCCTCCCTTACCTCTTCTAAGTATAGATGATGTAATTTCACTTCAATAATATTTCCTAAACTACAACTGTAACATTTTCTTTGTTCCTTTGCACCTGTTTGACATTGGCAGCATAGGATTTACCAATCTTAGAGCTTTAGGCAGTGTAGACTTTTGGTTCTTTCAGTGTTGTATCACTATATGTATTCCTGAGAAAAGATGGAACATGAACTGATTCTAGGGCTATAATCTAAAATGCACTGAAATTGAAGAGATCAAA